>CM059186.1:30975019-31287187 GCA_030323885.1 Branchipolynoe longqiensis
ATGTATTTATTTTATCTAAGAAAATTTCAGAAACTCAAAAGCATCGGACTATGCAACCTTACCAAACCTGGTGAATCTCGGTATAATTAGCCACGGCGGGACGGGCAGGGAATCCTAAGCCGTCTGGCAAACGAAGCACAAAAACAAGAACACAACTTTAATGACATAATTACACCAAAAGTGAAAATTAACTATTCAAGGAAAAGTGTTCCGGAAGTTGTGCTTTTTGTCTGTAATGTTCCTCAGCTTAAAATGTCATCCCTTTTCTTCTGGATTCGGTTATTAGCTTTGTGTCTTGTTGTTTTACGCCCTAGCAACATTTAAGGTCATATCAGGACGGCGGTTATTAATATTAGGTGTTATACTTAAAATATAAATTCTTTCCTGGAACTATGTAACTGTTAGGATCAAATGCTGACAAAATTTAAAAAAATTAAAATGGGTGTATTTATTAAAGTATCAAGCAATGTAGAATAACAAATTGCAATGTGTGGTTATTAAATGATTAAAAATGTGTTGGCAAACGGCAATACCAAGTGTTGGTGAATAATATTGTCAACACCTTCTTTCTGGTTCTATTTTTAACCAACTTTCCAGCCCTGCAATGCTTAAATCCCATAAAACATGATGGCCGAATGAGTTAGAGCGTCCGTCTCCTGTGTTGGTAGATGGTGGGATTGTGGGATCGAGGATTCAAACCCTGCTCGAGTCAAACCGATAACTTAAAAATTGATACTTGTTGCTTCCTAGCAGTGCGCTTCGCACTATTATGATACGCCAAGGAGCAGTGGAATGAGGAAGACCAATCGTCTGCAATTGAAATTTCCCCTGCTTAAACGACTAATGTACCCAAAATAAACACCAAAAACCGAAATCAAACTGGGCACCGCCTAATTCCAATTTTCTGTTTGTGCATTTTGCTACAGTCAGTTTTGTATTAGATTTCCATCGATTGAAATAGTCAAAATTAATAAACTGAATATGTGTTATATATTTTAATATGTCAATATTATTAGCAATGGGACCAGGCAGAATGGCCGAACGGGTTGAGCATCTGACTCTTGTTTTGGTTTATCGTGGGATTCGAAACCACGGGTTCGAACCCTGGTCGAGTCAAACCAATAACTTAATAATTGATACTTAGCGCTCCCTGATCATTCGTCAGAGTTCAATATACCGTACATTGTTGGAAGGGAAGGTGAATGGCAGCAGAGGGAGAGGGAGACCAAGAACATCATGGTTTACAAATATTTCACAGTGGACAGGCTTGAATTATTCACAGTCTATCAGAACAGCACACCATCGGGACAAGTGGAGAACCATTGCATCCAACCCTCGACTAGAGGACGGAACTATTGATTGATTGAGCGCTCCCTAGACAGGCAGTCAACATTATTAGGGTAGGGCAAGGACTGGTTAGCTGAGTGTCAGGATAATGTGACTCAGTGGGATATCATATAATGGTGCTGGCAGCCCGGTATCCCAGTGGGGCACACTATAAAGTCACCATGAGTGCACACTGTCAAAAGTCGGGACCGGTCCTGATATGACTCTCGATGTTGCCAGGACGTAAAACTCCAACAACCAACCAACTATTAGCGATAGAGCAGTGTTGTCTGGTCTAGTACCATGAGTGCTCACTAACCGGAAGTGGCACTGCTGCGGGTCTGACCCGCATTGGCCAGGCCTTGGGGTGCCACCAGCTCTTCAGCAGTTACCACCTCCGCGCATACACCACCAGTAGGGCCTACCAGAGTTGTGTTAAATACAGGAAGGTGAGGCTATTGGCAGTACTAATGGGAATAGTATTGAATAACCACACAATCACCAACATTTCATTCGAGCTACCATACCTGTTGGTATCATCATTAACTGTTCAAATCCACACACTCGGGGTTGTATGCTATTAAAGCTGCATAGTCTGATTTAGATCAAATATTTTTGCTTAAGTTGGTCATCATCCTATAAAAAAAAAAAGATTGATCTAACGGCACCTCTAGAGCACATTGATTTTAATCATTGGCTATTGGACGTCAAACATATGGTCATTCTAACATATTTCTTTGTAGGAAACCCGCCACTGCCACATGGGCTACTCTTTCTGATAAGCACTTTCCCACAGACAGGACAGCACATATGAAAGCCTTTGATGAACCAGTTGTGGACCACTGGTTGGAATGGAAAACATTCTACTGAGCAGGATCGATCGGATGACCCATACCTTCACAGGTGGGATCGTCCTTTTGAAATAAATGTCTAGGGCGGGCGGGCGGGCGGGCGGTTTGTATTTATATTTTTTATTTGTTGGTCATTCATGAACACATCAGAATGTTTTCAGTCAAATAATGAACATTTTTTAAAATTTTTTTGTTGGTCCTTAGTTGTTTAAGCAGGGGAAATTTCAGTCAGAGACGACTGGTCTTCCTCATTCCACTGCTGGTCGATAGAAAGCCCGAGCCTACACTTTTACCGACCCAAGGGATTTTTAACCTCCCACACCACATAGACATGGTATGAGAGCAACCGGCCTTTGATGATGCTGTAAGTTATACACAGCAGTGGAAATCCAAATTGGCAGAGCTGGGGGCACGGGGATTGTATTCTCATTTGGGGATTGTATTCTCATTCTCATAGATACATTGTATTCTCATTTCAAAATTCATCATGTCATACAGTTCTATTTATAAAAGTTTCAATTTTGGAACATATTGTGTGCTTGGAAAGTTGAATTGCTGCTAGCCCGACTCATTTTTATCATGTAACAAAATAAAAATAAAATTAAGGGCCGGGCAATTTTTCAGGCACGGGCGGGGACGATCAGCATTTCTTTTCGTATTTGCCCTAAACATTCCCATTTCCAAAACCAAAGCAATTACCTAGATTTGATTCTACATATCTAACTAAGATATGCACTTATTAAGCATTTGTTGCCACACAGAAGAGAACAGTGAGTCATTTTAATACAACATGTTGCTGCAGAAACCTATGGTGTCAGAGTTTTGGCATGCTTGCCAAAACTAATTTGACATGTTTATACCTCAAATATCTCAGAAGATCACCATTTAAAATAAAAGTTATGTTAAACTAAAGTAAGGTAGATAATAACAATCAATTCAATATATTTATCTCAGACCAATGATAGAAACGCAAAACCATCGGACTATGTAACTTTAAACAAACAATACTGAGTATTAAATAAAGACACCTATTGTTTGTGTGTTTGTCGATGATGACCGTCAACACTGGGAAACTAATACTTCAAATCCTTTGCCTCATCAACATTTTAAATCCCCGATTTAGATTTGAATAAGTCATAATCATTTTGCATCGTGCAACGCCTTTCTCAGATGAGTTGCATCATTATGTAATGCCCTTTTAAATTATGGTGATATTTCTGTTAACAATTTCAAAATTCACCATCATGCGTTCAACTGTTTGCATATTAAACATCTTGTCACCTGATTTTCTCATGTATTCTTCTCATGAATATTAGCTATATGTTAGCAAAATATTAAAATCCTAGAAATATTAACTGTAGTGCATTCAGAATAATATCCATATTATTTAAGTCCTACGTTACAGAGAGAAGACAAGGCATAGTTTGGATGAGAAGTTCTCTGGATGGTGCCGACAAAAAGGCCCTACCCTTTATTTAAAATCAAAATTTGAACAACGAGTAGCGAGCAGCAGCGCGAAAGTGGGGTCTGCATACTGCTGCGCTCCCCGGGGCCGAATGGCTGCAGCCAGGCAATGGACCGGGGAAGGTTATGTAGCATAGCTACTCCACCACACAGGGTGGTAGGGAGCAAAAGAAGACAGCAGAAGATAACATAGATGTGAACAAGGTACATTAAGTAGTTAATTGTGTGACCATCACCTAGATATGAGTAATGTGCTGACAACCATAGTGCACATTTGCATTTCCCAATAATCAATCGCTTTTAGCAATAGTTCTTATGAGAGACCATAGATAATGCCCGCCTTCATCCTAAAATAATACTTGTATAATAAAGGATATAACACGATACTAAGGCGATCAGTTCTTATCTAGTAGGATGAACCTTTAACATCCCATTCTGTGGTGTCAGGAATAGGGACGATAAGTAAAATGATATGCTGTATAAGCCATTATACGAGTATAATAAGGCCGGAAGCTTCCATCTTCTCCCCAGCCCTATCTCCTCCCCCCAGTCATCTACTGGTGGAGCCTGCTTAACGTATACCCTTCCATCCTACTCTCACTCAGATCCGTTGGGGGGCGCCACACGTCTGTGCACGCACCACTGCCCCCTCCTACATACACTCACTGTACTGTACCGCTGGATTATAATATAATATGATATAATACACAAAGTCAAATGATTTCAGTCACTATTACTCAAAGTCAGGTGTGTCCTACTTTCCTTTAGGAACTAGTATTACAATGCATTGCTTCTTTATAGCCCTCCTCTATCAATAAATTTGTCTAGTCTGAAAAAAACATCAAATTTTCAAAAGCAAAACACTTATCTAGATTTTAACCTACATATCCAACTTGAATAGTGGTGTTTGTTATTGTATAGAAGGAAATATAAAGGCCCTGTCACACTACGATGTAACAACGTCAGCGTAGGGAGAACGTGAAAAACGTCAAACTTCTCAGCGTAGTATGCAAATTTGGGGACAAGTTGAATGTGGATGCAGCGTAGTTGACGAGAGCGTAACGTCGTTAAAGCGTAGTGATAGCGTCATTCCACGAGAGAGGACAACCTCATTACGCTCACGGAACGTTATGTATGTTATTCCATCCCCAGAACTACGTTACGTGACGTTACATATGTCATGACACGGTGGTGAAATGTTGAACGTACATTGAACGTATTTTGGACATACGTTTGACGTACGTTCTCCTGACGTTCCCATTATGCCGCGTGGACGTTTCCACCGGCTTTAATATGGGTCAATGTAGTGGAATGTAGTGAGCAGCATTTGACTAACGTCTGTTTAACATCATTAACGTTTGCCGAACGCATACAGAACGTACGGCGAACGTAAACCCTTACGTTCAAGTCACGTCGAAAGTTTTGAACAGGTTCAAAACCTTGACGCGCGCCGATGTAACAGGATGTAACATGATGTAGCCCGACATCAGTCTAACGTCATTCTGACGTCATCATAACATAACCCAATGTACATCAACGTAATGACAAAACGTGAGCATGTCAGGCTTATGTTGGCTTGTTACGTCATAGTGTGACAGCGGTATGAAGTCAATTTAATAGAATCTGTTACTGTTACTGATAGTCAGGCCAACTCACATAGGTGTGAAAGTGCGTACTAATGCAATTTTATTGCTGATTGTGCTAGATAGGGTTATTGGTAGTGAGAATCAAGAGAGTGCCACTCTGGCACCGTTGAGCACTTTTTTTTATAAGCCGTTTTTGATATGACATCATATTGGATCAAACTGTCATTTTTTTGCGGCATTAGGGGGTAGTGTTTGTATATCAGCTATAGTATCAGTTCTAACTTAGCACTACATATAGTATACCACAAGAAAGGATATTGAAGTACCTTTCTCATGGTGTAAAAATTATCATTGTAGAGCAAATATACATGCCACAGTATACATTCACAAGCAATTGTCATCTACAACTCAAACTGAAAAATATTGTGAAATACCTCATTTCAGTGTGATATTTTTGCTATTAAAATAATAAAAAATGTAGTAGTTGTACCTCAAATATGTATCAAATTGGAATAAGCAAGTCCCAATCCTATTTATACATTTAATGAAAACAATATTAAACAAAGCAATTGATGGCTACATAAGTAAACCAAACTAAATGCGGAATAAGATCGGACATATGCAGAGATACACTTTTCACAAGATGAATTTGAAATATGTCAAATGGCTTTTAACTACATTGTAGTATTTCTTTGGGAAATAGTACATAAACCAATATAACAAACAGACATGGTGTATTGTCTTATTCATTTAGGTTGCCATACATGTCATAGATAAAGCGTTTGTGACACATCATTTCACATGATTCAGGTTTCAGGATCCAATCCATCAGTCCTCTGCGTTTTCCTCATCATCGTCCTTGTCGTTCTCGTCGCCATCCATGAATGGGGCAGATTCATGTTTTGTGTGTTCGTTCGAGCATCCCTCGTCTGCTCCGAATTTACAGTATGTCGTGCAGGAAAGCCCTCCTGCCCGAGAGCTGCACCTGAAGCTCCCACATGGCATGCTCGATTTGCAACCACATGCCACAAATTGCATGAGGGATGGTGGGGCAGCAGTGGAAGTGCCATTGACAGGGCAAAGAAGGGTTTTGTTCAACTCCCATCCATACTGACTAACATCAAGATCTGGTGAGTGTAGCTGGTCTGCCGCTCGCCATGTTAGTACCTGGATATGGGCTCTCTTGATGTGCTGTAGTGCTGTTTGCTGAACAGTAGATATCTCAGCCCATCTAGTGTTGACGCCACCACACCTCCATACAAATAGGACAAGAATTGGAAGCCTTCCCTTGTCCAGTCCTCTTCTGATGCATCAGGATCTGCAAATGCCTGAAGTGGAACCTTAGATTTCAGTAGCATACTGCACACAGAAGCCTTCCCTTTGCCATATGGGTACGATACGTTATCGCAGCCTGAGCGGGCATGAGCCGGAAGCAAATCTTGAGATCTGTCTCCAAGTGCCATGGCCGTTGCGTTGATGTCAATGACTTCGCCGTTGTACTTCTTCATGGATACCTGAGCAGGGGAATTATAGCACCACACGAAGTATACCAGTAGGACGAAGATATCTGTATCATCAGCGAGGACTTGGATATGCTCTGTTTGTTGGTGCAGATGAAGAAGGTAGTTGACGAGTTTGACATCTGCTTCTTCGTGTGCTTGATGAAGCTCTTCTTGTTCTGGTCACTTTTCATGATGATGACCCTGCCTGGAAGTACCATTTCATCTGTCAGGTTGTAGTCTTGTGGAGCAGCACCCTTTGCCCGTCACCGACGTTCATGAGATTTGATGGAGTGCTCCTGGTAGCAGTCGAATACTACATACGTGGTATATGGACGAGTGAATGAGGAAATGAATCCTTTGGCTAACATAGACATCGTTGCATTTTTTGGCCACAGGGTGTGGTAGATTGCCTCATTCCCGTCTATCAACTGCACATCAACTGTAGGTGGTGGTATTTTGTAGGTGATGGCCAACTTTGACACCAGGACCGACTTGCTTCCCTTGCGCATATCTCCATAATCGTCAAAGAGGGCAGTTGGCACTGGAGCCAATTCATACTCGAATAAGTCGGAAAGCTCCACATCTCTCTTCTGGGACACAATTAGTAAACGTGAATACAGCTTTTCCATATCGTATACACTGGAAACCCCTACCTTCATCTTCTTCATTACTTCCATAGTTATGACAGTTTTCTTGAGAGGGACGTAGAACCCATCAGGAAGCTTTCCTGTGAATTCAGCGGCCATGATTCCTCTTATGCTGACGGACTGATCCACGTTCAATTCATCTGCAGCTACGAGACCATTTATAATGTTATATACAATGGTTCTGTGGCTTTAGTCAGGAGTGGATTGGTGTGGCGTTCGACTTCAAGGATGATCTTCTTCCTGTCTTCGTTTGTCAAGTTGTCATCATTTCTTCCCTTCTTTGTGTCTTCCTGTGCTGTCCTCCTGATCCTCGTCTTCCGTCTCATCGAACATGTTGTCCATCCCAAGTGAGACAGCATTGCAGATGTGATATGATAAGGTCCACTCTGCCACTTGTTCATCTGACAATGACTTCCCCACCAAACCCCCCTTGGCCTTTCCATACCGGATGTAGGTTTGCTCCCCAAACTGATCCAAGAAAACAGCATTCCACACTCCCTTGTGATGACCACAAACATTTTTTCCTCTCAGGAAGGCATCTTGGAGTTCAGATGGAAGAGACGATGCCATGTCTTGTAGGTGCCAGACGATATACTTGGCATAGTGCCAATGGCATGCTGAAAAGAAGTATGGAACCATCCTCTTCAAAGTGTACATGTGCAGGAGCCAGTCTCCCTCTCGTTCAGCTTGCACATAGAGATGGCCGATCAGCAGTGGGATGATCAAGCAGTGCACCCAGAGTCGTGCTGTTTGTGACATGCAGTCTCCGCTGAGATCAGTGGCCGCAGTAGTGCCACTACCACCATCCGTAAGCCCCGGAGCACCTTCGGCCATGCCTTGACATTCAGCATACTTCCTATGCCCTTGAATTCTGCTTCCAGAAGTTCCTCGAGTCCACTGCCGTTCATCAGGGTGCCGATGCATCCAACAAAAGACATTAGGGTATGCATCCCTCCCAGACGAACAATCAAGCTCTTCCAGCGATCTGGATCCGCCCACTTAACCTGCATGATGATCTTGTAAAGCTGCATGTCTGCTGATAGATGGATGTAGCGTTGTTGCCTTAGGGACTCTTCTATGAAAATCAGCGTGGTCAAGATGGTGTTGGGGTGAGCAGGCGGTAGGTCAATGAGAGGACCGAATACAAAGTGGCTCGCCATACCAACAGCCCTGCCTTCTTCTCTGGATGAAGCTGTCATTGCTCCTGACCACTCTGGGATCGGTTCTTCGTCGTCTGTACTCTGTACGATGGACACGAGCCAAGCTAAGTCCCTCTCCATGGCTTTGTGGACGTTAGCAGTTGTCTTACACAGTAGGTCATGTGCGATTCCATATGTCAGGGCTACGTTGAGAGGATTGGGCTTTTTCTGTCCGTCAAACTGATACTTTTTTACAGTGGTCTTAGTCCCCATGTTGATTGATTTCATGGCCTTTTTTGAGATCCGAGGTATATCGATCGCCAGTGGTTCCTATGCGCTTTCGTTCCCTAGCAATATGTGTCTTTGATGCATAGCTGGATACGCAGGACTTGTTAAACTGTAAGGCGAGGTTTGGATTGTTGTCGAGGTCTTCTTGGAGCCCAATATGGATCAAATCTTCACGTGATATGCTTGCAGAAATAATGTTTTTTATTCGCTTTTCCTTTCCAGTAACGAGGGTTCCCTCCGGCTTGTTGCAGCCTGGGAAGAAACATTTTGCTGAGGATTCCATCGTTCACGTCGGGTATCATCTATGATGGCTCACAGGTTCAAGCTAGGAGTATATAAACGACTGTTTATATAGTTTGGAAATGAATATAATGGTCAAAACACCACTTCCATACCTTGTTTTACAGAATAGTAATATTTGTGTTTAAATAACGTCTGCAAACACAATAGTCTTTGAAGGTATCCAAGTTTAACCATATTTTGAACATTTTCGGTTTTGTTGATTGACATGTCCTGAACACTTTGACAGACGACCAGGCATTGTTAAAATTGTTTTAGATGGGAATTTGACCTGAATAGCATCTTCACACCTATACATTAATTAAATAGCCATGAATGAGACAAATAAATTGTCTGCAAGTGACATATTATTTTCTTTATTATCGGGATTAGTTTTTCCACCAAAAAATGTACATTTTGATTACCGTGAGTTGGCAGTAATAATTCCTTTTGAGCCTTTCTGTATTACACATTCGTATCATACATAGAAGTTTTATACATCAGGAGAAAGGTACTTCAATATCCTTTCTTCTGGTATAATATATGTAGTGCTAAGTGAATTAGAAATGATACTACAGCTGATATACAAAGACTACTCCCATATGTAGAACGGCACAAAAATGCTGGTTTGATCCAATATGACATCATATCAAAAACAGGTTATAACAAAAATTGCTCAAGGGTGCCAGAGTGGCACCCTCCTGATTCTCAAAATATAGGTATATGACTATCACAATCTGCAATAAAATTGCATTAGTATGCACTTTCACACCTAAGGCTGTTTTGGGCCTTTGGCCCCCTGACTATGAGGAAAGCAAGCCAACATTAATTGTCTATGCTTATACTTAAAACATCTCATAAGTTAGTAATTTTAAAGCAAAGTTACTTCAAACTAAAGAAAGGAAGATTATAATGATCAACCGAATATATTTAGCTCAGAAAATGACAGAAACTGACAATCATCGGACTGTGCAATTTTGGTAACCCATGAGATTCAGTTCTACTCCGCAATGAAATCCTATCTATCTGAATATGTATTCCCAGGCCAACCTCACTCTAACAGTCTAGAAATATTTATACTATGCTAACAGCTAATGAGTAATGTTACACTAACAGTCTAAAGCTCTGGTCACATAGCCGTTAATGGACGTAGGTGAACGTAGTAGAGGCTAACTTGGGTAAAATGTGGTGTAAGTTTGTTAAACTACATTGAAATACGTTAAGGTATGGCAGGTTTTGGTTGATCAGCCACCAAATGATACGGATATATGTTATGGTATGGATGCCGGTACGTTCAACAACATTCAACTAAGTTCAACTACTTTCAACTACATTAGCCTCCACTCCGTTCAACTACTTTCAACTACGTCCACTAACGGCTATGTGACCATGGCATGCGCGATGTGGAACGGCCATGGTTTTGTGCAGGTCAAAGTACACTAGAGCATGCTAAAGTATGCTAGAGTACACTAGAGTATGCTAGAGTACATTAAGAGGTAGGTTCTACTACGGTCGACTTCGCCACAGTACGTTAGCATCACTGATGCAAATTCAGCTTCTAACCCAGATAGCACAGAGCCGTCGGGCCGACGTGGCTACTGGTCGGACGGTCACCACATATTTTCCGTCGGGCCAACGGTGGTGGCTCGCCCCTGGTCGCCATCCATTTTCCACATATTTGCCACCGTCGGGCCACTGTTGGGCCACCGTCTGGGACCAACGGTGTAAAATACACCCGAAGGTGTAAAATATAAATTTGCCAACGTTGGCCCACTGGTGTTTCACGTGTGGAAGATCGCGAGTTTGGTTCCCAGTCGAGTCAAACTAATGACTTAAAAATTGATACTTGTCGCTTCCTAGCCTGGTGCTCGGCATTATTAGGATAGGGCAAGGGCTGGTTAGCTCGGTGTCAAGATAATGTGACTGAGTGGGATATCGGGTCATGGTGCCGGCGGCCTGATTCCCAGTCGGGCAGCACTATAAAATCACCATGAGTGCATACTGTCACTAGTCGGTACCAGTCCTGATATGACTAATCTTATGCCTGGTACACACCTACCGTATACGATTCGCGCACAAAAACTCGCGACTCGACCCGACCCGCTTAAAACTGAAAACGGGCCGATTAATTTTTCGAATCACGAATTGCAATTGTAATCGGCCCGTTTTAGCTCTAAAACTTAGTTTTTAGTTGCGAAACGCAATCGCTAGGTGTGCGCGAAACGGGCAGTTTTAGATCGTATACGGTAGGTGGGTGCGCACAAACGGTAGGTGTGTACTAGGCATTAGATGTTGCTAGGATGTAAAAACAACAACAAACAAACAACAAACCCACCGGTGTTATGGCATGCCGACAGACAGGCAACTACAGAGCCTCCCCCATCCATCAAGCAGTAAACGGATATGTTTGAGAAGGATGTTAAAATGTGCCTAAATAACAAACATAGGTGAGGTGTAATACAGTTGCTTTCAGAACAGGTCAGTAGAGAATCAGAAGTTACAAATGCCTGCCAGTGCTCATGAAACACCATTTTCAAAGCAAAAGTGTTTTAGTGAGGAGTGCTGGGTTTAGTTTAGCAGGCATCACTTCTTAGCTTACCTTTTTAGCCAAGGTTACTTTCTTATCTTCTTAGTATCTAATATGAGGTCCATTCATCTTTATGATATTAAACTCTTTTAAAAAAAAATTGGGGTTTACTCCTCCAGTGTCATCTGTGGTAACTGCTTTATGACACAGGAAACATGCATCCCATCTGGGTATCCAGAGATTCCTGTTTGGAAAAACCATAAAGACCCTATGTTCGTAATCGATTAATCGACTCTGGTCACCCGAGCCACTTTTTGGTGCATGCGCACATCCTGCAGACTCGGGTCGAATAATCGAATAAGGTTCTCCACACTCAGGTGACAAAAATGCTGGCCGTTTTATTTGTTTTTTTAGTATAATGACAGCAAAATATCATTTAACTATTTTTATGATGGCATAGTTTAGTGATATTTCCATTTCATTAATCTATGTTATTACCAAAAAAAAATATGTATGACTGGTACCAGTGCCTGTTAGCCTGCAGGACGGTACCAGCGCAAATGTGACGTCATCGCTCTTTGCAAACTCCAGCCAAGAGGTGGGTTACTCGGGTCGAGTTGTTTTGCACACGGCACGTGTATTTGTCGACTCCACTCGCGGTGTTCTATTAGAAATTCTGACGACTCAGGTCGCCCGAGTCGCCTGGGTCGTGTTAATCGATTACGGCCAATATGGGTCCTAATTTTGTTGCTGGCTGGCTGGGTAGCTTTCCACCATTGGCCCACTGCCGGGCCAGCGGTGGCCCAACAGTGGCATATGCTGCTATGGGTGGCTTTCCACCGTTGGGCCAATGGTGGGTCAGTGGACAAAAAAATTTCGGCCCAACGTCATTTTGCCACCGTTGGCCCAACGTTGCGGCCCGATGGCTCAGTGCTATTTGGGAACGTACCGCTCTTTTGAACATGTCCAATAATTAAATCGGAGATCATGGCTCACCCACATTATTACCAAGTTAAAATCAAGGACAAGTATGGATGCCGGTACATTCAACTACATTCAACTATGTTAACCTCCACCTATGACTATGTGACCAGGGCTATATCTAAAATAGTCCCATTTTGAATCAATGCGCCTGGACTGTTCACATAGTATACGGATAGTGATAAGCCCATTATCGCATGTAATAATACCTGGAGTGGGTGGCCTACCCCCTCCCCCGTCCCCCGTCCCCCCTCCCCCCTCCCCCCTCCCCGGAGTGGGGAGTGGGGGTACCAGCATGCTCCTCCGCCTCCTACGTGGGGCCTCTCCTCCACTAGCTCGGGGGAATTTTTATGTATATTCGTTTGTCTCAACCACTACGTAATAGTTATTATGTCAACATTGGACTATTTTCTCTCGCGCCGATCTGACAGCCCCACTTCCCCTTAATGAAGCAGTGTGCGTTTGTTGTCCACTGACTAATCCATTGGCGCTGATGGCCTGCTTGTAGTGGGGACAAGTATAGCTTAGGGGCGGATTAATCCGGATTATTAAGCACGCCCATTAAGGTGTCCGTGTCATGGAAGGCTCTGTGTCGCTGACAGGAACCAAACCCAGCAAGCTGGTCGACATAAGCCCCCCCCCTCCCCCCACAACCTCCCCCCCACAACCTCCCCCCCCCCGATCTGTTCAGTCCCGCCACTCGGAAGATCTGTTCTGGCAGCCGCAGCTCGAGCAGGATGTGGTAGCCGAATCGATAGAGCGCATGTTTCACGTACAGAAGCTTGGTTGGTTGTTGGGGTTTTATGTCCTGGCAACATCTAAGGTCATAGCAGGACCGGGACCGACTTGTGACAGTACACACTCATGGTGATTATATAGTGCTGTCCCACTGGGAGACCAGGCCACCAGCACCATGACCTGATAGCCCACTCAGTCACATTATCCTGACACTGAGCCAACCAGTTCTTTCCCCTTATCCTAATAATGTCAAGCGCCTGGCGAGGAAGCGACAAGTATCATTTTATAAGTCATCCGGCAGAAGGTAGGGACTTCGATTGCTGGTTGAGTCAAAGCAATGACTTACAAAATTGATACTTGTGGCTACCTAAGCTGGTGCTCAGCATTACTAGGATAGGGAACGGACTGGCTTGTTAGCTAAGCATCAGGATAATGTGACTGAGTGGGGAAATCGGTCATGGTGCTGGTAGTCTGGTCTCACAGTAGGGAGGTACTGTAAAGTCGCCATGAGTGTGCACTGTCACAAGTTGGTACCTGTCCTGATATGACAATAGATGTTTCCAGGTATAAAACTCAAGCAAACAAACGCAGTCTCAGCGACTTAGCTTTCGCATTGGCATACTTTTAAATGGAACAAACTAATTCTGATTGGAATGTTAGGTCCCAACAATGGTTGTGTCTTCAGTTACATCAGCTTTGTTGTCTATCTTAAGCAGATGTCACACCTCGCTGGATTGAGCAACAGACAGAATTGTCTAGTCTGGTGGTGATGAGTATCAAAATGTATTAAAATGTGTCAAAATGTTGAGCTATCGAGTCAATGGCTGCTGGACGAACGGACATGAAACGGACATGAAATGGACATGAACGGACATGAAATGGACATGAAACGGACATGAATGGATAGCCAATGGACGAAACAAACTCGAACTGGACAAGAACCATAGGCATCAGTCAGGTGGCATCTGTTCCTAGTTTTGTGCATGTTCAAAACTTGTACGGACACAAAACAGACTATGTTCGGTTTCTGTCTGTTTCCCACAATCCGGTGAGGTGTGACAGGGCCTTTAGTGTCATTGTATGTGATAGCGTGCACTCATGGCGACATTATAGTGCTGCAACATTAAGATACCATTCCGCTCACACATAAACCCAATATCCCACTGTTGCATTACTGTAATGCAAACCAGCTCCAGCCTAGTAATTCACAACTCTGTGATAGGTAGCAACATGTGTCAATTGTGTAAAGCATTGGTTTGACTCGGTCAGTGAGTGCCTTTACTTAGCTTTTTTCAGTGACGTAGGATTTAATTCAATCGAATTTTGTATGTTTTTGTACCGTGAGTTTAGAAGGCGAAGAAGAAGAACGAACAGAAGGGAAGAACCAGGATATAAATAACCGAAGGAAGGGAAGAAAGATGTGTTATACTATAGACAGGTAAAAAGGAACTCACTAGGCATCAAAGTCAGCCACACCAAGAAGTCAAAAATGAGTTGGAAAATAAAGAAGGGAGAGAAGATTGATTGATTGATTGATTGGTGGTTGCTTTATGCCGTGTCGGCAGCATAGGCCACATTCATGGCAAAAAATGTTAGTTTTTTGTTCAAACCATCGCTTTTACATGTAAAAGCAGACAATCAATTATGTGCCAATAGACACTCATTAAATTAGAAAGCTTACAATCATATATTTGTGGTCAAGGGAAACAAATTCCCATAGAAATAGACAAGTTTTATTAATAATTGATAGAATTTATTTAGTAAACTATATGAGGTGGTACAGTCCAGCTACCCTAAAAAAAGCTAAAATGTTTTCTTGTTTTACTTTAGTAAAAAGGTCACGCATACTGTCTGCAGTGTAGAACTGTTGGCGCAGGGCCAAAAAATCAATGCAACTTAGTCAAATGTGTTTGAGTGTCAGCGGGGACTGACACCCAATACATTCAGGGGGAGGTTCCCCCTTGAGCAGAAAAGCATGTGTAAGCCACGAGTGGCCAATACGGCAGCGGCTAAGGACCACTTGGTCCCGCTGACCTCCCGCATGAGTCTGTGGTGGTTTTCCCACAGATGGTTCAATTTCTTTAAGTTTATTATTGTTTTCATCCCACTCATGTTGCCATTTGTATTTTATGTGGGTGGCTATTAGTGGTTTCAGATCAGAGTGAGGGATCAGACACGGTTAAAGATCACAGTTCAGGGCCTTCTTCGCAGCCCGATCAGCTCATTCGTTTCCTTGTATGCCGGCATGGCCAGGCACCCAGCACAGGTGGATGTCATACCCAACCGTTGCCAGTTGGTTCATTTTATAAATGACCATTGCTAGAATAGGGTGATTCATTTTCAGTCCAGCAACAGCCAGGAGGCAAGAGAACGAATCACTGTATATAACATAATTAGTGTGGTTGGATACCTCGATACACTCAAACGCGAGAAGGAGTACTCGGGCTTCCGCAGTGAAAATCGAGCTCTGATCAGGCAAGGGTACACCAAGTTTTTCCCGTCGGCAGACTGCCGCAGCAGCTATCCGGATTTAGTCTTTCGAACCGTCAGTGTATATGGAGAGGTGGTCTGAAAATGGCCTTAAATCTCTGCATGCAGTCCTTGGTACTCGAGTGCATGTGTCCCAGACTTCCTCAGTTCCGTGATTCGGAGGATAACCGATGGCTTCCTCAACGACCACGGGGGATATTCTAGGACTTTGGTATCCTCCATCACGTCCAAATATTCAATGCCGGAGCTCACTGAGTCGAGAAGACGACGAGGACAAAGAAGGCGAAGGAACAGAAGAAAAAGATAAAGAAGAAGAAGTAGAATGAGAAGAAAGAGGAGAAGAACGTAAATGGTAAGGAAAACTGAGAAAGTGAGACACAAGAACATGAGAAAGAAGAAACAGAAGAAGAACGGGATGGAAAAGAACAACAGAAAAGAACAAAAGGATAACGAATTACACAAAATAATGTAAGGGGAAAAAAAGTCAATAGAAATATGAAGAAGAGAAGAATGGACACCTGGGAGAGAGAGGGGGGGGGGACACAGGGAGAAGATCTACCAGAGGGTAGCTCACTGAGTAGCTCACGTGGAAACTCAGTGAGTCTGCCTAAGAAGAAAGCATCGAAGAAACAGAACAATAAACGAATGACAAAGAAGGAGGAGAAGAAGAGAATAAAGAAGGACGGAAGGAAAACGAAGTAGAGTATGGAGAAGAAGTGGATGAAGAAGAAGAAGGGGAAGAGGAAGCAGGGGGGGAAGAAGATAATGAGAACAGTAGAACAGAAAAAAAAAGAACAGAAGAAAAGAAGAAAAAAAGAAAAGAAGAAAAGAAGAAAATGATAATCGAAGAAATAGGGAATGAAGAACATGATAAATATGACAAATATGAAGAATACGAGCAGGAACATGAGTAAGAGGAAGAAGAAGATGAGTAAGAATACAAGAAAATGAGAAGAATAGGAGAGGAATAGGGCGAGAAGAGGGGAAGAGGAGAAGAGGGGAAGAGGAGAAGAAGAAGAAACGCCATCAAGTTTCCATGGATGCCCGGCGGCTGTTTCGCTATGCAATTCACACGACGAATCAATAAAACTTTCTTTAAAACAAAAGGAAATCAACCCCAGCAGCACAAGTTTAGTTTTGTTGTTTTGCTTCTTTTTTAAAACACATTTTTTAAATATTTATTTTATCGGCGCGCCTTCCTGCAGGTCTTTATGCGCCGCCTTGCTGCTTGTTGAGCTGCCCATTAACTCCGGCTGAGTGCTGGTGTTTGTTTTCAATCTCGCCGAAAGGGGGCGCGACGCAGTTCTCTCAGAATGCGTAAGTGATTACTGATATTTCATAGTAGCAGTCCTTCGCTGCAGATTTCCGAGCTCCATGTGACGACGGACGGCTGCCGAGGGGGATCTGGGTCATCGCTAAAGAATTCATAACTGTGTTTCTTGTTCTTCCGCGTGTGTGTGTGTTAGTGTGTGTGTTAGTGTGTGTGTGTTAGTGTGTGTATGTGTGTATGTGTGTGTGTGTGTGTGGCAGCGGGGACTCAAATCGCATTGTGCTGCCGCTTCCTTTATGACTTGCGTTGCATTATAGATGCCGTCTGGACATTATCGAAGCATTGTCACCACCAGCAGCAGCAGCAACAAGAAGAAGCTTGCTGTACACCATGCTGTATTATGGACATTATGAAATCACTGTCACCAGCAACAACAACACGCATGCTGTACACCACATTGTCGTCTGGACATTATCAAACCACTGTCAAGAGCAGCAACAAGCTTGCTTTACACCACGTCGTCGTATGAACATTATCTAACCACTGTCACCAGAAGCAACAACAAGCTCACCGTACACCACACTGTCATCTGGACATTATCACACCACTGTCACCAGCACAACAAGCTCACCATACACCACACTGTCATCTGGACATTATCACACCACTGTCACCAGCAGCAACAACAACAAGCTCACTGTACATCATGCTCTCATCTGAACATTATCAAACCACTGTCACCAGCAGCTACAACAAGCTTGTCGTACACCATGCTGTTTTCTGAACATTATCAAACCACTGTCACCAGCAGCAACAACAACAAGCTCACTGTACATCATGCTCTCGTCTGAACATTATCAAACCAATGTCACCAGCAGCAACAACAACAAGCTCGCCGTACACCATGCTGTTGTCTGAACATTATCAAACCACTGTCACCAGCAGCAACAACAACAAGCTCACTGTACATCATGCTCTCGTATGGACATTATCAAACCACTGTCACCAGCAGCAACAAAAAGCTCGCCATACACCATGCTGTTGTCTGAACATTATCAAACCACTGTCACCAGCAGCAACAACAACAAGCTCACTGTACATCATGCTCTCGTCTGAACATTATCACACCACTGTCACCAGCACAACAAGCTAGCCATACACCACACTGTCATCTGAACATTATCACACCACTGTCACCAGCAGCAACAAGCTCACAGTACACCATGCTGTCGTCTGGACATTATCACACCACTGTCACCAGCACAACAAGCTAGCCATACACCACACTGTCATCTGAACATTATCACACCACTGTCACCAGCAGCAACAAGCTCACAGTACACCATGCTGTTGTCTCGACATTATCAAACCACTGTCAACAGCAACAACAAGCTCGCCGTACACCATGCTGTTTTCTGAACATTATCAAACCAATGTCACCAGCAGCAACAACAACAAGTTCACTGTACATCATGCTCTCGTCTGAACATTATCAAACCACTGTCACCAGCATCAACAACAACAAGCTCGCTGTACATCATGCTCTCTTCTGAACATTATCAAACCACTGTCACCAGCAGCAACAAGAAGCTTGCCGTACACCATGCTGTTGTCTGAACATTATCAAACCACTGTCACCAGCAGCAACAACAACAAGCTCACTGTACATCATGCTCTCGTCTGAACATTATCAAACCACTGTCACCAGCAGCAACAACAAGCTTGCCGTACACCATGCTGTTGTCTGAACATTATCAAACCAATGTCACCAGCAGCAACAACAACAAGCTCAATGTACATCATGCTCTCGTCTGAACATTATCAAACCACTGTCACCAGCAGCAACAAGTTCACCATACACCACACTGTCATTTGGACATTATCACACCACTGTCACCAGCAGCAACAAGCTCACAGTACACCATGCTGTCGTCTGGACATTATCAAACCATTATCACCAGCAACAACAACAAGCTCACACGTACACCATACCGTTGTCTGAACATTATCAAACCACTGTCACCAGCAAGAGCAACAAGTTTAGCATACACCACACTGTCATCTGAACATTATCAAACCACTGTCACCAGCAGCAACAACAAGCTCGCCGTACACCATGCTGTTGTCTGAACATTATTAAACCACTGTCACCAGCAGCAACAACAAGCTCGCCGTACACCACACTTTCATTTAGACATTATCAAACCACTGTCACCAGCAGCAACAACAAACACATTACTCGCCGGGAGTGGAAGTGGGGCTGTATCCAATCATGTATGGAAGGGAGAGGGTTTTTTTTGGGGGGGGGGGGGTCCATTAGTTGTTTAGGCAGGGTAAATTTCAATCGTGGACGATTGGTCTTCCTCATTCCACTGCTCCTTGCCCTATCCTAATAATGCAGAGCGCCTGGCTAGGAAGTGACAAGTATCAATTTTTTAGTGGGTTACCGAAGGCTTCTGATTAAATCGTTAATCATGCATGATTTCTGAACTTGGCAGTGTTCTTTATGACATTTCAGAACAACTACTTCCTCATGCACGCCGGTCTTTGCATGGGTGTGGAAATAATTTTCTGACAACGCATACTATATACAACTTAACCTTCAGTGGTGATTTGAATATTGCCCTACTGCCAAAGCTCTTTGAAAGCTTCTTATTAGGTAGTGTCAGTCCTTTTTAAAATGTTTAAACTGGCAAATTAAAAAGGTTAATCACAAAGTGCTAGTTAAATGCAGAATAAGACAAAAACAGGACGGTTCTACCTTTTTTAATTTTCAAGATATTCACTTTTTAAGATTTTGTTATTTATTTGAACAAAATTTGACTTTAATACTTATTGAAACAGGAGTTTATTTTTGTTTGGGATAATTTTATTTGTTTAAAAAATATGTCTATCATATACCAAATTAAAGCTCATTCAGTTGTACATTGAGCACCAAGCACCAAACTGCATGCTTTGGTACCTGTTCCGATTATTGTGATGCAAATTAATCCGCTAATTAGCAAAAGTGCATGTAATAAAGTGCATTTAGAGCCGTGTTTATACGGGGAATTGTAAAGCGAATCAGGCAAAGCGATTTATATGAAGCGAATTAGTGGCTCGTTTACACGGACCGAGTTTGAAAGTGTTTCGGCGCCGGGAACCAGCAGCCTTAGTGGTCCGCCTGTAGCCGGCGAGCACTGCTATTTGTTTAGTTTACACTCGGCGATTCGACGCCGATGTAGCTGCTACGTTAATATCGCTTGGAATTTAAGGTTAATTTAATTAAATTTCATTATTTGAGTATGTAATTCTGTTAAATATGATCGCATTCAATAGATTTTGGCCTAATCGGTCCCTAACACTGCTGGGCACCAGCGATAGTTACAGCTGAGCTTGTAGCCGGTGAGCACCGCTATTTTACACTATCGCCGCCCGGGAACAAGCTGTATCGCTTCATATAAACCAAGGTGGTTTACATAAAGTGAATCATATGAAGCGAATCAGCCCTAAACTGCCTCAGAGTCGTGTTTACACAGCGAATGTGAGGCGAACTAGGCAAGGCGCATTATATGAGCTGTTTTAACTCGCCCGTGTAAACACGGCTTAGGTGTGCTACCTTAATATACAGTCCCAGTCATTTTGATATCAAAATAAAGAGTAAAGCTTTAGTTCCTTTACAGTACTTTCTGGGTATTTTTTATTGAGACACACCCAAATAGGAATGTTTAAATCTAGCAATTTTTCATGATTTTCATACTTTGTTCCACTGTTACCTAAGTACTGCTGATATCTATCCTTATGCCTGATGTTTGGGAGATGAAATACATGCAGCATTTGAAGCTTTTTGTTAAAGATAAATTCGCTTCACTCGAGAGCAAGAACAAAGTCAGAAATGGCGTAACCAGTTTATTGCAATAAAATATTCAAATAACAGTAACATACAGGTAGGTCTAGCAGAGACACTGATATTTTTTTGAATATGGAAATATTACCAATAACTGTTCAATTTAGGCCTACTTCATGACAATGTGTAGCTCCGGCATAATTACTTATCTTCAAACGTGTTTTCTTGTCTAAAATGATTTAATGTACCTCATACTCATTACTTATCGCATTGTGTACACTTTAATCTACTTCGCATTTCAAAACACTATATAAACCATGTTAAAAAAAAGAAGTGTGTAAATACCAAGATACCTGTAACACTTATGGCTGGAAGACCAGTGCTATGGCGCTGACAAAAGATTGATATGAATAAAATTCATTTACCAAAAGAAACAACGCAAAAAAAACAGACGTTTCCCTTGACATGATTTACAAACCAATCTTGTTTGCTACTACAGTATTCCCTGTCACTTTTACGTTCCCTGCACACTGGCAACAGAATTCCCATAATGCAATGGGCTAAGTACTTCGATCTTATTGGTGAAGCCATCTGCGTCCCCAAACCCGCGGGTGGTTCGGCTAGTAGGCGCTTATTGGCCAGGCAATATGGTTCCATGAATAATGGAATAAAGGAATAATGAAATAATAGTAACAATAACAGCTCAACTACATAATATCCCAATCAAATGCAGTACACAATGCACGAGGGCTAATTGAGGCGAGCCTATGCTTTCCTTTTCGGTAGGTCATGGAATTCAAATCTAAGGTTCAAACCCTAATTGAATAACGGCTGGAAGACTAGTGCTTCGCAGCTGAAAAAAAGTACTTATTCAGCAGAATAGACATATTTACCAACAAAAAGCCGACCCCTCCCTCCCCTCCCCAAAAAAAACCCCACAACAAACTAACCAAGTCAGAGTAATAACTTAAACATGTACCTGTCTCTCCACAGCCTAGAACTTGGCATTACTAGGATAGGGCAAGGAGCAGTGAGATGGGGACAGCCAATTGTCCACGATTTAAAATAATGTCCCCTGCTTAATCAACGAATGTAAAAAGAAAATGGCTTAAATCGACTACAATTATGTAATGTATTTACAACATACCGATCCAATTATCCTGTTGATAGGCAGTTGAATTCTACACTACAGTGTCGGTAATACCCCCATCACAACAAACTAGTTCTCACTACATTCTTAAAAATGTTGCTGAACGGACTCAAACTGTGTGCGAACAGAATGGACATAGTACCAACTTTGTACGGGCTATTTACAAATGGAATGGATGGGCTAGAATGGAATGGTGCTCCAGAACATTGAGCATGCCCAACATTTTCTTGCAGCCATGTTCTACCCGGACCACAGCCCGTTTTAGAATGTGGTGGGACGTTTGGAGAACTAGTTTGGTGTGATGGGGGTGTAATGGGTTATTTCATATAGTCACCTGTATGTAAACAATAAATCTCCTCCGTCATTCATCTGCAGTGAGCTGCTATCCACAACAGTAGTTCCTACCACTGCCGTCAGAGGGCAGGTTGAGGGTTAAGATTCTCTATAAGACCAGTTCCACGGAGCATGCTGCACAGTGAGTTGATTAGTTATTGCATTAACATTATAATTAACGAGCGCGAACAAACAGAGAACGTGAATAGTGATTTATAAAAAAAATTAATTTGGAGTACATAACCTGCAGGCAGGTCGAGGTGTGGAGTACATAATCGTGAATGGATATCGTATCGTGAGGCAGGTCACAGTGTCAGTATATCAAGTATATATAACAAGTATCATGAACAGTGTAATAACTGTTGATATGAGCAGGTATCAGTTTCATCAGGATAAGTAACGAGTAACAGGATAATTAGTGCAGGCCAAGTTAAAGGGTCAAGGAAAAAATAATTGATGAGAAGGAAGCATAGTAGAGATGAGAAGACTTAAGGAGAACCAGCAACCCTCAACCCAACAGAGTCCCGAGGGTTGCTGGTACGACGGAAATCCGAGACTCAGACAGGTAGGCATGGACTGCGCCACTACTCCATGGACCTGCTTCTCGTATGCTTTCCAACGTCACTCCTGCACGGATGCAGGCCTGCACCGCCCCCCTCCGGAGGCTGTGCATGGTTAGTGGGCGATCAGGCCCAAATAGAACTAATGCCGACAGTGCTAGCAACTTGGACAGACCCGCTATCGTTAGAGGACCTCCATCAGGCAAGAGGAAGGCCGGAGACTCCGGCCTCGGCATGTATATCTCATAATAGGACGTCCAAGCCAGCACTGGACAACATATAGAGCCAGGCAGAGAAGGAAGAAGATAGACAAGCGGAGGCTGAGCAGAAGTTCTTGTTTTAGAGGAGGTAATTGATACTGAAAGAGCATTGCAGGTGAGCAATATATCAGAAGCCAAGAGGGTATGCGGCCCGCGTTCCAGAGGTGAAACGGATGCTATATTACTCTGTCGAGCTAGCGTGAAGTAGCTAATCAGAAGAGCGGCAATGTAGACCAGAGCCGGTTCTCCAAATGAGCGAGAAATTGAATTAGGGTCTTGAACTCAGGAGGTGATAATGGGGAAGCTCGGACAGGAACATGTGTCGAGTTCTTAGATAAGCCTTTCTTAAGTAGTGTGACTAAGTAGACCGAGAAGTTAGAAGAGTCTCCTCCAAGTACCTCGACACATGTCTTCGCCCCGCTAAAATAGTTCGCAACAGAACCAGGGGACTTTAATCGGGCATTAAGGTAGACAAGAAATGAGAGCAGATCATAGACGGCAGGCTTCAGAGGATCTACACATGACGAGAACAGAATGCCTGGTAGACATGGAGATGTACGGCTTTGTTAGCCCAAGTTCCTCTGGCGAGCGCAGCTGAGCACGCTGATACTAGCTGCAAGTGTTGAGTCACGCTGTACCCTGGAAGATAGAAGCAAAAGAGTGACTATCTTCCAGGGAGTGAGTAAAAGGTACCAGATGTCAAAGTCAAGATTATCGAGAGAGAACGATACATCAACATGTTTTAAAGAACGAACAGCACATTCTGCTAACGCGGCACTCCTAGCTTGTTTACTATGCGGAAGCCTACTTAAATTATCAGCTAGCACAAGGTCCTTCCCTTCTTTGTGACTGATCATTATCGTACAGCTTTTCAACGCGGAAATCAGCCAGATCTGTCTTGCTAGAGAAGTTAAGATCGGATCCCTCCCTGCTCCTGAGGACAAGACTTGTTGTGAGACCAAATTATCTGTATTCACCACCACGTTAAAATTCCTCGGATCAGTGGGCAAGAGGAACGTTAATGCAATCACAAGATTAAACGCTTCTAACTGGTTAATGAACTTAAGCTTGTCAACTACTTCAGAAGGGTAAGCACTCGCATAGTAAGCCACTTGGGAAAACGTCCCCCCCGCTTTGAGGGTCGAGTCACACTCGATCACCCAATCTACCAGCGGAGCCAGCGGCAGGAGGACGATTTTATTAAAGCTGGCCGCAAACTGCAAAAACCAATCAATATCTTTAATTATATCGAGAGGAAATGGATGTTGACCAGCATTAGGAGCAGCTCTAATGGCAGCCAACACCCTATTCATGAATGTTCTGGCAGGTTTTACACATTTAGCAATATGCTGCATCTTGCCAGCCAGACTCTGTAGCTGCTTTTTCGAAGCGACTCGCTTCCCTTTCCATGCACTACATTCCTGGAGGACGCCAGCAAGCTTATCAGGAGGAATCGTCACGGTTAACTGAGGTGCCGAAATCAAGAAACCCAACCAAATTAAGCTATCAGTCGGAGGTGTACATTTTTTAGGCGCAAGGGCAAGACCTAGTCTCTTAGTAATCTCAAGGAACATGTTATAGGTTTCAACCGCCCTATCTTTTGAATTCTCGACACCGACAAAATCATCCAAATAGCACAAACAGAAAAAACCCATTTTTCTCAGCAACCAGACCACCGCACGAGTCGTCCTAGCGCATGCTAGCGCCGACGTGCGACAGCCAAATGGCGGGGCTATATCAATAAATATCTGATCATCTACAGCGATCCCCAGCAGGGGGACCGACAAGGGGCAGACCCTCAGCTGTCGATACGCCCTAGCAAGATCTGCAGCCCAAAGATAGGAGGCAGCACCTGACACCGTCAACCGGTCTGACAAAGTAGTTATAGATGGGAGGGAGAAGGAAAACGGCCTACCTTGATAGAACCCCCGCTTAATCCCCGAATTAACACTTGCACCTAGCGGGAAACTCAAGTCAATGATAACCCGTCTCTCTTCTGAATCCTTCTTCGGCCTTGTCATTATTGGGCTGATCTGCACCCAAGGCATAAAGGGCGGCTGAGAGAACGGACCGATCATTGCCTCAAAATTACGCTCTTTTTTAACAAATGGCACTACATGACTCAATAACTCATGATACGGTGCATGGTTTTTAAAAGTTGGAGTAGGGGGAACACCCGCCGTATAGTCAATGGGCCACCCGAATTCAAGATGATCTACTAATGAAATGTTGGGATAGTCAAGCAGCATCGCTCTCCAATTACTAATATTCAAACCTGACGGCACCGGCACCCTTGCTTTAATATAGTTAGGAAGACCCGTCTCCCTAACCGCTGAAAAAATAGCTAAATAACCCGAAAACTGTTCCCAACAGGCGAGAACCGGCATTGGCCAGAACGAGAGAAGTGTAGGGCGAAACTCCAACGGAGACGGCGGAGCATATTCATCAGCTGCGGAACCTTGAACAGGCGGATCAGTAAATACAAAACCTGCGTCAAAACAGTCATACAAGAAATTAATTGGTAAATCGTTATCAACAGTAAGGAGAGAAAAAAACATCATGCTCCACAGTCACAGGTACAGTATCAGCAACAACACATGTAAACAAATCAGTAACAACAGGCTCAGTCATGGACAGTTCCGGTTCTGTAAGCACAGGTACCACAGCGACCCCCGGGAGGCGACAAACTGTCGACCCAGTCCCGGACACCAGCTGTTGTTCACACCTCTGCCGACTACCGCCCACTAGGACGGGCGCACTCTCAGCTGACACACCAACCGCCGGCCGACGTGACTGGGCCAGGCCAATCACAACAGGAGAGTCACTAGCAGCAGCGACTCCACTCACCGCACCAGCAGCACTCACATCTGACGCAGTAGTCGTTGTCGGCTGTGCCGCCTTCTTGTCTAGGAACCGGCGCTTCTTGAGACAGTCCTGCTCACGATGTGACAGAATCCTCTTGTACCTCAACGCACACCACCCGCAGCTATGGATATAGCGAGTCGGAAGAACCCCGTGATTCTCTGTAAAACCACACTCGTCCCCCCAGTTCCACTTATGACACGGCAAGCCATTCACCTCTTTTGAGTAGTCATCACGAGGATTGATCGGCTGGCCTACCACCTGCTGTTGTTGTTGTTGCTGCTGCCGACCCTGCACCGGAAGCACTCTCTGAGTGCTTGTCACCGGCACGACATTCTGCCTACCCAGCGCTGACTGCCCTGCATAGTGCTGGTACGACATCTGCGACTGCTTCATCGCCGCTGAACACACATCCCGCTGGAGATCCTTAATCGCCGGTTCATTGCCCCAACCATTCTTGATCCTCCCAGCTGCCAACCTCTTAAACACTTTTTCCGACCAACGCCGACATGTTGGCCAATCCCACGTCTCCGCCATTTCCGCCAACTCCTCCTCATGCTGAGCCAATGACGGCAGCCAAGCCGGCGGCAACGCTGAGCATGCCGCCAACCGCTTCAACGCACCGAAATACTCCGGCCACGTTGCTTCCCCCATCGAAATAGAGCGACACGCATCCCCCCGTGTGATAAACAAATGAGGGTGCAATGCTGTACCTTGAGGCTTCTTGAGAGCGGACGCCTCTCCCAGCAACAACTCCGCCAGCGCCGAAGCCGTCTGCTGAACCTGCGGAACCGGCGCCACCACCGGCACCGCTGCCTGCACTACCACTCGGGGCTCAGCCGGCACCAACCTGCTAATAGGAGGTGGCACCACCACTACAGGGGGCGGGGCCACACCCAACACAGGCGTCACAAGCCCCTCCCCCCGACCCTCTTGCCGCACCGGTACTTGAGGCACTTGCAGGGGAACTTGAACCGCCACCTTGTCCGCCCCCCTAGCAGGGGCCACCGGGGGGGGGCAGTACCACCGGTGACGGAATGGGTGACAAAGGGGGCGGGACCGGACGCCACGGAGTAACCACGAGACCACGACTCTCCAAATCCGCAACTCTTACCGCCAGCTCCCTGTTACGCACCAAATTCTCACGTTGCATTTCAAACATGGTCATAGTATCGGGGTCCTGAAAGTCCGGCGTCGCCGAAGTTGACGCCACCGGCTGCCGAGTCCTCCCACAAGTCGCCTCCCCCACCGCCACTGCCTGCTCAAGCCTGAGACGCTTACACCGGCCTCTCGGACTTCTCCTTATGGCTTGACCCTCCTTCAACAGACTTGACTTTCCCGAACCGAGCGGTCGGCCCTTCTTCTTTTTAACTGGAGGCATACCGGCGACACACACAACTCACGCACCAACTCCAACCAAAGCTCCTGCAGCAAAGTGTGAAGCGACTGGCCAGAGCAGGTGAGGGCGGGAGAGTGAAGACACCAGAGCCTCACATGCCGAAAGTAGTGCAGCGTAGGTAAGTAGTGCGAGAAAATAGTGCAGTGTCCGCTCTCGTAAATTATCTATGTTGACTAATCAACATATCCAATTAACGAGCGCGAACAAACAGAGAACGTGAATAAGTGATTTATAAATTTTTTAATTTGGAGTACATAACCTGCAGGCAGGTCGAGGTGTGGAGTACATAATCGTGAATGGATATCGTATCGTGAGGCAGGTCACAGTGTCAGTATATCAAGTATATATAACAAGTATCATGAACAGTGTAATAACTGTTGATATGAGCAGGTATCAGTTTCATCAGGATAAGTAACGAGTAACAGGATAATTAGTGCAGGCCAAGTTAAAGGGTCAAGGAAAAAATAATTGATGAGAAGGAAGCATAGTAGAGATGAGAAGACTTAAGGAGAACCAGCAACCCTCAACCCTTCTAGCATCGGGCGGGTGGGTGGGTGAAGCGACTGGCCAGAGCAGGTGAGGGCGGGAGAGTGAAGACACCAGAGCCTCACATGCCGAAAGTAGTGCAGCGTAGGTAAGTAGTGCGAGAAAATAGTGCAGTGTCCGCTCTCGTAAATTATCTATGTTGACTAATCAACATATCCAATAACAAAAGTAGGAAATAAACATATAATCCCTTACGTGCCTTTATACTCGCATAATGCTTATACATCACATATATATATATTTATTTATTTATATATTATATCCCTCTAATCTACAATATATTGCCGTGCTTATATGACCTTCGATGTTGCCAGGATATACAACTCCAAAAAACAAACAAACTATACCCACATTAGTTATTCGATTGCCATCATATATTTATTTATATGTATATCTATATATATTTATATATATGTAATCTATAATCTATTACCGTCCTGATATGACCTTAGATGTTTCTACGACATAAAACTCCAAGACACAAGCTATAATATATTATGGTAGTAGAAACAAGGGCACCATCATCAGTTCTTTATCTTCCTACTACCACCTTAGAATATACTTATTATTATTAGATAAATATATAGTATTATAAAAACATGTTATATATATATATATATACTTGGCAATTTGGTTAAGTCAATATTTCAGTCTATCCCAGCAAGGAGAAGTCTGAGTGGTGGATGAGATAAACAGGAAACTTGTTGCATGTTATTAATACAATGTCCACAGGACCAGAGTCAGGTGCAGAATGACAAAATCCAATATGGCGGAGACGACAATCTCAGCCAGCCGTCAGTTAGATTGCTTATTGGTGGCGTCCGGCATGCCCTGCCTCGTCCTGCCCCGTCTGGCCGCACCCCGCATCGCCCCGCCCCGCTCCCAACCACCACACCCGCCACACCCCATCCAACCCAGCCCTACCAAGCTACACCCAGCCGCTTAGGGCCCAACCCAGCCCTTTAGGGCCCAACCTAGTGACACATAGCCACCTAGCCCCGCCTACCCCATCCCACACAGCCCCGCCAAGTCCCAAGACTCACCCACCCCCACCCCCACCCAGACCCCCAGCCACACTCAGCCATACTCAGCCCTGCGCAGCCCCACAGATCCCAACTCCGCCCCACCGCGCCCCACCCCGCCCTGTCCCGCCCCACCACACCCCGCTCCACTCCGTCCTGCCCCGCCCCACCCCACCCATATCAAAGCAAGTTGGCAACAAATTAGACAAGAGGCAAATCAGGTCCTAGGGTGGCGAGATTGAGGCAGACGGGGTCGGCGGAATATGGAAATCAGAACGAGGCTGGCTTGGGAGGTGAGCCGGTGGGGCGAGTATGGCATTGAATTGAGGTAGTGGAGCGATTGTCTGCACTGGTTTGTGTGGCGGGTGTGGGGAAAGGGTGAAAGAGAGGATGACTAAATGGAAGGATATTGAGGAAAGGGAGAAAGAGGGGACGATTAATGGAATGATATTGGGGAAAGGGCGAAAGAGAGGATGACTAAATGGAAGGATTTTGAGGAAAGGGAGAAAGAGGGAATGACTAAATGGAAGGACATGTTGGCGAGGGTTCGTCTTTGCTTCCACTGGACACGATGGCCGAATCGGTAGAGTTGGAATCCCAGCCGAATCAAGCCAATGACTTATCAAATTCATACTTGTCGATACCTAGCCTGGCACTGGGCATTAATAGGATAGGACAAGAACTGGTTAGTACACTATCAGGATAATTTGACTGTGTGGGATATTGGGTCATGGTGTCGGAAGCCTGGTCTCCGAGTGGGGCAGCACTATGAAGTTGTCATGAGTGTGCACTGTCAGTACCCATCCTCATATGACCTTATATGTTGTCCGGACGTGAAACAACAACAAATGCTTGCTTCCAGCGCCAAGTATTAAGTAGGGATCAATCACAACCATAACTAAATCCGAGCAAAAACGATAACCATAAACAAGCTATGGAGTCACTGGTTCCGGGCACAGTGCTTATCTATTGTGGCATAGAGTTAAGGAATTTGGGATGAAAAGACATAAGCATGTTCAGCGCTGAAAGGAGAGGGACAACCAGCCACGTTTGAACTTGTCTGAGCCTGTTTGAACTTGCAGGAAATGGATTTTCGTCTTCTCGTTCTCGCGAGAACTCAGTGTCAGCCAATCAGAGCTGTTCTTTTTTATTGTAAATGGCTGCCTCCATGGGGGCAGACATTTGCAATCGAAAAGAACAGCTCTGATTGGCTCAAATTATGGAAAGATCCCAATATTTTTTTTAGTAATTTCTCGTTCAGACATAGTTGCACATACATATGTATCTTTTGCACAGATTAAAGTGCTTGAACTATATTTTTAATTTATCTACATCGACTTCTGTTTAAATCACACAATATCAGGACTTAAAGAATGGGAAACTATTCCTGCAAGGGTATGTATGCTCAATATGGGACAGTGGTCACCCATTTTCCCTCCTTTCCTCGCTGTGGAACCTTCTCTGAAAAGAAGGGTAAAACAAGATGGCGGCCACCGGAAGCTCTTGATTCAATTTTTGAAGGCGATTAAGCTACATGATTTAATGCATTTTACTATTTTTAGCACATCAAAGTTAACGGGCTATGACAGAGAATTATTTGATTGCTGGACCCTACTTGCTGCACTTGCTGAGCCACCATCGTAAATAATGAAAACACAAAGAACAATTGACAATCAAAATAACTCTTGTTCTGGATCTAAATCAAGGCCCTTTCTCGATATTGCTATATATGTCATTATGTATCGAGAGGAACTTCCGACACAAGATCACATTTATTAAACTGGGACTGAATGGAAGACCATTCCTTTTTCAAATATTTAGTATTTTGCTATTCTATTTTCCTGTAGTTTTGTGTTGGTTTCTATGGTTTTTTGGCTACCATCCAATGTATTTGTAATTTCCCAGGGTTAAAATTGCATAATCCGATTATAAGCACAACATTCTCAAAGCACTTGTCTAGTTTTGGTCCAACATATGAAATTTAAACATGTATTGCTGAATAAGTGAAGTTATTAGAACCTGGCATTCATCCAAGTCGTACAAGCCATGTCTCGCGTTTCGGCATGCGCCCCAAATTTATATATTTATATTATATATGTCATGGGGGTGATGAAAATGGGAAATATTGTGCCTAGAGCGGGACTTGAACCCACATCTCTTTGCATTCCAGGCCAGTGTGCTAACCATTACACCACCTAGGCTCCCTGAGATCAACACACTACCCACGCCTACCTGTCTATGTGGTTACTTGCCTGAGAGGTCAGTGCAGACTACTACACTCGTCCCCCTGGAATTGTAAGTCTTTTAATGCTTACAATTACATACATACAGGCAATGAATGCACTTACACATACATTACACAGGGTAGGTTCAACAGCTATGCAGCACGTAGCTTGTACAGGATCATGGTCACGGCAACCAGTGTCATGGGGATGATGAAAATGGGAAATATTGTGCCTAGAGTGGGACTCGAACCCACGTCTCTTTGCATTCCAGGCCATTGTGCTAACCATTACACCACCTAGGCTCCCTGATATCAACACACTACCCACACCTACCTGTATATGTGGTTACTTGCCTGAGAGGTCAGTGCAGACTACTACATATATATGAAGAGTTCAGGCGCAAAACCACAGAAATGCCAATTCAAAAATTGAGTTTAAATATAGGATGTTTACCTGCAAATAATTTTAAAACTCACCAATTCCACTTTTCATATGATCACATGATTATTGAGCAATAAACAAGACAATAGGAATATGAAAATATAAACTTTTTGGAGGTTTGATTCTAATGTTTCTCTCCATGTTTGGATTAACGTTTATGTGGTTTTGGCCCTTAAACTCTCATATATATATATTAATATATTATATATATATATATATATATATACATATCTTTAAACAAAATATATTTTCACCTATATCCACAAAATTAACCATTTATTACAAATGTTTCCCCAAACGAAAATAAATTTAGATTCTAACACTATATGGACAGTAATAAACCCTTTATCGCATGTAATAAGCTCTGTAGTCCCCCCCCCCCGCCCCCTCATTCCACCTGGGTGTGGGTGAGGAGGGGGGGGGTACCGGCATGCATCACTCCATCCCCATGCGAGGGGCGGAACACTCCACTCGATCGTAGGTTAAAAAGATAATTATATATATTTAAATACCTCGTTTAATTTAAAAAACTCATAATCATTCGATTGTGCAACTTTAATTAACCCGTTTAAAATATAAATAAATATTGATTAGATAAATCTGTGCAAATACATATATATATATATATATGTATATATATATATATGTATATATATGCATATACATATCAATGGTTCAGGCGCAAAACCACGTAAGCACCAATCCAAAAGTAGAACAAAAAACCATTGGAATCAAACCTTCAAAATGTTTAGTTGTGTATATTCCTACTGATTTGTTTATTACTCCATAACCATGGGATCATATGAAACGTGGAATTAGTGAGCTTTAATCTTATTTTTAGGTAACAAATATTTTACTTAAACTCAATTTTTGGAATGGCATTTACGTGGTTTTGTGCCTGAACTCGTCATATGTACATTATATATATATATATATATATATATATATATATATATATATATATATATATATGGTTGTGGTGGTCTTATTGTCGCTCACTTTGATTCAGTTCACTATATCAACTAATGCACCCTCCCTTCCTCTATCTCTCATTTCTCATACACACATAAATTAACTCGGCCAGGAGCCCCCACCCCCACCCCCACCCCCTCCAGTCTTTACCGAAGCCGGTGGTGTATCCACTTAGCCCCTAGAAGGGCCTGGGCCCTGTCAAATTATGGCCTTTCCATGGGGCGTCGCCCATCAGGCACACCGACCACGACGCCACCTAGCGACAGCCGCCGCAGGCACCACGATGTATTGGCGCCTCTTATTAAAGCTGCCACCATTGGCCGCCATCTTTGTTTTAATACTGGTCACGTGATGGAGGAGAGGGCACGCCGCGCATGCTGATCGAGGCGATTGATCACGTGATTATGGCTATATTAAGCAGTTGTGGCCCAATATGGGGTTTGATATCCCAAGGCGAATGTGGTGAGCAAGGAAGGACTGGATCAAATTATTAGATCGATAGTGTGCTTATTAAATATCATTACTTCCCCCTCCCCCCTTTTTACTTCCCTCGTCTCAAGTTTTTTGTTGTTGTTTTTTTGGCATTTCTGTGTAATCCTAAATTTTGGTTCTTGAATAAAGATACGAATTAAAGCTGCATATGATGGAGCATCAACTTTTCAAAACCAACATAATTATGTAGAATTGATTCTACATATCTAACTGGTGCACATATTAAGCATTTTGTTCCAACATAGAAGGGAATACTGAGCCAATTTAATATAACCTGTTACTGCAGAAGCCTATGTTGTCTGAGTTTTGGTGTGCTTGCCAATATTAATTTGGCATGTTTGTCCTTCAAATATCTAAAAAGTTAGGCATTTAAAATAAACGTTACTTCGAACTAAAGTAAGCTAGATAATAGCGATCAACCAAATATTGTTATCTAAAAAAATAGCAGAAACTCAAAACCATCGGACTAGGGAACTTCAAATTAACTTACTAGGCCTATCCCCATTCTGTGTAGCAACAAATGCTTAATACATGAACATGTAGGCTATCTAAGTTAAATATGTATATACAAATCTAGACCAGTTTTTCACTGTTAGAAATTTGATGGTTTTATCGGGGCTATGCAACTTTGATCAAAATTTGTAAAGCAACATATCCTTGACAAATATCAAATCATGGCAACTTACAGAAAATTATATCGGATTGGAGCAAGTCCGATACCAGTTTAATCAGCCAGCGACCATTGCTGGCAGCAACACATGAGAGGCATACTAATTTTGTGTCGCGGTATTTCTATATCATAATTCAACACTGTGTGCTTTAAAAGCCCCCGGATACTGATTGATTGATTGGTGGTTGCTTTACGCCGTGTTGGCAGCATAGGCCATATTCACAGCGAGAAATGTTTGTTTTTTGTTCCAACCATCGCTTTTACATGTAAAAGCAGTCAATCAATTATGTGCCAATAGACCCTCATTAAATTAGAAAGATCAGAATCATATATTTGTGGTCAAGGGAAACAAATTCCCATAGAAAAAGAAAAGTTTTATTAATAATTGATAGAATTTATTTAGTAAACTATATGAGGTGGTATAGTCCAGCTGCCCTCAAAAAGGCTAAAATGTTTTCTTGTTTTACTTTAGTAAAAAGGTCATGCATACTGTCTGCAGTGTAGAATTGTTGGCGCAGGGCCAAAAAATCAACGCAACTTAGTAAAATGTGTTTGAGTGTCAGCGGGGACTGACACCCAATACATTCAGGGGGAGGTTCCCCCTTGAGCAGAAAAGCATGTGTAAGCCACGAGTGGCCAATACGGCAGCGGCTAAGGACCACTTGGTCCCGCCGACCTCCCGCATGAGTCTGTGGTGGCTTTCCCACAGATGGTTCAATTTCTTTAAGTTTATTAATGTTTTCATCCCACTCATGTTGCCATTTGGATTTTATGTGGGTGGCTATTAGTGGTTTCAGATCAGAGTGAGGGATCAGACATGGTTCAAGATCACAGTTCAGGGCCTTCTTCACAGCCCGATCAGCTCATTCGTTTCTTGTATGCCGGCATGGCCAGACACCCAGCACAGGTGGATACTGAAAGTGGCTATATCAAACCCAAGAAGCAACACACGCACAGATGATTTCAATCATGGCGCACTGACAAGCAACCGCACAGGGCCACATGCATTACCTCAGACCTGATGCAAAGGCCACAAAACACTGTTCAATTTAGTGAGTTTTAGGCACTTCGCATGAGAGTGCCCTGAATCCATAAGCATAAACAGTGCGACAAGTATGAGCTCTCAGTGTCAGCCAATCAGAGCTGTTCTTTTCGATTGCAAATGGCTGCCCCGATTCCAAATGGCGGCCCCCCTAGGGGGAAGCCATTTGCAATTGAAAAGAACAGCTCAAATTATGGAAAGGTCCCAGTCGAATATGTCCATTATTGTTTTAGTAGTTTATTGCTCAGACATAGTCACACATTTATGTATTTTTTGCACAGATTAAAGTGCTTGAAGTATATTTGAAATGTATTTTAGTATCTATGTACACTTCTGTTTAAATCACACAATATCAGTACTTAAAGAATGGGAACCTCATCCTGCAAGGATATGCTCAATATGGGACACTAGTCACCCATTTTTCCTCCTTTCCTCGCTGTGGACCCTTCTCCATAAGTGTGCATCCTGGCTCACGGGAAATAAACCTTCCTCATCTATTCTCGTGCTCACGAGGACTTAGTGAGCCAAATAACAGATTTTATCATTTTTTAGCATAAATTAAATTAGTAATTATAAGTATTTCTCTGAATAATGGTTTGTGTGTGTGCAGTTCTTAAAAGTTCTCATATTTCAACAAAAACATTGCATTGGTTGATAATTTTGAAACTGAGTGATAATAGCAGAAAACTCCTGCACCTCTGCCCAGTGTAGCAGTTTCAGCAGCACACAAGTTTGCGAGGGACACATCACTTCTGCGCATGCATCATAATCAAACAGCATCGTCACTAACCTTAAAATTTAATATAATGTTTTTGGTAAAGATGTTTTCTATATGTGTACCAAGCGATTTGTTTCTAGGTGGTGTGGTTTTAGAGATATTTCACTTTTGCTGTATTCTCTGTATGAAGATTGCTTCCGACCATTGACAATGCCTTGAGTTTGACGGTATGCGCAGTGCAAAACATTAGTTTTATTCAAAATTAATAGAAATCCAGAACCCTACCCTTATCAATTTAATATAATCTTGTTGGTACACATGTTTTCTATATGTGTACCAAGGGATTTGTTTCTAGGTGGTGTGGTTGTAGAGATATTTCACTTTTTCTGTATGAAGATTTTCTCACGGCCATTGACAATGCATTTGAATGGATGTGTCCCTTGCAAACTGGTGTGCCCCGGAAACTGCAACACCGGCAAAGGCCAGGGAACCAGAGAAGAGCTCCACTGAAATTTGATGCAGTAGTAGTATTTTTTTTTTATTCAGATATAATCACACATTTGATTTATGTTTGACACAGATTAAAGTTTTTGTAGTATGGTTGAAACTGTATGCACAATAAGAGACAGTGCATGTGATCTGGCTCTCCTCCTTTCATCGCTGCTGACCCTTAATTCTCCCTGAATCAATAAATATACAAACACAGGATAGAATCAAACCGTCAAATAAAGGCCTCACCATACTGAATCTCATATATTGAATACCAATGGGCATAGGAGGTTATCCCACTGCCACCCTCTAAGACTCGAACCCTGGTCGGGTCAAACCAATGACTTAAAAATTGATACTTGTCACTTCCTAACCAGACACTCAGCATTATTAGGACAGGGCAAGGACTGGTGTGCTCAGTGTCAGGATAATGTGATTGAGTGGGATACCAGGTCATGGTGCCGGCGGCCTGGTTTCCCAGTGGGACGGCACTATAAATTTGCCATGAGTGCGCACTGTCACAAGTCGGTACCTGTCATTATATGACCTTAGATGTTGCTAGGATGTAAAACAACAACAAACAACAACAACTGGGTAGCCCACACAGCTACATCCTCTTGAATATGTGCGAGAGGGCAAAGCTGGTAGGGGGATGCTCATTCTGTATTACTTATTAAGAGCAGTATAATATCACCCTTTTTTATTATGACCAGTAACCACCAAAGGCACACATGACCAGACGGGATGGCCGAATGAGTTGAACGTCCGTCTCCCATGTTGGTAGATCATAGGATTCGAATTCATGGGTTCGAACCCTGGATGAGTCAAGCCAATGACTTAAAAAAAATTGATACTTGTCGCTTCCTAGCCAGGCACTCTGCATTATTAGGAGAGGACAAGGACTGGTTGGTTCAGCGTCAGGATAATATGACTGAGTGGGATATCAGTTGCGTTCAATGGTAAGTCTGCTGGCGTTTTACGTTCTAGCAACATCTATGGTCATATCAGGACGGGTACCAAGTTGTGACGGCGTGCACCCATGGTGACCCACTGGGAGATCAGGCTGCCATGCAAGCACCATGACCTGATATCCCACTCAGTAACATTATCCTGATACTAAGCTAATCAGCCCTTGCCATAGTAATGCTGAGCGCCAAGCGATAGGTGTAAATTGTCTAAGTCAATGTTTTGACTCAGCTGGAATTCTAAATCCTGATTGTTTGCATTCAAAGCCTGTGCTCTTCCCATTTCGGGCACTGAGTGCGGTCTTGACAACTATCAAGTTGGTTGGTTGGTTCTTGGAATTTTACATCCTGACAACATCTAAGGTCATATCAGGACGGGTACCGACTTGTGACAGTGCACACTCATGGCAACTTTATAGTGCTTCCTCACTGGGAAATTAGGCCGTTGGCACCATGACCCGATATCCCACTAAGTCACATTATCCTGACACTGAGCTAAACCCTGTCCTATTAATGCTGAGTGCCAGGCTAGGATACGATAAGTATCAATTGTATAATGCTAGGTACACACCTACCGTTTTTCCGCACCCACCAACCGTATACGATCTAAAACTGCCCAAAAATCGTGAGGTGTGCACTCCCCTAGCACACCTACCGATTGCGATTCGCCACTTTTTAGGGCTAAAACTGCTTCCTTACGATTGCGATTCGCGATTCGAAAAACGAATCGGCCCGTTTTCAGTTTTAAGCGGGTCGGGTCGGGTCGCGATTTTTAGTGCGCGAATCGTATACGGTAGGTGTGTACCTAGCATAAGTCATCGGTTTGACTCGACCGGGAACCAAACTCCCGACCTTCCGCACCTGAGGATCGCGCTCTACTGATTCGGCCATCGCGCCCGGTCAACTATCAACTAGGTGGCCCTTGAGCCATTATTCACTAGATGCAGACAGTCGACTATTATTACCTTGTGGCCATTTTAATTTAAATGAAGTGCTTATATTGTGTTGCCTCGTAAATCCCCCCCCCCCCCCTTCCACTGCCCAAACCAACAAACAATCCCCTGAAGAGTGAGCCAATGATCTGGCTGAGTGTGCGATTAGTGTGCATTTGGGTGAGCTTATGTTCCTGTTTCACTTTTCCACCTTTTCCAATATCCAGCGATGTGATACCAAAAAAAAAATCGCGATGGAGGACAAAGTGGTTTCTTTGATTTTATTGTTTCATTTTGATTCATGCCTGGATAAAACATTAGGGAAATTAATGTGTACCAGGATCACAGGATTCCTCAGCCTATGAACACCGTCCCTGTTCCGTGCCCTGCCTGGCCCCTGCACAGCCCCTGCCCGACTCCTGCTCGGCCCGTCCTTTGCCCGACCCTTGTCCGGCCACCGCCCGGCCCCTCCCCGTTCACTGCCCGACCCCTTCCCGGACCCTGCCCGACCCCTTCCCGGCCCTCCAGGCCCCTGCCCGACACCTGCCCTGTACCTACCTGGTACCTGCCCGGCCCCTTCCCGGCACCTGCCCGGTACCTGCCCGGTACCTGCCCGGCCCCTGCCCAACCCCTGCACGGCCTCTGCCCGGCCCCCGCCCAGCCCCCGCCCGGTCTCTTCCCGGCCCCCGCCCTGCCCCTTCCCGGTCAGTGCCCGATCCCTTCTCGGCCCCTTCCCGGCCCCTTCCCGGCCCCTGCCCGCTACCTTCCCGGCCCCTGCCCGGCCCCTGCCCAGCCACTGCCCGGCCACTGCCACTGCCCGGCCCCTGCCCGGCCCCTTCACGGTCACTGCTCTGACCCTGCCCTGCCCTTGTCCGGCCCCTGTCCGTCCCCTGCTCGGCCCCTGCTCGAATCCTGCTCGGCCCCTGCCCGTCTCCTGCCCGGCCCCTACCGGTCCCCTGCTTTACCCCTGTCCGGCCCCTGCCCGAGCCATCCCTGGCCCCTGCCCGGCCCCTGCTCACCCCTGCCCGCCCCTGCCCGCCCTCTGCCCGGCCCCCTGCCCGGCCCCCTGCCCGGCCCCTGCCCGGCCCCTGTCCGGCCCATACCCGGGGTCTGCCCGGCCCCTGCCCGGCCCCTGCCCGGCCCCTGCCCGGCCCCTGCCCGGCCCCTGCCCGGCCCTTGCCCGACCCCTGCCCGGCCCCTGCCCGGCTCCTTTTGGTAGGTCCCATGGCATACCTCAGGACTCCTGCCGCAGTTGTCTTTACAGATCTCCAATAACGCAAACCGTCCATGTGTGCGTTCACGTGGCCTGTCGCAGGGCCAGGGCCGCGTTCAACTGAGTGCCTTGGAGGCGCCCCGGACAAATTCCAAATGCTGCACTATTCTGAACAGGGTTTTAGCAGTTGGGTGCCTTGAAAATGGTGACCTCAATAACGTGCACTTCTGGCAGCCATTTGCAATTGAAAGAACAGCTCTGATTGGCTGACACACATGACCATTTTGGAAGTATTTTTGCCTCCTACTTGAAAAGCATGATGCCTTGGAGTTGACTCTGAGGCATAAATTGAATGCAAATTGGGGGAAAAGCCATCGCCGAGATGTCTCGGAGTCGACTCTGAGGCATACCCTGAATGCGGCCGGTTTCAGCCCCGCCCTGCACAACCCTGCTACCTAGGGTTCGGTGATGGGCCGACGGAGAGCTGTGGAGTGGAGGTGGGGGTAGTGGTACGTTTGTTTCTTTGTTGTTGTTTAACATCCTAGCAACATATAGGCTAGTCTAGTAATAAGAGTAGAACAAAATAAAATATATATATGCCAAGAAAATTTAAAAAAAACTAATATAGGCTACTAACCATACCAACCAATTATCTATCTGATACTGAAATGCAGGCAATCAAATAACTTATCAGCAGCTGCTGTGTGGTAAGATAACACCACCACTACAAGTGGCTAGCATTGAAAACAAGCCTGGGTACCCGGGCATATATGCTATGGATAGTATAAATACAACCTCAATAAAAAAATATAAAAAAATTGGGTCATATCAGGACGGGTACTGACTTGTAACAGTGTGCACTCATGGTGTCTTTATAGTGCTGCCCCACTGGGAGACCAGGCCACCAGCACAATGACCTGATATCTCACTCAGTCACATTATCCTGACACTGGCCCAACCAGTCCTTGCCCTATCCTAATAATGCCAAGCGCCTGGCTAGGAAACGACAAGTATCAATTTTTAAGTCATTGGTTTGACTCGACCAGGGTTCGAACCCACGATCGGTACTGGTACGTGGTCAAAATAAATAAGTTACTGAAGGAAAATGCAGTACGTAGTAAGACTAACCTTGTGGTAACCGGTCACGGTGGTCTAGTCAGTAGATCGTTGGCTTCGAGTGCGGATGGTCAGGAATTCAATTCCCGTTCGGATCAAACCAACGATATCAAATTGATACTTGTCGCTACATAACATGGCACTTAGCATCACTAGTATAGGGCCCCGTCCTGATATGACCTTAGATGTTGCTAGGACGTAAAACAACAACAAACAAACAAACTAGTATAGGGCAAGGACTGGTTAGATCAGTATCAGGGCAATGTGACCGAGTGGGAAATCGGGTCATAGTGCCGGCTGCCTGGTATCACAATTGAGAAGCACTATAAAGTCACCCTGAGTACGCATGGTCACAAGTCAGTACCCGCCCTGATATGACAATAAATGTTGCCAGGATTCAAAACCCAAACAATAAAAATGTGACAATGGTCATAATTTTCATGGCATGGAACAACATATTCACTGGGAGTTACTAAAGGCGTGGTCACATACACATTAGTGAACGTAGTTGAACGTAGTGAAGGCTAACCTAGTTGAACGTAGTTGAACGTAGTTGAACGTAATTGAACGTAGTTGAACGTAGTTGAATGTAGTTGAACGTAGTTGAACGTAGTTGAACATAGTTGAACGTAGTTGAACATAGTTGAACGTAGTTGAATGTAGCGGCATCCATAGTTCTCCATGATGATAACATGATAAGAACGTCTGTGGGCCGTGAGTTCTGATTTAAGCTTTGGACATGTTCAAAAAGCAGTACGTTTGAGGCAGACATAGCCTCCTTGGTGATAATGTATTCTAGTATACTCTAGCGTAACCTAGCATACTTATTAATGTACTCTAGCATACTCTAGCATAGTCTAGCTTACTCTAGCATACCCTGGCATACTTTGCCCACACAAAACCTTGGCCATTCTGCCATGATCACATAGCCGTTAGTGGACGAAGTTGAACATAGTTGAGCATAGTGGAGGGTAATATAGTTGAACATAGTTGAACGTAGTTGAATGTAGTTGGACGTACCGGGATCTGTACTGTATCATACCGGGATCCATATCGTAATGTATTTATCCATACTATTAGGTGGGTTATCAACCAAAACCTGCCGTACCTTAACGTATTTGAACGTAGTGACAGCACGTTTCACCCACGTTATTCTATGTACATTCAACTACGTTCAATAATGTGTATGTGACCGGCCCTTAAGGGCCCAATCATTATCTTAAGGTATCAGTGGTCAAGCTGGGACTATCAGTGTCTACCCACCCTACTCACATTTTAAACTGATATATGATGCCCTTCTATGTGCACTACCCTAAGAGGGTAGATAGGGTGAGTGCCGCGGATGATTACAGAACACGTTGTCATTGTCCAACACTAATGCCCTTTACTACATTGCTTCTTAGGCCAAATACCAAAAGAAAGTTGCTGATCGTCCTTTTGATCACATAAATCAAGATCGGGCGGGTGGTTTTTGTGTGGGTTTTTGTGGTGTTTTTTCAGTATTTACCAAAAAGGATATTGGACCACCCTAGACTGAAAGTTGATGATCGTCCTTTTGATCACACAAATCAAGATCGGGCAGGTGGGTTTTTTTTAAAGTTTTTTTTTAGTTTTTCAGTATTTATAAAAAAATATTGGACCACCCTAGACTGAAAAAAAAGGATTACATGTCATGTTTTCAGTCAAACACTGAACACAGCATTCTCATTTCAAAAGGTATTATATCATACAAATGTATTACATAGCTATGTTGCATAGACTATATGCTTACAAAAGTTGATTTGCTGCTAGACTGACACATCTTTAACAGTTTTTTTTTAAATAAAAAATTTGTATTAAAAAATCAGGGTCAGGCGATTTTTCAGGCACCAGCTGGGACGATCACCAATTTTGCTTTTTATTTGGCCTTACAGAGAACTAGACATCTTTGTAGTGGCTCCCCGTAAAGTATTTATAGAACACACAGCTCCTTTGATGGTAGCAGGGGACAAAGGGTCAGATTTGGTCACTCCCACTTTCACCACCTGGGGCCAAATGTATGAAGCCGGGTTAGCGGTGCTAACCCGAGCATCGCGTGGATTTCCCGGGTTAGTGGCCAAAAGTGACAATGTATGTGCCCGGGTTAAGCAAACGCCTCGAGAGTTAACATCGCCTACACTAACCCCAACATATAGCAGGTTTAACGTCCGTGTTAGGTACCGATTCGGCTCAAATCTATCCAATGCGACCATATTTAACAGAATTACACACGCAATAAGTGAAATTTGATTAAATTAACCCTAAAATCGAAGCGAGATTAACGCTGCTGCCGCAACGGCGGCAATATTAATATTTTCGAATCGACGAATGTAAAGTAAACAAATCGCCGCCGCCGATGCGACATCGATATCCATACTGGCAGAATGCCGCCGCCGCTGCTGGTTCCCGGCCGCCGAATCGGCGGCGATATTGCCAAAGAGCGGTGCTCGCCGGCTACAGGCACAGAGGCTTTCCCCAAATCTATAAATAATGCATTGGTTAGCTAACCAACCCGCGCTTTGGCAACATAAATTTCCTGTGACACATATACCAACACCGACGTTAGCTAACCCACCCGCCGCCCTTAACACCGGAGCCGATAAAAACTTGTTCATACATTTGGCCCCAGGTGGCTTCCGGGTAAGTGCACAGCGTTGTTCAATTCAGATGAGAAGCGTCTTAAAGCTGCATATCCCCACACAATCTTTAAATGTTCACAACCAAAACACTCATCTAGATTTGATCCTACATATCCGACTTCGATAATGGCGCACTTATTAAAGATGTGTTACCGCGTAGTAGGGCATAGAAAATCACTATATTAATAATATAGCCTGTTACTGCTGAAACCTATGGTGTTTAAAATTAATTCCAATGTGCCTGCCAAAATTGTTTTTGTAAGTGTTCTCTTCAAATATCTAAAAAAAAAAGAAAGAGGGATTTCTGACAAAAGTAATGTATAAACGCAAACTCGACTTCGAGTATCAGTTGAGGGGTTATTTTCTAAGAAAATATCTGGATTTAGGCCTAATCCAACTATAGGTCAAGCTTCGTTTCATTTACTGACAAATTAAAGTTCATTCATACGCATGTGCAAATATTCAACAAGATGACAACACCACTGGTCACTCAAAAACATTCAAAGTTAAACTTGTCATCAGACTCCTCCAGTAACTGCAGTACGTGCTCATGACTAAGAGCATCACTGTAATATTCATCACCAGCGTCAATGTCAATGTCCTCACAGTCATCATCACTACTGAGTCATTCATCTTGCAACAAGATGCCGTCCTGGGTGCCATCCATGCTCCCTTGGGGGTATCGCAAGTATAAAGACAACCTCAGCATAGGAGATCTTTGTTGTAAATTTCCTCGATGTATAGGAGCCTGTCTCAAAAGCTGCTAACTCTTCGTTTTTTTGTCCATAGTAACGATTGACACAAAATAGCACAGAAAGGACATTTGCTTCAAATGAATATGTATTCTATTGGGATTATGAAACACCATGTAAAAAACAATCAGTGTATCCTGAGCGAATGCAGAAGTCGATAGTGTGTTGATCGTTACTATGGACAAAGTTTTGTCCCATATTGCTTAGCACCTTTTGAGACCGTCTCATATATTCGAGAATATAAGGTACTTCATTACAAAGTAAAGTCAATTATAGCGATGAAACTCGAACAGAATGTGTGTCAGTGTTAGTGGACACTGTGTATGGTTCTCCCTTTGAATACAAAGGCATGAGTCAGCCAAGAGTGGCCAAAGTCAAGACTTGGTACTGCTAACTACCAGCATGATGCTGTGGAGCCACATTGTCCATGCATGAGATTATATGTTAGTCGGTTATTGTAGTTTTACATCCTGACAACATCCGAAGTCATATCAGGATGGATACCAACTTGTGACACGACAGTGCGCACTCATGCCAACTTTATAGTGCTGCCCCACTGCGAAAAAGGCCACCAGCACCATGACCTGATATCCCACTCAGTCACATTAGCTTGACACTGAGCTAACCAGTCCTTGAGCTATCCTATTAATGCCGAGCGCCAGGCTAGGAAGTGACAAATATCAATTTTGTAAGTCACTGGTTTGATTCCACACGGAATCGAACTCCCCATATCCCGCACGGGGGGCTTACGCTCTCACGATTGGGACTCTGTGTCCAGTCCATGGGATGCAACTTGTTGTTCCGCTGTTTGTCCCATTCATGTTGTTGTCATGGCGGTGTGATGAAAATGCGAAATATTGCGCCTTGAGCGGGACTAGAACCCACATCTCTTTGCATTCCGGGCCAGTGTGCTAACCATTACACCACCTAGGTCCCCTGATATCACCATACTACCCACACCTACCCTGCTACCTGTCTATGCAGCTCCTTGCCTGAGAGGTCAGTGCAGACCACTATATTGTCATTTTGATTTGGCATATTTGAGAATTTAGTGGTCTCAGATCAAAATGATGGATCTGACATGGTGCAACAACACCATTCAGCGCCATTTTTGCAGCTCGCTCAGATTTCTCATTTCCTTGTATACCGATATGGCCAGGCTCCCAACACAAGTGGATATCGTTCCCTGCTACTGCCAAGGAATTTATATTCTTCATCACATTTCTCACCGCTGGGTGTTTTCTTTTTTCAATTTAAGATTTCCAAATGCTAGGAAACATGCAACAGGGTTGCAGTTGTTGACAAAGAAAATTATCAATGCACTCTAATGCAAGAAAATACCACAACAATTTAGCTTTGATAGAGAATGTTAATTCGTAGTTTATAACCATGGAAGACTGCTGTAGCCCAGCAGTGGTCTTTGGAAATAATAGTGTTGGTTGTTGGAGCTTAGCGACCTTGCAACATTTAAGGTAATATCAGGACGGGAAATAGACCCCTTTCAATATTTGTATACATCGTGTTTGCTAGTATGCGCAGTGCAAAACGTTTATTTTATTCAAAATTAATCGAAATCCAGAACCCTAACCATATAAATTTAATATAATCTATTCGTCGGATATGTTTTCTATATGTGTTCCAAGCAGTTTGTTTCTAGGTGGTGTTGTGGTTTTAGAGATATTTCATTTTTTCTGTATGAAGATTGCTTACCGCCATTGACAATGCATTGAGTTTGCGTACACGCAGTCCAAAACGTCAGTTTTATTCAAAATTAATGGAAATCCATAACCCTAACCGTATCAATTTAATATAATGTTTTTGGTAAACATGTTTTCTATGTGTATTCCAATCAGTTTGTTTCTAGGTGGTGTGGTTTTAGAGATATTTAACCTTTTCTGTATAAAGATTGCTCACTGCCTTTGACAATGCATTGACTGAGTTTGTCGGTATGCGCAGTGCAAAACATCAGTTTTATTCCAAATTAATAGAAATCCAAAACACTAACCTCATTAATTGAATATAATCCTTTTGTTAAACATGTTTTCTATGTGTATTCCAACCAGTTTGTTTCTAGGTGGTGTGGTTTTAGAGATATTTCACCTTTTCTCTATGAATATTGCGCATAGCCATTGAGTTTACAGTGTGACCAGATGTTGTCCTGTGCGCACTGACCTAAATACATGTGCTGACGTCAGATGAAATTGGTCAATAGAGAAATGGCCTGCATATAGGTTATGAACATATATATTCTAGGAAGTGACCATTCATGATTAGCTGCATTTACAGATCCAACTTGTAGGCCTACGGGCTATAAGGGTGGTCTTTGCCATGTTTGGGAATCTGTATAATTGTGCATGTTGGCCGGAGGCTAACATGTGTAATTTGCTCATGAGGCTGCTGCTTGTTTACCTTTCCTGCTGAATCGCCTTGCCTACTTTCACTCACTCTGCTCTCGACACTGCTACAATACAGATCATTTCCCCACCCACCCACCCTCTTTCTCGGGGGGTGAGCGCTGATCCCCGACCTGAATCTACTACCACCTGTAAGACGACTGAATGTCCTGGTTGCGCATCCCAGTCAGCGTATGATTTCTGGCCCTGTCGCCTATGATACATGTTGATCCACCTGCCAAGGTCCGATTTATTTTCTATTAAATATGTTATTTAAACCAGTTCTGCTTATGTTTTCTATCTTTCCTCATCTTTCTCTCCATTACACCCGAGTGTAGCGAATTGTTGCCTCCCACCAAGATATAGGGAGGGCACCTACTTCCTGATTCCCCGATGTTGGTGAAAAGTTGACGTAGCAAATCCAATGGAGATTTTTGGAAGTGCTTCAGAAACTAGCAATGAATCTTATCGAGACTGATTGCAGTGTTGCATGAGCATGTTTCAACTCTCCCGTGTTAAGTGGGGAGTTGTAGTGCTCATTGGCAACATAAGAAAGAGGTCCAAGAGCCTTCACTCTTGCTATTCTCTAATGGCCAGAACAATTTCTTTTCTTCTTTTTTTAAAGAAAAAACAAAAGAAGTGTACAGTCAAAGTTCGATTCAGACCTTTGCTTATGAGATTAAAGTTGCATAGTCCAATGGTTTTGAGTTTATGTAATTTGTCTGAGATAAATATATTAGATTGATCACTAGTATCTACTTTACAATCGCTTAAAGTTACTTTTATTTTAAATGGTAAACTTTTGAGATATTTGAAGTGCAAACAAGGAAAATTAGTTTTGGCAAGCTTGCCAAAACTCTGACAACATAGACCTCTACAGTAACAGGTTCTAATAAATTGACTCAGTATTCCCATCTAGGCAGAATCAAATGTTCAATGAGTGCATCAGTATCTAAGTTACATATGTAAAAGTCAAATCGAGATAATTTCTTTTGGTTTTGAAAAAATCTTATTTTATCGGACTATGCAACTTTAAGTGACGTGAGAACTGTGTCATTGCATTTCAATTGCTAGACTACAGAACACTCACTTCGCTTTCTTTTGATTATCCTGATGCCCAAGCATTAACCACACACCCATAACCATCAAACTAGAGCCAGATATATCCAGTAGTCACATCCGGTGCTTAACATTGCATAATCCGATGATTCTGAGTTTCTATCATTTTTCTGAGATTTATATATTAATTGGATTGCTATGATCTACCATACTTTAGATTGATGTAACTTTTATTTAAAGGCCCTGTCACACTACAGCATATGGCGGCGGCGTATGCGTAATGTCGCGAAATAGTTTGAACATCGTTATAGGTTGCGATAAGCAGACCTATACCGACCTACGCCGACCTATGCCGAGTGTACTTGACCTATGCCCAACCTATGCATAACCGATGACGCCGTATGCCGACGTGTTGGTCAAAATTTGCATAGGTCGGCATACGCTAAGGCCATACGTAGTGCTGTGACAGACAGCCAACACACTGGGCATACGCTCGTCGTACTCTCACAATACACTAGGCATATGCCAGCACATGCTAGAGGCACGTTAGACATAAGCTAGGCATACGCTATATAAGGAACATGCAGTTTTAAATATAAAAATCTGGTTTGAGTTTATGCCATATTTTATTGATGCAATTATTATAGCGATTATTACAATTTATGTCACTTTATTTAGAAGTACCTTTCATTATAAAGGTTCACCTTTGAAGCTACTTGTAGTGATAACATGTACAAAATAATTTGGGCATGCACACCTAAATGATGAACATAGGCTTTACTAGTTCTCATGCTGTGAGCATCATAGCGAAGGGCATCCTGATATGACCTTAGATGTTGCCAGGATTTAAACTCCAACAACCAACCAATCATAGTACATGGGTACAAACCTGCGATGAATGTTTAATGAGTGCACCAGATAAAATCTACACGAAAGCTGCATAGTCCGATGAAGCATCACATTTTTTAAACCAAAGCAATTATCTAGAATTGATTCTACATATCCAACTTGGATACAGATGCACTTACTAAGCAATTGTTGCCATATAGAAGTGAATACTGAGTTAATTTAACAGAACATGTTACTGCATAAGCCTATGGTGTCAGAGTTTTGGCATGCATGCTGAAAATATTTTTGCATATGTGCACTTCAAATATCTCAAAAGTTTGCCTTTTAATATCAAAGTTAGTTCAGTTTGAAGCAACGTAGATTATAACAATCAATTTAATATTCTTATCTCACAAAAAATTCTTGAAACTCAAAACCATCGGCCGATGCAACTGAAAGTACTTAGGGTTATTTAATATTTTGCTACCAACTAGTTATGCAACTTTAATTTTGTTAAACCTCTCATGTTGTGGTGGATATCATCATTTTAATCCTGCGTCCGTCACTCACTGCGACCACGTGATCCATCTCCCGCGAGTAGGGGACCGGAAGCGATGGCCAAATCGGTAGAACGCGGGCCTCGCGTGCGGGAGATCGGGAGTTTGGTTCCGAGTCGAGTCAAATCAAAGGCTTATAAAAAATGTATACTTGTCGCTTGCTAGCCTGGCACTTGGCATTAATAGGATAGGGCAAGGACTTGTTAGCTTAGTGTCAGGATAATATGACTGAGTGGGATATCGGGTCATGGTGTCAGCGGCCTGATTTCCCAGTGGGGCAGCACTATCAATTCGCCATGAGTGTGCACTGTCACAAGTTGGTGCCTATCGTGAAATGACCATAGATGGTTTTTTTTGTTTATGTTTTTTTTTCTTGTTTATGGTTTTTTTTCTTGAAGATTTATGCCGCCTATCATGGATAAGTCTGAATAGACTTGTTTTCACCATTAGACAGTTTGTCGATAGAAAGCCTGAGTCTACACTTTTACCGACCCAAGGGATTTTTAGCCTCCCACACCCCATAGACATGGTATGAGAGCAACCGGCCTTTGATGACTCTGTAAGTTATACCCAGCGGTGGAAATCTAAATTGGCAGAGATGGGGGGCACAGCGAATCGAACCACCGACCTTCAGATTAGGAGTCCGACCTGGAAAAAAGTCAGACACTCTAACCACTCCACGACAGAGAACACCATGAAGTAAAGCTCCAACAACCAACCAACCAACCCGCGGCTTGGTCACGTGATGGGTTCCCGCCTCAGGCCATGCCAAACACACGGCGGCCAACAGGGGGCGTGTCTGGGAGCAGATTTGGAGATGTGAGCAGTCACGGCAAGAATGTCTCAATTTCCTCTCTCTCTTAAATGAACACGCCGTGTAGGATTTACTTTATTCCATTTAAAAAAATGGAATCTCTGGAGAGAGGAAATTACATTTTGATTACTTTATCGTATTTTTTTTCACATTCCAACCATTAGTGTGTAATTTTGTTTATGTTGGTTTAGCTTAAATTATTTTATTTTAAATTATTTTACTTTGTGTTTTACACCCGATGTTTTTTTGTTGTATGATGTATGGGATAGAAATGTTTGAAAATGGTCTCATGTTTTAGATGTATTTACACTATCGTGATTGGCTACACTTGCATGGTTACATGGTTTTGAGATCTAGATAACTACATTACAGTACAAACCCGTTAAACCAAGCTCGGTTAGACCAAACGATTTGCTAATCCAAACTTTTTCTGAGGCCCGGCAAAATACTACCATTTATCATATAAAATAGTTGGTTGAACCAACGTCAGTGAATCCAAAGTATCGATTAATCCGAACAAAATTGTCGGGCCCCAGGCCCCTTCCGGTACTGTTAAATCAAACTGTCATGTGGCTATTAGGTCATCTGACACTTTTTTATAGGATAAATGACAGTATTTTGTGGGACGCCGGAAAAGTTAGGATTAACTGATCGTTTGGTTTAACCGAGCTTGGTTTATCGGGGTTATGCTGTATATACATGAAAAAACAAGAATCAAAGTGTCCACATACATTGTATATTACATTCATAATGCGCCCATGTTTTTGCAAAAGCCAAGTCAAAGTCGAAGCCAAAGCTCGGTTAAATCTGTATCTGACCTACCAGCAAAACGGATTTAGGAAAAACAAATCCACAACAGGGGCTCTGGCATCTCTACTGGATGAACTTTTGGGCAACATGGATAAAGGTGAACTAACAATCACTGTCTTCCTTGACTTCAAGAAGGCATTTGATACAATTGACCACGAGATCCTGATGCAGAAAGTAGTAAGAGCTGGATTAGGCAACAAAGCACATCAGTTCTTCACAAATTACCTCAAGAACAGGATGCAGTGCACAAAACTAAACAACAATGAGTCCACCACCCGTAGGGTCAAGACCGGCGTGCCACAGGGCTCCACCCTAGGACCCCTGCTATTCCTAATCTTTATTAATGACCTACCACTAGTATCTGATAGAGCAACATTTACATTATTTGCTGATGATGCAGCACTCACAGTACACAATAGAGATATTATGGCAGCGGCAGCCCAGACAGACATGGTGTTAGATAAGGTGAATACATGGTGCTATGAAAATAAACTAACAGTAAATAGTGCCAAGACAGAGTATGTGATCTATGGGACGAAAATGAGAAAATCAAGAGCCCCTCAAATCCAACTACATATGGGTGGAACCTTACTTCGTGAAGTGGACTCCTACAAATACCTGGGCACAACTCTTGACTGCACTCTAAATGGGAATCGACAATTGGCGAGACTGAATCAAACGCTGGCACTAAAACTGACAACTTTTAGGAAATTAAGGAAATTCATAAGTGAAAACACTGCACTACTCCTGTACAAGACTACAATATTTCCTGTTATAGATTACAATGACATCATATATGAGCTCTTAACAAAACAACAAAAGATCAAACTGCAAAGAATTCAGAACCGAGCACTGAGAACAGTTTACCAAGGCAAGACACTCAGTGTGGCTGAACTGCACAAGAAAGCAAAATTGGGTACTCTCTCAGAACGAAGGGACCTACACCTGATGGCACTAATGCACAAACGCGCAAAAGACGAAAAATTCATTGACCGCACAAATAGAATAACAAGAAGAGGAGCCTCCACTCTGCTCAATGTACCACACCCTTCAACAAATAAATATATCGGAGCACCAATCTACAAAGGTAGTGTCATGTGGAATGACCTCCCTATCAGAGTCACAGAAACGCAAACAATACTTGCCTTCAAAAATGCATATAGAGCCCACCTGGTTATTCAGGCCCTTAAATGACTACTGCAGTAATTACTAGCAAAGCCCTGAGCTACTGCCACCCCGGATCCTTGCTTGCTCTCCGGTGGGTTTTTCCCCCGTACCACCCACCCCAATGGGCCCCCTCCCCTGCCACCACCCTTAACCATCATGAACAAACCATCAACACACCGAACATCCTACACAACTATCAATCTGTTTAAACACATCGAACATTATATAAGACAGACAAAATGTCTTGTCAACTCTGAACTTAACTTGTTTTATAAGAAAAAGAATGTAACCCACAACGATTATTTGAGTTGCCCCGAGTATACACCTTCTACTCGGTGCTGCTCCTCATTTTTGCATGAACTACAGTGACTGTTGCTGTACATTATACAGCAGGAGCCACTCCCTTAATTCTACAGGATCGGTGCTGTAACTAATACAGCACTGATCAAACTTATTCTAATAGTAAGATGGCCGGAAGACCAGTGCCCCGGCGCTGACAAATGTCATGTTCAGATGAATAAATATTTTACAAAAAAAAAAAAATCAATGATCGGTTAATCCAAACAAATTTCTAGGGTCCCTTCAAGTTTGGTTTAACCTGTTAACTGGGGTATACTGTATATTGATAACAAGGGAAGGGAACAGACGCAAAGTTTCGTGTGGAGTGCACACGGACATTCTGGAAACTAAGGGTGTCAGTAGTAAGAGGCTTTATTAAGTTGACATAGTTTATGCTGAAACAACTATGTTTGGTTAGGGTGTTTGATTTTGCGGTGTTTGTTTTGGGGTACCTCTCTCGAGCTATTTGATTTTAGGTGTGTTACTTGATGGGGTCCTGGTGTGGAGTGTTTGCTTTGTGGTGCTTGGTTTGTGGTGTTTCGATTTAGGGTGTATAGTTTGGGGTGTTTGGTCTATGGTGTTTGGTTTGGGGAACTTGGTTTGGCCTGCGTAACTGTTGGATGTTCGGATTCACATGCGTGGTGTGATGTGTATTATTTAGGGGGTGTTTGGCTTGGCGTTTTCAGGTTTGGAGTTCAGGGTCTCTCAGGTGGAGTGGTCAAGTTTGCCTGATCAGATTGCAGAAAATGTCAAAGACCAATGCAAAAGATTGGGTGGTGATCAAGAAAGAACGGGTCCACAAAAGCTTGTTTTATAGGAAGAAGGTCGTCACTCCCGCCACCAAAAAAAACCCAGAAAAACAACAACAAACACAAAACCCCACAACATTTAAAAAACCTAAATAACTGCCAACACCGAAGACACATCCACAGGTTCTCATCTCCAGCTGAAAGATAAAGTTAGTTGGTTGTTGGAGCTTTACATCCTGGCAACATCTAAGTTCATATCAGGACTGGTACCAACTTGTGACAGTGCAAACTCGTGGTGACTTTATAGTGCTGCCCCACTGGGAGAGCAGACAGCCAGCACCATTACCTGCTCCTGATATCACACTCAGTCACATTATCCTGACAAGGAGCCAACCAGTTCTTGCACTATCCTAATAATGCCGAGTGGCTGGCTAGGAAGTGACAAGTATCAATTTTTAAGTCGTCGGTTTGACTCGACCAGGTTTCGAACCCGTGCAGTTGGTAGAGCGACGTGAGTGCATGGCTGTGTGTTGTGTGGTGATGGATGATGGGGGTGGAGGAAGTGATATGATGTGGTTAGCTCCCACCAACCCCCAACATCCCCTCCTACCCACACCCACCCCCACCCCCACACCCACCCCCACACTCACACCCGCACCCACACCCACACCCGCACCCACACCCACCCCCACACCCACACCCACACCCACACCCACAACCACACCCACAACCCACAAACCACAACCCACGCCCACACCCACACCCACACCCACACCCCCCACCCCACACCCAAACCCACACCACCCACACTACCACAACACCCACCACACCCACACACCCACACCCACACCCACCAAACCACCCACAACCCACACCCACACCCACACCCACACCCACCCCCCCCCACACCCACACACAGACACCCACACACACACACACACACCCGCAGTAGCTCCATCGATCTGTAGAACACCACCAAAGCAGCCACCAGAGGGCGCCAGCGGATTCCAGGGGGCGCCGAAAACATACATCAGGGGGCACCAAAAAGGGGACGTTGCTGGCTCGGTCACCATGCACGCAGTCTGTGGTTACAGAGCAGGTGGCGCGGTAGATAGGTAGATAGGTAGATAGGTAGATAGGTAGATAGGTAGATAGGTAGATAGGTAGATAGGTAGATAGGTAGATAGGTAGATAGGTAGATAGGTAGATATGTAGATAGGTAGATAGGTAGATAGGTAGATATGTAGATAGGTAGATAGAGGGCAGTGGTTGGAAGCGTGTCTGTATGTCGCGGGATGTGGTGGGGATGAGGTGGGGACGAAGTGGGGACCCGGTGGAGACCCAGTGGGGACACACAGTGGGGACGCGCAGTGGGGACGCAGGACGGGGACGTGGTGGGTACAGTGGGGGAATGGTGGGGACGTGGTTGGGACGCAGTGGGGAAGCAGTGGGGACGGGGTGGGGAGGATGGGGACGTGGAGGGGATACATTAGGGATGCGGTAGGGACATGGTGGGGAAGCGGTGGGGACGCGGTAGAGACGCGGTGGGGATGCGGTAGAGACGCGGTGGGGACGCAGAGGGGATACGTAGGGGTGCTGTGGGGACGCTGTGGGGATGAGGTGGAGATGCGGTAGGGACGCGATGGGAATGTGGTGGTGAAGCTGTAGAGATGTGGAGGGGATGCGGTGGGGACTCGGTAGGGACGTAGTAGGGACGCAGTGAGGACGCGGTAAAGACACTGAGACGCGGTTGGGATGCGGTGAGAAGGCGGTGGGGACGTGGTGGGTTGTAGGAGGCATGTGTGTGTTGGGGTGTGTGGGGGGCGTGGAGGAGTGCTAAGGCTAGGTGTGAGATGGGTCAGTCGCGTTACTTATTGACGGCCCTCCTCCTCTGCCTTCTCCAGGGTTTCGGCGGCAGGCGATCAATCGGTCTTAGCAGTTAGCAGCGTCCAAGCCGCGTCGTCGATGGCGGGGTGTTTTAAAGGCTTAGCGCCGCCCCAGGCCGCGCTGCCGCCGCCGCCGCCAGGGGGCGCCACCGGTCCTAATTGGAGCCAATCGATGGCGGTATCGAACGGGGCTGCTTCGGCGACAACAGCGCCGTCTGTCGGCTTCCCACCGGCCTCTCAGGGTCCACCCTCCCACCCTACCACCGAACCACCCTCCCTCCCACCCTCCCACCCTCCCACCCTCCCACCCTCCCACCCTCCCACCCTCCCACCCTCCCACCCTACCACTATACCACCCTCCCTCCTACCCTCCTACCCTCCCACCCTCCACCCTACCGCGCCGGCCAACTGCCGCCTCCCACCGCAGCCCTCCCCGCCGCCGTTGCCACCCCAGATACCCCCCCCCCACCACCCGCTCTCACACACACACTTCCCACCTCCCCCCGAACCCCTTCTCGAGTCTTCTGCCTTTTGCTTTCATGCTCCCCAACCTCCCCCCCCCACTCCCCACTCCCCCACTCCCCCACCCACCTCCTCACACACACCCTCGCACTCCACCGCAAAAGCGCCAACCTCCCTCCACCCTCCACCCTCATCTTACCCCTCAGACTCTCTTAAAGTGAGCCCCACATATATATATTATATATATATATATATATATATATAATGGTGGTGGTGGACCCTGGAGCTCCTGCCGGGCCACCCTGTGTTGTGTGTGGGTCATCACCCTCCGGTGACCTGCCTCACCTTCACACCTCGCCCAGCCGCCACCAGGGGGTGAAATGGGGAGGTGGGGGTGATGTAGGGGTGGGGAGTGAGGTGGAGGGCGGGGAGTGAGGTGGAGGGTGGGGGTGAAGTGGAGGGTGGGGGTGAGGTGGCGGTGGTGGTGGGGGTGAGGTGGGGGTGGGGGGTGAGGTGGGGGTGGGGTATAAGGTGATGGTGGGGGTGAAGTAGGGGGTCGGGGGTGAGGTGGGGTGGGGGTGAGATGGGGGTAGGGTGAAGTGGGGATGGGGGGTGAGATGGGGTAGGGGAGGTGAGGTCGGGTGGGGGGTGTGAGGTGGTGTCTATGTGTGGGGAGGTGTGGGAGGGGCATGTGACATCTCAAGGTGGCAACTTGCGTAACAGTTAGTTTCCCTCGTCCGGACCACTTGTTGTGTCGGTGCGCTGATGGAGAGTGGTCACGTGACAGTCAGTGTTGTATGAATGGCAAACCGGAAAGCCATGTCTGATCACAGCGCTATGTCGCAGCCTGGTGCGTCTCTCCGACGCCTGAATGTATACGATGCATCGGACGTCGGAAGTCTGATGTCGGTTATAGCCCAGTGGTGTTCTCTGTGGCGGAGTGGTTAGAGTGTCTGACTTTTTTCTAGGTCAGACTCCTAATCTGAAGGTCGGTGGTTCGATTCCCCATGCCATCTCTGCCAATTTGGATTTCCACCGCTGTGTATAACTTACAGCGTCATCAAAGGCCAGTTCCTCTCATACCATGTCTATGTGGTGTGGGAGGTTAAAAATCCCTTGGGTCGGTAAAAGTGTAGGCTAGGGCTTTCTATCGACAAACTGTCTAATGGTGAAAACAAGCCTATTCAGGCTTATCCATGATAGGCAGTATAAATCTTCAACAACAACAACTACCGCTTGTGACCGATTGCGACCACATTTGTAAGGTTGCAGCTACTGCAATGAAAACATCCTTGCGACCAAAATGGTCACTCGGAGGTCAGCGAGGATTGGTTTGATCGCAAGGAGGTCACTGGTGACTGTGGGTTCTTTGGTCCATAGTAGATGCAAAGTCGTGAGATATGGTGGTGAGCTATGATGTGACTGGGGCTTCAGATGTTGCAAAATAGAATAGAAATTTTACATCGGAGTTTTGACGCCCATTGGATGTTGAAAAATGATTGGAAATTTATCATCGGAATTCTTACGTCAATTCTATTAGATCTTGCAAAATAGGCGGACATTTGAAGTTAGAAATAACCAGATGGCATTATTAGACTATTCATGTTCTTAAAATTACATGAAATATCGTTGAGACACAAACATCTAACTATTTTGAATACTGCAGAGTAGGTCCACCAACTCAATTAATAGCTTAGTAATATTACTACATTACAAGTAACATGATATATACAGAATGTCTCAAAAGTCACTATCTATTTTGAAAACCAATTTGGATTACGAAAACCTGGTTGGAGATATGAAAAATATATTTCTTTCAAAGTATATGCAGCAAAGAATTAGTGCTCGACATGGGAGGTGACCATCCGTGTTTCTACAGAGCCTAAAGTATCCAGTTCTGCCGTCATCATACACAGATTCAGTTTTCTGAAATTTTGTTCACAACTCACGAATAGCCTTGTTTGTTGGACCTTTTCTTTATGAAACTTCCTTTCAAAAATATTTTATTTGTCACCCATTTCAAGCCTTTTATCTTAGCGGTCACCACACACACTTATTCTGCCATCTTCATCATCAGTGATATGGTCCTGAAATGTAAGATTTAATAATGATGCAAAATTTGAAATAAACCAAGTAACGTTTGGTAAATACACAAATTTGCACTAAGGATACATATCCTTACAAAAGAACAGCATTTAATAAAGAAACACATCCAATGTCACCGAGATAGATAGTGACTTTTGAGATATCCTGTATATGATAGAGCACAATGAGTTAAAACGGTGAAGTTGTCCCTTGTGATGTTGCCTTTCCAGCACTCTTTATATGTAAAAAATGAATCACAATACATGCTGCTGGTGCTCTCTTTTGGAGGTGGGTAACCAGCAGCGAAAGGCTGCTTACAACCGACTCCGGGAACCCTTGGACGTCAGTTATCGGCAATGACTGGCATTCTGCTAGGTGGGTGGGACAAGGAGGGAGAGCCGTGGGGGTGGGGGGTGGGGGTGGGGGTGCAGCCAATCTAAGTAGAGTCAAACCTCTCTAATTCGACCGACGTTGAGACCGACTTTAAGTGGTCCATTTAGAGAGGTGGTCGGTTTAGGGAGTTAGACTATGGTTACAATGTTATTGTTGGGACCCACATAAAGCGATTGATATAGGAGAGTGGTCGATCTGTGGAGGTGGCCGGTTAGAGAGGTTTTACTGTATATCCAATCCAACACTAAGTATGGCATTTATAACCAAAGAGACACTTAATCATTTTTGGTATGGTGGTGCAATTTAACACTCAACCTCCCTACATTTACAGTCTCCCAAATTTAATTTGTTTAAATAATAAAATCAAGTCAGTATGAACTATTTAGGATTTTCCATATAAATTTAACATCAGAGCCCGATGTCATTTATGCATCACAATACACATCAAGCAGATTTATTATATTAAGTGGCTATGAAGTCGAAGTTGGTTCACAAATCGCCATTGTCCGCATATCCCACTTGATGGAATACATGGTACCCTGTAATTGAAGTGAACGTCTCAAGATCATCTTTTAAACATATGACATTGATACAAATCTGTCCTATTAAAGGGGCTGTCACATTACGGCGTATGGCGGGAGCGTATTGAAAACCTACGTACGCCATCGGGTGCCACTTTCGGGTGTGTTTGAGCGTATGCGTAGCGTATGCGTAGCGTATGCGTAGCGTATGGGAGCGTATGGGAGCGTGCCAGGACATTTTTTGACATTTTGGGCCATACGCCCACATAGGTCGTGTTTTTTTGAGTATGCACAAAAAAAAAAGGACGGACGAATTTATGAAAGCGTATGGCGGCGTATGCATCATAAGCTTCACATACGCCGGCGTGTTGCGGCACTGGCGGCGTATGCGTAGCGTATGCGTAGCGTATGAGTAGCGTATGCGTAGCGTATGCGGCGTATGGCGACGTATATGACGTAAGCCGCTACGCCGCCATACGCTTCCGCCATACGCCGTAATGTGACAGCCCCTTAAGTGAATATGCTGTGTGACCAAATACAGAACTGAAAGTTTCCTCCCCTTCCTAGCAACAACTTGTTTGTTTAACGACTCACCCCCCCCCCCCCCCCCCCCAGCACAAAAAGTAGACATCAGCTATTGCGGAACCTAGAAACAACTCTTGCTGGTCTCCAGGTTCCACACTAATGTAGCAAGTTCCATTGATGTCTACTCTTATGTATTCCCTTTGTGGTATTGTATTGTCATCCATCCACCCCTACCTCAACCCCTACCCTTAAGGCCCTGTCACATTACGGCGTATGGCGGGAGCGTATGGCGGCGTAGCCGCTTTATGTCATATACGTCGGCATACATCGTATACGCTACTCATACGCTACTCATACGCTACTCATACGCTACTCATAGGCCGTCAAGTGACGGCTTATGTGAAGCGTATGAGGCATATGCCGCCATACGCTTTCATAAATCCGTCCGTCCCCATTTTGTTGTGCATGCTCAAAAAATCTCGACCTATGAGGGCGTATGGGCCATACGCTACTCATACGCCGGCATACGCTCCTCATACGCTGGCATACGCTCCTCGTATGCTGGGGGTACGCCGGCGTATGCTAGGGGTATGCCGGCGTACGCTACTCGTATGCGCAACTTGCGTCACGGGCGTATCACGGGCGTATCTCGGGTGTATGCAGCGTACGCAGAACCTACGCGTTGCGTATGAGAGCGTATGAAAAGCGTATGGGAGGCGTATGCGAAGCGTATGGCGGCGTATGCCCGACCTATGGTCTCGGTATATAAAGGCGACCCACGCCATTCCTTCGGTCATTCCTGCTCTGCTGCTCATACAGGATGGATGCCCAGGCACTGCAAGTACAGTTCCAGCTTTTCTACAGAGTTGCCCTTTATCACCATGAGCTTACTCTACTCCTCATGGTTCTTCTGGCGTCCCGTATCGAGAGACAAAGGAGGAGGGAGCGGCGGCGACGATCAGTGTGGGTCAGACCCTGAATTGGGAGGCGGCCACAGTTTGGCTTGTTCACCGCGTCGTTTGTGAACTTCATGCGGCTGCCTCCCCAATTGTTTGATGAGATTGTGGCGTGAGTGGGACCCAGGATCGCCAAAAAACGGACCACATTCAGGGTGCCGCTCGACCCGGCTCTGAAAATAGCACTTACTCTGCGGCACCTGGCATCTGGCACAAAATACTCCTCCATGAAGTTTGGGTGGAGGGTGCCCCACAACACACAGTCGCTGATAGTGCGTGAAGTCTGTAAGGTCATCGTCGACGAGTACATGGCCGAGGTCATGACGTGTCTGACGACTCCAGAAGGGTGGCATGCGTCGCGGACCTCCTTGCAGAGAGGTGGAACTTCCCCCATACCTGTGGCACTCTGGATGGGAAGCACATCGCCTGCCGGTGCCCTCCAAAGAGTGGGTCGCTCTACTACAACTACAAGGGCTTTTTCTCCGTGGTCCTGTTGGCGCTTGTAGATGCGGATTACAAATTTATCTGGGCAGATATTGGCGGTATGGGCTCCGCGTCCGATGCCCAGATCTACAACGCCTCCGAGCTGAAGGCGTGCACAGAAGGTGGCACCATTGGCTTTCCGAACCCTGAACCGCTCGTCGACGGCCAGAAGGATGTGCCGTATTTTCTGATCGGTGACGACGCCTTTGCCCTGCGGCCGACCATGATGAAGCCGTACGGCAAGAGGGGCTTGACCAATGATGAGCGACTCTTCAACTACCGGCTTTCCCGAGCTAGGAGAGTGGTGGAGAATGCCTTTGGCATTCTAGCCAACCGCTTCCAAGTGCTCCTGACGACTATGCAGCACCACCCCTCCAACGTGAAGCTCATCGTCAAGGCGTGCATGGTTCTGCACAACCTCATGAGGACACGCTACCCAGCGCTACAGAACATGCAGCTGGATCGTCCCGAGACAGCCAACAACAACTTTGTGCCTGGAGGTTGGCGAGAGGGCCACAACCTTCCTGACATTAACGTTGTACCTGTTAACCCCAACACCGCGTCCAAGCTAGGAAAGGAACAGCGCAATCTAATTAAAGACTGGGTCGTCTCACCTGCCGGAGCACTGTCATGGCAAGACAGGATGATCTGACAGAACATTTTATCAGTCTGTATGCGCTGTGTCTCTCTACTGTTTTTGCAAACATGTCTGTGATGTTGTGACATGTCTCCTGTTATATGAGATGCTAATATGTTTATATGTCTAGTATAAAATAAACGATATCATTTTATAGATATGAAAACACAATTTTACATGTCTGTTACGTTCTTTCGCTCCCTAATTTAAAGTCATCTAGTTAATGTAATTGTAATGAATCTCCTCTCTTTTTACATGAAATAATCTTTTACATACATACTAAGAACACAGGGCAAAATAGAGTGACATAGAGACAGAAAGGGGGAGACGAGTTAGAGGGAGGGAAGGAGGGAGGGGGAGAAGAGATAGAGGGAGGGAGGGAGAGAAGAGATAGAGGGAGGGAGAGAAGAGATAGAGGAGGGAGAGAAGAGATGGAGGGAGGGAGAGGGAGGAAGAGAGAGAGGGAGTAAGAGAGAGAGAGAGGGAGATAGAGGGAGGAAGAGAGAGAGAGAAGGAGGAAAGGGAGAAAGGGGAAGGAGAAACATTATTAGAAATATTTTAAATTTAAAGTTTTTATTTATGTTTTAATTTTAATGTTAATTGTACTTTAATATATAACAATTAAATGATGGCATGCTTACTGAACACGGACACAAAAATTAAAAGTGACAGTATATTTATTGAAACAAACAATATATATATATATATATACATACAAATAAATAAATAAGATAAATACGAATACATATATACATATATACACATACAATCACTTCTCTCCCTTGCCGTTGGCATCAGCTGGCGACTGTGAGGCTGAGGCGAATAAGTCCAAATTGGACCTTAACATGCCCGATATCCCGGATAACCCCGACAAGTTTAAGAGTCCCTCCGGGCTGGCCGACTCAGACGAGTTCACTTCGGGGTCGGCGCGTGTCGGAGTCACCATGTCTGTGGCAGCGCCAGTCCCTGGCCATGGCGGACCCACAGTGGGCGGAGCAACCCCGCGCACCACAACTGTAGGAGAGGCCCTCGTGTGCGGCACCATTCCTAAAGTGCGTACTTGTGCGGTTTGCGGTGGTGACGGCCGTATCACTGGCAGAGCTGGAGGCAGAGGCTGAGGCGGAAGACTTGGCAGAGGCGGGTGTGGCAGTGGCTGATGAAGACTGTGTGGCACGCCCATATAGCGGTCCACATACTCCTGGTGGGGTTGAGGCTGGTATGTCTGACTTGTAGGTGCAGGAGCCGGTGCAGGAGCAGGAGCAGGAGCCGGTGGAGGAGCAGGAGCAGGAGCAGGACCAGCCCCACAAACCACCGGTGCCACAAATGTTCCTTCCTCCTCCTCCAGATGGTGCGACACCATGCGGTTGAGTGCACCGCAAATGGACACAAACCGCTCCTCTGGCATCGTGAGGATCATGTCCCGCATATAGTTGGCGAATGCCACTTGCTTCGTCACCGCCGGTGGAGGTGGAGGTGGAGGCGGCTGCATCACCTTGAGGATGTTGGCAGACTCATCAGACCTCTTGTGGATGGCAGCGAGGAGGTTGTTGTCGACTGGGGCAGATCGCTTCCCTCTCCCCTTTCCCCGCTCTTGGGATGTAGCGGGAGGAGTGGGTGGAAGATCCTCGTCCATCGCCACCTCCACATCGGTCCCGACATTCTCCTCCACGCTCAGGTCAAGCTGCGGAGCCGCGACAGGAGTGGCCAACTGCAAGACAAAATCATAACAGAACATAAGTAACATGAATGCAAATCGATATTTCGACAAAAGACACGACAAGTCAACAGTAAATCAAAAATATATAAAGCAAAAATAATTAACGTTAAATGCAAACATGGATTTATAACGACTATATCACGATACATCTATTGTCAATATCTCGATTTAAGAACAACTACACAACAACTCAACATTAAAGAAATAAATAACATTAACAAATTACTAGAATATTAGATGTTGCTAGGACGTAAAACAACAACAAACAAACAAACAAACATAAATACAACAAAAGCATAACATAACAAACTTAGAATACGATACTAATGGCCGCACTTGTCAGAACGAAAAAAGATTATGTACTTACACTCCTGCAGGGCTCCGGTCGGTGACAGACGACGGACCGCAGGAACCCGAACTTGCACAGGATCCACTGCTCCCGCTCAGTCAGGTCAGCGGCTCTGTCCCCACTCTTATTCTTGTGGAGCCGCGTGTTCGTGTCCCTGAGTGACTTGAACCATTTCTGGAGATGGAGTGCTGTGGTCCCCAGAAGTATCGCCTGGTCCTCCCACATCTTGGCCTTTCTGTCTGAGCGGCGGTAATCCGTGAGCTTCATGTTCCAAATGATGGGGTTCTCCTGGAGGAAGTCCAACATTTGATCCTCCTTGAAGACCGACAGAGAACAGTCGCTCTTCTTGGCCCTCCGTCTCTTTGACTTGCCGATGGCAGCAGTGCTGGTGGAGGCTTTGGAGGCCGCGGAGGCAGCGGACGACGCCCGTGAGCTGCCCACAGAGGCAGGAGATGGCGAGCTGGAGCGGGGACGCCAGCGTTGCGTCGTCGACCTCTCCACTTCCATCTCCAGCTCCTCCAGTGGAGAGTGGTGTTCTGGAGAGTAGTGTTGTGGAGAGTGGAGAGTGGCGAGGTGGCGAGGCAGGTGAGGAGGCTGGTGATGGAGAGCATTGTAACAAAGTCTGCCTCTTTCTGCCTCTCCCACGGCCTAGTCCTCCTCCTGTAGTTACAGCAGCTCTGGAGGCTGGTGTAGTAGCAGTAGTACTGGTAGTAGTAGTAGCAGTAGCAGAAGCAGCAGCAGCAGTGGTGTTCCTCTTAGCAGGCATGGTGGCAGAGTGAGGGGAGCCTGTTGCTCCAGGCTATATATACCCAGGAGCCACCAAGCGGCGGACCGTGGAGAGATACCATAGGTCGCGCATAGGTTGTGCATAGGTTTCACATACGCTCGTCATACGCTCCTCATACGCTCCTCATACGCTCCTAAAATATTCATACGCTCCTCATACGCTCCTCATACGCTCCACATGCCAATCAAAACAGTCAAAAAATGTCGCAGCACGCTCCCATAGGCTCCTCATAGGCTCCTCATACGCTCCTCATAGGTCCCCCATACACTCAAACCCACCCGAAAGTTCACCGAAGGTCATCCGAGGCCGGCACCAGCACGGCGTACATAGGTTTTCAATACGCTCCCGCCATACGCCGTAATGTGACAGGGCCTTTATAGTGGTTCCACCCCTGCTTCCTTCAACCCAACCCCCACCCTCACCCCCACACCCACACCCACACCCACACCCACACCCATACCCACAGCCACACCCACACCCACACCCACACCCACACCCACACCCACACCCACACCCACACCCACACCCACACACACACACACACACACACACACCCACACCCACACCCCACCAGCACTGCTCTCCCTCCCTGTCCCACCCGCCGAGCAGAACGCCAGTCATTGCTGATAACTGCTGTCCGAGTGTTCCCGGAGTCGGCTGTAAACACCCTTTCACTGCTGGTTACCCACCTCCAAAAGAGACCAGCGGCAGCCTGTATGGCGGGGGTAATGGAAGGTCATGAACCGAAGGTCATGAACCCGGGACCCACCGGGTCCCACAACCTGCCCGCCTATTCGTCGCAGTGTTTCAAGTTCTACTGGTCCCTTTGCAGTCCCGATCTGGGGCGGCATAATTGGTGGGGTGGGGGTCATAGGTAAAAAAAACACTTGTCAGCATCAAATGGCCTTTGCTTTATCGTAAATATACCATAGCAAATGCCCTGATATGACCTTAGATGTTGCCAGGACGTAAAACTCCAACAACCAAGCATAACAAAAGTGCTATAGGCGATTTACGCCATGAACTTGCCGTCTGGTGGCAGTGCCAATAACTAAGCTGTGGGTATTAGTTCACTGTTCTGGAAGCTCTGTGGAAAAGGTCTTGTTGAGGATATCCACCATCAATCCGCCCTCTGGTGGCAGTGGTGATAACTAGTGCTGTGGGTGTGCAGCTCACTGAGCATGTCTGTAGTAATTCAAAAATGTAACCCACCAACACCCATAGCAAACCGGACGCGGTGGCCGAATAGGCAGAGCGTAGGCTTCCCGTACGGAAGGTCGAAAGTTCGATTCCTGGTCGAGTCAACCCAACGATAGACCAAAGAATAGTCAGCTCAGTTTTGGGATGAAGTGAATGAGTGGGATATCAGGTCATGATGCCAGAAACCTGGTCTCCGAATGCCATAGCACTATGAAGTCGCCATGAGTGCAGAGAGTCACAAGTCGGTACCCGGCCTGATATGACCTTAGATGTTGCCAGGATGTAAAAGTCCAACAAAGAAACAAAGAGCCACATTGAATAAATCAGGGGAGGACATATGCAGGCATGTAGGACTAAGGTTGGCATTGATGGGAGCGGGACGTAGCTCAGACGGTAGAGTGTCCACCTGTGAAGGTGTCAGTCATCCGATCGATCATTCTCAGTGGACCCATTTGCAGTTTGGTCTATTTTCCATTCCAACCAGTGGTCGCAAACTGGTTCATCTAAGGTTGTGGTATGTGCTGTCCTGTCTGTGAGAAAGTGCATATAAAAGACCCCTTGCTGCTTATCGGAAAGAGTAGCCTATTTGGCGGCAGCAGGTTTCTTCCAAGGAAAAATGTCAGAATGACAATATGTTTGATGCCCAATAGCCGATGATAGGAAAAATCAATGCACTCTAGAGGCGTTGTTAAATAAAACAAGCTTTACATTAAGCTTGGTATCGGTGGCTCAATGTGACTCACGTGTAAGCAGTAGTTAATTATTGAGGTTCATGTTGGCATGGTGACTGTGGGGGGAGAGCCGTGCGCACGTAGGGGCCGTGCTTCTTAGCTGCTTCCGGTGTGTCTGCGCACACACCGCAGAGCATGCGCAACAATGATGCTAATGCCGACCGGACACCTTCCGACTGAGGCGATTGGTGATTTTGGTTGGATATTTAATTTGTCTTTCATGAATGAATAGCCATACACGGCCACTCTCAACGTGAAGCTGTCAAGTCTTAGGTGATCACCAAGGTCAAAGCTGCCTCGTCCGATGGCTTTGAGTTTCTGTCATTTTCTGAGCTAAATCAATTAGGATAATCGCTATGATCATACATATGTTGAACTGGAATTGCATGCAGTTACTATTACGACAAATAGTCAATTTATATTATGCTTCTATTATCGAACAGGTTTTTCATGTGGTTATTATTGCAACTGATATTGTCATTTATGTACCAACAAATTGTAATGAACGGCCGGAAGACCAGTGCTCTGGCACTGACAAAACACATTATTCGCTGAATAAAATACATTTAGTAAAAAAAAAAGAAAAAGATCTACCTTGCTTTTTAGCTTCAAGTAACTTTCATTTAAAATGGCTGACCTTTGACCTTTGAGATATTTGAAGTGCAACCATGCAGAAGACAGTGGCTGAGTGGTTAGAGTGTCTGACTTTTGTCTAGGTTTGACGCCTAATCTGAAGGTTGGTGGTTCGATTCCCCATGCCCCCCACCTCTGCCAATTTGGATTTCCACTTACAGCATCATCAAAGGCCGGTTGCTCTCATACCATGTCTATGTGGTGTGGGAGGTTAAAAATCCCTTGGATCGGTAAAAGTGTAGGCTCGGGCTTTCTATCGACAAACTGTCTAATGGTGAAAACAGGTCTATTCAGACTTATCCATGATGGGCAGTATAAATCATCAAGAAAAAAGAAGACAATTTGGCAAGCACTCCAAAGCGCTGACACCATACGCTTCTGCAGTAACAGGTTCTATGAAATTACCTCAATATTCCCTTCTATATAGCAATAAATGTTCAATAAGTGCACCAGTATCTAAGTTAGATATATGGAGAAGCAAATCTAGATAATTGTTTTTGTTTTGAAAATTTAATCGGACTATGTGGCTTTAAGAAACGTAAGATCTTGTCCGTTCTTCAATGTGTGAGTGTCTGGGAATATGAGGTGCAGTGGACATGGTTGGTTGTTGGAGTTTTACATCCTGGCAACATCTAAGGTCATATCAGGACAGGTACTGGATTGTGACAGTGCACACTCATAGACTCTTCATAGTGCTGCGTCACTGGGAGACCAGAGCACCAGCACCATTTTTTATATTTTTATTGAGGCTGTATTTATACTGTCCATAGCATATAAGCCCGCGTACCCAGGCTTGTTTTCAATGCTGACCAGTTGTAGTGTTGGTGTTATCTTACCACACAGTGGCTGCTGATAAGGTATTTGATTGCCTGCATTTCAGTTGCAGATAGATAATTGGTTGGTATGGTTAGTAGCCTATATTAGTTTTTTTGGATTTTCTTGGTATATATGTATTTATTTTTCTACTCTTTTTACTAGACTAGCCTACTCCTATTTACATATCATAGGCTTGTACATAGCTGTGTGGTGTGTTATCTGGCTACTTTTGGCATGGTTACCTTCCATTGGGCGTCCCGCTGGTGGGCCGTGACATATCACATGCCCATTTGCTGTGCAGCTTACTGGGGGTTTCCTAGCCTTATTTTGCACATGACATGATGTCCTACTCAGTCACATTATCCTGACACTGAGCTAACCAGTCCTTGTCCTATTAATGCTGAGCGCCAGGCTAGGAAACGACAGGTATCAATTTTTACATCATTGGTTGGAATCGACCAGGGTTCAACCCCAAAGGTTCGAATCCGACCTTATACCAAAAAGGGAGACGGACGCTCAACTCATTCGGCCATCCCGTCTGGTCATTTATAACAGAAAAATTGCACATCGATTTAGAGCATTTTCTTGGTTGAAGAAAAAAAACTAAAACCCAACTTATCGGGAACGAGGCCATGGATGGTGCTTATTTAGTATTCCGGAAGTCACGTGTCTTTGGTGAATCATGAATACTCTGTCCACAGGGGCCTCCGCGCCACCATGGCCGTGCTTTGGTTACGTTGGTTACTTTGGTTACCTTGGTTACTTCTTGAGGGTCAGTCACCAAGCTTACATTGAAGGGAAACCCAGGTCACATAGAGATGCCAGTGTGAACAAAGAAGGCCCGCCTTAGATGGTTTTTTTTAAAGAACTGAGCTCAGCGTTTTAAAGTTGCATAATGTGATTTTGATTAATTGTTAGTCACTTTCTGAGATAAATACATTAGGTTGATCGTTATTATCTGCCTTTCTTTAATTTGAAGTAATTTGAGATATTTGAATTGCAAACATGCCAAATTAGTTTTGGCAAGCTTGCCAAAACGTTGACACTATAGGTTTCTACTGTAGCAGGTTCTATTAAATTGTATCAGTATTTCCTTCTAGTTGGCAACAAATGCTTACCAAGTGCACCAGGATCTAAGTTAGATATGTAGAATTTAATCGAGATACTTGTTTTGGTTTTGAAAATTTGATGTTTTCATCAGACTATGCAGCTTTAAAATGACTAACTCTGGAGATATTTGAAGTGTAAAAATCCTAAATTAATGTTGGCATGCCATAGGCTTCAGCAGGAACAGGTTCTATTAAATTGAGTTAATATGCTCTTTTAATGCAACAACAAATACCTATTAAGTGCAATAGTACCTAAGTTGGATATATGGGTTCACATCTAGATAAGTGTTTTGTTTTAGAAAAATTAATGTTTCTATTGAACTATGCAACTTTAAACAAAGGAAGCTCAACTCAGGAAATATACTGCCTCACTTAAAGTTGCATAGTCCGATGGTTTTGAATTTCTGTATTTCTTCTGAGATAAGTATATTAGATCAATCACTAATATCTACTTTACATTAGCTCAAAGTTACTTTTATTTTAAATGGTAAATTTTTAGATATTTTGAGTGCAAACATGGAAAATTAATTTTGGCAAGCATGCCAAAACTCTGACACCATAGACTTCTGCAGTAACAGGTTCAGTTAAATTGACTCAGTATTGCCTTCTACGCAGAACCAAATGCTTAGTAAGTGCATCAGTATCTAAGTTAGATATGTCAAATCAAATCTAGATAATTGGTTTGGTTTTGACAAATTTATATTTCATTGGACTATGCAGCTTTAAGTCATAATTGTTCCCTGTGCATACCATACCTACCACACACTCTCCCCTTGACCAAATAGTGTTCTTCAGAAGACATATAATGTGTCCTTATTTGGTACATCAGGTGAATAGGCAGGGGACATTTCAATCATGAACAATAGGTCTTCATATTTCCCCTGCTCCTTGGATTATCCTAGTGACACTGAGCGCCAGGGTAGGGAGTAACAAGTATAATTTGTTAAGTCAATGATTCTACTTGACCAGGTGTTGAACCATGAGCTTTTATGCTGAAAATGACTGAACCCAGGAGGTCGAATCCTGCAATCTACCAAATCGGGAGGCGGGCTCTCAATTCATTCGCCTTTTCTGAAGACATGTTATAAAACACCAAAAGTCAATCAACCAATCAATCAAACCCTTAAGCCTTGCATAATCTAATGGCTTAGCAAAATAGACTGTTAAGTTAGCTCTTTGTGAGTTAAGACACCAACTTAACAATTCCACTATACTGTACTTGTTTTTAGCTCAGGGTGAGTTTTATGATAATTGAGTAGCTTTGGAGCTATTTGAAGTGCATGCATTCAAAATAATATATGCATGCACATGAGTGATCCATTGAAAATATGAAATCTTTTGTTGTTGGTACATTAGTTGTTTAAGCAGGGGAAATTTCAGTCGCAGACGACTGGTCTTCCTCATTCCACTGCTCCTTGCCCTATCCTAGTAATGCCGAGCATCTGGCTAGGAAGCGACAAGTATCAATTTTTAAGTCATTGGTTTGACTCGACCAGGATTCGAACCCATGACCCCACGATCTACCAGCATGGGAGACGGACGCTCTAACTCATTCGGCCATCCCATTATTATGTTAATTAGGTAAATCAAAGCCAGGAACTTTTAATGTTCTTAAGGAGGAAGATAAATATCAAAGAATTGATGAATGAGGTGTCTCGTATTCAAGTTGGATATATAGAATTAAAGTTAGGTAGATGTCTGGTTGTTTTTAACAACATTATGATTCCATTGCATTATGTACCTTTAATGCCTTAACATACCTTGCTTCTTCCAAGTTCCAGCAACTCTTGTGAGCCTATTGTACATCAGTACACCGTACTGAAAAGATACACCTCATCAACTATCTCTCAGTGAAAGCACGTCGCCGCCATGAACACATAATCCCTCCATTGAACACTGTTAGTCTCCAAGAACAAATATTGCTTTATTGAACACACATAATTACACAGAACACTGGCTCACAGACCCCCACCCCCATCCCCAGATGGGGGTGGGGGTCTGTGAGCCTACCGCCAGTGCTCCCCTGAGGCAAATTCTATCAAATTCCACAAATTGACTCTGGAATAAATATTAATTTAATATGCAGATTATATTAGGAAAAGGGATGTGTCCTTTGCTTTAGGTTTAGTTTAATTTATCTGCTGAATTAAATTTTATTCATACGGATGCCACTTCTCAATGCCTTAGCACCGGTGGGCTCGGCCATGAGTTATTTGCAAGATTTTCTTTTTTTTTAAAGAATAATTTAAATGCACATTGATAGATAGAATAAGCAAAAGGATATAAGGTAGAGCATTTAGAATTACGACTTTTTAGCAAAGTTGAAAAGGTTTTTGTCATAGTTCAATATATGTTCATCAAAGGCTATGGTATGTGCTGTCCTGTCTGTGGGAAAGTGCATATAAAATACCCCTTACTGTTTATTGGAAAGAGTAGCCTATGTGGCGGCAGCGGGTCTCTTCCAAAAAGAAATATGTCAGAATGACCATATGTTTGATGTCCAATATCCGATGATAAAAACCAATGTGCTCTAGAAGCATTGTTAAATAAAACAAAATTCTTTTTTTTTTAGTTCAATATATAGTCATTACACATTTTGTGTAATAATAAATGATAACCAAATATATTATATAGGACATGGGTGTCAGTGTTTGCGATTAGAGCTGTCTAAATTGAAGTTGTAATCATATTGGCCTATTTCAATGTTTGTAAACATTGTGTATGCGCGCGCAGCTTGGCTGCAGAACGAATGCACACTGCCACTGAGTTTGTCACTACGCGCAGTGCAAAACGTCAGTTTTATTAAAAATTAATAGAAATCCAGAACCCTAACTTCATTAATTTAATATAATGTTTTTGTTAAACATTTTTTCTATGTGTAATCCAATCAGTTTATTTCTAGGTGGTGTGGTTTTAGAGATATTCAACTTTTTCTGTGTGAAGATTCATTAGATTGCTCACGGTCATTGACAATGCATTGAGTTTGGCGGTACGTGCAGTGCAACACGTCGATTTTATTCAAAATTAATAGAACTGTAGACCCCTAACCTTATAAATTTAATATAATCTATTCCTTGAATATGTTTTCTATATGTGTACCAAGCGATTTCTTTCTAGGAGGTGTGGTTTTAGACATATTTCACCTTTTCTCTATGAAGATTCTTCACAGCCATTGAGTTTGCAGTGTGACCGGATGTTGTCCTGCAGCCAAGCAGCGTGCGCACTGACCAAAATACATGTGCTGACATCATAAGAAATTGGTCAATTGGCTTGGATATTGATATTATGAAGAAGGAAGAAAGATTGTTTGTTGGAGGCTTGCATCCGAGTAACATCTACAGTCATATCAAGATGAGCTCAGAGTTGTGACAGCGCACACTCATGGTGACTTTATAGCGTTGCCCCATTGGGAGACGAGGCTGCCAACACCATGGCCTGATATCCCACTCAGTCGCATTTTCCTGATACTGAGCTAACCAGTCCTTGCCCTATCCAAGTAATGTTGAGGATCAGGATAGGGAGTGACAATCATGACATTTTGTAAGTCATTGCCTTGACTCGACTGAGATTCAAACTCCCGACCTTCTGCATGGGAACTCTGCGCTCTACCGATTCGGCCACCGCGTCCGGTGGGAATAAGAAAGAACGTGAAGAATTGAGAGAAATGAAAAGACATGGAAAAGGAACGTTTGTTATATTTAACGACACCTCTAGAACACATTGATTTTTATCATCGGCTATTAGATGTCGAAAGTATGGTCATTCTGACATATTTCTTTGGAGGAAACCCACTGCCGCCATATAGGCTACTCTTTCCGATAAGCAGCAAGGGGTCTTTTATATGCACTTTCCCACAGACAGGACAGCACATACCACATCCTTTGATGAACCAGATGTGAACCACTGGTTGGAAAGGACAGTGGGGAAAACGGACCAGAAAAAGAGACATGTTGTTCTATGTTGGAGACAAATAGTTAGTCTCTAAATGTGTATAAAGAGCATTGGTGATTTAGTGTGTCGTCTTGTGCTGGGATTCCATGAATGTACTTATTACTTACGGCTAAAGCTGCATAGTTCGACGAAGCATCAAATTTTCAAAACCAAGTAATCACATAGATTTGACTCGACATATCGAACTTAGATATTAATGCACTTATTAAGCATTTGTTACCACATAGAAGGGAATACTGAGGGAATTTAATAGCACCTGTTATTACCGAAACCCATGGTGTCACAGTTTTGGCATGCATGCCAAAACAAATTTTACATGTTTGAATTACAAATATCTCAAAATGCAGTCATTTGAAAGTTCCTTCAAACTAAATATAAGTTACTTCAAACTAAAATAAGGTAGATTATAACGATCAAGTTAATATATTTATCTCAGATAAATGACCAAATTCAAATGCATCGGACTATGCAGCTTCAGGCTCTCTAGTGTTGGGTATCTTGTTAGAAGTGGTTCTGTGAAGCCTGCTAACTGTCAGGGTCATTTATTGGATTGCAGTCATTCTGGATTGCAGTCATTGCATTGTATATTTAGCGTAACTGCTCCAAAGTATTTGTGTGTGATTGAGTAGCTGGTAATAAATATAACCATAGATTTACTTGTTCCAGTAGATGGGATGGCCGAATGAGTTGAGCGTCCATCTCCCGTTTTGGTAGATCATGGGATTTGAACCCATGTGTTCAAACTCTGGTCGAGTCAAACCAATGACTTCAAAATGTATACTTGTCGCTTCCTAGCCAGGTGCTCGGCATTAGCAGGATAGAGCAAGGACTGCTTGGTTTGGTGTCAAGATAAGGTGACTGAGTGGGATATCAGGTCATGGTGCTGGCAGCCAGTGGGGCAGCACTATAAAGTCGTCATGAATGTGCTCTGTCACAAGTCGGTACCCATTCTGATATGACCTTAGTTGTTGTCAGGACATAAAACTCCAACAACCAAGCAACCAACTTGTTCCAGTATACGGTGCCAGTTGGTGGGTTTTTGATGGATAATTTAATGCTGTTTGGCATTGATTTTGATTGTGCGATAAAGGAATGGAGGGGATGACGATTTTAGTGTGGAGCGGACTGTGGGGAGGTCAAGCAGGAGTCATTGTTGTGGGTGGAGGCGGGGACCAGTATACACATGGTTCTGCATCATATAATCAGTCATTTCCATACCTTATTGTCTTTGGGCCGGACCAGTGATAGGTGCGTTCTGTCAGTCTCCATAAATGTCAAAGTTTGTGAACCCATGACACAAGTTGTTCCACATTCTGTTGCCCTTAAAGATTGATGTCTTGGTCAAATGATCGGTAATGGATGTTATGATCCAGATGCACTAGTATCTATAATTCAGTGTGAGATGCATGCAAGGACTTCCTCATAAACACCTGGATTGCACGATTAGGAAATATGCGTCGTTTGTTTTGTTGTCGTTGTTTTATGTCCTAGCAACATCTAGGGTCATATCAGGACTGGTACCGACTTGTGACAGTGTGCACTAATGGCAACTTTATACTGTTGCCTCACTGGCCACCTTACCCGATGTCCCACACAGTCACATTATCCTGACACTGTGCTAACCAGTTCTTGTCATATCCTATTAATGCTGAGCGCCAGGCTAGGAAGCCACAAATATCAATTTTATAAGTCTTATGGTTTGACTGAACTGGAAACCAAACTCCCGATCCCGATCTCCTGCATGTGAAACCTGCAAACTAGCGATTTGGCCATGGTGCCCAGTGCAGCATTCCTAGTGATGTCATAGCGCCACGGGGCAATGACAATAGATTGACAATAACAATGATTTTATTTGCTCTGGCGACCCCTCACAGTGTATGAGAGCAACAATATAACAATATCTCGCTCTCTTTTGCTTGTCCATAAATGGCGATGATGACAGCCAGTTATCATTTGTTGTGAACTCATTGATGACCAATGAGTGCAATTTGTGTTCGAAATGTGGTGTGGTACTTCGGACATGTGTGGCATAGCTGCAGTAAAAGAGTCTGGTAGGTGAAAGAGACAATATGCCTATATCGGTGTGAGTTAAACCTTTTAAAATGGTGCTATCGACAGGAATCGATAATTGCAAGTAATTCTGGAGAAGCAGATTGTGGAAAAGAAATATGAAGTGTTGATTTAAGGGTGCTGTAACACACCCATTCGTAAATCTTTGGTAGGTTCCAGAAATCTTTGAATTGCAGTATTCAGGAAGATCAGAATCCCCAGGCTGTACCCACAGAACCCTACATAAAAAAGACAGATGAGGAAATGGAAATGTTTAATATTATTAGATTGCCTGTTTTGTGTGTATGTCCTAGCAACATCGAAGGTCATATCAGGATGGCTAGCAACTTGTGAGAGTGCGAGCTCATGGCGACTTTATAGTGCTGCCCTACTGGGAGACCAGGCTGCTGGCACCATAACCAGATATCCCATTCAGTCACATTATCCTGATTCTGAACTGACCAGTTCTTGCCCTATACTAGTAATGCCGAATGCCAGACTAAGAAGCGACAAGTATCAATTTTGACTCGACTGGGATTCGAACTCCAGTCCTTCCGCACGGGAAGCCGGCGCTTTACCGATTCAACCACCTCGTTCAGTATGATACTATTGTTAGGTAGCAAGTATGTAAGGGGGATGCATCATGTCTATCGGGAATAAATGGTCCAGTTCAGAAATTAGAATACCCACATAACCCTTCGAAGAAAACCATCACCTCTATACTAATGCTCACACTAATGCCCGGTCACATACACCTAAGTGGACGTAGTTGAACGTGGTACAGGATAACCTAGTTGAATGTAGATGAACGTAGTTGAACGTAGTTGAATGTAGTTGAACGTAGTTGAACGTAGTTGAATGTAGTTGAACATAGTTGAACATACCGGCATGCATACTTGTCTGGGATGTTAACTTGGTAATAATGTGGGTGAGCTGTGATGTCAGATTTAATTTGTGGACATGAGCAAAGAATGCTACGTTAGAGGCTGAATTTGCATCCGTGATGCTAACATACTCTAGCATATTCTAGCTTACTCTAGCACACTCTAGCATACGCTAGGGTATTCTAGCATACTCTAACATACTCTAGTGTGCTCTAGTATACTCTAGTGTACTTGGATGAAGCCCTGGTCACATAGCCGTTAGTGGACATAGGTGAACATAGTGGAGGCTAATGTAGTTAAACATAGTTGAACCTAGTTGAATATACCAGCATGCATACCATAACGTATTTATCTGTACAGTAATGTATTTATCCATACCAAAACCTGCCATACCTTAACGTATTTGAACATAGTTTAACATACTTACACCACATTTCACCCACGTTAGCCTCCACTATGTTCACCTACGTTCAACTACGTCCACTAACGTGTATGTGACCAGGGCATAAATGTTTGACCACAAAGAGATGCATCGAAACCCCTGAGTTACTAGTCAGTCGAACGTTAAGGCCCTGTCACACTACGACGTGACTACGTCAGCGTAGGCACAACGTGAAAATAATGATATTACGTTGACGTTATGGGCGTAATATGCAAATTGTGGACGTGAGCGTAACGTGAAAGTAACGTTGGTGTAGGTCGTGACCTTAGCTGTAACGTGACAACGTTAGGGGGGAGGGGTAATTGGCGACGTGACCGGGCGTTAGTGTAACGTGAGCGTAACGTCGCCGTAACGGGTGCGACGTGGACGTAACGTGACCGTAACGCCACCGTAACGTGACCGTAACGTGACCGTAACGTGACCGTAACGTGACCGTAACGTGACCGTAACGTGACCGTAACGTGACCGTAACCGTAACGTGACCGTAACGTGACCGTAACGTGACCGTAACGTGACCGTAACGTGACCGTAACGTGACCGTAACGTGCAAAACGCTGCCCACACGTTGCTCCCACCCGGGCCGTCGGTCTGACGTGACATAACGTGACTCTAACGTCATTTACGCTGCTATAACGATCGCGGAACGTCAACCTAACGTCATTGTGACGTCATCCCGACGTAACGGCTTCACGTCGAGATACGTCGAAAGTTTTGAACAGGTTCAAAACCTTGACGCGCGCCGACGTAACACAACGTAACATGACGTAGCTCGACGTCACTCTAACGTCATTATGACGTCATCATAACGTAACCCAACGTACGGAACGTAATGACGAAAAATCATCACGTTAGGCTCACGTTGGCTCGTTACGTCGTAGTGTGACAGGGGTATAATGTTCTTCGGAATGGGGAGAGAAAGGAAAATGACATGAAGGAAAGGAATGGGAACGGGGGGGAATGAGGGGAGGAAGGAATGTGGAGAGGAAGGAATTGGGAAAGGGAAGGAATGGGAAGGGGAAGGAATGGGAAATGGAAAGGAATTGAGGAGGGGGCGGGAATTAGGAAAGGAATGGGAATGGGGAAGGGAGGAGAATGGGAAGGAGTGTGAAAGAAAATAAATGAGGAGGCGAAACAAAAAACACGGAATTAACTATTCCCTATTTAAACTTAGGCAATCCATTACCAGAATGGTAACCAGTAACTGAGTTGCAGAAACCTGAGAACTCGCCACAAACCCGGACCCTCGACGTGCGTCCCACCTCGCCACGTCTGACGCGGCTGCAGCGTTCCTAGGTTGGTTGGTTGTTGGAGTTTTACGTCCTGGCAACATCTGTAGTAATATCAGGATGGGTACCGACTTGTGACAGTGCCCACTCATGTTGACTTTATAGTGCTTCCCCACTGGGAAATCAGGCCACCACCACCACAATCCGATATCCCACTCAGTCACATTATCCTGACACTGAGCTAACCAGTCCTTCCCTTATCCTATTAATGCCGAGTGCCAGACTAGGAAACAATGAGTATCAATTTTATGATCATTGGTTTGACTGGACTGGGAACCAAACTCCTGATCTCCCACATGCGAGACACACACTCAAACAATTCGGCCCAGTGCAGCGTTCCTAGTGACGTCATGGTGCGGCGGAGCAATGACAATGATTGACAATGACAATGATTTTATTTTGTCTGGCGACCCTTCACAGGGTATGAGACAACAATATCTCTCTTTCTATCTTGGCTGTCCATCAGTGGCGATGATGACATCAACGCATCATCTGTTGTGAACTCATCTATGACCGATGAGTTCAATTTATGTTCGGAATATGATGTGCCATGTTGGACATGTGTGTGTAGCTGCAGTCACAGAGTCTGGACATTCTTTTCTCTTCTGTCGCTTTTGTTTTGCTTGAGATTTACTATCAGTTTCAAACTGTGTTGTGCCTTTACCATTACACGCTATCAATTCATATATCTGGCCACTATTTCCCAGGTTTCAGTGATGAGATTACATTTCTTCAGGTTGTATTTAAGGCAGTCCTTGAAACCTTTCTTCTGACTGCTTTTATTTCTGTGTCATTTTACAAGTTTGCAGTAACAACATAGAATGTAACTTAAAATGGTGGGTTGCTAGCGGTGGGGAGGGGGGGGGGGGCGGATGGAGGGTAGAAGGTGGAGGTTAGACGGGTGGGAGGGTGGTGATAGACTGATAGAGATCATGACGCCCTCTAGCGGTTGGCCGGATAGTTAGACCAGACCGGATGGGTGAATGAGTTGAGCGTCCAGCTCCAGTGTTGATAGATCGTGGGTTCGAACCCTGGATGAGTCAAACCAATAACTTACAAATTGATATTATCGCTTCATAGCCAGGCTCTCAGCATTATTAGGATAGGGTAACGATTGGTTGGCTCAGTGTCAGGTTAATGTTACTGAGTGGGATATCAGGTTGTGGTGCTGGCGGCCTGGTCTCCCAGCCCGGTGTGGCGGTTTCAGCGTGTTCCCGTGCTCAGCCGTCTCCCATTGCTTCTGCGCATGCGTGGATTTCGCATCAACTCGGATCACCCGAGACACTTATTGGCGCATGCGCACATCCTACAAACTCGGGTCGAATAATCGAATATGCTTCTCCGCGCTTGGGTGGACAATTTGTTGTTGTTGTTAATAACCGATAAAAAATACAGCAAAATAGGATTTAAAGTATTTTATGATGGCCTAGTTTACCTATATTTCCATTTAATTAATCTAAGTTATTCTTTTTTTGCACACGGCACGTGTATTTGTCGACTCCACTCGCCGTGTTCTATTTGAAATTCTGACGACTGGGATGACCCGAGTCGCCCGGGTAGTGTTAATCGATTACGGCCATGTTTATTAGATTCTGACGCATGCGCAGAAGCGAGGTACACGTCTGAGCACGGGAACACGCTGAAACCGCCACACCGGGCAGCACTATAAAATCACCATCAGTGCGCAATGTCACAAATCGGTACCAGTCCTGACATGACCTTAGATGTTGCCAGGACGCAAAACTCCAACAACCAATCAGCCATGTAGTTAAATGTATTCAGCGCCAAGTGTTGCCCCGTTGCAGTGAGCGCGTCTCGAGTGTTTGCGAGCATTGATTCCGAATGCATATCGTGCATTGTTAGAACAACACAGCCTCGTCATGAGCGCCGCCAACCCAGCGTTTGCACAGCGGATAGCGCCGCCCCAGCCCGCCAGATGGCGCCATAGGCGGCCGGAAGGCAAACTGCGCGCGCGCCCCCCTTACCCCATCCCCTTTCACCGTCACCGGCGGCCGGGTGCATGCGGCAGCTGCAAGTTTGCCCTTGCTGAGAGAAAATTGATGTTTGCTGGACGGTTGTCATTTGGAGGGAGTGAATTGGATCTTTCTCTCTCTCTCTCTGTCTATGTCTCAATCTTTGTCTCTCTCCCTGTCACTCTCCCTTTGTCTCTCTCCATATATATAGAGGCTGTGGCGGAGTGGTTAGAGTGTCTGACTTTTTTCTAGGTCGGACTCCTAATCTGAAAGTCAGTGGTTCGATTCCCCATACCCCCATCTCTGTCATTTTGGATGTCCACATCTCTGTATAACTTACAGCATCATCAAAGGCCAGTTGCTCTCATATCATGTCTATGTGGTGTGGGAGGTAAAAAATCCCTTGGGTCGGTAAAAGTGTAGGCTCGGGCTTTCTATCAACAAACTCTCTAATGGTGAAAACAAGTCTATTCAGACTTATCCATAATAGGCAGTATAAATCTTCAAGAATCTCTCTCTGTCTCTCTCTCTGTCTTCCTCGCTCTCTCAGTTGCGGAAAATGGTGGGCGTCGTACATTCTGTGACGTCACAAAGGCATCTTCCATGAGCCTTCCACCGGACGCGGTTGCCGAATCGGTAGAGCCCAGGCCTCTCGTGCTGAAAGTCGGGGGTTCGAATCCCAGCTGAGTTAAACCAATGACTTAACAATTTTTACTTGTCGATACCTAGCCTGACGCTCGGCATTAATCTGATTTGCGATTACTGGCAATGCGATGGTCGCACACCTGACAGAGTGTCTTAGATCAGCACTTTTCCGGATCTACTTGATACCTTAAACAACAAATAGGACACTCACTACCCTTACTGCACTCAGAAACACTAAATGGAACATGAGGACCTGCCCATCCTATCAACACGCATACCACTCATAAGATTCACATCACTCACATCACTCACAACATGCACAGCACACACATCACTCACATCTCACATACCACTCACATCACTCACAGCATAGATATCATTCACATAATTCACAACACTCACATTACTCGCAACAATCACATCAGTCATGCCACTCATAGCACTCAAGTACTCATATCACTCACATCACTCAAATATTTACATCGATGATATCATTCATAGCAGGCACAACATTCACAGTACCCATAACGCTCACAACACAATAGTTACATAATTTGCAGTACTCCCAGCATTCATAACACACACCACTCACAGTACTCACATCACTCACAACGCTCACAGCACACGCATAACTCACAAGAGACCTACCAGTCATGTCATTCACATAACTCACATTACTCACAACACTCATCCCATCACTCACATCACTCACAGCATTCATATCACTCACAACACTCAACACTCATAACACACACAGTACTTGTGACACTCAAATACTAGCATTACTCAGAACACTCACATTATTCACATCGTTCATGACATTCACATCACTCACATCACTCACATCACTCACATCACTCACATCACTCACATCACTCACATACATCATAACACTCACAACAATCACAATGCTCACACCACAAACAACATTCACAACAATCACAACACGCTCACATCGCTCACAATGCTCACAGTGCTCACAATGCTCACAATACTCACAATGCTCACAATGCTCACAATGCCCACAACGCTCACAATGCTCACAACACACACAATGCTCACAATGCTCACAGTGCTCACAACGCTCACAATGCTCATTATGCGCAGAACGCTCACAATGCTCTCAACGCTCACAATGCTCACAATGCTCACAACGTTCACAATGCTCACAATGCTCACAATGCTCACAACGTTCACAATGCTCACAACGCTCACACCGCTCACAATGCTCACAATGCTCTCAACAGCCACAATGCCCACAATGATCACAATGCTCACAATGCTCACAACTCCCACAACGCCCACAAAGCTCACAACTCCAACAATGCTCACAATGCTCACAATGCTCACAATGCTCACAATGCTCACAATGCTCACAACGCTCACAACGCTCACAATGCTCACAACGCTCACAATGCTCACAACGCTCACAACGCTCACAACGCTCACAATGCTCACAACGCTCACAATGCTCACAACGCTCACAACGCTCACAGCGCTCACAATGCTCACAACGCTCACAACACTCACAACGCTCACAACGCTCACAACGCGCACAACACGCACAATGTGCACAACGCTCACAATGCTCACAATGCTCACAACGCTCACAATGCTCACAACGCTCACAACGCTCACAACACGCACAATGCTCACAACGCTCACAACACTCACAACGCTCAAACGCTCACAACGCTCACAACGCTCACAATTCTCGCAATGCTCACAACGCTCACAACGCCCACAACGCTCACAACACTCACAACGCTCACAACGATCACAACGCTTACAACGATCACAACGCTCACACTGCTCACACCGCTCACAATGCTCACAATGCTCACAATGCTCACAATGCTCACAACGTTCACAACACTCACAACGCTCACAATGCTCACAATGTTCACAATGTTGGCAATGCTAACAATGCTCACAACGTTCACAATGCTCACAATGCTCACAACCCTCTCAATGCTCACAATACTCACAACGCTCACAACGCTCACAACGCTCACAACATTCACAATGCTCACAATGCTCACAATGCTCACAATGTTCACAATGCTCACAACGCTCACAATGCTCACAATGCTCACAACACTCACAATGCTCACAATGCTCACAATGCTCACAATGCTCACAATGCTCACAATGCTCACAATGCTCACAACGCTCACAATGCTCAGAACTTTCAGAATGCTCACAATGCTCACAATGCTCACAATGCTCACAATGCTCACAACGCTCACAACACTCACAACGGTCACAATGCTCACAACGGTCACAATGGTCACACGGCTCACAACGCTCACAACGCTCACAATGCTCACAATGCTCACAACACTCACCCTGCTCACAAGGCTCACAACGCTCACAATGCCCACAACGCCCACAACGCCCACAAAGCTCACAACACCCACAATGCTCACAATGCCCACAATGCTCACAATGCTCACAATGCTCACAATGCTCACAAAGCTCACAACGCTCACAATGTTCACAATGCTCACAATGCTCACAACACTCACAATGCTCACAATGCTCACAATGCTCACAACGCTCACAACACTCACCCTGCTCACAAGGCTCACAACGCTCACAATGCCCACAACGCCCACAACGCCCACAAAGCTCACAACACCCACAATGCTCACAATGCCCACAATGCTCACAATGCTCACAATGCTCACAATGCTCACAAAGCTCACAACGCTCACAATGTTCACAATGCTCACAATGCTCACAACACTCACAACACTCACACATAACTGCTCACAATACTCACCCACAACGCTCACAATGCTCACAACACGCTCACAAACACAGCACTCTCACAATGCTCACAACACTCACAACACTCACACGCTCATCACAACAACACTCAACAAACTCACAACACTCACAACACTCACACCACTCACAACACTCACAACACTCACACCACTCACACCACTCACATCACTCACATCACTCACAACACTCACAACAGTCACACCACTCACACCACACACATCACTCACATCACTCACATCACTCACAACACTCACAACACCTATCACTCATAGCAGCCACAACACTCACAACACTCATATCACTAATAACAGCCACACCACTCACAACACTCACAACACTCACAACACTCACACCGCTCATGACACTCACACCACTCACACCACTCACACCATTCACAACACTCACAACACTCACAACACTCACAACACTCACAACACTCACAACACTCACACCACTCACAACACTCACACCACTCACACCACTCACAACACTCACAACACTCACAACACTCACAACACTCACAACACTCACAACACTCACAACACTCACAACACTCACAACACTCACATGACTCACAACACTCACAACACTCACCACACTCACACCACTCACAACACTCACACAACTCACAACGCTCACAAAACTCACACAACTCAGAAAGCCCACAAAACTCACATCACTCACAACACTCACAACACTCATAACACTCACAACACTCATATAACTCACAAAAATCACTGCGCTCATCAGAACCATTGCTGCAAATTCACCTAGCAAATACCACGCTCGCCGCAGATGCTGCAGCGTATATATATATGACTGAGAATTCCGCCAGTGCCCTAACTATCGCCCATTGTGTACGCTCGTTGGCAACAGTTTGCGTTGATGGTCCGCGGCAGATTCAGTAGGTGACGGCGTAAATCTGATTAATGCCCGGCTGTACTACCAAATGACGGCTGTAGAAAGTTGTGGCACTGAGAGTGTTGTAGACTTGGCCACAGATGCGTTGTGCAAATGAACCGAGCCGGCCAAATCCACCATGGAAAGAAACCTGTTAGTATTAGGCCAAATACAAAATTTAAAAAATCTGTTATCGTCCCCGCACGTGCCTGGAAAGTCGCCCGCCCCTGACTTATCTAGATTTTAGACAAATCTGTTACTGTTAAAAATGGGTTAACATGCGGACGGGGGCTTCCCTCTATGGAAGAACTGATCAAAAAGAATCTCCAGTGGACTGGACACCTCATAAGGATGTCATCAGACAGGCTACCAAAGCAGATCCTCTACTATCAACTGTCTTCTGGTTACACAAAGAGAGGGTTCCCTCCTCTCCGTTCAAGGATACCATCAAGAGAAACCTGAAGCTGAGAGACATGAATACCGACTCATGGACATCACTCTCACAGCAGAGAGCTAAATGGAGAGCGGCAGTCAAGTAATGAAAGCAGTCTCTGTCGCATTGCGACCGACAGCATGATGATGATGATGATGATACGGGGAAAGGAGTAGGTACTGATTGTTGACTAACATCACTGGTAGCTGGTAATCCAATAGGGCCTTCCACTTATAATTGATAGCTGACATGCCTGAAACCTGAGAGTTTACTTCACTGATAACTGATAATTGATGTTACTGACAATTGTTAACTCATGTTACTGCGCAATGATATCACTGATAGCTGATAACTGACTTCAAGAATACTTGATAATTGATATAAACGATAGTGTGATAAGTGACACCAGTAGTAACTGACATCACTGATAACAGGCAACAATGATGAGTAGCAACACCGATAACTTACATCACTGATAAGAGACAACATCGATAACAGATATCTCTGAAAACTGACATCATGGATAACTGACATCACTGATAACACTTAACAGACAACACTGATAACTTACATCACTGATAAGAGACAACATTGATAACATATATCACTGATAACTGACATCATGGATAACTGACATCAATGATAACAGACAACACTGATAACTTACATCACTAATAAGAGACAACATTGATAACAGATATCACTGATAACTGACATCATGGATAACTGACATCAATCATAACAGAGAAAGCTGGTAACTTATATCACTAATAACAGACAACATTGATAACATATATCACTGATAACAGACATCATGTATAACTGACATCAATGATAACAGACAACATCGATAACTTACATCACTGATAACAGACAACATTGATGACATATATCACTGATAACTGACATCATGGATAACTGACATCAATGATAACAGACAACACTGATAACTTACATCACTAATAAGAGACAACATTGATAACAGATATCACTGATAACTGACATCATGGATAACTGACATCAATGATAACAGACACAACTGATAACTGACATCACTAATAAGAGACAACATTGATAACAGATATCACTGATAACTGACATCATGTATAACTGACATCAATGATATCAGACAACACTGATAACTTACATCACTAATAAGAGACAACATTGATAACATATATCACTGATAACTGACATCATGTATAGCTGACATCAATGATATCAGACAACACTGATAACTTACATCACTAATAAGAGACAACATTGATACCAGATATCACTGATGCCTGGTGATTGATACCAGCAGATGAATTGATGTGAATGTTGTACGTGTTGCAACAGGGGTGTGACAGTTTTCATATATATATATATATATTATATTGCATTTCTTTGACTTTACTGCTGAACATTGAAAACCATTAACATTTTGCTATGCACAGATTTGTTTTTAATTGTTTCCTAATAACTAAATGAAAATAAAATACTGCTAGTGGCTATACATAGATGAATCCTACAACCCTCACTCAAAACAGATAAAGAATAAAACAGTTTTTTACTCATCATAATACAGGATATAAAATGCGTTAACAGAAAGTGTGCGTAATAGTTTATTTAAAGTTGCATAGTCCGATGGTTTTGAATTTCTGTCATTTTCTGAGATGAATAGATTAGGTTGATCATTATAATTTACGACACAAACAGTCCCTGAGTTGGTGGTGAGTTGCTCGTCCGGCTGCCGTGATGGAAGTGATTTCCGGAGGGTCGCAATTTGCGAGGATGGTTGGGCGTGACGTCACGGGTCTCGCGAGGGCGTGGTTTTGCGGGAATTCCGGTAGGGTTTGAGTTTTGGATTCGAACCCAGGGGGTGCCACCGAGGAGACTTCTTGTTCGAGTGCAAATTACCCATGTTGGCGAGCCACCATGAACAATCTACCTGACTTTAGTTTGGAGTAACTTTTATTCTCAATGGCTCACTTTTGAAACATTTCAAGAGCAACCATGCAACATTAATTTTTGGCATGCATGCCAAAACTCTGACAGTATATGGTTCTGCAGAAACAGGTTCTATTAAATTGCCTCAATATTCCCTTCTATGTGGTGATCAACATTTGGTAAGTGCACCAGTATCTAAGTTAGATGACTGTAGAATCAAATCTAGATAATTAATTGGTTTTGAAAAATTGATGTTTTCATTGGACTATGCAGCTTTAACTTGTCGAGGTCGCGGGTATCATGTGGTGTATTCCCGGCTTCAATTCAGATGTTTTCGCCAAAGAAGATGTGTGATTTTCCACATGGCCTTGATGATGGGCCCTGAAATGTGGTGACCACATGTTCTTTACCAATGGCGCCTCTTCTTGGGTTTGGTGTGAGTTTGTGTGTGTGGTGGTGGTGGGGCGGGGGTGTTTTATGGGGGTATTTGTATTGGGAGTTTTTACACCCTGTTTTGAATACCCTCAAATGTCATCATGGTCTTCTCAACACACACAGGTGGCCACCTTCCGTGGTTGAATGTTGAGAACTAGTGGAAATAACTTGTAAATATAGGCGTGATACAGCAGAGAAACCTTGTTTATATTTGCATAATGCATTATACAATACATACAGGAGGATTAGGAGTAGTTTTTACTGAAACCAGAATCTGTCAATTTCAGAGCCCATTCAGATAGTACCTAAGTATATGAGCCTGTCTCAAAAGGTGCTAGGTCTTCGGTTTTTTTGTCCATAGTAACGATTGACCTAAAACAGCACAGAAACGATTACACTGAAAACACAAGGACATTTGCTTCAAATCAATATGTATTCTATTGGGATTATCAAACACCATGTAAAAAGCAAATCACTTTATCCTGAGCAAATGCATAAGCAGATAGTATGTTGAGCATTACAATGGACAAAGTTTTGTCCCATATTGCTTAGCACCTTTTGAGACAGTCTGATATGTAAATATTATGCATATATATATATATATATAAATATGTACATACATATATAGGCAAATATACATGTAAATACATATGTAAATATATGTTTACGTGAAGAAAATTGTATTTTAAATGGTTAAATTTGGATATATCTGAAGTGAAAATGTGCAAATTAATTTTGGCAAGCACTGCAAAATGCTCACACCATAGGCTTCAGTGCCAACATGGTTTTCTTATTAAGTTGGGTTAATGTGCCCTTCTATGCAGTAAGACACGCTTGATAAGGGCACCAGTATTCATGTTAGATATATGTAGGATCAAATCTAGATGAGTGTTTTGGTTGTGAACATGTGAAGAGTTCAGGCGCAAAACCACGTAAATGCCAATCTGACAAAGTGGCCAAATTGGTGTTATGGATGTAAGAATTTCTATCTACAAAAGGCTATCATGCAATTACACAATTGTTTCTCAACTGGTATTTTTCACTGAGATATATTACAAAATAATATTGTTTTATCTGCTTTGCTATTATGCAGTTACACAGCTTTAGACCTCATTATTTTGAAAGCACCATTTTGTCAGATAAAACCTTTTTATAGTAAGGTCGCACCATGTCAATTTAGTAGAACCTTTCATTGTTCAACTAGATGGCTATTCATTGTTATGTTACTATATACATTGTTATATTGTTCAACGAGATGGCTATTCATTGTTATGTTACTTTATACATTGCTATATTGTTCAACGAGATGGCTATTCATTTAAAAAAATTTTTTTATTGAGGCTGTATTTATACTGTCCATAGCATGTAAGCCTGGGTACCCAGGCTTGTTTTCTGTGCTGGCCAGCTGTAGTTTTGGTGTTGTCTTACCAAGCAGTAGCTGCTGATAAGTTATTTGATTGTCTGCATTTCAGTGATAGTCTGTTGGTATGCTTAGTAGCCTATGTTAGTTTTTTGGTTTTTTTTTGGGGCCCTCTTGGCATTGTATTTTTGTTCGATTCTTATTACTATGTCAGTTGTTTTCTTAAGGTTCTATGTTAGTGTTTTGGGGTTTTCTTGGGAAGAGTTTTCCGCTTTTTCTACTTAATTCTATACTAGCCTATTCATTGTTATGTTACTATATACATTGTTATATTGTTCAACTAGATGGCTATTCATTGTTATGTTAATTTATACATTGCTATGTTGTTTAACGAGATGGCTATTCATTGTTATGTTACTATATACATTGATATATTGTTCAACTAGATGGTCATTCATTGCTATATTACTATTAGCACAGAGCGTGTATATAAACAGATGAGAGGGACAACTCCCACGAAAAACGGTAACACAGGCTACAGTGGCGTTCCTGGCGGTTAGTGTTGAACAAGCCTTGAGTTTGCCGGTACGCTCAGTGCAAAACATTTGTTTTTATTCAAAATTAATAGAAATCCAGAACCCTAACCTTATAAATTAATATAATCTTGTTGGTAAACATGTTTTCTATATGTGTACTAAGCGGCTTGTTTCTATTTGGTGTAGTTTTAGAGATATTTCACTTTTTCTGTAGGAAGATTGCACACGACCATTGACAATGCCTTGAGTTTGCCGTAGGTAGTGAAAAACGTCAGTTTTATTCCAAATTAATAGAAATCAGAACCCTAACCATATCAATTAATATAATCTTTTGGTAAACATGTTTTCTATATGTATTCCAATCGTTTGTTTCTAGGTGGTGTAGTTTTAGAGATATTTCACTTTTTCTGTAGGAAGATTGCACACGACCATTGACAATGCCTTGAGTTTGCCGTACGCGTAGTGAAAAACTTATTCAAATTAATAGAAATCCAGAACCCTAACCATATCAATTTAATATAATCTGTTGGTAAACATGTTTTCTATTGTGTCCAATCAGTTTGTTTCTAGGTGGTGTAGTTTTAGAGATATTTCACTTTTTCTGGATGAAGATTGCACAGGACCATTGACAATGCCTTGAGTTTGATTGCTGTGTCATATACTGTTCAACAACCACCACTTGGAGCGCCACAGTCGGCAGATGTTACGGCAGATGTTAGTATGGGAGTTGTCCCTCTCATCTGTTTATATACACGCTCTCTGCTATTAGTCCCATGTCATTGTCAGCATTCAATACACTGCTGCCCACACCCACACCCACATCCACCTCCAGTGGCCATCCTTGTGTAGACAGCAAAAACAACAACCCATCTGCCTGTGTGTACATTAGAGGAATGGCTTATATGATGCCACACATCATGATTTGTCCCTGTTCTTGGTTATTTCTCATTAACTATTTTGATTCTAAGAAAGTACTTTTTTAAATACACCATGGTGGTTTACCAGTAAAAATGACTAATTCCAGCATACAACCATCACAATGTTATAGGCATAATAAGAGTATTTCTTTATTTTAATGTAGTTTTAATTGAATATTATGAACATACTATACACAGGAGCATTTTCTTCATATAAATTTGAAGAGCTACTTAAGCCCATTCTAATGATATATTTTGTTAGGTTCCATCCTCAATATTAAAGTAGTTGCAGACTGTGACAGCTCACCCTTATTTGTTTCTGTATGTAAATTCTCTTGGTTTTTCAAAACGTCTTGCTTTCTCAAGACGTTTTGAAATCCAAGTCGTGGCCCCTACCTGATTCATACAAATAGCTATATTACATATCTCCTTAAAAAGAGTGTTTTGTCTAATATGGTAATAGCTGTAATTCATGATTGATCGGTCTTGTGAGATGATGGGATTCGAACCTAGGGATTCGATCCCTGGTCAAGTCTAACCAATGACTTAAAAATATATACTTGTCGCTTCCTAGCCTGGCACTCAGCATTAATAGGATAGGGCAAGGACTGGTTAGCTCAGTGTCAGGATAATGTACCTGAGTGGGATATCAGGTCAAGGTTCTGGTGGCCTGGTCTTGCAGTGGGGCAGCACTATAAAGTCACCATGAGTGCGCACTGTCACACGTCGGTACCCATTCTGATATGACCTTAGATGTTGCTAGGACGTAAAACTCCAACAACCAACTGACATCATGATGATCATAAATTCAACTCAAATAGCCAAATAGAGCAGGTCATGCACTGTAGCAAGTGTTTGCTCACTGTCTACAAATAGCCACCGAATGGTCAGAAACCACATGGTGGCATTCAGTAAGTGTCCTGATTGACGGGAACAGGAGAGAACATTAAATATTAGGAAGCGACAAGTATCAATTTTATGAGTCAGTGGAGCCTTCACTCTACCGATACTGATTCAACTACGCGTCCGGTATAATACCATTGTTAGCTAGCAATTCGTGATTTAAGGGCGATGCATCACGTCCATCGGGAATAACTGGTAGAGTGCAGACATCTTTTACTTGCAGTGTTCAGAAAGATCGGAACACCCTGGCTGTACCCACATAACCGCATGAAGGAAGCAGCACCACGTGACCCGTTGAAATAGGGCACCTGCCCCAAATAAGGGTTGTGGGGACGGTCAGGGTCATAATTCAATAATTGACCGATTTGTCCTGCCGCTAGGAGTTCTTCCATCAATCCTCCTGTTTATGCGACGGTATGCATACATACATTCAGACACACATACGTACATACTACATACCTAAAGCCGTGTTTACACGGGCAATTGTGAAGCGAATTAGGCAAATCGATTTATATGAAGCGATGTAGTGGCGCGTTTACACGAAGCGAGTTTAAAAGTGTTTCGGCGCCGGGAACCAGCAGCCTTAGTCCCACCTGTAGCTGGCAAGCACTGCTATTTGTTTAGTTTACACTCGGCGATTCGACGCTGCTGCAGCTGTTATGTTAATATCACTTTTAATTTAGGGTTAATTTAATTAAATTTCATTATTTGAGTATGTAATTCTGTTAAATATGATCGCATTCAATAGATTTTGGCCTAATCGGTCCCTAACACTGCCAGGCACCAGCGATAGTTACAGCTGCGCATGTAGCCGGCGAGCACTGCTATTTTACACTATCGCCGCTTCATATAAACCACCTGGCAAGGTGGTTTACATAAAGTGAATCATATGAAGCGAATCAGCCCTAATCCGCCTCAGAGTCGTGTTTACACGGCGAATGTGAGGCGAACTAGGCAAGGCAATTTATATGAAGCGACTTAACTTGCCCGTGTAAACACGGCTTAACAGTTAAGATGACAAGGCAACTTCCAAATTGAGACCATTGTTGTTCAGCAATGAAAGCAGGCTGTGATGCGACTTACTCGTTCTGGATAGGGTAAATAAGCCATGACCAAAAAGAAACCACACAAAGACATTCACACAGCTGCACACTGGATCTGGGTGTCTATATTTTGCTCCTGGTTGAAATAGACCAGATTTCACAAAAACCAAAGCGAGATGGGTTATTCTCAGAAACTGTGTATCACTTGAGGTAGTCTACTTGAAATGCATATTTCAAAGAAACCCATTATTGGAGTGTCAATATTTTGATTTCTTCATTCAGCCCAATAATGTTGGATATATCTTAGATCAAAAGTAAATGTTCATATTGTGTATTATGTATCTTATTGGGATGGATCTAGCTAAATAAATAGAAAATTATATCACTAATTTGTGACATTGTCAAAGTCACAAACTTAATGAAAACCTCTGAACAAGAGCACATTTCACTTCAAATGGTCAGATAAAATGTCTTCATTAAGTTGAAGACATTAATTTCTAAAAAAGATTATAAAAATTATGAAATAGTTAACCTTTTCTGGAGTCATTAACATCGTAACATTTCATTTCCACTTGCAAGTACTATGAAACTCTGTATCAAACACTGAGTACAGATACAGTACAGGAACTATTTTCACCATTTGACACTTGCATGGACCCAGTTATGGTATAGTAAAATATAAATCCTGAAATTGGCCCTAAACATTGAAATTTGTGTAAAATTGTTGATTCCGCTTGGACTGTTCCTTGCTAATATTTGTCTGCTTTTCTCTTTAATCATCACAAATAAGACAAAACCATAGCAATGAGGTTTCAAATTATTATTACTCCTGTTTATAAAGCAAGAGGCATGTGAAATGTCATAAAAATGTCAAGCTTTGTGTGGAAAATATTTGATTTTGGACTCAGATTGGTTTCCATGCTATACTGCTATTTACTGGGCGTGAGCATCATTTGACCTACTTAAAAATGTCAGAATATGTTTATTTTCAACTATTCAGATGCAAAGGGACATACACATTGAGGAAGCTTGTATATATAGGACTTTGACAGCATTTTGATTTGGTGGTACTGATGTCACAGGATTGGTGCACAACTTCTGGGAATGACCCAGATCTGACCGTTAACCAATCATGGTGCCACATTGGCACTTATTGTGGCTATTAATAAAAGCAAACCTCTGTGGTACCTGAGAGGAGAGTTGGACTTGTCGCCATCTCCAAGTATCCGAAGTAGGGACGCCAGGATCAAGGGAGGAGGGAGGGGTCTGTCCTTGTGAGCTTTCTAATTTAATTAGTGTCTATTGGCACATAATTGATTGTCTGCTTTTACATGTAAAAGCGATGGTTTGAACAAAAAACAAACATTTCTCGCCGTGAATATGGCCTATTCTGCCGACACGGCGTAAAGCAACCACCAATCAATCAATCAATCCTTGTGGCAGTCACCGTCGGCTTGGCATTTTTTAATCCTGTGAGAAGACAACTAACTAACAAACTGCCCAGTTGAGATTCTGGTGTTTTTTTTAGTTGTGTGGTGTGGTGTGGTGTGGTGTGTTGTGGCTTGGTGTAGCGCATCGTGTTGTGGTGTTGTGTGGTGTGGTTTGGCATAGTGCATTATGTTGCGGTGTGGCATGGTGTGCCTTAGCATAGTGCATTGTGTTGTGGCATGGCGTAGTGTGGCTTGGCATAGTACATTGCTTTGTGGTGTTGTGTGGTATGGCTTGGCATAGTGTATTGTGTTGTCATGAGTTGTGGGGTGGCTTGGCATAGTACATTGTGTTGTGGTGTGACGTGGTGTGGTTTGGCATAGTCCATTGCGTTGTGGTGTTGTGTGGTGTGGCTTGGCATAGTGCATTGTTGAAGTGTGATGTGGCGTGGTGTGATGATGTGGTGTTGTGAGAAGTGTGATGTGGCGTGGTGTGGTGTGCGGTGTGCCGTGGAGTGTGATGTGGCATGGTGTGACGGCGTGGCGTTGTGTGGAGTGTGACGTGGCATAGTGTGATGGCGTGGCGTTGTGTGAGGTGGTGGTGTGGACGTGGCATAGTGTGATGGCGTGGCGTTGTGTGAAGAGTGATGTGGCGTGGTGTGATGGCGTGGGATTGTGTGAAGTGTGATGTGGCTGGTGTAACGGCGTGGCGTTGTGTGAAGTGTGATGTGGCATAGTGTGATGGCGTGGCACTGTGTGATGTGTGATGTGGCTGATGTGATGGCGTGGCATTGTGTGAAGTGTGATGTGGCATAGTGTGATGGCGTGGCACTGTGTGATGTGTGATGTGGCGTGGTGTGGTGTGCGGTGTGCCGTGGAGTGTGATGTGGCGTGGTGTGGTGTGCAGTGTCCCGTGGAGTGTGATGTGACGTGGTGTGGGGTGCGGTGTCCCGTGGAGTGTGATGTGGCATAGTGTGATGGCGTGGCATTGTGTGAAGTGTGATGTGGCGTGGTGTGGTGTGCGGTGTGCCGTGGAGTGTGATGTGGCATGGTGTGACGGCGTGGCGTTGTGTGGAGTGTGACGTGGCATAGTGTGATGGCGTGGCGTTGTGTGAAGAGTGATGTGGCGTGGTGTGATGGCGTGGGATTGTGTGAAGTGTGATGTGGCTGGTGTAACGGCGTGGCGTTGTGTGAAGTGTGATGTGGCATAGTGTGATGGCGTGGCACTGTGTGATGTGTGATGTGGCTGATGTGATGGCGTGGCATTGTGTGAAGTGTGATGTGGCATAGTGTGATGGTGTCGCACTGTGTGATGTGTGATGTGGCGTGGTGTGGTGTGCGGTGTGCCGTGGAGTGTGATGTGGCGGGGTGTGGTGTGCAGTGTCCCGAGGAGTGTGATGTGACGTGGTGTGGGGTGCGGTGTCCCGTGGAGTGTGATGTGGCCTAGTGTGATGGCGTGGCATTGTGTGAAGTGTGATGTGGCGTGGTGTGGTGTGCGGTGTCCCGTGGAGTGTGATGTGGCATGGTGTGGTGTGCGGTGTGCCGTGGAGCGTGATGTGGCGTGGTGTGTTTGTTGTTGGTTTACGTCCTAGCAACATCTAAGATCATATCAGGACGGGTACCGACTTGTGACAGTGCGCACTCATGGCGACTTTATAGTGCTGTCCCACTGGGAAACCAGGCTGCCGGCACCATGACCTGATATCCCACTCAGTCACATTATCCTGACACTGAGCACACCAGTCCTTGCCCTATCCTAATAATGCCGAGCGCCTGGCTAGGAAGCGACAAGTATCAATTTTAAAGTCATTGGTTTGACTCGACCGGGACTCGAACCCACGACCCCACGATCTACCAGCACGGGAGACGGACGCTCCAACCCACTCGGCCACCCCGTCTGGTCCCGGCGTGGTGTGATGGCGTGGTGTTGTGTGGAGTGTGATGTGGCTTGGTGTGATGGCGTGGCATGGTATGACGGCGTGGCGTGGTGTGAAGCTAACATATCTCAGCCACCACTTCCTTCATTCACCTCTCCTCTCCACTCTCAACCCCCAACCCTGATAGTCTACTTGTGGCTTCCTAGCCTGGTGTTCGGCATTAGGAGTAGGATAGGGCAAGGACTGGTTAGCTCAGAGTCAGGATAATGTGACTGAGTGGGACATCAGGTCATGGTGCTGACGGCCTGATTTCACAGTGCGGCAGCACTATAAAATCGCCTTGAGTCAGCACTGTCACAAGTTGATACCCTTCCTGAGATGTCCTTAATGTTCCCACCCTTTCTCCACCAGCACCACCACCACCTACACCTCCTGATATGACCTTAGATGTTACCAGGACGTAAAACTCCAACAACCAACCAACCACCACCTCCACCACCACCATCACCACAATCACCACCTCCACCTCCTGATGTGACCTTAGATCTTGCCAAGGTGTAAAACTCCAACAATCAAACCCCCAACACCAACACCACCCTTAGTCCACCACCACCACTACCACCTCCACCTCCTGATGTGACCTTAGCTGTTACCAAGATGTAAAACTCCAACAATCAACCCCCCAACACCAACACCACCCTTTCTCCACCACCACGCCCACCACCACCTCCACCTCCTGATATGACCTTAGATGTTACCAAGATGTAAAACTCCAACAATCAACGCCCCAACACCAACACCACCCTTAGTCCACCACCACCACCACCTCCACCTCCTGATGTGACCTTAGATGTTGCCAAGATGTAAAACTCCAACAATCAACCCCCCAACACCAACACCACCCTTTCTCCACCACCACCCCCACCACCACCTCCACCTCCTGATATGACCTTAGATGTTACCAGGACGTAAAACTCCAACAAACAACTAACCAACCTCCGACACCACCTCCAGCACCACCACCACCCACCACCACCTCCACCACCAACCTCCACCACCAACCACCTCCACCAACCACCTCCAGCACCACCACCCACCACCACACCCACCACCAACCTCCACCACCAACCACCTCCACCACCACTTACCACCACTACAACCATCACCACGAGGACCAGTAGGGCGGGTGTTGTAGTGTAGCCCCTGACCCACTCCCACCGAGCGCCCCGCGCCCTCCTGCTCACGGTACAGAAAGGGGACAATGCTAACGCTGTCCACATGTCAGTTCCACATGTCAGTTCCACATGTCAGTTCCATGAATGTCGGAGTCGCAGCCATGGGAATACGGTCGCACCGGCTGGCTTCACGAAGGGAGGGTTAAGTTGAGAGGACAGCTGTGGTGAGGAGGAGGAAGATAGCTAGCTGTCCATGTAAGTGTTTGTGACGCAATTAATAATACCATGCATGTGGTCTTTTATTTTGAGGGCCAACGAAGGGATATGTGAAATATATATTTATATATATATATATATATATAATAGATATATATATATATATATATATGTGTGTGTGCGTGTGTGTGTGTATCATAAGTTGGCTGCCAAATTCCTTATACAGAAAACCCCATTAAATCAAGCTCGGTTAAACCAAACGATCGGTTAATCCACACTTTTGTCGGTGGCCCGGCAAAATACTACCATTTATCATATAAAAAAGTTGGTTAAACCAAAGTCAGTTAATCCAAAGTATCGGTTCATCCAAACAAAATTGTCGGGCACCAGGCCACTTCCGGTACAGTTAAACCAAACTTTCATGTGGTTATAAGGTCATCTGAGACTTTTTTATATGATAAATGGTAGTATTTTGCCGGGTCGCTGAAAAAAAGTTTGGATTAACCATTTGTTTGGTTTAACCGAGCTGGGTTTAACATGGTTATACTGTATATACATAAAAACAATAATCAAAGTGTCCAGATACATTGTATATTACATTCATTATGACCAGACGGGGTGACCGAATGAGTTAGAGAGTCCATCTCCCGTGCTGGTAGATCGGAGGGTCGTGGGTTCGAACCCTGGTTGAGTCAAACCAATGACTTAGAAATTGATACTTGCCACTTCCTAGACAGGGGCTCGGCATTATTAGGATAGGGCAAGGACTTGTGTGCTCAGTGTCAGGATAATGTGACTGAATGGATACCAGGTCATGGTGCCAGCGGCCTGGTTTCCCAGTGGGACAGCACTATAAGGTCCCCATGAGTGCACACTGTCACAAGTCGGTACCCGATCTGATATGACCTTAGATGTTGCTAGTATGTAAAACAACAACAAACAAACAAACATTCATAATGCACCCACGTTTTTGCCAAAGCCATTTCAAACTTAATGCCAAAGCTATGTTAAACCAAAGATCGGTTAATCCAAACAAATTTCTAGGGTACTTCAAGGTTGGTTTAACGGGGCTATGCTGTATATAATATATATAATATTTATATTATATAATATATAGCATGTGTACATATATATTGTGTGATTGGCTATTGGTTCTAATGTGCATGATGCTTCTCATTTTCATATCTCTTTCAATATATATATATATATATATGGGTATGCAGGTATTGCAGGTATAGCAATACCTCAGGGAGTTTGACGCCCCTGCCTTGCAGAGTTGTAAACCACTGCCTTGTGGTACAGGTTCTTGACAGAACCGAAGGCTAAGGGAGCAAACCCTAAACAGAAAACCATGTCACTGTGGCAGCATTAAGGGCAGTTGATGTATGGAACTCCCAACATCTCCCGACCAGCCACTGCAGGGACAAATAGTTTTGCGCCTGTCTTGACATGTTCTTGCCGGTGTGAAACCTCTATTTGCTCCCCGAGAGAGTGCCGCTGGTAACTTGCAAAAGCCAGCAGCACTTCAACACTTTTGCAGGCAGCTTTCATGAAATGTATGCCATCAAGAGAAACCTGAAGCTGAGAGACATTAAGACCGACTCATGGACGCAGCTCTCACAGCAGAGAGCTAAATGGAGAGCGGCAGTCAAGTAATGAAAGCAGTCTTTGTCGCATCGCGACCGACAGCATGATGATGATGATGATATATATTGACACTTGTCGACACGCGTTGGAGGAGATGTGGGCCGCAGGTGGCGCCACCAGTCAAGTGTGGAGTCTTATGGAGAATAACAATGGAAATAACTATAATATAATAATAATATAATATATAATGGAAACAATTCCCTTCGTATTTTTATACTCGCATAATTCGTTATACATCACATATATTATATACAAACATACACAGATGGTGACTTCTGTTGGTCAGACATGCATGGTGTTATAATATCGGCCTAATAATGTAATATTCGATATATATGAGTCAGGGTCACGAAAATAGGCCAATTGGGAAAAGCTGTCGGCGTCGAGCATTGGATGTCGGCGTCGAACAGTATAATTATAGTTTAGCATTGACTGAGGTGGTGGAAAGTCCTTAAATTTATCCTGAATGTAAAGGTCGAGAAAATACAACAACCTTATTTGTTTCTAGGATAATTTAATATAAAACAAAGAAATGCACTAGACTTTAAAAACATCTCTTAAAGTTGTCAGCATCGAGCATTGGATGTCGGGGTCAAATGGTATAATTATAGTTTAGCATTGGTCGTAATGCGAAGCATTAAGTTTATCCTGGGTGGTGTGGTGTGGGTGTGTGGGTTGGTGGGTGTGTTGTGGGGGTTTTGTGTGGTTTTTGGGGGTGTGTTGGTGTTTTTTTTGAATGTAAAGGTCGATAAAATACAACAACCTTACATGTTTCTAGGATAATTTAATTTGAAACAAAGAAATGCACTACACTTTTAAGAATTGCGACACCGACATCTTAAATTGACCACCAATTGGCCCATTTTCCTGAGGTTGACTCATATATATATATATATATATATATATATATATATATATATATAACACGGCTTCCAGTGTCCATTATATATATTATATATATATATATATATATATATATATATAATCAATAGTATGCACACTGCGATTTCAAGTGGCCATATAAACATGTATATATAGGGATAGTGATAAACCCTTTATCACATGCAATACGCTTTGTAGTGTCCTCCCCCCCCCCCCCCCCCCAGCTCCCATGTGGGGGGGCGGTGGCCGGTGTCGCAGTTTGAGCGCCCTGCCAGTTTCAGCTGACTGCATACACTCAAACTCAAGGCATTGTCAATGGTCGTGAGCAATCTTCATACAGAAAATACAGAAGAAGTGAAATATCTCTAAAACCACACCACCTATTAACAAATCGCTTAGTACACATATAGAAAACATCTTTACCAAAAAGATTATATTAAATTTATAAGGTTAGGGTTCTTGATTTCTATTCATTTTGAATAAAACTAATGTTTTGCACTGCGCGTACCATCAAACTCAAGGCATTGTCAATGGTCGTGAGCAATCTTCATAGAGAAAATACAGGAAAAGTTAAATATCTCTAAAAGCACACCACTTAGAAACAAATCGCTTGGTACACATATAGAAAACATCTTTACCAAAAACATTATATTAAATTCATAAGGTTAGTGACGATGCTGTTAGAGTTTGATGCATGCGCATGAAACTGACAGTCAGCTGAAACTGGCAGAGCACTCAAACTGCGACACCGGCAACCACCTCGCCGGCCCCTAGCATGGGGCGCAACACGTGACTCGCTCAGAAATTATATCGCAATATACATATGTGTATGTATGAATATATTAATTATTAGTATTCACAGTAAAACCTCTCTATCCGAACACCTGCACAAATCGACCACTTCCCCATATCTATCGCTTTATTTCGGTCCCAAACAATCGCTAATACAACCAGGTGGGATGGCCGAATGAGTTAGAGCGTCCGTCTCCCGTGTTTGGTAGATCGTGGGGTCGTGGGTTCGAACCCTGGTCGAGTCAAACCAATGACTTAAAAATTGATACGTGTTGCTCCCAAGCCAGGCGCTCTGCATTATTAGGATAGATCAAGGAGCAGTTGAATGAGGAAGACCAATCGTCCACGATTGAAATTTCCCCTGCTTAAACAAGTAATGGACCAACAAAATAAAAAATACCATTATAACGATAAAACAACTCCATAAACCGACCACCTCCCTAAATGGCCCATTTAAATTCAGTCCATTTAGAGAGGTTTTACTGTGTATATATATATATAATTGTTATAATCTATTATATACATATAAAAGCTCGGAGAATTATTTATTATTTATTAGTGTCGATTCTACTCGACTGAATATTGGCCAATCGCCGTCGTCCGCTGTCCCCTGCTGCGTTGCTGCGGCGCTCGACGCGGCCCGATCTGGTTTGAATCGTCACTTGCCTCCTGTTTTTTGCTTCGGAAGGACCACAGTCTACCTGCTACCTATGCTCCCTTTGTTTACCTGCGCTACCTGTTGTTTTACCTGGGCCAACGGACGACTTCAGCTGATTCCGTGAACTCTATCAGCAATAACAAGGACGATCGGTCCTGAATGACAGAATAACGGTATCTTGCACATAACTAAACCTTATTTCAAGGGACAGCGGACGACTGATGCAAAATAATTCCATGTTGTCGATTTCCAAATATACTGATCGACGTTGAAAACGCTTGGTTTTGGTAAAAATACCTATCGATCGTTATGGACTGCTTAACTCGGGCCAACTGACGACTATATCAGTCGGTTCAAAGTTAATAGATTAATTGCATATTACTATCGTTATCGACGAGCGATTTGAATCTTCGATTTATTCGTATCGATTTTAAACTGCTCCGTACTTTAACGGTCGTTCACCATAGATCGCCCGATCGGGCCAACGGACGACTCCTTTCGATTTTGCAAGTTTAACGGACGATTAAACCATCCGAACTCAACGGTCGATTTCGTCAGTGACCTCTGATCGGGCCAACGGACGACGGACTGATCGACTGGATCGACTTATCGGGCCAACGGACGACCATGATAAACTTTGCATAACGGACGACCGGTGGGAATGCCGCTACCCTACTGTAGTGATTGCGGCTTCAACCACAGAAAAAACGACAAGGAGGCGTGTGAAGACCGGAGGGATCGTGTTACAGTGCGTACACGAAGTACGACCAAGATGGCCACTGCGAAGACGAAAGACGATTCGGGCCAAGATACGACATCGGTCACGGACTTGTCGTATGACGACAATGAGGAAGCTGTGAAGAAAGCAATCGCTGAGCTGGAGGCAGAGCTGAGATTGCAAGACTTACAGGAAAGGTTGAGGGGGCTGGAAATAGAGAGGGACAGGAGGAGATCGGGTCGACCGCTCGCTCGGGACGAACCTCAGCGCGAAGACAACACGGAGAGGTGCGAATTGGCTAAGGTCATTCGTACAGCTCCGGATGATACAAGATCAGAAGTGAAGACGAGGGACAACGAAGACGACGGCCATTCTTCATACGGCCGTTCGCGTAGACGTTCAAGGGACGCTGGACGACGACGACGGACGACACGATCGCGGAGTGATAGCAGCGCTTCCAGACGAAGACGGAGTAAGTGGTCTCTCAAGAAACACACTTTGGGGGGAAAGGACGTGAGGAAGCTAAACGGTTACGAACTGATTAACGCTAGCGCTTCCTGGTGCCTTACCTTACCGGACCTGTCCGTCCAAGACTATAAGGCGTTCTTGCAACATCTTAAGTTTGTCACCAATCGCGCGAGGGATGATCACTACAAGGACGTAGCTCATGTCGAGTACGATTTGGAGATCAGGAAGTTGGCCGAGACATTGGGGTTCGCTGCGTTCGCTTCGAAATACCAAAGCGAAAGCATGTCACACTACAGTGACCAGAACCGTAGGCAACGGAAGGGCGGCTACGGAACTTCAACGGCATCCAGGAGAAAATCGCCTTCGGGACCTGGGAAGCGCTCCTGCTATGCCTGGAACTCCGACGCTGGATGCAACCGCAAGGAAGACGAGTGCAGGTTCAGGCACACCTGCTCGAAGTGCGGCGGAAAGGGGCACAAACGCTATAAGTGCAAAGAGTGACTTTGTGGTGAAGAGTTCACAAGACTTGCCGGGGCAAGTTCTGTGGCAGCAGAGCACAAGCCCTCGAGCCGACATAAGATAGGTGTTTTGATCGGGGACTCGGTTGACAGGGAGACTGTCATCAGGGGGGTCGATGTTGAGAGGGAGACTGTCAACAGAGATGTTGCCGAATGGAGGAGCAGCAACTCATGCGAGGACACATATACATTGCCATAATATACATACTTAGTCGAACGCGTGGAACAACGCCGTGATGCTCCCTTACGCATACAATTGTTGTTGACCGGGAAAGCGTGAACTAGACCAGCATGCCCGCACACCTCCGACATAATGGATTCAAATCCATCCATCGGGAACAAACTTGCAGATCCGATATCCTTACTTATGTTTATATATACAGTAAAACCTCCCTAACCTCCCACCTCCACAGATCGGCCACTCCCCTGTATCGATATAATTAGTTTATTTGGGTCCCAACAATACTATTGTAACCATATTCTAACTCCCTAAACCAACCACATCCCTAAATGGACCACCTAAGGTCGGTCCCAAGGTCGGTCGATTTAGAGAGGTTTTACTGTATATATATGGTGAACTCAAATGTACATATATGTATATATATATGGTGAGTTCTAATATGCATATACATATATACATGTATACTTATATATAGTACGTATAATTTATTATGCATGTATAAATAGGCGGAGTATATTATTATTATTAATTATTCTCAATATATTATTATTGTCCAATCATTGACTTGCCCTAAGTTGCCCCGGTTGCCTGCTACTAGCGCCACCACCGGGCGCTTTTCTCACCAATCCGCCCGGGCAAGTCATTGCCTCACTGGATTTCAAACTTTTACCGGTATGCCTGTTATCTCGCTTGCCAGACGCTCAATAAAGTGTCCGACCCAACACGTGTCTCTATCCTTCCTTCCTATACGTAGCCACACTTTATATATATATATATACATATATACATATATATACATATATACTTATATATACATATATATATATATATATATATATATGGTTATAAGGTCAACTGAGAATTTTTTATATGATAAATGGGAGTATTTTGCCGGGCACCGAAAAAAGTCTGGATTAACCGATCGGTTAACGAGGTTATACTGTATATACATAAAAAAAGCAATAATCAAAGTGTCCACATACATTGTATATTACATTCATAATGCACCAGCATTTTTGCCAAAGCCAAGTCAAAGTTGAAGCCAAAGCTCAGTTAAACCAATGATCGGTTAATCCAAACAAATTTCTAGGGTCCCTTCAAGTTTGGTTTAACGGGGTTATGCTGTATATGTTGAGTTCAACTTTACATATATATGGCGAGTTCTAATGTATATATAGTGAGTTATAATGTATACACATATATATGGTGAGTTTTAATGTACACATATGTATTTATATAGTAAAACCTCTCTAACCAACCACCTCCACAGATCGATCGCTTTATTAGGTTCCAAACAATACCACTGTTACCATATTCTAACTTCCTAAACCGACCACCTCCATAAATGGACCGCTTAAACTCGGTCCCAACATCGATCGGTTTAGAGAGGTTTTACTGTATATATGCGCGTGAACTGTGAGCGGTCAGCGCTACCCCTCCCCCCCCCCCCCCACACACACCCGCGTCTCGCCGCTCGTGCCGCGCTGCCCTCAGGGCGATACCGGGACCCAGCGCCATGCGCACCGACGCTGGAGGAGCCCCGAGTGTGTGGCGGCTTGATGCGCGCGCACTTCCTCCTGTAGCCGCGTCCTCCTGGCGCCGGCGCCCCTTCACCTGCTCCTCCAGCTGCTCACACTTGCTCCCTAAGCCGGTGCCGTCTGGAGGGAGACTTCCTACCCTCACCGCCACTCAGCGCGCGACGGACTGTGCCGGGCCATTGCCAGCCCTTCCTCCCCCTCCCATCCTTCCTTCCACACACACACACGCCGCGCCACCTAGCGGGCTGAGCCTGGGACAGACAGACAGAGAGACAGAGAGACAGAGGGACAGAGAGACAGAGAGACAGAGAGCAGAGAGGGGCATTGAGCAGCTCAAATCAGGTGTTAATGGGGGACATACAATTTTTTAGTTCAAATGCCTGCCGTTGGCGTCGCCACTGAACTAATGGGCCTAAACACATACGTACACGATAGTAACTCTATTTGCCAGAAAATCACAAAAGTAAATAGTTCTAAGTACATTTTCAATGTATTTCTTTATTATGGATGATATAAGAACATTTACATTCTCTAAAATAGCATCATTAATGCCGAAAAACATGACTTTGTGGACAATGGTGATCAAGATCCTCATTTATTGCTCAACTGTCAATAACGAGATATACTATGGGCTTCAGGATGTGCGCATCGCAGGGTTTACCCAACTTTCTCTCGGGCCATTTTCAAACTATCATAGGCTCTATTAATTTGTGTATACCTGTTTTTTTTAAATCTATTTACCAATTTTCATCAAGATTGGGTGATGATCAGATGCATTTTGAGGATGCACAGTAGGTGATGTGAACAAAGTCTCACCCAAGCCACTGTATCGCATAATTTTTTTGGCATTTACTTGAGAAAAATTATATGTCTACCATTTTCCATTCAAGCTCCTTCCATTGATATATGTTCCATTGAGTTAAAAGGCATTCTAAAAATATTCACATGTACCTATATACTATTACTAGTTATTACTAATATTATTAGTACGCTCTGTAGCAAACAACTAAACACAAGAGATCTAGGCAGACCTGACTTCAAAGCAGTTCAGTGCTGCATAAATATGTTGGATGCACTGTCGGTTGTTGGAGTTTTACCTCCTGGCAACATCTAAGGTCATATCAGGATGGCGACTGTCACACCAGACTCTATTACTAACCACTAACCTTACACTTTGCTCAAATAATATTTGCATAACTGTCCCATCAGACTGTATTTTCATAACTAGTTACCCGCCACACTATTATAATATTGATAATATAATATTACTGCAAATTATTGCTGTGTGCCTGGATGAAAGCATAGGGGCTCTGGACACCAATTCCCTAAAGATATAGCTCATAGAAAACAATGGATCCATCCAATTCGAAGATATGACCCAGTCCTAAAGAAAACTTAGGAACCATCACTAAACTCCAAAGTGTGTTGTAACCACTTCATCCCAGATGATTATGCAACCACATTGCTTGGTATGTATGATGTTGCTGCTAAAATATTTCATGATCCTGATTATTTGTATGCTTTAATCTGATCAAGCATCTTGTGTAGCGTTGTGGTTGAACCTTTTATCTCACACCATGTAGCATTGTGGTTGAATGGAAGACAGAGATGTGACTCCTCTGAGCTCAGGGTAGCAAGTGCCAGTTTATTCATACTCCCTTCACCACATCACGTGAGCCCCACCTCGCTGGGTCTGGTCTGTCCGTTAGGTACGTACATATATCAATCCCATAGATTACATGTTGTGTTCTAGGTGAGCGGAAATGACTTCAGGTAGATGCTGTGCCTAAGCTTTTTCTGGGCAATCCTACAGATGTATCGGAATTTAGTATTTGTGCTCATAAAAGAATTAAACGTCCATCTAAGACCGTACAAGAGAAGTGTGAAATGCCAGAGCTATCTGTTGGAATGGAAGTGGAAATTGAGAGTGAAGAAGTTAAAACTGTGCCAGTGGAAGAAAATAGCTCACAATCCACTTCATTTCGAAATAGGCCTACTGCTCATGAAGCAACTCAATATGACACTCCGAAAAGATTATTTTCTATCCATAATTTTGAAAAGGAACTAAATATAATTCATTACTGTACATCATTTGAAGATTATGCACATTTCATGCTTTTCTTTAACATCCTTGGTAGAGCTGCAGCTCATTTAAAAGGCCTCAACCATGCTTTAATTGGGCCTGAAGACCAACTTTTTCTCACTTTAATGAAACTGCAACAGGCAAAAGATGATTTTGAGCTTGCCCTGTTTTTTGGTATAGGAGAACATGTTGTGTCATTGATATTCAGCACCTGGATAAATTTAATGTATTTTCAACTCCGTGAACTAAAAATATGGCCCTGTAGGTCCACTATAAATATGCATATGCCATCACACTTTGGTCAGCTCTTTCCATCAACCCGAGTTATACTTGATGGAACAGAAATTCCAATACAGAAGCCATGACCAACTGGACCACAAAGAGAGACATCCTCCACATATAAGAATACAAACACACTGAAAGTTGATGTTGGTTGTACACCTAGAGGCACGGTTTCATTTGTAAGTGATGCATATGGAGGCAGTGCGAGTGACAGACACATTATTGAAAGAAGTCCTTTTTTTACTACTGTCTAAAAATGAAAAGTTCCCTCCAGCCACAATTATATCATCTCTCACAACAAAAGGGAATTTTACCTCGATTAATGCATCACTGCCTACCAGTCCATCAGGGGTGGCTGCAAGAAATGGATGGTCCACACAAATGAATAATCCACATTTCTTCACCTCCAGTCCCGTCTTTTTAATAAATGCTTCCAAGGTGACATGCTCATACTGATGACGATGGAGAACTGCAACTGTTGTCAATATTTTTGGCTGCAGCAGCGAAGTGCAAAACTTCGACACATTCCTCCTGTCTGTCATCTTACATATAGCACCAAAATTTGATGCTGTTAGCCACCACTTTCTTTCTTCATGCCAAATATGTGATTTTGCCTGTCTTCTTGTTATGGACTCGATCTGTATGGCTTCATCATTGGTCACCTGTCATCAGAAATCACCTTTCTGTCAAATGTGCACTATATAAATTACTACTTCTAAATACTCAAAGTTATACTATGGGTACCTAGTTAATAGCTAGACAAGTACAACACTTTTTTTTATGAACTGATATAAAAATGCTTCCATGGATTACTGACCTGGTTTGCATTGTCAATCGAATATTCAGTAAATGGCCAACTCAAGTAGTCATCGTCTCTTGCAGCTTCTTGGATATCAGCTTTAGCTATGGTGTAGCGCACAGTAAGACTGGCAAAACAGTAGTTGATAAACTGGAAAGCAAAAAAAATAAGTATACATATTAAGAATCGATTGTGACTGCCTTAAAACAGGTTTGAAATGTAATTTTCCTTTAAAGATATACAATAAAAACATTTTATACACAACAGAGATTGTTATGATTGAGCAGTATTTAATATAAATTTAAGATATATGATAAACCAAATTTACCTGACTATGTACCGAATCCTGAAGAGACTGGGGTGGGGATCATCTAATTTGGTTCGCTTCAATAAAGGTGCCTTTAGCGCCTCACCTTTCACTGGAGATCCTGCAAGGAAATAGAATGTGTTTAGAATTAGAAGGGACTATCTACCGGAAATGGGATAGTTTCATAAAACAGCTGTGTGGAAAATGGTACCTGCCACCCTTGCTACACCACCATCCAAGTATGAGGTCTACCATAGTATGGTTGCCTAAATTAGAACCATCTGATAAGATGTATACCTGTATGCCACTTGGGATGACAATGACATTTTTGCAACTCTTCTGTACAGCTACGTGAAATCTGCAGCTTTCCATCTTCCTTGAGAAGTGATGGCATCAAACTCACTGCAGCAACATGTTTGCATGAACTGTGGGGACCTTTTCCAGCTGGACATTCACAGTGGGAATTTACGATCTCACCTCTATTGTTAAATATCATTTTATATTTGTACCTGAGAATAAAAATAGAATAAGAATACATTACTAGCGACCTATGTTTCATATCATGCATGCCTTATAATATGTCAGTACCTTTTCTGAGATACAATTCCTGATAAAAGGACTTTTTGAGGTATCACAATGACATCAAATTGTATTGCTTGGTATATGCATACCATTCAGACATACACTATAGTTGTAAAATTAATTAAACACTCACCCAATTTGTTTCTTCATTGCAGCACTAACAACGCGGTGAGATATAAAAATGTGCCATTGTCTACAAAACTGCAGGCATCAATTTTGCAAATATCTCATAAATCCTGTCCCTTCTGAATGGACTTCAGGTCACCAGCTGCTAGTTGGTCCACTACCTAAAAAATAATCAATTGAACAGTGTCTACATTTTACTCTTGTAACATAGATAACATTATCGGTCATGCTTACATACCAAAAGGAAATGTTAAGGAACATTGACTTGTATAAGCCAGTAAATACATTAACTGTTTTAGCACTTAAAAATTAAATTTGTGTACACACCATTTATTTTAGAATGGGTTAACTATTTCAATTGTACTAATTTATTTAGACATGTACATTCTCTATGCAGGTATTGCAGGTATTGCAGGTATAGCAATACCTCAGGGAGTTTGACGCCCCTGCCTTGCACAGTTGTAAACCACTGCCTTGTGGTACAGGTTCTTGACAGAACCGAAGGCTAAGGGAGCAAACCAAAACAGAAAACCATGTCACTGTGGCAGCATTAAGGGCGGTTGATGTATGGAACTCCCAACATCTCCCGACCAGCCATTGCAGGGACAAATAGTTTTGCGCCTGTCTTGACATATTCTTGCCAGTGTGAAACCTCTATTTGCTCCCCGAGAGAGTGCCGCTGGTAACTTGCAAAAGCCATCAGCACTTCAACACTTTTGCAGGCAGCTTTCATGAAATGTACTCGAATGAACGGGGCTGCCCTCTATGGAAGATCTTCTGATCAAAAAGAATCTCCGGTGGACTGGACACGTCATGAGGATGTCATCAGACAGGCTACAGAAAGAGAGGGCACCCTCATCTCCGGTTCAAGGATACCATCAAGAGAAACCTAAAGCTGAGAGACATTAAGACCGACTCATGGACGCAACTCTCACAGCAGAGAGCTAAATGGAGAGCGGCAGTCAAGTAATTAAAGCAGTCTTTGTCGCATCGCGACCGACAGCATGATGATGATGATGATGATGACATTCTCTATGACATCATGTAGAAGCTCGACCATAATAAATAAACAATATAAGTATCTTTTGAAAAACAAAACTGAACTACTTTCAACCAACAGAAACAAATAATTTTAATAATTCAATCTTTAAAGATAGGATTATCAAAGTTGTGGTTACATATTAAATTTTAATGGCCAGAAGCAATGACCTATGAGTGAACTGAATTCTATGCTTTCCTCAAAATTATCTTAAATATGTCAATATGTTAGCTATGTACTTGTTGATGAATAAAATAATTCTCAATATGCTTCCTGTTTATTTCCGGGTCAATATCTCTGTGGTCCACTGACAGCTGTCTGTAGCCCTTGTCTGGCCAATCAGGTATCTTGACTGCAGGGAGCAATACGGGTTGAGGTCCAAAATCGTGATTCCACTTGTATGCTTCTAATCTATATTGGCAGATACATATTTTTCTATATGAACATGAAGAATTCCATATCTCTGTTAGCAGTTACAGCTCTTTTTATGTGTTGTAAGTTATTGAAGTATGATCTTATTGTGTGTAGATCTACTCAGAATACTGTGATGTTTGTTTGCGTGATGTCACTAATCATAATCACATCGTTAGAACTTGCAAGGCAAATGTGTGAACCTGACGGTGCAAATGTAAGATATAGACATCAAAGTATATTGTTCTACTCTTATAAAAGTCACATAGTTTGGATGTAGCTTTTTGTTAATAATTCACAATACAGGTCAGACGTATTAGTCTGAGCGATAATATGACAATGACCACGATACCTTTCAATTAAATCCACTTTCCTACCACGGGTGCTCGCTCCACAATCGCTCAACTTTTTCTTCAGTTCATTTCCGGTATCTGCTGCTATGGAATCCATGCTTCAGTACAATATACTTAGTATAGGCAGTGTATAGTATTAAATATGTGCAGACAATCTTAATATCTCCATTTAGGCCCACTAGTACTGACGGACCACCAAGTGTCAGAAAAAGTAACTACACCAAATGTCCTCCATTGTGTGTGGGTCCCAGACCGCGTCACGAGGCACCACATTCCCGGCCTTCCTCCCCTCCTCCTCCTCCTCCTCAAACTCCCGGTGGGTGTTCTACCACTGTCCCTCCATCCCACTGTCCCTCCATCCCTCCGTCTTGCCGTCCTGCCTTCCCTCCGTCCTGCCGTCCCTCGTCCTGCCGTCCCTCCGTCCTGCCGTCCCTCCGCCCCTCCGCCCCTCCGCCCCTCCGCACCTCCGCCCCTCCGCCCCTCCATCCCTCTGTTCGCTGTCCCTCTGTCTCTCCGTCCCTCCGTCCCTCCATCCCGCGTCCTCACATACCCCCATCCCCCCGTCCCCCCGTCATTCCTCCATCACTCTGTTCCTCCGTCCCGCTGTCCCACCATCCCACCGTCCCGCCATCCCGCCGTGCTGCCATCCTGCCATCCCGCCATCCCTCCATCCTGCCGTCCCTCCGTCCTGCCGTCCCTCCGTCCTGCCATCCCTCCATCCTGCCGTCCCTCCGTCCTGCCATCCCTCCGTCCCTCCGTCCCTCCGTCCCTCCGTCCCTCTGCACTCTGCCCCGCCGTCCCTCCGGCCCTCAGGCCCTCCGTCCCTTCACCCTGCCATTCTGTGTCCCTCCATCCGGCGACCCTCCCTCCCGCCGTCTCCCATCCCTCCCTCCCACCGTCCCACCGTCCCGCTGTACCGCGTCCCTCCCTCCCCATGCCGCTCCGCACCCCTCCCTCCCTCCCACCGTTCCCCGTCCCCTCCCTCTCGCCGTCCCCCGTCCACCCGTCCCCCGTCCACCCATCCCCCGTCCACCCGTCCACCCGTCCACCCGTTCCCTGTCCCCCGCCCCGGCGTCCACCGTCCTCCCATCCCCTCTTTTCCCGGCCCTCCATCCCCCATCCCACCACCGTCCCCGATCCTTCATCCCCTATCCCCCCATACCCCCATCCCCCTGTCCCCCCATACCGCTTCCCCTCGTCCTCCCGTCCCCACGTCCCCCCGGAACCCGTCCAACCCTCCCAGCCATCCTCACGCCTCCACTGTCCCCTTCCTCCAGCACCTACGAGGTGCGGCCACCCCCTTTCTCCTCCTCCTCCTCCTCCTCCGCCTAACACACCCACACCCACATACACACACACCCATCTCACACACATGCAAATCACCACCTCGTGGTTCAGTGACAATAGAGATCTCCCGCCTTCTCCAGGGTCCCACAGAGGGTCTACTAGTACTAGTGCCCCTCTTCCTCTATCTCCCTATCAAGCCTGCTCCTCTACTTTCTCTCCTTCTCTTTGTGGATACAGGAGGAGCAAGAGGAACTTAACTCGTCAACGTATACCTATAGGTACACTCACATGCATACTTGTCTTCAGTGACCTTTTATTTATCGGTTGTTTGGTTGTTGGAGTTTTACATCTTGGTGACATCCATGGTAACATCCGGACGGATACCGACTTTCGGCAGTGCACACTCATGGCGACTTTATAGTGCTGCCCCACTGGGAGAGCAGGCTGCCAGCACCATGATCTGATATCCCACTCAGTCACATTATCTTGACACTGAGCTAACCAATCATTGCCCTATTCTAATAATGCTGAGCGCCATGCTAGGAAGCGACAAGTATCAATTTCATAAGTCATTGGTTTGACTCGGCTGGAAATCAAACTCCTGATCTTCCGCACGGGAAGCCTGCGCTCTACCGATTCGGCCACCGCGTCCGGTTGCAGACACTGCGTGGTGATGAATCTGCACTCTGGGACCAGTTAATGTGTTTCCCTGTTGCGTTCATGATTTATTTATCTGTGATTTAATACCCAGCATTCTTTCTGGTTCCGAGTATAACCTCTCATCTCATGCAATATCCAGATACATATATATATATATATATATATATATATATTTATATATATAGTGGTCTGCACTGACCTCTCAACGTGCACTATCATGCAATTTTCACACACATGTATATATATAAAGTGGTCTGCACTGACCTCTCAACGTGCACTATCATGCAATATACACATAGATATATAGTGGTCTGCACTGACCTCTCAACGTGCACTATCATGCAATATAAACACATATATATATATATATATAGTGGTCTGCACTGACCTCTCAATGTGCACTATGATGCAATATATACACACATATAGTCTGCACTGACCTCTCAGGCAAGGAGCCGCATAGACATGTAGGCGTGGGGAGTGTCATGACATCAAGAAGCCTAGTTGGTGTAATGATTAGCACACTGGCCCAGAATGCAAAGAGATATGGGTTCGAGTCCCGCTCAAGATGCAATATTTCACATTTTCATCACCCCCACATGACATATATATATATATATATATATATAATAGTTGTCCTACATAATAAAGAAGGTCACAAGACATGATAGTAGGTAAGAGTTGTAATCTCTGGCAAGAGGAACTATGCCCCTTCCCTAAAAAGACAAATCTGGTAGGGGGTTGGGGCAGTGGTGTGTGCACAGACGTGTGGCGCCCCCCCAAAGGATCTGAGTGTGAGTAGGATGGAAGTTTCTTGGTTAAGCAGGATCCTCCGGTCAATGAATGGGGGAGTAGATAGGGCTGGGGAGCAGATGGAAGCTTCCGGACTTATTATACTAGAATAATGGCTTATACAGCATATATATATATATGAAAATATACATGTACATGAATATATATATATATACACTTATGCATAATTGTAATATCTTGCTACCCGTTAGCATGCCACACCCCTCCGATCTAACCATCCTTCCCACCTCCCCCAACACACTCCCCCGTCCGTCTCTACGCACGTTCGCACGTGCATGCCTTCACATATATATACGGGCATACACACTCATCCATCCACATATACATGCATGCACACATACGCACATCCACATGGACATGCACATATAGACATATGTACATGCAAACACGCATACACACATGCATGTTCACACATGCACACATACATACATGCAGACACATGCATTCCCATATATGATTACACATACACACATAGATCCATACATGCCATGTACATATACACATATACACATGTATGTATGTGTGTGCACATACACATAGCCATATACCCGCATGCACACTTAGATCAACAAGTACACACATGTACACATACATGCATGCACGTGCATGTACACCCATAAACATGCATGTGCACAAATGGACACATGAACACATGCACACATATACAAATGCACACATACACAGATAAACACATACACACATACAAGCATGCACGCATACACACATACACACATACACACATGCCCCTATATACAAAGGCACACATACAATCATACACACGCATGCATACATACACACATGCACACATACATACATGCCCACATATACAAACACACACATACAAGCATACACAATCATGCGCACATACACACATGCACCTACACACATGCACACACCCACCCACATAAACAGACATGCTCCCGGGCGTGTCACCTCACTCAGTGCCAAAGCTCTCCCTCAAATACCAACAACCAATATCATTATCAATATCAGCATTACCCACTTGCTCGCGCCTAGCTCACCACCCACCTTCTTGTGACTTTTGCATTTTTTACACATTTACAGAAACCTCCGCTGCCGGCAGGCGCCGCCACCTCCGCCACCTCCGCCACCTCCGCTGCCACCTCATACGCCGCCACCGCCACCGCCGCCGCCGCCGCCGCCACCCACAGCCGAGCAAGTCACGCGGCGGCTCGTCCCTCCCTCTGTCCCTCCCCTCCTCCTTCCTCTCTCCCTCCTCCCTCCTCCCTCCTCCCTCCCTCCCCCGTGGCTCCTCCATCACATGCGGCCGCGTCTTGCCGTGTGCGACCGCAACCACGAAAACGCCGCCGACGACTCGCCGGTTCGGGAGGAGCTACTCGCCCAACAGCCATTGCACGCGGCGCGCACTCTAATTCTAAATCACAGCACGCGCACGCGCGCATGCACACGTACACGCACACGCACACGTACGTGAACACACACGAGCAAACATGGATGAGAAATCGCCCATGACGAACGGGCCCAACAACAGCGAGCTGTCCCCGCTGAAGGTGGAGGAGGCCGGCCGGCCGGACATCCCCGAGCGGGAGAACTGGGGCGGTAAGGCCGACTTCCTGCTGTCATGCATCGGATACTCCATCGGGCTCGGCAACGTGTGGCGCTTCCCGTACCTGTGCTACAAGAACGGAGGGGGTGAGTAGGCGGGCAGCCGTGCCGCCACTTCCTTACTGTGTGTTTCATTCACTCGATTGTCGAGCCAGACAAGACGGCGGTGATTGGATTTTGGGGAGAGGGAGGGAGAGAGAGAGAGAGGGGGGAGAGATAGAGAGGGAGGTCGAGAGGGAGGTCGAGAGGGAGATCGACGGGGATATAGCGAGAGAGATAGAGAGGGAGATAGAGAGGGAGATAGAGAGATAGAGAGATGGAGAGATGGATAAATGGAGAGAGGGAGAGGGGGAGAGAGGGGGAGAGGGAGAGAAGGGGAGAGAGGGAGAGACGGAAAGACGGAGAGAGGGGAGGGAGGGGGGAGAGAGGAAGAGAGGAAGAGGGGAAGAGGGGAAGAGAGGAAGAGGGGAAGAGAGGAAGAGAGGACGAGAGGACGAGAGGAAGAGAGGAAGAGAGGAAGAGAGGAAGAGAGGAAGAGAGGAAGAGAGGAAGAGAGGAAGAGAGGAAGAGAGGAAGAGAGGAAGAGAGGACGAGAGAACGAGAGGAAGAGAGGAAGAGAGGGAGAGAGGGAGAGAGGGAGAGAGGGAGAGTGGGAGAGGGGGAGAGAGGGAGATATCGAGGGATGAATGCATAGATAGACAGATATACATATAGAGAGATAGAGAGATAGTGATATTGAGAGATTGAGATTGAGAGATTAAGAGATTGAGAGTTTTGAGAGATGGAGAGATGGAGAGATGGAGAGATGGAGAGGTCGAGGGATGAATGCATAGATAGACAGACAGACAGATAGATAAGAGAACAAGGGCCTTCCGCTTTTGCTGGTATACAAAGGACCCGATGTGGTTCCTTTTCTTTCTTTGTTTTTTTCCCTGTTTTTTTCCGATAAGAGTTGATGTGGAAATGGAATGTACAAGTCCAAGACGAACAGGGCGGACACTGGAAGTCGAAGGAGTTGACCTGGTACAGTGGTGGTAGGATGCATGGCAGTAGCAAGTGGTTGAATCAGTAGAAGCATTCGGGAGAAGGCTGCATGGATAGACATTGGAGAGGACACCCACAATTATATGACATCAGGGGTCCCTCGACCTCCATATGTGTGCAAAAAAAATACTTCTTTTTTTGTACTATAGAAAGCTGGCATTAGTGGCCCAATAGGGCCTAGATTAGCCAGAAGAGGATCTGTAAGTTAATCTGTAAGTTAAAGAAGAACTCGATCCGATCCACTCAACCGGTATTGCCGCCGGCCCCCTGTCTGTACACATTGGTGTAATTGGACGTGGTGGCAGACATTACAGTCATAACAATACTCACATATAAGTATTATACTATGCTTAAATAGTTGATCCGTGGTTGCGAAGACAGAGACGTCAATACTAGAGGCTGGAGTAGAGAGATAATGTCTGGTAAGGTTAGTAGCCCCTCCGCTAAAGAAACGCTTTATTATGCCTGGTGCACACCTCCCGTTTACGATTCATGCACTAAAACTGACTGCGCATCACGACCCCGACCCGTCCCGTATGCGATCTAAAACTGCCCGATTCATTTTTCGAATCCCTTGCGATTTCAGTTTTAACCCCTAAAACTGAGTTTTAAGTCACGAATCGCAAGGCTCTGGTGTGCTAGGGGGTCGCACACCTAACAACTAAAACTCAAACTTATGCGTGAAATGGGCAGTTTTAGATCGTATACGTGAGGTGTGTACCGGGCATTAGTTGTGTCGACCAGACGGGACAGCCCAATGAGTTCAGTGTCCCCCTCCCGTTTTGGTATATCGTGGCTCGAACCCTGGTCTAGTCAAACCAATGACTTAAAAACTTATACCTGCCACTTCCTAGCCAGGCGCTCGCCATTATTAGGATTGGGATTCGAACTCCCGACGTACCGGACGGGAAGCCTTCGCTCTACCGATTCGGCCACAACGTGCGGTATATATACATATATAATAAAACCTCTCTAAATCGACCGACCTAGGGACCGACTTTAAGTGGTCCATTTAGGGAGGTGGTCCGTTTAGGGAGTTAGAATATGGTTAGAATAGTATTGTTGGGACCCAAATAAAGCCATCGATATAGGGGAGAGGTATATATATATATATATAGTTGTGTAGGTATGTATACATAAAAACAGTAAAACCTCTCTACCAGACCATATCCACAGATCGACCACTCCCCTATATCGATCGCTTTATTTGGGTCTGAAACGACCAACCATACAATACCATTGTAACAATACAACTCCTTAAACCGACCACATCCCTAAATGGACCATTTAATGTCTGTCTCATGGCAGGTCGAGAGGTTTTACTGTATATAAATACATACACGCACTAAATCGACCGACCTTGGGCCTGACTTTAAGTGGTCCATTTAGGGAGCTGTTTCGTCTAGGGAGTTAGAATATGGTTACAATGGTACAGTTGGGACCCAAATAAAGCAATCGATATAAGGGTGTGGTCGGTCTGTGGAGGTGGTCGGTTAGAGAGAATAGCCGTTCTGGTTGTGCCTATGCGTTATCATTTGCACGGGATCCATCGCAAATGTGCCGGGTTCTGCGCTTAATGCTATGATGGCAGCAGCCATATTCTATGATCCAGCCCGACCTGAGCATTAATGGCTTGACAGGATACTCCTATCATTTATATGGGTCAGCCTCACGAAAACGGGCCAATTGGTGGAAGTTGTCGGCGTCGAGCATGGATATCGGCGTCGATCGGTATAATTATAGTTTAGCATTGATAGAGATGTTGGAAAGTCCTTAAATTTATACTGAATGTATAGGTCGAGAAAATACAACAACCTTATTTGTTTCTAGGATAATTTAATATAAAACAAAGAAATGAACAAGACTTTAGGAATTGCGACGCCGACATCTATTAAAGTCGTCGGCGTCGATCATTGGATGTCGGCATCGATTGGTATAATTATAGTTTAGCATTGACAGAGATGCTGGAAAGCCCTTAAATTTATACTGAATGTATAGGTCGAGAAAATACAACAACCTTATTTGTTTCTAGGATAATTCAATATGAAACAAAGAAATGCAATACACTTTTAAGAATTGCGATGCCGGCATCTTCACTTGACCACCGATTGGCCCGTTTTCGTGAGGCTGACCCATATATAATATGTATATCCCACAGGAACACCGAACGACATGTGCTATTAATTACAATAACTGGCTGCTTATATAATGCAACAAGCACGATCATTGTTGACGAGCCTGCTTACCATGACTACCAGATGATCTCCATGTTCCCCCCCCCCCGAGACCCCTCCTCGCCACCCCCCTCCCCCCAACACCCACACCCACACCCACACCCACACCCACACCCGCATCCACACCCACACCCACACCACACCCACACCCACACCCACACCCACACCCACACCCACACCCACACCCACACCCACACCCACACCCACACCCACACCCACACCCACACCCACACCCACACCCGCTTGTGGACTAATCGGTAGAGCGCGGGCCTCGCTTTCGGGAGGTCGTAAGTTGGGTTCCCGGTTGAGTCAAATCAATGACTTACAAAATTGATACTTGTCGCTTCCTAGCCTGGCGCTCTGCATTATTACTAGGATAGGGCAAGGACTGGCTGGCTCAGTGTCCAAATAATGTGACTGAGTGAGATATCTGGTCATGGTGCCGGCAGCCTGATTTCCCAGTGGGGCAGCACTATAAAGTCGCCATGAGTGCGCACTGTCACAAGTTGGTACCTGTCCTGATATGACCGTAGATGTTGCCAGGACCTAAAACTCCAGCAACCAACCAATTTTTACCCACGGCCCGGAGCACCCAGTGACCGACTACGTGCATACGGGCACATACCATGCACTGGTCCCTTTCACTAAACCTATGGATTAAGGCATGTCTCACTCGCCTCTACTACTAATGAGCACTAAGTACTCTAGGGGTGGTCACCATGGAAACCGGAACAGTGGCAGATGCGGAGGTGCAGTGCAGTTATCAACCATGGGGGTCACTAAACTCACCACCCATCCCCACCCCTCCCCCACCCCTAACCCTACCCCACCCCTCCCCCACCCCTAACCCTACCCCTATCCCCCCCCCACGCCCAAACCCTACGCCCTTCCCCACCCTCTAACCCTACCCCCATCCCTCCCCCACACCTAACCCTACCGCACCCCTCCTCCACACCCTAACCCTACCCCTATCCACACCCACGCCCAAACCCTACGCCCTTCCCCACACCCTAACCCTATCCCAGCCACCCCCACCCCCTTACCCTACCCCCAGCCCCCCCCACCCCCTAACCCTACCCCCATCCCTCCCCCACCCCCTAACCTTACCCCCACCACCTCCCACACAACGAATGGCGGGTAGGGAGGATTGGGAATAAATTCTACTGAACCCAATGACACCACCCAGCACCAGATGAAAGCTGTCCTTGTAATAAGCACCACTGGGGGGCCCTTTGTTTTTACCAGTCTTATCCGGTAGATGGCGCCATGGATACTCCGCATTACAAGCTGATGGGTGCGCGTGGATAGTTACAGGAATTAGGCGCCCATTTTCTCTTCTCAAGTGCTTTCCCATGTCTACTGCCAGAAATCTGTGCCATAATTCGGGGACTTTCCGTCCGCGGTACATGGCGGGACAGTTAAAGTTGCATGGGCGGATGAAATATAATTTTGTCAAAATTTAAGCAACTACTTACATTTGATCCTATATATCCAACTTAGATACTGGTGCATTAGCAATTGATTTGGGACAACAAATACAGAATAACCCGTGGATTTATAACATCACCCCTTTGGACACTCACTTTGAAACACTCATTATGCTGGGAGGCCATTAACCAATCAGGCCAATCTCATGACCTCATTACCCACCCAGACACCAAGTAGGCCTACTGTGCAGGGCTATAGACGGGAAGGGGAAATGATGTGGATGTTGCCCCTCCACTCCATGTTGGATATTCAATGCTGTTTGGTAAATTCTATAAATATAATTAATTAATTTGGGTAATTTAAATTTTGAAAATTTTACATTTGTCAATTAAAATTGCATCTGCCATCGGAACTATGTATGGTATGAGGGAGGATGAGACATGGATGACATAACAGTAAATAATAACAGAGCAATAATATGTACATGAGAAATGCAAGCAGTACGCATATCCTTGGCGATCTGAATGTATGTCAGGATGCACATGCATGTGCTTTGCGCGCATCCGTTTGAAATTTGTCAGTTACACTCTATATAAAAGGAAAATGTTTCTTTGTTTTTGAATGTAAAAAGGAGTGAACCATATGGAGTGAGATATGTGCATTTGAAAGTTTTTGACTTTCAGATCTTTTGTATTAGCTAATGCAACAGCCGTTCCATGCTGGCCACATCAGCCGGGCCTGAGGATTAACAGTTTGATGGGATCTGCCAGGTTACCAGTTTTACTGCTATGATAGCAGCAGCCATTCTGGTTTTGCCTATGCATTATTATTTGGATGGGATCCATTGCAAATGTGTCGGGTTCTGCGCTTAATGCTATGATGGCAACAGCCATATTTTATGATCCAGCCAGACTTGAGCATTAATGGCTTGACGGGATCCACTACAAATGCGTAGATCTCCAGGTCTAATGCTATGATGGCAGCAACTGTTCTGGTCATGCGTCATCATTTAGACGGGATCCATCACAAATGCGCCAGGTTCTGGGCTTAATGCTATGATGGCAGCAGCCATTCTGCAGCATATGTGCCGGCGGATGGCTCGGGATCGCAGAGCATGCACTTTGTCATAGGTGAGTGTAGAAACTGATATGGTGATACAACCCCAGGCCGTCCTCTGACGCATATGCTGTGGAATGGCGTATTTCCAATGGATCCCGTCCAAACGATAACACATAGGCATGACCAGAACGGCTGCTGCAATCATAGTATTAAACCCAGAAACCTGCACAATTGCAGCGGATCCCATCAAACCATTAATGCTCAGGCCTGGCTGAATCATAGAATGTGCAGTTTTGTGGGTGGTTGCATAGTTTGATGTTTCGAAATTTCTGCCATTGGGACGATGTCAATCCTATACCGATGTATATGTGATGTTGGATATTTGATGCTACTAGGTCAATTCGATAGATATAAATCGAATTAACCTTTCTACAAAATAATATTTTGTTAAAAACCCTATGGCACCAATCTGTTCCCAGAATGTTCCATTCCAAACAGAAATACCTACCTACAGCCCTGTCAGGTTCCAGGATTAGTAGATCATCTCAGATCACCGCAAGATGACCATTTGGGTCATAGACACAGGACTTTTGGCAAGTTTGTCAACATTATTTTGGGTTCTTTCAGCTCAAATGGCTTCAAAACTAGTCATTTTTCATCAAAATGACTACGGACTAATGATTAGTAGCTCATAACAATCAATTTGATATATTTATCTAAAAAAATAAGACAAAAATTCAAATGCTATCGGACCATGCAACTTCAAGACGATAGCAACCATATCAGCATCACCACCGTCCTGATATGATCTTAGATGTTGCCAGGACTTAAAACTCCAATCAACCACATCCCCGCATGTAAACACGCACCCCCCCTTCCTTCCACACCTTCGTACCCACCCAGGACCAGTCAGCTGACAGAGCACCGGACGTGGTGGCCAAATCGGTAGAGCGTAGGACTCCCGTGCGGGAGATCTGGAGTTCGATTCTCGATTCTCAGACGAGTCAAGCAAATGACTTACAAAATTGATACTTGTCGCATCGTACCTTGGCGCTCGGCATAAATAGGATCAGGAAAGGACTGCTTAGCTCATGGTCAGGATAATGTGACTGAGTAGGATATTGGGTCATGGTGTTGGTGGCCTGATTTCCCAGTGGGGCAGCACTATTAAGTCATCATGAGTGCGCACTGTCACATGTCAGTACCCATCCTGATCTGACCGTAGATGTTGCCAGGACGTAATACTCCAACAACCAACCAACAACCAACCTTCCGCACCCTACCACCCAGGACCAGTCACGTGACAGGGTAAGCCCGCTAATCGTCAGAGGGATGGTTATGTAAGGGCGTGACTTGGTTGACAAACCGCGCGCAAAAGTGCAGACAATGTGTGCCAAATTGTCATCGGGATGAGATGACTGGCATGTGTCAGTTTCTCGGCAAAAGCCACAGAGAACATTAATGCTGAGTGAGACCAGACGGGCGGCCGAATGAGTTGAGCGTCCGTCTCCCGTTTTGGTAGATCATGGGATTTGAGCCTACGGGTTCAAATCCTGGCCGAGTTAAACCGATGACTTAAAAAAAGTGATACTTCGCCGCTTCCTAGCCAGATGCTAGGCCTTATGGTGCAGTCACCCTACGACGCTTCTCGCCAGCGACTCGGCAACGTGTAGTGATTTTGGGCGATAATAAGTGAAACGTCTGGACGCGCTGGTGGCGCATTATGAGCGCGTCGGTACACGTCGGTACACTATCCTTGACGTTGATGGTCGGCGGACAACGTCGGCGCGCGTTGCCGGTTGCCCAAGGTTTTAAGCGTGTCAAAAAAAGCCCAACGACCGGCAGCGCGCACAAATATATGGGTAAGGACGTTAGGCGCGCGTCGCGATGCGTTGGACGCGCCGGAATAACGTTATGGGAACGCTAGGAAGACGGCACGCACGCGGGAGGGTCGTTGCTCACACGTTGCGGCAAACTGAGGCGTTTTTGTTTTACGCCCTAGCAACATTTAAGGTTAGATGAAACTTTTTTTTTTTTCCCCCAACGCGTCGACACACGTTGGCCGCGCGCGCATAATGCGCCACGCTGACGCCGATCTTTTTCCCCAAACCGCAGAAAAGTTTTACGTTTCTTGACGCGTAATATTTTATTTTCAACCATGACAGGTCGCCGGGAGAAGCGTCGTAGTGTGACTGCACCATCAGTAGGGAAGGGCAAGGACTAGTTGGTTCAGTGTCAGGATAATGTGCCTGAGTGGGATAGCAGGTCATGGTGCTGGCAGCCTGGAATCCCAGTGGGGCAGCACTATACAGTTGCCATGAGTGTGCACTGTCACAAGTTGGCGCCCATCCTGATATGATGCCAGGATGTAAAACTCCAACAACCAACCATCTAATGTCATATCAGGATGGGTTCTAACTTGTGACAGTGGACACTCATTGTGCCTTTACTCCCACTGGGAGACCTGCACTCTAGCACCATGACCTGATATTCCACACCTCACAGTATCCTGATACAGTGCTAAAGCCCAAGTCACACCTACCCGGACGAGCCCCGGATTTTTAGCCGGACCACCCCCGGACCATTCCCCAGGGCTATCCCAGACAGCCCCCGGATAAAATCGCTATTTTTGCCTCGATCTCACACCTACCTGGATGTGCCACGGACTACAGGCCCAGATCACCCCGGATGACCCTGGACAACTTCCGGACTACCTGGATGACCCCCGGACAAGCCCCAGACAACCCCCGGATGATAGCCTGAAATGCAGGACTCATTTGAGTAATATGTGGTCATCCGTGGCTATCCTTGGTGATCCGTGGTTAATCCATGGTCATGCAGCCTGTCTGGGTCTTATCCGGGCAGTCTGGGAGTGGTCCGCGGCTCTGTCAGTGATAGTCCGTGCTAAACCGGGGCTAGTCTAGGCTAAACCGTGGCTAAAGCGTGGCTCTTCCGGTATAAAAATTACCCGGACTGCCCCGGATGGGACACAGACTAACCCCGGACAACACCCGGAGTACCCGGATCACCCCCGGATTACACCTGGATGATGCCGGATCGACCCTGGATTGTAATATTCCCTGGATCGCCCCGGATGTTTTAAACATTTAAAAACATCCGGGGCCGACCCCGGATGATGCCGGATCACCAAGGACCAGCCACGGATCACCAAGGACCAGCCACGGATGAGCCACGGATCACGCCGGATCGCCATGGAGCACACCGAATCATGGTCCGGTGTCGCAGTTTCAGCTGCCTTTCAGTTTCCGCCGTACTCTGTTGCTTCTGCGCATGCACGGATTCCCTGCGCATGCACCAAATTCGACCGACGCCTTCAAACTGCAGCATGTCGCTGAAACCCCTTTCAGTTTCCGCCGTACTCTGTTGCATTCATAAGCAATATGCTTCTTTTTTTTACACAATGTCAGGAGGGGGGAGATTATTTTAATAATTCATTTTGTCATCTGTAAAGGGGGTGGGGTGACTTTTATTTATCTTTTCTTGGCTGGGGGCCCCTGGTATATTGTCGAATCAGCAGCATTATTCATATAAAAACGGCGTCGACGGCAAAACAAAGGAGTACGAGAATGTTTACATTCGACAATATGAATATCGCATACACAATGTTTGTAAACATTGAAATAGGTCTATAGATTTGGCTATTGCTGAGGCATCCATTTCGTCAGACATCATAAAAATGGATGCACATCGGATTACGCTTCAATAGCTACATGGGGTGATTTAATTTCATGCATCACGCATTCCTTTTTGCAGACATTTGGAATCATGCTCATTCATCGACAGTCGTTTCGTTCTGTCCCAACCGGGTGCGTTGGCAGAATCGGTTGAGCGCGGGTCTCGCGTGCGGGGACCGGCGGGGCAGCGCGCCGGGAGGTGGGTGCTGGGGGTGCCGTCTGATGGCCACGGGGGCCGGCGGGGCAGCGTGCCGGAGGGTGGGGGCTGGAGGTGCCGCGTGATGGCCACGGGGGCCGGCGGGGCAGTGTGCCGGGGGGGGGGGGGGGGGCGGGAGTTGCCGTCTGATGGCCACGGGGCACGGCAGGGCAGCGTGCCGGGGGCTTGTAGGTAGGGGGTACCGTTGGGATGGCCACAGGGGTCGGCGGTCTCTCCGGGCGGCTGGCTCGGCATTGCCGGTGTAGCAGGAAATCGCAAACCCTGTAAATCGCAAACCCCCACTTGTGATTTCCTAGGAAATCGCAAACCCCCATGCCATATATGGCATGGGGGTTTGCGATTTCCTAGGAAATCGCATATCCCCCCTGGAGATCGCAAACCCCCCATTCTGAGTGTTAGCCTTACCATGATTAGGCTAACACTGGCACTGACACTCAGAATATCCCAACTTTCACTATTATCTCTGTTTTTAATACTTTCAGATAAAATTGCTCTTAGGTTAAATTAAATACCTCAGATCTTCCTCTTCAATCGCGCATTGAGATATTTTTAATCGATTCGATGAAAGTTTTTTTATTTATTTTACAAAAATAAATGCTCCCCATAGACATAGCATTGCCGCAGCACACATCACGGCGTATTTTACCCTACTGCTAATATCTCCGCCATTACGGCGGTAGCCTTAATAACGCTTCGAATTTAGGGTTAATTTAATGAAATTTCACGATTTGAGTATGTAATTCTGTTAAATATGGTCGCATTGAATAGATTTGGCCCGAATCAGTCCCAAAACACAGGGGGGTTTGCGATTTCCAGGGGGGGTTTGTGATTTCCTAGTAAATCGCAAACCCCGGGGTGTGCAATTTCCAGGGGTTTGCGATTTACTGCCACACCGGTAGCTCGGTAACCGGCAATAGCCGCGATGAGTCCCGTCAGACGAAACCCATTATCGGGAGAGTGTGTGAGCAGGTTTTTTTTGGTGATTTTTGGAGGGTTGTTGTTAACAACCTAGGGTTACCGGTAGTACATGGAAAGCTTCTTGTTGAAGGCAGCCCTGCTATTGAAGCACATTTAAATGTGGTCAGAATCGGCAGAGCAGTGAAACTCCAAACTGAGGCGCCCAAATTTAACACAAATCCGGCTGTGACTAAGTATAAGACGAGGAGTCATTGGACCTAGAATCATTTCATTCAAAGGTAATTCAAGGATCATTTATTTGCAAGAAGGTTAAAGTTGCATAGTTCGATGGTTTTGAATTTCTGTATTTTTTCTGAGATAAATATATTAGATCGATCACTAGTATCTACTTTACATTAGCTCAAAGTTGCTTTTATTTTAAATGGTAAACTTTTTAGATATTTTGAGTGCAAACATGGAAAATTAGTTTTGGCAAGCTTGTCAAAACTATGACACCATAGACTTCTGCAGTAACAGATTCTGTTAAATTGACTCAGTATTGCCTTCTATGCAGAAACAAATGCTTAATAAGTGCATCAGTATCTAAGTTAGATATGTCAAATCAAATCTAGATAATTAGTTTGGTTTTGAAAATTTGATATTTCATCGGACTATGCAACCTGATTTAGGGTCACCCTGCCTTTTTTCAAAATGAGATTTGATGGACCCCAATGATGACATTGTAATGGGGTCACACTGTACATAACCGATGGGATTTTAGAGCGATCACAGCATGCAAGCACACAAAGCCGAATTGATAAGAACACTCACCGGCTTCCTAATGCTTCCGATGAATGTTCTATTCGTTTGTTAAGTCAACGTGTGATGGATTGCACTTCATAGTCCTGCCCCACTGGGATGCACTGGCACCATGGTCTGATACCCCACACAGTCACATTATGCGCAGATTTGAGTATGCCTTATCTTAATATTACCGAGTGCCAAGCTAAGTAGTGGCATACATACAATTTCTAAGTCATTGGTTTGACATGGCCAAGGTTCGAACCCATGACCTACCACATGGGGAAGCTGGCGAGTGTTCTTACTAATTCATCCATGACATCTGCTCGCATGCTTTAATCGCTGGTAGATCGTGTGTTGTTGCTGGGAGTGTGGGTGTCGGTGGCAACGCAACATGCAAGATGGTTGAAGCTCTGACTTACGATTACCGATGTGACGCCGACGACGACATTGACGCCATCACGGGTGGGGAGGCACTAACCAGTGCCCTTGCCTACAACCCTCTACACACCCCTGCCTCTTATAAATTAACCTTGCTCAAGATTTGGCCCCTTGTCATATATAATTCCTGGCCAGACACAGTTTACCGTGACATTTACATGAAGGTTAGGGAGTCTGGGCTGCCCAACCACGTGGCAGCCAGGATCCCAGTTCCCTCTGGGCTCATCATCCCCAAGTGGAGGGAATATCTTTCAGACTATCACGACAGGCAGCTCCTCAAGTACCTGGAGTTTGGATGGCTGTCCGACTTCACCGGAGATGACCCGCCGATCCCCTGGAGCACCAACCACAACGAAGACCCCACCAACATCATCTTGATCGAGAGGTACGTGGAGAGAGAGCTCGCCCATAGTGCCCTCCTTGGCTTGGCCCCTTTGCCAAACCTCCCTTCCACCCATGGACCCAGACAAGCACCGTGATGACCCGCCCCAAGAAAAACACTGATGAGGGGCGGGTCATTGTGGACTCAGCTACCCGAGGGGCGACAGTGTCAACACTGGCATCAGGAAGGGCCAGTACCAGGGTAGACCTTCCACTTACACTCTTCCAGGTATCCAAGACCTCGCCAACGAAGTGATGAGACTGGGCAGCACCTGCTACATGTGGTCAGCGGACATGGCCCGAGCCTACCGCCAGCCCCGGGCCTGCCCCATCTCAATCCCACTATATGGGATCACCCTCCACGGTAAGACCTACTATGATGTTGCCCCCCTGCCTTCGGGTGCCAAACATCATCTCTGGCCTGTGCCCGAACCACAAATGCCATGGTCTACATGCATAGGGCCAAGGGTCATCATGTACTATGCTACCTTGATGACTTCGTCGGGGCAGCCCCCTCACTACAAGCAGCGCAAGATGCATACCAAGGAATGATGACAATTGCGGGGGAGCTCCGCATAGCTCTCTCACCCGCCAAATGTGTTCCTCCTACCAAGTCACTCGAGTGGCTTGGCTACTACATATCATCGGAAGAAATGGTAGTGCGCATCCCGGACATGAAGCTAGCCGAAATGCTGGCCGAATGCCGCACCTGGACCATCGGCAAACGGGCATCATGAAGAGACCTCCAAAGGATGGTGGGCAGACTGCAGCATGTAGCCCGATGCGTCAACCCAGCATGGCGCTTCATGAGCAGGATATTGGTGGCACTGTGAGTCACCCCACCCACCAGCAGGCACATGGTCCCAGACGACCTTGTGCTCGACATATCCTGGTTTCTGAAGTATGCCGAAACCACTAACGGCATCGTCCTCCTCCATCCCACACCACCCAGGCAGTGGATCATCAAGTGTGACTCCACACTGACAGGAGGCGGGGCATACTCACCTGAGAAGTACTTCTCTGAGGAATACCCTCCCGAGATACTCACAGAAAACTACAACATCAACCAGCTTGAGGCTCTAAAGCTAATAGTGGCCCTGAACACCCTGGGGCCCGACGACCCACACAACTACACAATAGTTGTCAATACGGACAACCAAACCTCCCAGACAGTGCTCTCCACCGGCGTGGGGAGAGATCCTCTGATATGCGCCTGCGCACGAGAGGTCTGGAGATTCGCAGCAACATGAAGTTGCAGCATCGAAATCATTCACAAGCCCGGACGGGACTTGGTGCTGGCAGATGCCTTGAGCAGGCACCACACAGACCAGGCAGCAGAAACAAAAGCCAGAAGGATGTGCACGCAGAAAGGCTTAGCTAACATTAATGCGGTCCACTCCCTCGCGATGCTTGATGACCTTATCTAGCTCCGCTCAGACCTGGGAAGCTCAGTTAACTTGCCTCTCTCTTCCCAGGTCCACTTTATGCCACCCAGAACTGAGTCAGAGCACTACTCAATGCGGGCCTGGCCTCTGGATCCTGGAAGAACAAGATCCACCATGTACGGAATTACACACAATTTGCCATCCTAAGACATTTCGACCCCTTACATCCCATGCAGCTTGACATAATGGCCTTCACCCTACAATCGCCAGGTGCAGTATACAATTACATAAGCGGTGCAAGAACTTGGGTACGGCTCATGGGGAGCTCCTCCAAACCATTTGATACCTACTCGGTCCAGCTAGTAAAACGGGGTGTGGCCCAGGCTTCCTGCCACATTCCCCAACTGGCCCCACCCATAACTGCACAACACATACGAGACATCATATACTACCTCAGCACCGGTGGCTCAGCCGCCCAGGTCCTCATAGCAGCCACTCTCGTCACGTTCTTCACAATCTTACGCCAGAGCAACCTCCTAGTGGCTAAGGACGGCTCCACATGACACACACTACAGAGACGAGACATACACGAGGATGCCGACGGACTTCACATTCGAGTATGATCATCCAAAATGACGAGCTCACAAACAGACTATTACACCGTATGACTAAACAGGATCGTTCGATCACCATGCTGTCCGGTTGCTGCCTGGAAGGCCTACTCCTGTGCAATCCCCGGGCTGCCCCACGCCTCTGCCTTTGCAACACCGGATGGACGACCCCTACAGATCACCACCCTCACGGAACCCAAACGAAGGGCACTCTGGGCACATAATCACCCCGACCCAAACTCCATCACCCTCCACAGCCTCAGGACAGGTGGTACCCAGGCGTGCGCGAAGGCCGGCGCCCAACACAAAGATGTCCTCGAGCTCGGGACCTGGATATCTAACGCCATGAACACTTATGTCCCTAAGACAGCCTTCTCGGCAGCCACTTGCGGACTCTCCTCCTTATTTTGTTGAGAGTGACGAGTGCTTGCCTATTGTTCGATTGGTTACCTATTGTTCATTGATTACCTATTGTTCTATGACATTGTTTCTTCTGGCTGATTAAATGCGAATTATACCACTTCCATCTCGTCATTAATTATAACAACATTTCTTTGTAGTTTCTTTATTAATGATCTGATCAAACATCACACCAAGGTTCTTCTTCGCATAGCAAATCACCCCAGCTTATCAAAACTGATATACAAAAATTAGATCACAGGAAAATGTAGGTTTCCATGGCAACCATAATACAATCACTCCCACCTACAATATGAGTCAACTGTAGCTCGTTTTAAATAATGGTCAGATCCTGATGAAATTTCACATCAAGGTTCTTTTTGGTCTGGCAAATCACCTCAGCTTATCAAAACTGATATACAAAAATTAGATCACAGAAAAATGTAGGTTTCGATGCCAACCATAATACAATCATGCCCACAACAGCAGTTTCTTTATTAATGGTTTGATCCTGATTAAACTTGAAACCAAGGTTCTTCTTGGTATGGGAAATCATCTCAGCTTATCAAAAATATGGTACGCATCCGGCATGTCTGGTGTGTACGGTGGGAAGTTTTGAATATGCACAAAACTTGTACTGGACACCACCAGACTGACGTGTACGGTTGGTGTCCGTTTTAAGTGCGTTTTGTCCAGTTCGTGTCTGGTACCCATCCCTTACCTCTCCGGTTTGCTTCCTGCAGAGTCCATTGACGGTGTTGGGGGAATTCAGTCCATTGTTTTTTTCTGTGCATCCGTGACAGTCCGGTGGCTATTCGTTAATGTTTGGGCCATCCGTTTGACATTCGGTTGTCGTCTGCTTATCGTCCGGTGGCTATTCATTAATGTTTGGTCCATCCATTTGAAATTTGGTTGTCATCCAGTTCTCGTCCATTGGCTAGTCGTTGATGTACGTTCCTTGTCCATTTAGCGTCCGTTTCATCTGGCTGCCTTTGCAACATTTCGACACATTTCGGTACATTTTGATACCAGACACCAACGGACTAGAAAATTCCGGGCAAAGAATTGTCTAGTCCGGTGGTTTTCGGTATCGAAATGCATCGAAATGTGTTGAAATGTTGCACTATCAGGTGAATGGATGCTGGATGAACGGACATGAAACAGTCATGAACGGATAGCCATCGGATGATACCCGGACGACAACCGAATGTCAAACGGACAGACCGGACATGTACCGGACTGTCACCGAGGTGCCGGAAACATATACTGACCGAATTCCCGCAACACTGTCAATGGACTGCAGGAAGCAAACCAGAGACGTAACGGATGGGTAACGGACATGAAACGGACTTAAAACGGACACCAACCATACATGTCAGTCCGGCGGTGTCCAGTACAAGTTTTGTGCATGTTCAAAATTTGCCACCATACACACTGGACAAATAATGGACACACCATATGCGTACCGCATATAAAACAGACATTGACGTATTTCACCAGACAGTGTCCGTTTTCTATCCGTTTCCCCAGTCCGGGAAGGTGTGACTGAGCCTTTATATATGGTGAACTCAGTGGCTGGGGTGAGTGACATTCTTCACATCACTTATTATACATCCAGACAATGCATCCATCATCACCCAATTGTCATTATACATACTTTACCCCTGAATAGAATCGTGAATTGTTCATAGAATAACAACACTTTGTATTTAAAACCCTTAGAATGAGATTTTGACATTGGTGTAAGCTAAGCTCTATTCCTATTATCCAATGAGTATTAGGCATGTGCATATCACAGTATTTACCAGACTTTCGTTCCGGCCGATAATCATGAATATTTATTATTATTTGAGGATATTCATTTTTTAATCTACCATATTCATTTTCGTATAGCTGTTTTCTATCTATTGACCAATCTTCATGAAAATTGGGTGATGAGCAGATGCATTGTGATGATGCATAATAGGCTGTGTGAAGAGAGTCACTCACCCCAGCCATAAAATTCTGACCTAGAAAATCCAGTAAAAACTGCCTGACACCTACTTTAGGCTGCCAGATTCTAGAGTTGCGATTCCAGTTGTAGTCATTGTATGACCATTTTTAGGAATAAAAAATGCTACAGATTCACATTCTAATATTTAGCATGGACATTCTTGCAGGGTTCCCTCTAAATTTTGCATCGTAAGACTTGAATAGCTTAGTAAAATGCCTTTCAAATGTCATACAACAATGAAAATAGTCTCTATCTTTGCTGAAATCTTTGGTGCTTCAAAAACGGATGTAACAATAAGGGTACTGCGCATTAGTCTCGGGTGGGGTGCCTTTTGCTGAATCTACTCTGCCTGAGATGAGGTTACAAAAAGTTATACAAGTTTTATCGGTTCCGCGACGGTGGCGCTCCCGATGGATTCTAGGGTACCTAGTCTAGGGAATTAGAATATCCTTACAATGGTATTATTGGGACCAGAATAAAGCGATTGAGCTTAAAAAAGGGGAATACACAATATTCATCATCATTTACCATGACAATTTACAATTTACCATGAAAAGACCCATGCACATCACATATGTCTCTATGATAGGCATATATATATATGATGTATAATGCATTATGCGAGTATAAATACAAGGGTAACATGTACATCCTATCTTTCCTCGTGCGCACTGGTGGAGCGCCCCCTCCCCTCTCCCAGCTGTCAGTATTGCCGGGCGGGCAACCCCCTCGTGTCACACTCTGGAGGAAAATTTATGTATAAACATATATAGCTATTATATATATATATTTGTATATATAGTTATATAGCTACCAGCTTGTACTCTATCATTAACAAAAAGATAATGATAGAGTAATGACACTGTTAGTCGATGTGCAAAATTATGTGTGCCCCCCGTGGCCACATTCTAATGAAGTAACTGTCAGATGCTATCATGTACTCTCAGCACACTGTGTCACATATACTGACATGCAGTGTCACGTGGTATGTCAGGGTAACGAGGCGGAGAGCCTTTCCCTAGTAACATGACAACTCCCAGTAATACGATAAACCAGGAAGGGAGTGGTATGCACCTCGGGACTCAACCCCCCCCCCCCCCATCCCCCTCCCTGCCCTACCATATGGGAGGGCCGAATGAGTTGAGCGTCCGTCTCCAGTTTTGGTAGATTATAGGATTCCTACTCACGTGCTCGAACCCTGGTCGAGTCAACCCAGTGACATACAAATTGATGATTGTCACTTCCTATCCTGGCGCTTAGCATTAATAGAATGGGAAATGACTGGTTCGCTCAGTGTCAGGATAATGGGACTGAGTGGGATATTAGGCCATGGTGCTGGTAGTATCTGTCCTTGAATTTTGCTAGGATGTAAAACACTAACTAGCATTGAACAAGCAAAGCATAAAATCTGAAACTCAGTGTTAGTATTATGAAAGGGCATTCTACAGGTGTGAATTGGTACATGATACACTATGCATTACGTAGATGAACACGAACTGTGCCATGGAGATCTCTAGTGTCTGTATCGCATTCCATGCATCATACCTGGGTTCCTTAAAGTTGCATAGTCCGATGAAGCATCATATTTTCAAAACCAAAACGCTAACCTAGATTTGATTCTACAAATTTATCTTAGATACTGGTACAGTTATTAAGCATTTGTTGTCACATAACAGGGCATAGGGAGTCAAATTAATAGAACCCGTTACTGCATAACCCTATGGTGTCAGAGTTTTGGTGTGCTTGCCACAATTAATTTGGCATGTTTTCACTTCAAATATCTACAAAGTTAGCCATTTAAACTAAAAGTTACTTCAACCTAAAGTGAAGTAGCTTATAATGATCAATTTAATGTATTTATCTCAGAAAATGACAGTAACTCAAAGCCATCGGACTATGCAACTTTAAATATATAATCCTGTAACTCCTCTTCAGCTGCTAATTTGTGACATTGGAATGTTCGCTTTACTTGTTGGTTGTTGGGGTTTTACGTCCTGGCAAACATCTAAGGTCATATCAGGACGGGTACCTACTTGTGACAAGGCACACTTATGGTGACTTTATACTGCTGTCCGATGGGGAAATCAGGCTGCTGGCATCATGACCCGATATCCCACACAGTCACATTATCCTGACACTGAGCTAAACAGTTTTTGCTCTGTCCTATTTATGCCGAGCACGAAGCTAGGAAGCGACAAGTATCAATTTTATAAGTCAGTGGTTTAACTCGACCGGGATCCAAACTCCTGACCTTCCGCACGCGATATCCGTGCTCTACCGATTCGGCCACCGGCTCGTTAAATAAATCCAGAACCGCTGTCTTATGTCCAAATCAGTTCCTCACTGAACTGGTTCCAAATAGGTCATATTGATGTGGTATGAAGGTCAGTGCCCTGTTACCTAGATCAACCAGGTCAGCTAGTGCATTCCAGCAAGGTCATAACTCCGCTGTTCATTCTAGCTTAGGAACCCTACATATATATATGTGATATAGAACGCATTGTGTGAGTATAAAGGCATGGAAAGGAACTACTTCTTTATTACTATATTATTATTGTATACCATTGCTTTGATGTCCATCTTCTGTACCCCCCCCCCCCTACCCCCCGGTGCGACCCATGGCGCCACACTGGATGTTACTGAACTTAACGTGCGTGTGAACCTCACTCGCACTGGAGGACTTTTTCTTTTTTTGAAAGGCAAGAGGTCTTCATCCCTAGCCAGAGGTTACACTCATCACACTTAACTTTGTAGTGTGTCTCTTTTGTACTATAGCAGCCCTTTATAATATATATATATATGTATATACACTCACACTAAAGCTGTGTTCACACACGGGCGTTAAGTCACCTCAACTAATTCGCCTTGTCTAGTTTGGCTCACATTCGCCATGTGGGCACGACGCTGAGGCAGATTAGGGCTGATTTGCCTCATCTAGTTCGCTTCAAGTAAACCAGGTTGCAAGGTAGTATATATGAGGCAAACTAGCTTAAGTCGGCACATCCTGCTTGTGTGGACGATAGCGGATTAGTTGAGGCGGCGAGACCTGAGTTTGTTGTTTTTCCGGTCGATCAAAAGCACATATTATATAATTTGGTCTAGATAGAGCTAGCTGTGCACAGATATTTTTTTCATCATTTATTTTTAGGTTTTCACTGCCCAGCAGAAGTTTTGACCGTTCCAAACCAATACAATTCAGTCCATACATATCTAGGTCGAACCCACACTCTCTCGTGGCGACGTCGACTAACCAAAACTGGCGCTGGTTAGTATGGACTTGCTCATGCGCAGATATCGATTTCCGGCTCAAACCGCCGCAATACCCAGTGTGTGTGAATGCGCCACTAGTTCGCTTCATCTAATTCACCTTATCTAAGTTGGCCTAAAGTTGTGTGTGTGAACACGGCTTAAGTCACATACACTTGGCCAGACACTGTGACCGAATCGGTAAGAGCGATGCTTCCTGTGCAGAAGGTCGCAAGTTTGAATCCGGCCGAGTCAACCAAATAAGTTACCAAATTTATATTTGTCACTACCTAGCTACCTGGCGTGGATCATTACTAGGATATGACAAGGGACTGATTAGCTCAGCATCAGGATAATGGGACTGAGTTGGAAATTAGGTCATGTTGGCTTGAACTTCCAGTGGGCAGGATTTATGAAGTCGCGTTGAGTGTCCGTTTCCCGTTTTGGTAGATCGTGAGATTTGAACCCAGGTGTTCGAACCCCGGTAGAGTCAATACAATGACTTAGCAATTTATACTTGTCACTTCCTAGCCAGGCGCTCAGCATTATTAGGATAGGGCAAGGACTGGTTGGCTCAGTTTCAGGATAATGTGACTGAGTGTGATAGCAGGTCATGGTGCTGGTGGCCTGGTGTCCCAGTGGGATAGCACTATAAAGTCACCATGAGTGCACACTGTCACAAGTCGGTACCAGTCCTGATATTACCTTAGATGTTGCCAGGATGTAAAACTCCAACAACCAACCAACGAACTAAGCCGTGGCTGCCATTATCGATGTCTCTCTAAGTCAATGTCTAATGCACATTCCCTGTCTCAGTCCACCATCTCCCACGACCCTGGAAGACAAGTAGCTAACCGGAAGTGCCTAAATAACCCATGCTGGTTACTCTCTCATGCCTGTTTGGGCAGTGAGGAACCTGCGGAAAGTTGAGAGGGTTTAAGCAAATCAATTTCCTACTTAAGACACAATAACACTGCTGCTGTCTCAAACCCTCTAAATACCCTTTAATACATAATAAGTTGTACTTGCGACTTAAAACACGAAGCATGGGCTCTCCTTCATGTAAGAACTGTGCTTAGTCTCTATTTATTTGAGATCTTGCTATGTACTAGATAAAAGATTCACCCGGTACTTGTAGTACACGGGTGAAGAACAGCCTAATATAAAAACGGTCGAAAAATTGGGCTAATGAAATGTGTCATTATGAGAGCCTAATTTCACAATCTAAGAAGCGACATTTATTCTTTGTATATATGTATTCATGTTTACCCGCTACTTTTGAGTTGGAAAATATAATAAAACATATACTTTAATGCAATTTAAAAGTGAAGTCGACGGCGTTCTCTGGCCGCCATCTTGTCTTTTTGCATTCTCTCCCATTTCACCAACTCTGTGCTGATGTAAGTAACCATTTGACACTGGTGCCAGGCATTATACTTCTTGTTCCATACTAACGCTATTTTCACCCGTATTTAGACTATGTTGTCATTCACCCCTGTACTGGAAGTACGGGGTGAATCTTTTATCCAGCTAAGTACATGGGAATTATCAACAATCACATTTTGAATGATATATCCAGTGACAGGGCGCGGTGGCCTAATCGGTAGAGCGAGGGCCTCGCGTGTGGGAGGTCGGGAGGTCGGGAGTTCCGTTCCCGGTCGAGTCGAACCAATGACTTCAAAATTGATACTTGTCGCTTCGTGGCCTGGCACTCAGCATTAATAGAATAGGGTGAGGACTGGTTGGCTCAGTGTCAGGATAATGTGACTGAGTGGGATATCGGGGCATGGTACCGTTGGCCTGCTTATATGTATATGCTGAGTATGTGAGTATGTGAGTATGAATAACATAAAGTTCTACTCCTTCTTCTAATGCATACTCCATTAACTAATGTATCTCATTATGCATATACAGTACGACCCCGTTAAACCAAGCTCGGTTAGACCAAACGATCGGTTAATCCAAACTTTTTTCGGCGGCCCGGCAAAATACTACCATTTATCATGTAAAAAAGTTGGTTAAACCAAAGTTAGTTAATCCAAAGTATCAGTTAATCCAAACAAAATTGTCGGCCCCAGGCCACTTCCGGTAAAGTTAAACCAAACTTTCATGTGGTTTTAAGGTCATCTGAGATTTTGTTATATGATAAATGGTAGTATTTTGCCAGGTCATTGAAAAACGTTTGGATTAACTGATCGTTTGATTTAACTGAGGTTGGTTTAATGGGGTTAAACTGTATATACATAAAAAACCAATAATCATAGTGTCTACATACATTGTACATTCATAATGCACCCCCGTTTTTGCCAAAGCCAAGTCAAAGTCAAAGATCGGTTAAACCAATGATCGGTTAATCCAAACAAATGTCTAGGGTCCCTTCAAGTTTGGTTTAACGGGGTTACACTGTATATAATATATATATATATATATATATTGGTAGCGCCCCTATCGACGTTTCACCTCACTAACTGTCTACTGGGAGCTATGTCAGCACTATAAAGTCGCCATGGGTGCGCACTATCACAAGTCGGTACCCGTCACTGATATTACCTTAGATGTTTCCAGGACGTAAAACTCCAACAACCAACCGATCAAAACAACCAACCAACCCTCTAGATTTGTAGCCAACGATCAGTGAACCCTGGCAAACATCTATCTTCTATTATTAAGTTCTAAACCTCTCTGGTTCTCTCTCTCTGTACGTGTATATAAACCGAAGGGTAAGACCGCAGGCTGGCTTCATATGTGGAAGGTCGTGGGTTCGAACTCCGTCTGAGTCAAACCAATGACTTGCACACAATTATATTTGTCTCTTTCGTGCGCTCGGCATGAATGGGATAACCCAAATAGTGGTTTCCTCAGCATCCAGATAATGTGACTGAGTGGGATATCGGAGCATGTCTTCTAGTGGGGGAGCACTATATAAAAGGTGCCATGGGTATACATTGTCACAAGTTGCTCCCGTCCTGATATGACCTTAGATGTTGCTAGGACGTAAAACAACAACAAACAAACAAAATACAAGTTGCTACCCTCCCTACAGATATTACCTTAGATGTTGCTAGGACGTAAAACCCCAAGAAACAAAGAAACAAAGAGCACCATGAAGGTGCCATGAGTGCGCACTGTTACAAGTCGGTTCCCGTCTTGATATTACCTTAGATGTTGCTAGGACGAAAAACCCAAACAAACAAACGCTAAGCTCTCTAGATGTGTGTATATAAATTATACACATATACGCACACACATATATATAGTAGAGTTGTTGGATGGTTGTTGGTGTTTTACGTCCTGGCAACATCTAAGGTCACATCAGGACAGAACATAATATAGAGTTGAATGTATCCATAGATATACAAATGTATACATAAATATATATACACATATATATATAGATATATATATACATATATACATTTATACATGTATATATATATACATGTATATATGTATACATGTATACATATATACATATATATATACATATATATGCGTATATATACATATATATGCATATGCACACACACATATATATATACATATCAATATATATATATATATATATTGAGGTTTTGCATCAAACGGTTAGCACCACGTGACCAGTGCCTTGTCAGCCAACATGGTTGGATAGAAAGTACAGTTATAACACTGCCGATGCGGCAGCGGCGTCAATATCGCTTCGATTTTGGGCTTGATTTGAGCGATTTTCACTTTATGAGTAAGCTATTCTCATAAATATCATTATTTCAACACCCAAGTGAATATTCATGATTCTAAATAACAGAATTAGATCGTAGCAGTGAAAAGAATTGTACTTTTGTTTTGTTTACTTTCGATTTTGGGTTTGATTTGACTGAATTTCACTTCATGAGTAAGCTATTCTCCTAAATAACATTATTTCAACCCCCGATTGAATATTCATGGTTCTAACTAACAGAATTAGATCGTAGCACTGAATAGATTTGTGATTTTTGTTTCATTTACATACGCTTGATACGAGAAGGAACTATTCTATCCAACCACGGGGCATGAGTAGTTTGATGCCTATACTCATGTATGTTGTTGTTCTATGTATTATCTTACTTGCGTATTAATTAGAATGTTAATTACAAGCATATGTTAAGTTCATAATGCAATAAGTCCATTTATAATGTCATTATCTGGGCCAATAGAATGCGTCAATGGTTGTTAGGCAACATACTTTTTTAGCGATAAAGCAAGGTGGGATTTTAGGGGACTTTTGATATTTCGCTTAATATATTACACTAAGCTTATATAAAAAAAATTAGTTTGACATTATTTTTTTCCGGTTTTTACTGTTCTGGTAGCTAATACTCCTGAACTACTTACTATACGTCACACACAAATCCTTAATATATACATGTATTGATTTTTGGATATAAGACTACTGGGTAAGCACTTTGCCGGAGGGTATTAGATGGAGCCTAGCCCTGGCTATAGAGAGATTGTACTAAGGCTGTGATATGCAGCTTTAGCCGGCTTCATAATTATCATTGCCAGGAGGAAGAAGTCATTAAATGCCACATAAATCATCACTTTATCCTCCCACGCCTCAGACGTGTTGATAGGGGACAGAAGAGGCCACGTGAACCTTTAAATGTAAAAGCTCAAGAATCCTGAGTAAGCGCCATAATTAGCTGAACCCAAAATAGCCGGCTTTATTAGGATACACAATTAAAAAAAAAATACTGATACTAATAATAATTCTCCTGGTATGTAACTGTCCACATCTAAACATATTCATTCTCTAATTTAACTGGGTTGCACTGTGCTTTGCTTATATAATTTCCACACAGCAAACCGGGCGCGGTGGCCCAATCGGTAGAGCGCAGGCCTCGCGTGCGTGAGATCTGGAGTTCGGTTCCCGGTGGTCGAGGCAAACCAATGACTTATAAAATTGATACCTGTCGCTGCCTATCCCGGCACCTGTCATTACTAGTGTAGTGGTCTGCACTGACCTCTCAGGCAAGTAACCACATAGACAGGTAGGTGTGGGTAGTGTGGTGATATCAGGGAGCCTAGGTGGTGTAATGGTTAGCACACTGGCCTGGAATGCAAAGAGATGTGGGTTCGAGTCCCGCTCTAGGCGCAATATTTCCCATTTTCATCACCCCATGACACTGGTTGCCGTGACCATGATCCTGTACAAGCTACGAGCTGTATGATTGTTGAACCTACCCTGTGTATGTGTGTGTTAGTGCATTGCCTATGTGTATGTAATTGTAAACAGTAAAAGACTTACAATTCAAGGGGGACGAGTGTAGTGGTCTGCACTGACCTCTCAGGCAAGTAACCACATAGACAGGTAGGCGTGGGTAGTGTGGTGATATCAGGGAGCCTAGGTGGTGTAGTGGTCAGCACACTGGCCCAGAATGCAAAGAGATGTGGGTTCGAGTCCCGCTCTAGGCGCAATATTTCCCATTTTCATCACCCCCACGACACTACTAATAGGATAGGTAAAGGACTGGTTAGCTCTATGAAAATGGATCATGTGACTGAGTGGGATATCGGGTCATGGTGCCAACGTCTTGATTTCCCAGTGGGGCAGCACTATAAAGTCGCCATGAGTGCACATTGTCACAAGTCGGTACCCGTCCTGATATGACGTTAGATGTTGCCAGGACGTAAAACTCCAACAACAAACTAACATCCACACAGCAACAACCGTGTCTAATTTGCAAATGCCTAAGCGGTGCAATTCAAATAAAGGTCATTTTTCTAAAACTAGATTTGCGGTGACCTTTTATAAAGAACCTTGATAGGTGTTGCCTTGTTCTATATAAAGGTCAAAGGAAAACAGTTCAACAAACGGAAAAAGCAAAAAGAAACTTAGACAGAAAATGGAGATTGGGTATCGACACCATTGAAATCGCATGTGTAATTGAGATGGTTACTTATAACAAAGCAAGGTCGCCGTACACTACACGATGTAAGTATACTTTATTAGTCCAATTGATCGGGGATTAGGGGTTTATCTTTACAGGTACCATTATTGCTGTGTATCGAGAATGGGATATAGGTGGGTGTGGGTGAGGGGTGGCTGGATTGATGTGGGAAAATCCTTTGTGGGGGACTGGGGGCGTGGGGTGGGGGTGGGGGTGGGGTGGGGTGTTGTCCTACTCAAATCGTCAATTAAAGCTGCATAGTCCGCTGAAGTATCAGATTTCCAAAGCCAAAACCATTATCTAGATTTGATTCTACATATATAATTTAGATACTGATGCAGTTCTTAAGCATTTGTTGCCACATAGAAGGAATACTGAGTCAACTTAATCGAAACTGTTACTGCAGAAGCCTATGGTGTCAGTATTTTCGCCTGCTTGCCAAAACTACTTTGGCATATTTACACTTAAAATATCTAAAAAGATAGCCATTTAAAATCAAAGTTACTTCAATCTAAAGTAAGGTAGATTGTAATAATTAAATTAATATGTCAATCTCAGAAAAATGACAGAAATTCAAAACCAATCAGAATTTCCAATATTAAACCTGCATAGTCTGACGAAAATATCAAATTTTCAAAACCAAAGCAATTATCTAAATGTGATTCTACATATTTAACTTGGATACTGGTACAATTATTAAACATTTGTCACCACACATAAGGGAATACTGAGGCAATTGAATAGAACCTGTTACCACAGAAGCCTGTGGGGTCAGAGTGTTGGCGTGCTTGCCAACATTTATTTTGCATGGTCCCACTTCAAATATCTCAAAAGTTAGCCACTTAAAATAAAAGTTACTTCAAGCTAATGTAAGGTACATTACAATGATCAACCTAATGTATTTATCTCAGAGAATTTCAGAAACTCAAAACCATCGGGACTATGCAAATTTAAGTAAATAGATCTGACTTTAGAACTGGACTTCGATCGTAGATTGTCGGTTGGTGTGTGGCGACTCACCGTCCGTCAATAGCCCTAGTCTTGTTGTTATTCGCGTCCAGATACTTGTCGCCATTCATTCGCCTGCTATCTAGATAGACTACATCACGGTTCCGACTGCGCATGCGCCGAAAACGGCCTTGGGAGCAAAGCAAAGGCGTACGGCCATTGAGTTTGCCTATACGCACATTGAAAAACATCAGTTTTATTCAAAATTAATAGAAATCCCAAACCCTAACCTTATCAATTTAATTAAACTTTTTGTTTAAACCTGTTTTCTATAGGTGTTCCAAGCGGTTTGTGTCTAGGTGGTGTGGTTTTAGCAATATTTTACTTTTTCTGTATGGAGATTACTCACTGCCATTGACAATGCATTGAGTACTCTGGCTGTGGCTCTAACACTAGTCTGAGTGCCTAGATCTTTCTAAATCTAAATGCACATGGCATAAGATGTGCTGATTATATTGATGTAAATGCAATGCTGGATAAAAGATTAATATCTTAATTTATTATATATATATTTTTAGTTAGTATTCTATGTTTCAAAGAAGAGCTGAGATGAGCTGAAACTAGCACATTTCATTGCTGCACCCAGTGTATTAGCATGTGCCATGTGCTTTTGGGGGGGTTGTTTTGCTCTGACACATCCCACAATGCACCGCGCCGCTGGAACCGTGATGTAGTCTATTAGTCTCTGTCATTTGCCGCGAGGTGGCGCGCTCAGTGTAAAAGCCACGAATACACTGGCGGGCATCGGCGACTGAATAAAAATGCAGTCTGCATGTATGTATAATGCTTGAATTGTGGTGCGTCTTAGTGTTGCATACTCCGACGGTTTTGAGTTTCTGTCACTTTTTATGATAAATATAGTAGTTTGATTATTATAATCTATCTTACTTTTCTCTGAAGTAACTTTTAGTTTCCATAACTAACTTTTGAGATATGTGGAGGGAAAACAGGGACAAATAATAGTTGGAAATCACCTCAAAGCTCTGACAGTGACAGTAGAGGCCTCAGCCATAACAAGATTGATTAAATTGGCTAAACATTCACTTCTATGCAGAAACAAGTGCTTATTAAAGCTGCATAGTCCAATGAAAATACCAAATTTTCAAAACCAAAGCAATTATCTAAATTTGATTCTACATATCAAACTTAGATACTGCTGCACTTATTAAACATTTGTCACCACACAGAAGGGAATACTGAGGCAATTGAATAGAACCTGTTACATAAGGCTATGGGGTCAGAGTTTTGACAAGCTTGCCAACATTAATTTGGCATGTTTCCACTTCAAATATCTCAAAAGTTAGCCACTTAAAATAAAAGTGACTTCAAGCTAAAGTAAGGTATGTAATAACGATCAACCTAATGTATTTATCTCAGAAAATTTCAGAAACTCAAAACCATCGGACTATCCAACTTCAAGTGCACCAGTATCTAAGTTAGATAGGGTTTGATTGTTTGTTGTTGTTTTACGTCCTAGCAACATCTAAGGTCATATCAGGATGGGTGACGACTTGTGACAGTGTGCACTCATGCCAACTTTATAGTGCTGCCCCACTGGAAGACCAGGATGCCAGCACCATGACCTGATATCCCACCCAGTTATAATATCCTGACACTGAGCCAACCAGTCCTTGCCCTATCCTAATAATGCCGAGCACCAGGCTAGGAAGCAACAAGTATAAATTTTTAAGTCATTGGTTTGACTCGACCAGGGTTCGAAACCACGACCCCACGATCTACCATCACGGGACATGGACGCTCTAACTCATTCGGTCATCCCGTCTGGTCCAAGTTAGATAGGGAGAATCAAAATTGGGTAAGTGTGTTTGTTTACAAAATGTTTTGCCTTCATTGAGATTTCAAGTTGCATAAACTGATGACGACATAACATTTTTCAAACAAAACCGTGACCTGATATCCCACTCAGTCCACCTGCAATAATGTTTAATTAGTGACACCAGAAAGCTTTGTTTTATTTAACTCCCCTCTAGAGCAGATTGTTTTTTATAATTGTATCATTGGCTACTGGACGTGTATCATATATCGTCATTCCGACACTTTTATTTGGAGGAAACCCAACCCGCTGCTGCCACATAGGCAAGGGGAGTAGCGACACCAGCGTCTAAGTTGGATATGTAGGATCAAATCTAGATATTATGTGTTATGGTTTCACAAGCGTTATTCAGCTTTATATCAAAGACTGTCTTTGCTCAGTGATCAGTTAGTGTATTCACTGCCTTAGCAACAGCAATCTTCCTTAAATGCAGAACCATGGGTTTTTTTGCCCCCTTCCATATCCTTTCTTTCTTGGATAGGAAGAAGTGTGTCTGTGTTGGCAGTTGTTGTTGTTGCTTGTTTTTTTAAAATCCTTTCCTTCACACATTTCCAACACTGTCTTTTGTTAAGAGCCCTCAGTTGGATCAGAGTGCAGGCACGGCCTGTCATTCTGGACAAGTTCCCAATTAATTAGTTAACTGGTTTCCTCTATTTAAGACCGTGAACTTGTGAATAGATAAGCATAGTTTGAAACTGGCATAATCCAGATTCAAAAGAACACTCACGCTCGGTTTTTATTGTGCCTTTTGAAGGAAAAAAACCTGACATAAATGGCGTGCTTTTGAGGCTGAAGGAACAGTTGTTGCTTAATTTTCTATAATTTTTTTGAATGTTATTGTTGAGAATCAGAAACACTTGCGCTGGCCAAAACATCAACACCTGGCATTGAGAACCAACAACTGGCTGTTTGAAATCTAGTTAACCAGGAGACCGGTGTTGCAGTTTCCATGGCACACCAGTTTGCGAGGGACACATCGCTTCTGCGCATGCGTCAAAATCGAACAGCATCATCACTAACCTTATAAATTTAATATAATGTTTTTGGTAAAGATGTTTACTATATGTGTACCAAGCGATTTGTTTCTAGGTGGTGTCATTTTAGAGATATTTCACTTTTTCTGTGTTTTCTGTATGAAGATTGCTCACGACCATTGATAATTCCTTGAGTTTGACGGTACGTGCAGTGCAAAACATTTGTTTTATTCAAAATTAATAGAAATCAAGAACCCTAACCATATAAATTTAATATAATCTTTTTGGTAAAGGTGTTTTCAATATGTGTACCAAGCGATTTGTTTCTAGGAGGTGGAATTTGAGAAATATTTGACTTTTTCTGTATGAAGATTTGCTCACGGCCATTGCCAATGCATTTGAATGGATGTGTCCCTCGCAAACTGGCATATCGCGGAAACTGCTACACCGGTATGGATGGCCAAATCGGTAAGAGTGCTGGGTGTCTTCTCATATGGGAAGTCACGCGTTTGAACCCTGACAGAGTCAAAGCAAAGACTTACCAAATAGAAAAGTGTCACTACTTAGCCTGGCAATCAGCATTAGGTCTACTAGGATAGAACAAGGACTGGTTGGCTCAGTGTCTAGATAATTTGACACCGACACCGCATATGAGTTTAAAGTTGGATTTATTTCTTTTTCGATAATGAGTCTGTAGTAAGCACATGTCAATTTTAGTAAGTATGTATTAAATTCAACAGAATAAGCACAGTGAGATAAGCCAATGAGTTATGCACAAAGAGGTCAATAAGCTTTAACCCTAGGCCCCATATAGTCTTTTAGCAGGGGTGGGTAGGATGGCAGTTCAAAGCCAGCTAGTGTCCTCCTGTGGCCGTGTCGAAGTGAGCTCTCTGCCGCTAAGACGGTCCTTATATAGGCACTTGGGCCAGTAGTTCGAGCGGGCGACTGCAGATGGCAGGTCAGTAAGACAGAGTTAGCATCTCGAAGTATTTGGTATCAAAGTAGGAATAACCAGATGGCGCTGACGCAGAAGTCAGAAGGTAGTATCGCTGTAAGTAGATAGGTGGCAGCATAAGTATTAATCTTAACGCTATGAGGCTATGGCGGCGATCGAATGCCAAATTACCCGTGTTGCTGAGCATCACGAACAATGTGACTGAGTAGAATATCAGTTCCCGGTAGGCGTACTGATGGCTCAGTGTGTTTGTTAGATTGTTTGTTGCAGTTTTTCTTCCACGCATCAGCTAAAGTAACAATGGCAATGTTCTGGGGGTCCTGTGCTCCCAGTGGGGCAGCACTATAAAGTTGCCAGGAGTGTTTTCTGCAACGGTACAGTTTGATTGATTGATTGGTGGTTGCTTTGCGCCTTGTCGGCAGCATAGGCCATATTCACGGCGAGAAATGTTTGTTTTTTGTTCAAACCATCGCTTTTACATGTAAAAGCAGACAATCAATTATGTGCCAATAGACACTCATTAAATTAGAAAGCTCACAATCATATATTTGTGGTCAAGGGAAACAAATTCCCATAGAAAAAGAAAAGTTTTATTAATAATTGATAGAATCTATTTAGTAAACTATATGAGGTGGTACAGTCCAGCTGCCCTCATAAAGGCATATTACGTCCACGTCATACACCAGGAAAATAAATAATTAAAGTAAAAACCACCCGCCCGACCATCATGTGTGTGATCAACAGGGCGATCACCAACTTTTTAATAATTATTTGGCCTAACAGGACAATTAAGCTTCAGCCAGTACCACAGTGTTATCTTGGGATTGTAATCTGTTGTTACAATCATCCTAATATATTTATCTAAAATAATTATGGCAGAAACTGAACACCATCGGACTATGCACCTTTCACAACACTAAAGGAAGGATTTCACAGAAGGAGGCAATCTGTCCGCATTAAAGACTGGGGAATCCCCCCCTCCCTCCCCCCCCCCCCCCCACGACTGTCTACATTAAAAATAAGCTATAATTAATACACGGGAAACCCCGCCGCTTCCACGTGGTGCTCTTTTAACCACACTCTCTCTAATAATGCTAATGTGATAATGTGATGACTTGACTTGACTTCTGGGGTGTTACCGACGGTTACCGGCTGCAGAACTGCAGCATTATAGAGAGGCACCGATAAATCGGGCCAATCTTTGGCTGAAGATTAATCTTCTGGTGGGACGGTTGTAGAAGCTGGGGGATATCTTTACAATGATTAAACGACGAGTCATTGGGGCAGCCCCGAATCATTTCGGTCCGCCGGTAGCACAGCACTTGTATCCAGCAGACAGCAGCAAGGGTTTACGAGGAAGGGACTGGTGAAGGTGGGTCCAGCGGTTCCAGCAATAAGAACAAAGCCTGAGAAACAAAAAGGTAAAGGCCCCCACCCAAGCAAACAACACCTTTGGTCAGGGGGAGAAGTAAGCTTGGGAGGAAAAAAAAGGGTAGGAAAGAGAAATGAGGAGAGTTGAGTCAAAGGACCATGTCTATTTGCTCTATGGTGACCAGCTGGTGAGCCAAAGACCCGGACAGAGTAAGAGTAGAAAGTGAAATGTGGGCAGCCTCCCCCTCCTGGAACTCTTTTCAGACAATATCAAGGAGGAGCATGGCCAGCGGAGAGGAGATAGAGAAGACTCGCTTGCTTGTTGGGGTTTTATATCCTGGCAACAGCCAAGGTCATATCAGCATGAGTACCGACGTGTAACAGTGTGCACTCGTGGTGATTTTATAGTGCTGCACCATTGGAAGACCTGACTGCCAGCATCATGACAGAATTCCCCACTCGCTCACATTATCTTGATACTGAGCTAACCAGTCTTTGGCCTATCCTAGTAATGCTGAACGCCAGGCTAGGTAGTGACAATTATCAATTGTGTACATCATTGGCTTGACTCATCCGGGATTCAAACTCCTAACCTTTCTGCATGGGAATCGTGCACTCTAACCAATTCAGCCGCCGCATACGGTGCAATGTGATAATCCTTGCATCAGTAAAGATCTGGTAGCCTCATTATGTAACCAGACGGGATGGCTGAATGAGTTAGAGCGTCCGTCTCCCATGTTGGTACACCATGGGATCGTGGGTTCGAACCCTGGTCGATTCAAACCAATGACCTAACAATTAATACTTTGTCGCTTCATAGACAGGCGCTAGGCATTATTAGGATAGGGCAATGACTGGTTGGCTCAGTGGCAGGATACTGTGACTGAGTGGGATATCCGGTCATGGTGCTGCTGGCCTGGTCTCCCAGTGGGGCAGCACTATATAGTCGCCATGAGTGTGCACTTTCACAAGTCGGTGCCCATCCTGATATGACCTTAGATGTTGCTAGGACATAAAACAACAACAAACAAACCTTAACGATGTTCTACTTACATGGTGAATATTCAATGTATTTTAATGAAGGATACATATTCTGTGCATCTCGATGAATTATTGAACTGAAAATTGATTATTTGTGTTTGAACCCAGTAGGTCCTGATTGGCTAGCCCAGCACCATGAGGCCCTGAGTTTGCCGTGACTATTATTATTAATTCTGTGACGTCACACAGAGAAGGGAAAAGCTTACATGCTGCAATGTAGTAGAGGTGGTGGTACATCATGTGCTATTTTATCTCAGGTAATCTATTTTGCTCTTGCTCCTCCCTCTCCCCTCCCACCCTCCCTCCTCCTCCCTTTTCCCATCTCTATGTCATGTAAAATATTGGATAGGACAGCTTTACTGCAATGTCAATCATCAGAAGACCCAATTTGAGTTTAAATCTGTGTCATGGGGGTGATGACAAGGGGAAATATTGCGCCTAGAGCGGGACTCGAACCCACATCTCTTTGCATTCTGGGCCAGTGTGCTAACCATTACACCACCTAGGCTCTCTGACATCACCAGACTACCCACGCCTAACTGTCTATGTGGTTACTTGCCTGAGAGGTCAGTGAGGACTACTACATCTGCATAATCCGATGAAAACATCAAATTTTCAAAACCAAGGCAATTATCTAGATTTGATTCTACATATCAAACTTAGATACTAGTGCACTTATTAAACATTTGTCACCACACTGAAGGAAGTGCTGGGGCAATTGCATGCGACAGGGTACTGCAACAGCCTATGGTGTCAGAGTTTTGGCATGCATGCCAAAATTAATTTTGCAATGTTTCACTTCAAATATCTCCAAAGTTAGCCATTTAAAATAAGTTAATTCAAACTAAAGTAAGGTAGATTATAATATTTCTATCTCAGAAAATTACAGACACTCAAAAGCATCGGAATGTGCAACTTTAAAGAGTAGATTCTATAGTTTGTGGTGTTCTCTGTGGTGGAGTGGTTAGAATGTCTGACTTTTTTCTAGGTCAGACTCCTAATCTGAAGGTCGGTGGTTCGATTCCCCATGCCCCCATCTCTGCCAATTTGGATTTCCACCGCTGTGTATAACTTACAGAGTCATCAAAGGCCGGTTGCTCTCATACCATGTCTATGTGGTGTGGGAGGTTAAAAATCCCTTGGGTCGGTAAAAGTGTAGGCTTGGGCTTTCTATCGACAAACTGTCTAATGGTGAAAACAAGCCTATTCAGGCTTATCCATGATAGGCAGTATAAATCTTCAATAACAAAATAGTTAAGGAGAGCATGTCAGCATTTGTCACAGAGAATGCCTATCTAATTGTGCGCGCATTCCTTGATCTATTTCACTCGAACGACAGGAGGGTAATTATTGGTTGAGTCAAACCAATGACTTAAATATTGATACGTGTTGCTTCCTAGCCAGGTTTCCGGCATTATTAGGTTAGGGCAAGGACTGGTTGGCTCAGTGTCAGGATAATGTGACTGAGTGGGATATCAAAGTGTGTTTTATTTAACAACATTTACTTTTATCATCGGCTATTGGACATCAAACACATGTTCATTCTGACATATTTCTTTGGAGGAAACCCACTGCCGCCACATAGGCTGCTCTTTCCGATAACCAGCAAGGGGTCTTTTTATGCACTTTCCCAAAGACAGGAAATCACATACCTAAACCTTGCATGAACCAGTTGTGGACCATTGGTTGGAATGGGAAATAGCCCAAACTGCAAATGGGTCCACTGAGCAGGATTGATAGGATGACCAACACCTTCACAGGTGGACATTCTACCGCCTGAGCTGCATCCCACTCCCGGAGTGGGATATCAGGTCATGATGCTGGCAGCCTGGTCTCCCAGTGGGGCAGTACTATAAACTCGCCATGAGTGTACACGGTCACAAGTCGGTACCCGTCCTGATATGACCTTAGATGTTGGCAAGATGTAAAACTCCAACAACCAACCAACCAACTAGACATGTATAGTGTTGCGCTATGTGTATATATATATATATATATATATATATATATATATATATATGTTTATATATCTAGATATGCACACATATATGTATACTGTGTGTATATATATATATTATATATATATATACATATATATATATATATATATACATAGGCCTACTCCCAGTGACCCATTTCATGGTGGGAAGTTCTACTGGGATATCCCTGAGGGCGGACAGTAAGTAAGTACCCGGTCCTCCATCGGGTGAGGGCCGGGTGGGGGGGGAGGGGGGTGAAGTAGCGGGGGCGGGACCTCAACCCCCCCACCCCCCACCCCCACCCTTCAGCAATGGCCGCCGCCGACGGGCGGGTTACAAAGGGTGCCTGCGGCTTCGTCCTGCGACTCGGGCAGCTTATAGGTCACTGGGATAATTGTAGTGCCAATCATTGTAAACCCGAACCCCTATCACCTCCTCCTCCTCCTCCTCCTCCTCCTGCGGCCACGTTCTGCACCGTCATCGGGCGCGGTGGCAGAATCGGTAGAGCGCGGGCCTCGCGTGCGGGAGATCGGGAGTTTTTATTCCCGGTCGAATCAAACCGATGACTTATCAAATTGATACTTGTCGCTTCCTAGCCTGTTGCTTGGCGTTAACAGGATAGGGCAAAGACTGGTTAGGATAATACGACTAAGTATCTGATTGGGATATCGGGTCATGGTGCCGGTGGCCTAATTTCCCAGTGGGGCAGCACTATAAAGTTACCATGAGTGCGCACTGTCATAAATCGGTACCAGTTCTGATATGACCTTAGATGTTGCCAGGATGTAAAACTCCGACAACCAACCCGATGTACGCCGCCCACACCCTCTCTACATGACGGCGTACATCGAGTGCACCGCGGGATCGGGGCTCACCCCACTGACCTGTTCAGGGGACACGCAAACCGACGGGCCGTCTGTCTGTGCCTGCCGGTAACCGGCCCGAACTGGGCCATTGCAGCCGTTGTCGTCATCCTAGGACATTGGGTTTTATTTAATTTATGTTGTATCTTATTTTATTTAACTTTTGAATTTTGTTATTTAACTTTTGAATTTATTTAACTTCTTATTTTATTTTTATTTAACTTAACACTTCCTCGGCGGGTGGGGGGGGGGGGTGGTTACCCTAGCCGGACGCAGTAGGTGGCAGCCCTGCCGCAGCACTGCCCTGCAGCTACCTTACTGCCAGCTATCGCTGTAAAATGCGACAGTGGCGGAGCAGTCCTTGCTGCCACCGTATGGTAGTGGAGATCATGTCTGGACTGCTACACTGCCCCACCCCCACCCCCACCCCCACCCCCCACCCCCCCAGATTCTCACCGGTCGCAGCATGTGTACCTATGAAAATCAAGATCTTATAGAAGTCAACATGAGATCCAACAAAACAGGAGGAGAAGCCTTACAAAGCATTGTATCCTTCTGCACAATGCCTAAATCTATAAGTAAATGACTGCATTATTCAATAACGAGAGGTCTTAAAGTTATTACTAGAAATAGGTGAAGAAAAGGAACATTAAATGCTCTGTCCCCCTTGTGGGAACCTGAGAAACTGTCCCCCAGCCACTAATTATTGTTGGTTATGAGTGTATTTTGCTGGGAGAGAGGAGAATTGTTCAAACCACACAGATGGCCGCCCTCAGAAAGGCCACTTAGGAACTACTCAGTCCGCCCCCAGCGAACCCCTTGTCAGGAGATCAGTTGTGCGGCGTCCCTTCCTTCTGCATGGAGCGGCTTTCCTCTGGAGCTCCCTCAGTCCGCTCTCCTGGTGTCCATGTAGTCTGAAATCTACAGACATCTGTCTGTTGTGGACAATCCATGCGTCGTCACCCGGGTGTGGGCTTACTCGACAGCAACTGCTCCGGTCGTAGATGTATGGAAAGATAGAAGGGTGGTGTTACTTATAGCATTTGCGGAGATCTTTGCAGAGCCATTGCTCAATGTAACACATCCAGGAGAAGATCAGGTTGCCAGCACAACCATACTCCACCTGAGTAAATTCCACTCAGGGCAACCAACACTGTCATAAAACAGCGTGTGATTGAACACAATGCCTTTTATCATCTGCCAGAAAAATTTTAATCATTTAATATTTTTAATAAATATTTATTTAAGTAAATGCATGACCTATGGTCAAAGTCAGGGAGGCACTAGATAATGATAATAATATTGTATATGTATGGTGCCACCCCTCCAATTCACACACCGTCGGCACTTCTTTCCATAAGTTTTGATTTGACTGTTTCCAAAAAGGTGGAAGAAAGATGAGGAATATTCATAATAATAAAAAAAAAAAATATTCCAACCCCTGCATTTAGCGGCAGATAATAAGTAACTAAACTCTCCAACCGGGAGACAATAAGTTCATCACCACAACTTAGTAAATAATGAATGTACTGATGAAATATAAGGAAGTATTAATATAGAGGAAATACAACTTCAACTTTAGCAGTATGAAACATTAATACAGTGCATGGTTATCAATGTAAGTGCAGCAACATTATAATTGTGCAATATATATTTATTAATATATATTTATATATATAAACAAAATTTAGTGAGTTCTCAGACTCCGCCAGAAAGCCTGACATACCCACAGGGAGCGCTGGCTAATTTACATATTACCCCCTAAATTTAGAGCCGACGCAGCAGGTGGTGGCAGCAGGGACCCATCCACTGCAAATGCAGTGAACGGGTACCTACTTACTGCCATCACGCATCTGGATCTCGCTGTCGGCCTCGGGACGTCCCAAACTGCCCGGTTGAGTAGTGCCCAGTAAGCTGTGGCCGCTAAATGCACTACCCTCTAGGGCAGCCCATGGAGTTTGTCCTCGATGCTGAACCTGGAAAGATCTAAGGATTTAATTGACCCATCCCAGGTGCTGCATTCACTAGCGAAGGCGGAGCTGAAAGTCATCTCCATGTCGCTCATGACCTGTGACAGCTTTGCTTGCTGCTCTCACTAGGACTCCAACTTCCTGTCGATGAGTTTTTTCTCCTCGACAATGGCATTATAGTCCTCTCCGCATCACCCCTCTACTCAATGCGCAGGAGACTTGCTGGTCTGTGCAGTGACGACATCTTGTGCGTCTATGAAGGCATGCACCATGGCGTCGATCGCAGTTTTAATCTGCAGCACGACATCCTGCTTGTTTGCAGAGCAGCGGCAATCAACAATCTCCTGCAGCTTGACCGCGAGACCACTATCTGTAATGGCAATTGCTACCAGAACAGCAACTGGCACAACCGACATTGTGATCTTCGGCCAGGGGCGTTCACCGAGATGCCAGGACCAGTGACTAGTTCCACCATCCTAACCTCCCAGGCTGGCCTTTCCAGCTGTGCGGCCGAGCCTGCCGCAGCTGAAATCTTGCACTTAGGGACCTGTCCCAGCATCACTGGACAGGTTACCGATGCCACTACGACAGGCCGTGTGGCCACAGGTTGCAGCGCAACAACCTCGCTTGTTGTTGGAGTTATTGTGCGGCAATCATCCTTCAACGATTCCTTCATAGTCCTGAACACGATGAAGAAGAAACTTTATCCTCCCTCCCTCTTACCAGGGTCTGTCAATGTTGGCCATTCTGCCCCTCCGTGCTCTGTGCCGTCGGGTGTGGGAGGTGGTGGTGGAGGGGACTCCTCCCAGTCGAAACCCTGGTTCCTCCCCAGATCGATGGCTGAACCACCATCCAGAGGAACCAGATGCTTCCGCCCTGCTCCTTTCCCCCTGGCCACCTTCTCAGGTGACTTAGAGCATCATTGTGCTGGGCCACGGGAACGCATCACCTCTTGTTTGGCTCTAGATGGACGCATGCCCGCGCCTCCCCGACCTCTACCACGTCTCGTGGTGCTGGCGCTGGTAACTTCCAGATACTGTTTGCGTCTCACCTACTGCGAACCGGGGATAAACAGGAAGAGGGCAATCAACCTACTGCTGCTTGGGCAACACAAGGGTTTCTCTTCCCATGACAAAGTCGGTGCATTCCTTTATTTGTAAAGACAACTGCTCTCTTTGCCTTCGTCTAGGGGTGCCAGATGGTGTCGCTCAACCCACCGCATACGTCCGAAAACGTACGACCATGGCCCTTACCACATAGGTGGTCTATAAGGGCGGTCCTGCGTGGCATCAATAAATAATTCCGTGTACCTTGTAGGTTGGGAACCCCTCTGCACCTGAAACTGTGTTAAACGGCCTGGCACACCTCCAGACGGTGCTGTATGCAGGTTCTCCTCACATATGTGACCAGCAAGCTGCCACCAGCATACAAACCGCTTGGGCTTCTGTTTCCTCCCGCAGAACAGACAGCACTGTCGTAGACGATATATGCGGCGGAGATACTTCAAACAGGCGATGTAGTCGCCTCGCGCTGCAGGGTTGTTGATCACCAATTGTAGGTCAACCAACTGCTCCACATACCACTGCAGTGGGATCCTTCGATGACCTCCGGGATCCGCCCATGCCTCATCATCTGAGACATCATAAGGGCCAGAGACGCTGGAGAGATGAATAAAATCCTGCCGCCCCTCTGCGTACCACATGTAGTCCCAGCAGTTGCGTGGTTTGTCACAGCAGTCAGAATACACCCCGTGATAGGGAGTTTTCAGTCAGACCCACAATGTTCCCAGTGAGAAACTTTGCGAGCCTGACCGGACCCCCACTGCGCAAAGGCACGATCCTTGTCTTGAAACCTGAAAAAAAGTAACAAGCCAGACGGCACCACCGATACCCAGACAATTCCTGACTCAACAGGTGCTTGGCTATACCTTCCCTGGCTTAACCACCTGACACATATGGCATGTACGCACTGAGCGCCTAATGTCAGCAGTCATACCAGGCCAGTAAAGGCGCCAAGCTAACCTATTTGTGGATCGAACATCATGACAGAAAACGAAATGCAACGAAAACGTGATGATCTGCAGGCGACTGTGGATCTCTACTCCCACCACCTTCCACCTGCATAACACACTCTAAAGCAGTTCTATCAGGTCCCATTGATTCACAATCTTCCAGGTCTCTGCATTCTCCACTGCAAGTTCCTCTCTCGTCGGTTTGGAACGGCCATCCTCCAACCACTTGATTCTCAGGATGGAGGGATCCTGATGCTGCACAAGATGTACCTCTGACAATGTCCACAGTTCATCGCCCTCTATATTTGCCATGCGCATCACCGCAATCGCCGTGAGCACACAATTATGTACACCACAGTCCGAGCAGTCCGTCCGCCTACATTTGCAAACTGGTATCCTACTCAAACTATCTGCATTAATATGAGCAAGACCCTTCCTGTACACAATGTGTTAATTCGTAACACCATATTCTGAAAGAGTTGCCAACCAACACTCCATCATCCCCTCAGTCTCCTTGAAATTCAACAACCACCAAAGAGAATGATGGTCGGTTCGAATAATAAAATCAGAACTGATTAGGAAATGCTTCTACTTCCTTGAATACATGACTGATCGTCGTGCAGTAATACTGCTGCGCTTTATTCAGTTTATTACTGGCAAATGACACTTTGACCTCTACCCCATCCTGGACCTGACACCACGCCCAGGTACTGCATCTCCAATTCCTTGCGCTCCCTCGCCAGCCGGTCCATCTGCACCCATTTCCAGGTCTGCAGCCGGCGTATCCGCATCCACTCCTGACTCTCCACCTCAGAACGTGGTTCAGAACCCACAAAACCCCAAGCTAAATCATCCTCCAACCTCATGGATAACGAGTCATCAGCCATGAGCCCCATATCCGGTGACAGCAAGATGTCCACCCTCTCAGGAGAGAGTGAAACACACCGCCGGTACCCTGGTCCCTCCCACCGGAAAACCAAACTACTCAACGGTGAGTATTCCGTGCGAAAATCTGAGCTGAGACTTCTACTACACATATAACATGTGTCATACTGATCATAGCACAAGTGCACAGTCATGACTTTATAATGTTTACCCTCTGGAAGACCTGCTATCCCACTCAATCACATTACCCTGAAACCGAGCCACCAGTCCTTGCCCTATCCTAGCAATGCTTCGCGCCTCGCTAGGAAATGACAATTATACATTTTTAAGTCATAGTTTTAACTCGAGCAGGGTTCTAACCCGCGGGTTCGAATCCCACTATCTATGTGTGGGTAATGTCATAAGTCGGTACCTGTCCCGGGATGACCTTAGATGTTGCCAGGACGTAAAACTCCAACAAGCAACCAACCTTACTGCAGATAACATAAATACTACCATGTAAAACATATGTGTCCTACTGTATACTACTACTAAAACATTGGTGTCCAGGTGCATATAGCAAAAAGCACCATTCTGCATATCGTATAAGTACTACCGTATAAGGGATATCAGGTCATGGTGCTGGCAGCCTGGTCTCCCACTGGGTCAGCACTATAAAGTCGCCATCAGTGTGCACTGCCACAAGTCGGAACCCATCCTGACATGACCTTAGATGTTGGAGGGACGTAAGACTCCAACAACCAATCCGATCTCAATGGTCGTAGGTCGAGGAACTTATAAGCCGATAAATCTGGGGCATTTGATCTTTTAGATCATGGGGGTTCAAGTCCTGGTCGAGTCAACCCAATGACTTACAAATTTATACTTATTGCTTCCTAGCAAGGCACTCGGCATTATTAGGATAGGGCAAGGACTGGTTAGCTCAGTGTCAGGATAATGGGACTGAGTGGGATATCAGGTGATGGTGCTGGCAGCCTGGTCTCCCACTGGGGCAGCACTATAAAGTCGCCATGAGTGGACACTCTCACAAATCGGAACCCGTCCTGATATGACCTCAGATGTTGCCAGGACGTAAACCTCTAACAATCAATAATAGCAATATGCCAGTATCGACAGCGTTCCAATCACATCCAACTACTCGCTCCCCGACACAATCATTGAGCTCTCCGCTTGTACCCGTCCTCCCTTCGGCCCAGCCACGCCCCTGGGCGGGGCCGGTGTCAGAGTTTCATTTCCCACCAGTTGACTTTCCAACATATCGCTTCTGCGCATGCGTCAGAATCCAACAGCGTCGCCTGTGCATGCGTAAAAAATAAACCAGTTTCAAATCCCAACCCAAGCAATATAAACGCTGCCTCCGCATATTCGTTGATTCGACAATATGAATAACACCGCCGATGTAGCTGCTACGTTAATATTGCTTTGAATTTAGGTTTAATTGATAAAATTTCACTATTTGGCTATGTAACTTTGTTAAATATGATCGCATTGAATAGATTTGGGCCTAATATATAGCCACTGATTCGGCGGCGGCGGCGATTTGTTTACTTTACATTCGTCGATTCGACACTATTACTATCGCCGCCAATGCGGTGGTAGCCTTAATAACGCTTTGAATTTAGGGTTAAATTGATAAAATTTCACTTATTGCATATGTAATTCTGTTAAATATGGTCGCATTGAATAGATTAACCCTAAAATTGAACCGTTATTAATGCTGCCCCCGCATTGGTGGCATTATTCATATTGTCGAATCGACGAATGTAAAGTAAACAAATCGCCGCCGCCGCCGCCAAATCGGCGGCTATATATTAGGCCCAAATCTGGGAACTTCAACTGGTGGGAAATGAAACTCTGACACTCTGCAGTTTGCATTCGTCACTCGAATCCACGCATGCGCAGAAGCGACATTTGGGAATTTCATCTGGTGGGGAATGAAACTCTGACACTGGTCACGGCCACCAACACCTGGTTGCACAGGCTGGTGCTTTTGGGTTTCTGCCATTATTTTAGATAAATATAGTTGATTATTATAATCTACCTTACTTTAGTTGGAAATAACTTTATATATATATATATATATAAATAGCTAATTTTGGAGATATTTGAAGTGAAAACATGCTAAATTAATGTTGGCATGCACAGCAAAATTCTGACGTCATAGGCTTCAGCAATGACAGCTTCAGCAATGACAGCTTCTATTAAATTTAGATTAACTTACTTCCTGTCAAGTCGGATCAAATCGGCGCGGTTACCACCTTGCATTGTTCCCAACATCCACCCCCCCCTCCCCCCCACCACCACCACCACACCTCCACCCTGCCCCCACCCCCATTCCGTAAACACCATCAACCGCTACCACCGACAGTGCCCTGACTGCATACCCTCTACATTACCAAGCACAGCAGTGCCTCCCCCCCCCCCCCCCCCCCCCCCCCCCCCCCCCCCCACACACACACACACATCCAGACCCACACCGCACACACTAAGTGACATTCGTTGAGAAAAGTGTCGGATCTAGGATTTAATCACTTGATGTTGCTGGCCATTTACAAATTGGGCCTCCTCCTCCCCCTCCCCCTTCTCCCCTAAGGGTATTGGAGATGGTAGTGCATGGTTGCTTTGTCGTTGGAGTTCTACGTCCAGGCAACATCTAAAGTCATATCAGGACGGGTATCGACTTCTGACAGTTCGCTCTCATGGCGACTTTACAGTGCTGCCCCATTAGCAGACCAGGCCGCTAGCATCATGACCTGGTATTCCACTCAGTCACATTATCCTGATATGACACAATCAGTCCTTGCCCTATCCTACTAATGCTGAGAGCCTGGTTCGGAAGTGACAAGTATCAATTTTGTAAGTCATCAGTTTGACTCGACTGGTAATTGGACTCGCGATCTTCCATACGGAAGGTTTGCGCTCTGCCGATTCGGCCACCGCGACCGGTTTCAGTGCATGGTGTCGTGGGATCAATCCCTGGCTGCGTCAAATCAAAAGATGCACTTGATGCTTGTTGCTACTTGTCCTGGCATTTGGCATTACTACGATATGGTTACTTCAGAGTGACTTGCTCAACATCAGGATAATGTGACTTTTGATGCTGCCAGGACATACTTGTGGTATAATTGGGGTGATGCATGGTACCAGTCGTGTTATATCTCAATGATGCATCACTATAAAGTCACCATGCGTGAGCACGGTCATAAGTTGGTACCCGCCCTGACATGCAATCTGGTTTTGTCACAACATAAAACCCCTCACCATCACCCACTTATTTCTCCCACGCCCTGTGCCTCATTCCTCCGTCACCGGGAGCGCGACGTGGCTTATGGCCCTGTCACACTAGGATGTAATGATGTCAACGTAGGGAGAACGTGAAGAACGTTGAACTTCTCGGCGTAGTATGCAAATTTGGGCACAAGTTGAACGTGGATGCAGCGTAGTGGACGAGAGCGTAACATCGGTAAAGCGTAGTGATACCGTCATTCAACGACAGAGGTCAGCGTAATGACGCTCATGGAACGTTATGAACGTTATTCCATCGCCAGAAGAACGTTACGTGACGTTAGCTATGTCATGAGACGTTGAACGTACTTTGAATGCACGTTCTCCTGACGTTCTCCTGACGTTCTCCTGACGTTCTCCTGATGTTCTCCTGACTTTCCCATTACGCCACATGGACGTTTCCACCGGCTTTAATGTGGGTCAACGAGTGGAACGTGGTGGAACGTAGTGGAACATAGTGAGGAACGTTTGCCTAACGTCCGTTTAATGTCATTGACGTTCGCTGAATGTGAACAGAACGTACGGTGAACGTAAACCCTTACGTTCGAGCTACATTGAAATTTTTTAACATGTCCAAAACCTCGACGTAACTCGACATAACACGACGTAATGTGACGTAGGTCGACGTCAGTCTAACATCATTATGACGTCATCATAACGTAATCCAACGTACATCAACGTAATGACGAAATATCACCACGTTAGGCTCACGTTTGCTCATTACGTCGTAGTGTGACAGGGGTATTAGGCGATAGAGCGTCCACCTGTGAAGGTATGGATCATCTGATCGATCCTGCTCAGTGGGCACATTTGCAGTTTGGGCTATTTTCCGTTCCAACCAGTGCTCCACAGCTGGTTCATCAACGGCTGTAGTATTTGGTGTCCTGTCTGTGGGAAAGTGCATATAAAAGAACCCTTGCTGCTTATCAGAAAGCATAGCCTATGAGGCAGCAGCAGGTTTCCTCCAAAGAAATATGTCAGAATGACGATATGTTTGACGTCCAATAGCCGATAATAAAAATCAATGCGCTCTAGAGACATCGTTAAATAAAACTAACTTTTTTTAGGTGGTACGCACACTTTTTTGGCAATAGAATAAAATGCTATAGTACATGGAGCATACACGCGCATTTGCATCACATATTTTAATAAAACAAAGATTTTTTCATTCCTCCGTCACATAAGGCATTATTCAATGCCTCATGTGACATCACAGCTGAGAGAGCTGTTCAAACTATAAGGAAGTCATGGGGTCAGCATGTCTAGTATCCAAACTATAAGTCTGTCATGAGGCAGTCATGAGATCGGCATGTATCAAGTATCCAAACTACAAAACTGTAACGAGGGAGTCATGAGATCAGCATGTTTCTAGTATCCAAATTATAAGTCTGTCATGAGAGTCATGGGATCAGCATTATTTTTGTCTAGTATCCATAGTATAAATCTGTCATGAGGGAGTCATGGGATCAGCATTTGTCTAATATTCAAATGATAAGTCTGTCATGAGGGAATCGTGGGATCAGCATTTGTATAATATCCAAGCGATAAGTCTGTCATGAGAGAATCGTGGGATCAGCATTTGTATAATATCCAAACGATAAGTCTGTCATGAGGAAACATGGGATCAGCGTTTGTCTCATATCCAAATGATAAGTCTGTCATGAGGGAATCATGGGATTCGCATTCGTCTAATATCCAACTGATAAGTCTGTCATGAGGGAATCATGGGATCAGCATTTGTCTAATATCCAAACAATAAGTCTGTCATGAGGGAATGGTGGGATCAGCATTTGTCTAATATCCAAAACAATAAGTCTGTTGTGAGGTGATCGTGGGATCAGCATTTGTCTAATATCCAAACGATATGTCTGTCATGTGGGAATCTTGGGATCAGCATTTGTCTAGTGTTCAAGTCATGTCTGTCATGAGATAGTCATTGAATCAGAATGTGTCTGGCCACTTTCAGTTAAGGCCCTGTCACATTACGGCGTATGGCGGGAGCGTATTGAAAACCTACGTAGGTCCTGCGCGTGCCGGCCTATGATGACATTTGGTGACCTTTCGGGTGGTTTTGAGCGTATGTGGAACCTACGAGGAGCGTACGAGGAGCGTACGAGGAGCGTATGGGAGCGTATGGGAGCGTGCTGTGACATTTTTTGACAGTATGGGCCATACCCCGTCATAGGTCGAGTTTTTTTGAGCATGCGCAAACAAATTTGGACGGACGGATTTATGAAAGCGTATGGCGGCGTATGCCTCATACGCTTCACATACGCCGGCATCTGGCGACATCTGGCGGCGTATGAGTAGCGTATGAGTAGCGTATGCATAGCGTATGAGTAGCGTATACGGCGTATGCCGACGTATATGACGTAACGCGCTTACGCCGCCATACGCTCCCGCAAAAAACCCTAATGTGACAGCACCTTTAGGTACTCAGTCAACCGGTCTCTTTGCCCTGTATCATCATTGCCCTTAAACCGGAAGTGCTTATCATTGAGGCCTCAATGCAGTAAATATAAAACACCCGATTTTTTCCCTACATTGTTTGTAAATGCCATGATACTTTGATAGCGAATGGTAAATTGCTAACCGGATAAATAAAGTGAATCAAATAGCGAATACACTTATTGTATCGGGACTTACATCTCAACGCACTTGTGACGTCATTGTAGACAGATGTAGGCCCCACCCCTCAACCCTATCATTGTGACGTAATGCTCCAGTTATTCCGGTGGTTCACCTTGGCCGTAATCGATTAATCAACTCGGGTCACCCGAGCCACTTTTTGGCGCATGCGCAAATCCTACAGACTCGGGTCGAATAATCGAATACGTTTCTCCATGCTCAGGGTGAAAAAAATGGTGGCTTAATCCAAAACCTTTTTCTTTATTTAAATAACCGATATAACGACAGCAAAATAGGATTTAGAGTATTTTATGATGGCATAGTTTAGTTATATTTCCATTTAATTAATCTAGGTTATTACCAAAATAATCCATGTATGACTGGTACTGGTAGCTGTTATCCTGCAGGACAGTACCATCACAAATGTGACGTCATCGCTCCTAGCCAACCCCAGTCAAGAGGTGGGTTACTCGGGTCAGGTCATTTTGCACACGGCCCGTGTATTTGTCAACTCCACTCGTGGTGTTCGATTTGGAATTCTGACGACACGGGTCATCCGAGTTGTCTGGGTCATGTTAATCGATTACGCCCATCTTGACATGGGCTAGACTGGAGTGACTCTTTGCAGACCAGATGAGGTTGATTAATGAGTTGAGTGTCCGTCTCCCACTTTGGTAGATCGTGGGATAGATACATGGTGATCATTAGACAGGGTAGCAGACTGGATGGCCGAACGAGTTGAGCGTCCGTATCCCATTTTTGTTCATCATTGGATTCGAATCCACAGGTTTGAACCGTGGTCGAGTCAAACCAATGACTTAAAAGTGTATACTTATTGCTTCCTAGCCAGAATCTCGGCATTATTAGGATAGGGCAAGGACTGGTTGGCTCAGAGTCAGGATAATGTGACTGAGTGGGATATCAGCTCATGGTGCTGGTGGTCTGGTGGCTACGGGTGCGCATTGTCAAAAGTCGGTACCCATCATGATATGTCCTTAGGTGTTGCCAGGATGTAAAGCTCCAACAACCAAGAAACCATTGCCATTCCAGCCGCGCAGTGCATTATGGGATGCATGGAAGATAAACAAACCCCCACGAAGCACATGGCTAATGCTAAGACACTGGGTGCAGCTATGAAATGTGCTAGTTTCAGCTCATCTCAGCTCTTCTTTGAAACATAGAATACCAACTAAGAAAATATATATAATAAATTAAGATGTTAATCTTTTATCTAGCACTGCATTTAGATCACTCTAATCAGCACATCTTATACCACCTGTATTTAGATTGAGAACAATCTGTGCACTCAGACTAGTGTTAGAGTCATAGCCAGAGTCAGTTTTACTCATTTTATTCATGTTTTTATTTATATCCTATGGTTAATAACATTTGTTGGGCTAGGAAATGTGTAGGGTTAATTAGACATTGGTTATATAGTTCTTTGAAACAAGTTTTTGTTGACACATTTGACATTTTGATATTTAGAACAATAATTATTTATGTCTAATCAATGGACCTAATTGTGATGTAAGCTCAAAATGGTTAATTATGGAGAGTTCTGTCTTAAATATATTCATTATATTATTATATTACATCCATCCATCCATGTTTGTGCCAAATTGTTATGCATTTTTATTAATTTTGAATAAAATCGAAGTTTTGCTCTACGCATACCGGCAAACTCAATGGCCGTACTCCCTTGCTTTGCTGCCAACACCGTTTTCAGCGCATGCGTACTTGGAATGGTCATCTCGTCTATAGTGATGACGTCACTCTATGAAATGTCCAGTGACATTGAACTACTTATGCTGCATTCATATGAACTGGTGAACATGGTGTTTCCCACTTCACAACTGGTGAATTGTGTTCAATTGACTTCGCAACTGGTGAACACCACCTGTGAACTGGAGATTTTTTAAGCGGCTCTTTATTCACCACTTGTGACAAAATGGCAGTGAATGGAGAAAAGTTGCATGGTAACTTGTAAGGTTCCATCATAAATTGACAAAAATATGTTTGTAATAAAACCATTGTCCATGATGTGTGCTCTTAAAACAAATCATTCATGGTGTATAATATCTTTTATCAGTGCGGTAGTGCTGGCCTTCCAACCATACATTTCACAGAAAAATGGTATTTACACAAAATTGTTCTATGATTCATGAAGTAAATTAAACCAGGCCATCAGCACCATGACCTGATATCCCACTCAGTCATATTATCCTGACACTGAGCACACCAGTCCTTGCCCTGGCCTAATAATGCCTAGCGCCTGGCTAGGAAGCGACAAGTATACATTTTTATGTGATTGGTTTGACTCGACCACGGTTCGAAACCACGATCCCATGGGTTTGGATCCCCTGATCTCTTTCAAAACAGGAGATGGACGCTCAACTTATTAGGCCATCCCGTCTGGTACCCTACAAAGATCAGTGCTATGGTTAATTTTGTTGACCGGAAATGTACATTATCACTGACCACTTGTCCTCATTTATGCTACACATGTCCGTGCTTTACATGAAATGTTTGGTTGTTTGTTGTGTTATCTTCTAGCAACATCTAAGGTCATACCAGGATGGGTACTGACTTGAGACAGTGTGCACTCATGGTGACTTAAAAGTTAAAGTGCTGCCCCACTGGGAGACCAGGCCATCTGCACCATGACCTGATTTCCCACTCAATCACATTATCCTGATACTGCACAAACCAGTCCTTATCCTATCCTGTTAATGCCTAGCGCCAGTCTAGGAAGCGACAAGTATCAATTTTCAAGTCATCGGATTGACTCAACCAGTGTTCAAACACGTGGGTTCAAATCCCAGGATCGTAGTACCGATAAAATGGAATTTGCAGCGAATTGTCGTCACATGTACGGCGGGCATTAGTGGAAAGATAAACTGTCAGCGGCGAGCCATCTCCAGACTACCCAGAACCGATCAGTGTAGCACAGGCATAAACATATATCAACACAGCATGTAGGCTGGACACCCGGCTGTTTATGCCCACCAGGGGGCGTAACTATGCCTCAATTGTTCTTTGTTGATATATAATTTATTCATTGCATTACATATGTTGTGAATACCAGAGCATTGGGATGTCAGGCATGTGGCAATATAATTATTTATACTATGTGCATAGCTAGTCGTAGATAACAGATTAACGTAGTACTTGTAGTACACAGGTGAACGACAACGTAGTCTAAATACTGGCGAAAATAGCTTTAGTATAGAAAAGGAAGTAGAATGCCTGTCTCCAGTATCAAATGGGTACTTATATCGGCACAGATTTGGTGAAATGGGAGAGAATGCAAAAAGACAAGATGGCGGCCATAGAAAGCTGTCAATTCCACCTTTAAATTCTATTAAACTATATGTTTTACTATATTTTTCAACTCAAAGGTAGAGGGGAAATATGAAGACATATAAAAAGAATAATTGTTGCTTCTTAGATTGTGAAATTAGGCTTTTGTTTCATTTCCCCGCTTTTTCGACAGCTTTTTAAAATCTTTTAAATTTTTATTGAGGCTGTATTTATACTGTCCATAGCATATAAGCCCGGGTACCCAGGCTTGTTTTCAATGCTGGCCAGTTGTAGTGTTGGTGTTATCTTACCACACAGTGGCTGCTGATAAGGTATTTGATTGCCTGCATTTCAGTAGCAGATAGATAATTGGTTGGTATGGTTAGTAGCCTATGTTATTTTTTTTTGATTTTCTTGGTATATATGTTTTTATTTTTCTACTCTTATTACTAGACTAGCCTACTCCTATTTACATATCATAGATTTACATATCATAGTCTTGTACGTAGCTGTGTGGTGTGTTATCTGGCTACTTTTGGCATGGGTACCTTCCATTGGGCATCCCGCTGGTGGGCCGTGACATATCACATGCCCCTTTGCAGTGCAGCTTACTGGGGGTTTTCTAGCCTTATTTTGCACAGATATTTTTTGTAAATTTTTAGGTCAGGAATTTGTCGTTCCTTTACCGTTTGGGAATTCCACACCTTGGCAGCCATTTCCAGCATGCTTCTCTCATGAGCTTTTATTTAGGCTTCTGGTCTGCTTTAGTAGTTGCCGCATTATTTGCTTGTAGCCCTTTGTGGTTTTGTAGAAGTTTAATGTTTTGACTATAGCTATATGCTAATGTTTTCAAATGAATTATTCTCCTATTTTCTAGTAGTTTCACTTTGGTTCTTTTGTGTATGTCATAGGTTGGGTGCAGCTCGTCTACTCTTAGACAGATTTTTAGGGCTCTGTTCTGCAGTGTCTGCAGTTTTTTTAGTAGTTCTTTTCTCGCACCCATGTAGTTTACATCTCCATAGTCAAAATAGGGGAGCACCATGCCCTTGAAGATATTTATTGACATTTCTTGTGTTATGTAGTCTCTTAGCTTTGCAAATAGCCACAGCTTGTGGTTTACTTTTTGTATAATTTTATTTATACATAGGTTGTAGTTTAGTTGGCTGTCCAACTCAAGGCCTAGGTATTTGTTATGGTCTACATTTTCTAGTGTTTGGTTTCCTAACTTACAGTGTAGTTTTCTTTCTGGCATTTGTTTATGCGAGAAGAGTACTGTTTTTGATTTGCTTGTGTTGATGGTTATTTTGTTGGACTCACACCACTCATCTAGTTTTAGTTGGAGTTTTTTAGTTTAGTTTTTGCCTCCTCTTCTTGTTTTGCCTGCGGCATACACTGCCGTATCATTCTGCATATAGTTGGGAGGCATTCAGTTTGCAACCATTTTTCAAGGTCGTTTATATAGATTATAAAGAGTAGTGGCCCTAACACTGACCCTTGGGGTACACCACATGTGACAGGTTGGTTGTCTGATAGTGTATTGTTTATTTTTGTTTTCTGTTGCCTGGTGTTCAGGTAGCATCTTATCCAATCCATAGTGTTGGATTTTATGCCCATGGTTTTTAGTTTTTCCAGTAATATTTTGTGGTCTACTGTGTCAAATGCTTTGCTGAAGTTAATGAAGGCGGCTCCAACTAATTGTTTTTGGTTCATTGATGCCATTATGTCATTTGTTAGGGTAGCTATTGTTTTTGATGTGGAGTGCAGTTTCCTGAAGCCCCCTTGTCTTTCGTTTAGTATATCATTTTTTTCCAGGTGTTCATTGATGTGTCTATGTAACACTTTTTCAATGAGATACCTGGGTGCTTTGACGAATTGTATAGGCCTGTAGTTTCCATGTTTTGTTTGTTCTCACCCTTGTGAAAGGGATGTGATGGTGCCATTTTTATAGGCTGAGATAAAACGCCCCTGCTCAACGGAGATGTTGAATAGGTCTACTATGGTGGCCGGGATGGCTTGGAGTGCCTCTTTCAGTATTTTGGTTGGTATTTCATCTATTCCACTTGGTTTATTCGTGTCTATGTCATTTATTAATTTTTTTACTTCTATCATATCTGTTTTGCAGGTGGGGATTTCGTTCTCCACATTTCCTGATCTGTTTTCCCATCTTTTTTTGAATTTTTCTGACAGCTTTTGCCCTATTGTGGCAAAGTGTCTGTTCAGTTTGTTTGCTGCATCTTTGTCTGTGAGCATTGCCCCTTTGTTATCTTGGAAGTTTGTATGCTCTTCTTTGTTATTTTTTGGGAATAATAGGTTTACATTTTCCCAGAATTTGTTTGTATTGCTTCCCCAGTCTTTGTCCTGCTTTATTATGTATTTCTTTTTTGCTGTTCTCACAGCTTTGAGAGAGTTGTTTCTGGCGATGCGGTGGGCCAGTTTGTCTTCGATTGTTTCTGTGCGTTTTGCTTTATCACCCAGTTTACTTTTGGTTGTGATGATATTTGCAGGTCTTTGTCTACCCAAGGGTCTTGGTTTTTTTGTACTTTTATTTTCTTCATGGGACACATCTCATCAGTTGATTTTCTTATTTCTGTGATGATGTTGTCCCAATAGATATCAACATCATCTCTGTTTTGTGTGATGTTGTTTATGTTTTGGTGCAGATGATTCTTTAATGTATCTTCTGAGTAGTTTTGTAGGGACCTGCCCATTTTGTATTCATAGTGATTTGTGCTTTTGAGCTTTTTCCTGGTTACATATACTAGTTTGTGGTCGCTTGTACCCCAGCTTCTAGTGCCCCATTTTGTGGCATGGTTTGAGTTGGTTAATATTAGGTCTATTATTGAGCTATTGTTGCTTAGCCTTGTGTTTTCAGTGATGAGCTGCTGCAGGCCTAAGATCTTGATGGTGGTTTGCAGCATTAGTTTATTTTTGTCATTGCAGCTGTAATTCACATTGGAGTCCCCTAGCGCAAAGATTTCTGCATTTGTTGATTTTTTTACAGTGTTTATGCTCTTTTCTAGTTCTTCAAGGAATACTTCAATTTCACCTGACGGTGGCCTATAGAGGCTCGCTATCGCTACATTTGCTTGCTTTTCGTTTTTTATTAGGCACCATAGTAGCTCTATGTGCTCATTTGAGAGATTTGTTGGTTTTAGCTTTTCAGTGTCTAGGTTTTTGGTGGCTTTGCAGTAAATGGCAACCCCTCCACCTTTCTTTGTTTGGTTCATTGCATTAATGTGCTGTCTTTTATATAGGGTTTGTATTCACCCGTGTACTGCAAGTACTGGGGTGAATCATTTATCTAAGGTAGTCTGAGCGAGTATGTGTGGATATGTTGGGGTAAAAAAGAGACCAAATTAAAACAGTTAAAGATTTATGTATGAAAACAATAACTTATATTATTAATTAATGAACGCAAGACAGTAAATATAATTTGGCTCTTGTCTCTGGCTGGCATAACTAAGCCCACCAAACTTTATTGATAAAAAATCCCAATGACGACTGACCGGCCCTCAGCTATTTTCGCCGGTTGCCTGCGGCCCAGGCCCAGTTGACCTACTCTCAGCTCACACCTGGCTCCCCAGGCTGCTCCAACAACTCTGCAGTACCATAGGCCACATCAAAGTATCTCGTAGGGAACTGCAGACTAGCTCAATAACTGTATCGGTTACCCCAAACCTACCAACACATCTCTCAATAATTTGTATAACAATGATCAGATGGGATGGCCGAATGAGTTAGCGCGGCCGTCTCCCGTGTTGATAGATCATGGGATCGTGGGTTCGAATCCTGGTCGAGTCAAACCAATGACTTAAAGATTTATGCTTGTCGCTTCCTAGCCAGGCATTCGGCATTATCAGGATAGGGCAAGGAGCAGTGGAATGAGGAAGACCAGTCGTCTGCGACTGAAATTTCCCCTGCTTAAACAACTAATGTACTAAAAAATAAATAAAAAATATCATTTAGCAGTTAGATATCTCTACCCCAATGGAGCTGCACCAACATTTACATCGGAACATAGAAATGTCTAGTATCTGTGTAAGTTACCACTTCAACAGCTACAACCGTCACCCTCAATAATATTTGCATAAATAGTATTATACTACACATACGAGATAGTAACACATGTAATATCTATGATACCCGGCAGCTGGCTGGACGGCAGCCGGTTGCTGCTGAATAGTGAAATGTGGTTAATCAAATATCACACAGACGACTGACTGGCACTCAACTATTTCGGCAGGTTGCCCGCGGTTCATGCCCAATTGCCCAACTTCACAGATCGCACCTGGTTCCCCAGGCCGCTCCACCAACTCTTCAGGACCATAGAGCACATCATAATATTTGCAGTGAACCAAGAACACATGAAGTAACTGTATTGGTTAGCACTCAACCAATTACAAACAAGTCTCAATAACATTTGAGTAATAATATCTACATTCATTAGAATAGAACCCTCCAGCCCCTCTGCTCCAACAATTCATCATCATCATCACGCTGTCGGTCGCGATGCGACAAAGACTTCTTTCATTACTTGACTGCCGCTCTCCATTTAGCTCTCTGCTGTGAGAGTGATGTCCATGAGTCGGTCTTAATGTCTCTCAGCTTCAGGTTTCACATTTCATGAAAGCTGCCTGCAAAAGTGTTGAAGTGCTGCTGGCTTTTGGAGGTTACCAGCGGCACTCTCTCAGGGAGCAAATAGAGGTTTCACACCAGTAAGAACATGTCCAGACAGGCGCAAAACTATTTGTCCCTGCAGTGGCTGGTCGGGAGATGTTGGGAGTTCCAGACATTAACTGCCCTTAATGCTGCCACAGTGACATGGTTTTCTGTTCAGGGTTTGCTCCCTTAGCCGTTGGTTCTGTCAAGAACCTGTACCACAAGTCAGTGGTTTACAACTCTGCAGGGCAGGGGCGTCAAACTCCCTGAGGTATTGAAATACCTGCATACCTCCAACAATTACATAGAAACATAGAAGCATGAAGTATCTGTTTCGGTAACCACCCAACTAGGTACAACCGCCAGTCTTAATAATATTCGCATAAATAATATTTATACTACACATAAAATATACCAGTACTAAGCTACACTTATATATGATTGAGGTGCATATGTGACAGCAGCTGGAATGGGTATGTGTCGCTACCTACCTAGACCTAAAACTTCATAATACGATAACATAATCAAATGTTCGAAAGCAAAACATCTCAATTTAATCCTACACATCCACTTAAAGCCCCAGTCACACCTACCCGGATCAGGGGCCGGACGAGCCCCGGACCCTGATCCGGCATGGTCCGTGCCGATCCTGCATGATCCATAGCTCATCCGTGGCTGGTCCTTGGTGATCCTTGGTGATCCATGGCTGGTCCAGTGTGGTCCGGGGAATTGTATGATCCGGGGGTAATCCGGGGGTTCTCCGGGGGTAGTCCGTGTGCCGTCCGGGGCAGTCCAGGTGTTTTTTAAACCGGATGAGGCACGGTTCAGCCACGGTTTAACCCGATCCACCACCGGACTAGCCCAGACATAGCCACGGACCACTCCCAGACTGCCCAGATAAGACCCGGACAAGCCGGATGAGCACGGATTAGCCATGGACCGTGCACGGTTAGCCCGGTTTACCACGGATCAGCCCAGGATGAGCCCCATTTTTGTATATATATATATATATATAGCAGAAGCAAGTCCACTTCAAGTTGCTATTCTGACCTTGGTGAAATAACCCAGGGAGCACCCTGCGGTTTGAAGTTATCTCAGTATTACTCCTTTTATTCCTCAAACAGAGTAGGGTATGGTTTATCACAATAATGCATCTAAAATAAATATGGCAGAAGGTCTATAGTTGGTTTTTGGAGTTTACATCCTGGCAACCTCTAAGGTCATCTCAGGACGGGTATCGACTTGTGATAGTGTGCACTCATGGCGACTTTATAATTATAGTGCTGCCCCACTAGGAAAGCAGGTCACTGGCACCATGACATGATATTCCACTCAGTCACATTATCCTCACACTGAGCTAACCAGTCCTTGCCCTATCCTAATTATGCCGAGCACCAGGCTAGGAGGTGACAAGTCATTAGTTTCACTCGACCGGGAACCGAACTCGCAATCTTCCGCATGCAAGGCCTGCGCTCTACCGATTCGGCCACCGTACACGGTGGTTGGTTGTTGGAGCTTTAAGACCTGGCAACATGTAAGGTCATATTAGGACGGCCACCGACTTGTGACAGTGCACACTCAATGCGATTTTATAGTGCTTGCTACCCCACTGGGAGACGAGGCATGACCTGACATCCCACTCAGTCACATTATCCTGGCACCGAGCCAACCAGTCCTTGCCCTATCCTAATAATGCCGAGCACCAGCCTAGCAAGTGACAAGTCCCAATTTTTCAAGTCATTGGTTTGATTCAACCATGGCTTCACATCCTACGATTTATCAAAACGGGAGACGGACGCTCAACCCATTCGGCCATGCCCTCTGGTCCGAACACATTGTCAGACCATTGTCAGACCATACACCACTGTCTATTTCACTCAGTCAGATACACGGGTCTCCCTCCATTAAAGGGACTGCGGGCTAACGATGTGAAACATCGCATGAACATTTTGTTCGCGGATCTGAACACCGACCACGCCATATGCGGCATGTGCTCAGCGCGCATGCGCAGCAGGAGTGTCCGCTAAAGGGGTAGTCACGGAAAGCAATATCCTACTCGGAATTGCCTGTTTGCTCGCTCAGGTCCCGACTGTGTGTTTATATATACATATCTTTATATATATATATATATATATATATACATATATATATATATATATATATATGCGCATTACTTGAGTATAACGCCGCAGAAGGGATTATTCTATATATTATTATATTATATTATATTATTGTTCTATTATATGATTAGCCAATGGGCACTCTGCGTGTATTTGCTCCTTACTCCTACAGGTACTGGTGGCGCCACCACCACCCGGCCTTAACTTCCGGCGTCACCGCTGTCACTTACTATATATATGCACATATATATACATGTTTACATAGATAGATATATATTTATATATATATATATATATATATGTGTGTGCTTATATAGATATATATGTGAAATATAAGCCTTATATATATATATATATAAATTGGTGGTACTGCCTTTTCTTCATTATTTATTTATTTATTTATTTATTATTACTACACCTGTACCTATGCGATTTGCTCCGGGCCTATTGGTGCTACTGTCACTTCCAGTGCCGATCTGCCGCCAAATCGCCATTCGCTTCGAGATTGTTGAGCTTTATATAATGTAAGGTAGGCCGTTTTTGCTTGGCCATAGCCCGAGAAATAAATGAGGGTTTCCACCACATTGGTCATCTGCTTTTGTCATGGATTTATATATATATATATATATATATATATATATATATATATATATATATATATGGAGGGAGAGGAAGAGAATGTTTGAGAGTGAATAAAGCCCAAAGACTCCTGAGCAAATTGGGGTGAGGGGGTGTGTCCCCTAGATGGAAGAGCGATGTGCACACAGCAACGTATTCAGGGGGGTACTTTGTGGTACTTCGTGGTACTTGTGATACTTTGTAGTATGTTGTGATACATTGTGATACATTGTGATACCTGTGATACCTTTGATACCTTGGAATACCTTGTGGTAGTTAGTGATTCTATGTGGTGCTTAATGATAATTTCTGATGCTTTATCTGGGTGATCTCTATTGCAATAAACTGCTACTTTATAACCTTACTTTATATTTAATAACCAGATGGGATGGCCGAATGAGTTGAGCGCCCGTCTCCCGTTTTGGTAGATAATGGGGTTCGAACCCACGGCTTCGAACCCTGGTCGAGTCAAAGCAGTGACCTACACATTTATATTTGTCACTTCAAAGCCATGCGCTCGTCATTATTAGGATTGGGCAAGGATTGTGGTTGGTCACAATAATGTGACCGAGTGGGATATCAGGTCATGGTTGGTCATGATAATTTGACTGAGTGGGATATCAGGTCATGGTCGGGGCGCCCTTGTCTCCCAGTGGGGCAGCATTATAAAGTCGCCATGAGTACATAATGTCACAAGTCGGTACCCATCCTGAGATGACCTTAGATGTTGCCAGGATGAAAACTTCCAACAACCAACTATATTTAATGATCCGTGAGTCTTATTATGCTTCAGCTTTAATGTACAGAAACAACCCTTCAAACTGTGTCTGAATAGACTTGTTTTCACCATTGGACAGTTTGTCGATAGAAAGCCCGAGCCTACACTTTTACCGACCCAAGGGATTTTTACGCTCTCACACCACATAAACATGGTATGAGAGCAACTGGCCTTTGATGATACTGTAAGTTATACACAGAGGTGGAAACTCAAATTGGCAGAGGTGGGGGCATGGGGAATAGAACCACCGACCTTCGATTAGGAGTCCGACCTAGAAAAATGTAAATCACTCTAACCACTCCACCACAGAGAACACCATTTTAGTCATTGTTTGTCCACTGTGGTTCTCAGAATGAATTAGTCTTTATATTACTCCCAGCTAATCACATACTGAATTACCCCTAACAGTTATAGCTTGTCCAAGGTGGTTCGCAGACTTGATTGGTCTCTATATTACTCCCAGCTAATCACAGACTGAATTACTCCTAACAGTTATAGCTTTTCCACAGTGGTTCTCAGACTTCATTGGTCGCTATATGACTCTCAAATAATCACAGATTGTTTCAAGATAATGCAAACCATGAATAGTTATATTCGCGCATAATAATTATGATTAAGAAAGGTTGTGGCCCTCATGTTACTGCCCCTTTAAGGCTACGACCACATCTGATTTTTTAGAGCATATTGTGACAAGTTTTCGACAATACTTTGATAAGTCATGGTTCTCAGTGTGTCGCCATTTACAACCAGGTTGTATGCATGTCTTGCTTAAAGTTGCATAGTCTGATGGTTTTGAATTTCTGTATTTTTTCTGAGATAAATACATTAGATCGATCACTAGTATCTACTTTACATTAGTACAAAGTTACTTTTAATTTAAATGGTAAAATCTTTAGATATTTTGAGTGCAAACATGGAAAATTAGTTTTGGCCAGCTTGCCAACACTCTGACACTAGAGACTTCTGCAGTAACAGGTTCTGTTAAATTGACTCAGTATTGCTTTCTATGCAGAAACAAATGCTTAATAAGTGCATCAGTATCTAAGTTAGATATGTCAAATCAAATCTAGATCATTGGTTTTGATTTGGAAATTTGATATTTCGTCAGACTATGCAGCTTTAAGTTTAGCGGACAGTGCTGAGCTCAGCCAAAATTAGGCTGGGAAAGTGAGAGTGGTTGAGGACTGGGTCCCATTTGTATATATGGATCCCATTTGTATATATATATGCTCTGTCAACACATGGCAGGAAAGGGTAAACACAGACCATAGAGTGTGACAATGCTCAGTCCATCAGAAGAACGCCTTATTCACTAACCCGGTTGGAGAATGGGGGCAATGCCCTCTTTATCGGGCACGAGGGCATTGCCCTTGTTTTCGGACACATTCTGCCTTACTATGAGTTAGATATTCCCTTCATCCGTGGAATTTACAATGACATATATCATCATATACGGTAGTACCTGTGTTCAGCAACAACTTTGATTCTCGAACCTCTGCCATGTGTGAACAATTCTTCCTCTATGTATGAACTGTCTTTGTCTCATTTCACTCTCCCCTCTGGTATTGGGACACCTCCTATATCAAGACGACATTGGTGTGGGTGCAGAGTATCTGCTAGATATACCGGGCTTGGTAGCCGAATCGGTAGAGCGAAGGCCTCCCGTGCGGAATGTCGGGAGTTCAATTCCTGGTCGAGTCAAACCAATTACTTACAAAATTGATACTTGTCACAAGTCAGTACCTGTCCTCATATGGCCTTATATGTGGACAGGATGTAAAACTCCAACAAACAGGCGTCGGCAGTTAGCAGCAGCGTCGTCGTGGTATGCTTCAAAGATTCATGATTTGTTAATCTTGATTAATCGGTGGTTGTATTTTTTATTCAACTTAAAAAGAATTCCAATTGAAGATTTTTTGTTTTCAGCACCGAGCCACTGGTCTTCCAGCCTTAATAATTATGGAACATTTGAACTCTTTATCGATGAGATGATAAGATGGTGTGAACAATATAGACAATAGCAGATTGTAATCAGGCATTGCACATATTATGGCGATCCGATTTTGTTTGTGTAGACTGGAGAATAGCCATTTACCTTTAGACTATATCATTGATTTGCTGATCATACCTTTGAGGAGACATTAATACAATGGGCATGACTTGCTGTTACAGGTAGTAGTGGCTTTTGGATTATGCAGGTAATGGTTGCATGATTCATTTAAATTGTCTTGGTCAACTTCAGTGTTGTGGTTAGTGTATGTTTTATTAGTTTGGTCGGGCTTTATAGGGTAGTGGTTATACTTTGGTAGTTGTTGTTATTTATTTTACTGTTTTTTTCCAGGGGGGATTTGAGAGGGTTCAACACAATGGACGCATTTTTAACACAATGCTCCTGGTTATATGTTCATAAGTTCCTCGACCTTCGACCATTGAGATTGGATTTGTTGTTTGCTGGAGTTTTATTTCATGCCAACATCTAATGTCATATCAGGATGGGTACCAACTTGTGATGGTGCCCCTTCGTGGTGACTTTATAGTGCTGTCCCACTGGGAGATCAGGCTGCCAGCAACATGACCTGATATCCCGCTCAGTCACATTATCCTGACACTGAGCCAACGAGTCGTTGCCATATCTTAATAATGCCGAGCACCTGGCTGGAAGCGACAAGTATCAACTTTAAGTCATTGGGTTTGACTCGACCACGGTTCGAACCTGCAGGTTCCAATCCACGATTTACCAAAACAGGAGACAGACAGCAATCTTTTATCTAATCACTGCGCATGCTGCATGCGCCAAGTGGCGCGCGGGTCCAGGGGTCAACGCCGGTGTCACAGTTAGAAAGCGTAGGCCTACCCGGTTTAAAATGGGTATTTTTGGAATATGCATGCGTCAAAGTCGAATGGCAAGCCTGAAATCTTTTCTGAATTTCTGGCTTGCTTCTGTCTGTGGTGGAGCTCTCTGGAAATGTAGGGTGAGACAAGCCAGGATTCCTTCAGGAATCATTGTAGTGAATATGTTATGCTTGATTGTATATATTATCCTCTGCACTAACAAGTTAACAAACAATTAACAAGTTATTAAACATGGGCATACTCTCAATCAGGCAGAAATGCATGCTCATGTGCATTGTGTAAACACCAGTTTTAAACCAGATACCCTTTAAAACTGCGAAACCGGGGCGATACTAATTATGTATGTTAAGTGCAGTAATGGGTGCGCCACCTGAAGGTCGCCGGCCGGGCAAATTGAACGCAGTCCGTGCTGGGTTTGCACAAGGGCGGGTAACTGAAGCCTGCCGAGTGAAGTAGGCACCACTTAGAAAGTAGGCAGCTTCCTTTTTACACACTCCACACATTGTATGCACATAATTAATGCCAGGCGCTGACCTGCTCGACTGAACTGGCTCATGGTGCCGGGTAGATAAAGGATTCACCCGGGACTCGCAGTACCCGGGTGAAGATCAGACTAATATAAAAATGGTCGAAAAATCGGGCTAATGAAATGAGTCTTTATGAGAGCCTAATTTCACAATCGAAGAAGCAACATTTATTCTTCATATTTCCCCGCTACCTTTGAGTTGAAAAATATAATAAAACATCTGTTTTAATAAGATTTAAAAGTGAAATCGATGGTGTTCTATGGCCGCCATCTTGTCTTTTTCCATTCTTTCCCATTTCACCAACTCTGTGCCGATATAAGTAACCATTTGACACTGGAGCCAGCCATTGTACTTCCTGTTCCATACTAAAGCTATTTTCGCCTGTATTTACATTACGTTGTCCTTCACCCGTGTACTACAAGTACCGGGTGAATCTTTTATCTAGGTGCCAGGCAGCATGGCGGGTGCCTATCCGAGCGGGACAACATTTAAGGCTGTGTATCCATAGACGGTTCCCTTGTGGCATGTTCGCTTGGTCGGTGTTTGCTTGTGACCTGGTGATGCACCACACAGACAATGAACCTGTCTTTTTTGCTTAGTGGCTGTTGTTCTCATAGGTTTGACCCAGGGACAGTATGGCCTTGAGTATGTCACATATGCCGGGAACATTGAGAATGAAAATGTTCATTGTCTGTGTGTCGCAAAACAAGGTCACAAGCGAACACAGAACAAGGGAACAAGGGAACACGCCATAAGGGAATAGTCTATCGATACACAGCCTTAGATTCACTCTATACCTACGATAGGGTAGATTGAAGATGCACCCCTCCGTTAAAGGGACAACCCATTAGAAAAAGTTTAAAAAACTGTTGGGTACACAAAGAACCAATCAGAGAAGATGAGCTCCTCGTTCCCTCATCCAGTGATTATCTATATCACACAGAGTTAATGAAATGAGAGCGAATGCCAAAATGCTCCAAATTTGACTTTTAAACTACATTTTGTATTATATTTTTCAAATCAAAAGTAGCTGGTAAATATGAAGATGTACATGTGAAGAATATATTTTGCTTCTTAAATTAATACTTTGTGTGCTCAGTTCATTGACACAGCCTTTCGCTACTTGTTCTAATGGGTTGTTATTCACCCCTACTGGAGGTACGGGGTGAGTCAATACACTGATACAGGGTATGTTTAATAACCATACAACATGTTATAAAATATTCTGATTTACGGCATTGGGGGGAATGCAAATGTTCTATTACTGATCAGGTATACATGACCAAGCGCATGTATGTATATATATGTAGGTGCTGGTGGTGCCTGATTGAGATGTAAATAGACATAGTGGTGCTGGCAGGGCTGTGTGTAAGGGGCAATCAGGGCCTACCCCCTCCCCCTCTGCTGGGTAGGATCACCACACTCAGGCTCAAAGCTGGTGGTGGCCAAGGGAGCCACGCAGCTTGGTGGTGGTGGGCAGACTACTGGTAACCATGGGGACCAGGAATGCTGGATCCCTAATGGTAGGGCCAAGAATGCTTGTTTCCCATTGGGGGAAAAGGGTGGGGTGATACTTTACAATGAACCCATGTAGCATATAAATAATAAACCAGAGGGCTTGACTCTCTCTCTTCCTTTACACTTTATACTCTTCCTTTCTCCTTGACTGTATTGATTTCACTATAGCCTGCCCACACAACCACAGATTCGAGCCATAGACTTTACAATGTAGTGTGTGCCGGATCCTGGTCACAGCAACGAGTGTCATGAAGGTGATGAAAATTGGAAATATTGTGACAAGAGCAAGTTTCAAATCCACCCCTCTTGCCATTCAAGGGCTAGCTTGCTAACCATTACGCTACCTAGGTTCCCTGATGCAATCGCCCTATCCACACCTACTTGTCTATGTTGTCCCTTGCCTGAGAGATCAATTCATACTACTGCAATATTTGTATTGCTACACCACCTAGGCTTCCTGATGCAATCACCCTATCCACACCTACCTGTCTATGGCGGCTGTTCGCCTGAAAGGTCAGTGCATACTAATACAGTATTTCTATTGTTGCAGGTGCCTTTCTAATACCGTACTGCTTGACCTTGACATTGGCCGGGGTGCCCATGTTCTTCATGGAAGTATCGCTTGGACAATACCTCAGTATCGGCGGGCTCGGAGTGTGGAAACTTTCACCCATCTTCAAAGGTAAGTGTGTTTAAAAAAAAAAAAAAAAGTGATATATTGTATCGAATATAAGTCGATGGGTAAGTTTGAAGGAAATACCTGGAATTAGGCCTAGCTTGACTATAGGTCGAGTTTCAGCAGCTCAAGCCATTGTCAAAGGAGGGCGATATTGGGCAGTGTTTGGGGCCGAAGGAGGACTTTTACAACTATGTACCAACTTAAGTTTTGTTGATAAAATAGACAATAAAAAATGTTTATTTGACTTTTGATTACTTTTCCAAATAAAATGTTATCCATTATGTTGACGTGATGATTTGGTCTTTCATTCTTATTCTTAAATCTTAAATTCTTAAATTACATGTGAGTGCCTATGCACATATGTGGACAGTGATAAGCCCCTCATCGCGTCTAATAAGGTATGCAGTGTCTCCCAGCATCCTCTACGCCCCCGCCTGCGCGAGGTGGGGATGAAAAACAACCTTATATAAAAGCTGGCGAAGGATTTTGAATTGCTGGGGAAATGAACTGAGCTGATAAATTCTTAATTTAAGAATCAAAATATACTCTTCACATCTATCTTCATATTTACTCGCTACTTCTGATTTGAAAAATATAATAAAACATATACTTTAACACATTTCAAAAGTGAAATTGACTTCATTTTATCCCCGTTTTATCTGGTCTTTTTGCATTCTCTCTCATTTCACCAACTATGTGCCGATATAAGTAGCAATTTGATACTGGAACCAGAGATTCTACTTCCTGTTCCATACTAAACCTCTTTTCACCCGTATTTAGACTTCGTTGTCGTTCACCCTTCTATTGCAAGTACAGGGTGAATCTTTTATCTTGCATTGATAGCGAATAGCTCACGGTACGCCACTTTAAAATAGATGAGATGACCGTTCCAACTGCGCATGCGCTGAAAACGGCGCTGGCAGCAAGCAAAGGCGAACAGCCATTGCGTTTGCCAATAAGCATAGGGCAAAACTTCCATTTCATTCAAAATTAATAGAAAAACATAACAATTTGGCATAAACATGTATGCACACATGCAATATAATGATTTGATGAATATAACTAAGACAAAACTAGCCATAATTAAGCATTTTGAGCTAAGAAACATACAATTCCACACAAAACAATCAGTCACTTTAAGGCTGATATCCATATCATTATTATTAATTCTTGTTCTAAATATTAAAATGCCAAATGTGTCAACAGACACTTGTTTCAGAGAAATATATAACGAATATATGATTAACCCTACTAATTTTCTAGTTCTACATATGTCATTAACCATAGGATATAAATAAAAACATGAATAAAATAAGTCAAACTGACTCTGACTATGGCTCGAACACTAGTCTGAGTGCCCAGATTTCTCTAAATCTAAATGCACATGGCATAAGATGTGCTGATTATATTGATGTAAATGCAATGATGGATAAAAGATTAATATCTTAATTTATGATATATATTTTTTTAGGTGGTATTCTATGTACCAAACAACAGCTGAGATGAGCTGAAACTAGCATATTTCATAGCTGCACCCAGTGTATTAGCATGTGCCATGTGCTTCTCGCGGGTTTATTTTTCTTCCACGCATCCCACAATGCACTGCGCCACTGGAATGCCGATGTAGTCTATTACAATGAGCAGACGACACAGTTAGAACTAGTTCCCGTCACTCCCACCAGGTGTCGGCTACGCGGCGGCTGTGAGCGCGGCCTGGCTCAACTGCTACTACATCGTCATCCTGTCGTGGGCGCTCTACTACCTGTTCATGTCGTTCAGGGCCAGCCTGCCCTGGGCCTCCTGCTCCAATTGGTGGAACACGCAGAGCTGCCGCTCTGAGTACAAGCGGCCCTGCTCCCTGCTGGCCAGGCCCAACGCCACGATGACGTACGGCGCAGGCGCGGGCGGGGAGGAGCCCGTCAACGTCACTTCCGTCGTGTGTAACGCGACGGACGCCAAGACCAACTTCACGTCGCCAGTGCGCGAGTTTTGGGAGTAAGAGTACCTTTTGGTAACTTTTTCTTTTTTTTTAATGCGAAAATATTGAATATATATATATATAAATTATTCAGTATAACCCCGTTAAATGAAGCTCGGTTAAACCAAACGATCGGTTAATCCAAACTTTTTTCGGTGGCCCGGCAAAATACTACCATTTATCATATAAAAAAGTTGGTTAAACCAAAGTTGGTTAATCCAAACTATCGGTTAATCCAAACAAAATTGTCGGACACCAGGCCACTTCCAGTATGGTTAAGCCAAACTTTCATGTGGTTATAAGGTCATCTGAGACCCCACTGACTTCTTTATATGATAAATGGTAGTATTTTGCAGGGCTGCCGAAAAACGTTTGGATTAGTCAATCGTTTGGGTTAACCAAGCTTAGTTTAATAGGGTTATAACTGTATATACATTAACAAACAATGATTAAAGTGTCTACATATATTGTATATTACATTCATAATGTACCCGCGTTTTTGCCAAAGCCAAGTCAAAGTCAAAGTCAAAGCTTAGTTAAACCAATGATCGGTTAATCCAAACAAATTTCTAGGGTCCCTTCAAGTTTGGTTTAATGGGGTTATACTGTATAAGCATAGCGATAAACCCTTTATCGCGGGTAATAAGTTATTTAGTGGGGGGAGGCTGCTTTCGCCACTTGGTCGGAAGATGTGCTAGTGTCAAGTGCTCCTACTACAACATTACATCATCATCATCATGCTGTCGGTCGCAATGCGACAAAGACTGCTTTCATTACTTGACTGCCGCTCTCCATTTATCATGAAAGCTGCCGGCAAAAGTATTGAAGTGCTGCTGGCTTTTGCAAGTTACCAGCGGCACTCTCTCGGGGAGCAAATAGAGGTTTCACACCGGCAAGAACATGTCCAGACAGGCGCAAAACTATTTGTCCCTGCAGTGGCTGGTCGGGAGATGTTAGGAGTTCCATACATCAACCGCCCTTAATGCTGCCACAGTGACATGGTTTTCTGTTTAGGGTTTGCTCCCTTTGCCTTTGGTTCTGTCAAGAACCTGTACCACAAGGCAGTGGTTTACAACTCTGCAGGGCAGGGGCGTCAAACTCCCTGAGGTATTGTAATACCTGCATACCTGCATTACACAACATTACAAGATACATTTACATCCGAAGTTCAAGGCCGACCTGGAGTGGTGGCTGAAGTTTGCATCCACCTTTAACGGCTCCGCAAACATATTCCCGCGCCAATCTCAAGCGCTCTGCACATACAGTTTTTTTGTTGTTTTAAAATTTTTTTTTTATTGAGGCTGTATTTATTCTGTCCATAGCATGTAAGCCTGGGTACCCAGGCTTGTTTTCAATGCTGGCCAGCTGTAGTGTTGGTGTTGTCTTACCAAACAGTAGCTGCTGATAAGTTATTTGATTGTCTGCATTTCAGTAGCAGATAGATAGTCTGTTGGTACGTTTAGTAGTCTATGTTAGTTTTTTTGGGCCCTCTGGGCATTGTATTTTTGTTGCGAGCTGCTTCGACTTTGCGGCCTTTCATGCGGGCGACTGGCTTGCAGGACAATGGCGTGGAGCAATGGGTGCACAGTCAGATAATTTTAGCCAGTACTCATTTAAAGAATATTGAATTTATACAACCTGTATATCGCTAACTACCTAAAACCGCTATTTGCAATCCAAAAGAGGTTTTCAGATTAAAGAGGTACAACCTGTGTATTGCTAACTACCTTGAACTGCCATTTGCAATCAAAGAAACGTTTCCAGATTAAAGAGGTACAACCTGCATATTGCGAACCACCTAAATTCACCATTTGCAATCCAAGAAAGGTTTCTGGATTAAAGAGGTACAACCTGTCTATCGCTAACTACCTTGAACTGCCATTTGCAATCCAAGAAAGGTTTCCAGATTAAAGAGGTACAACCTGTATATTACTAACTACCTTGAACTGCATTTGCAATCCAAGTAAGGTTTCCAGATTAAAGAGGTACAACCTGTATATTGCTAATTACCTAAAACCGTCATTTGCAATCCAAGAAAGGTTTCCGGATTAAAGAGGTACAACCTGTATATTGCTAATTACCTAAAACCACCATTTGCGATCCTTCGCTAATGACCCTTTTCTTTCGTGGACCAGGAGGAATGCCCTGCAGATCACCGGTGGCCTGGACGAGCCTGGGGAGATGCGCTGGCAGCTGGCTTTAACACTGCTGCTGGCCTGGGTTGTCGTCTACTTCTGCATCTGGAAAGGTGTCAAGTGGACAGGCAAGGTAACACGTGACCCGCTCACACGGCACTTAGACAGTGGTCAATAAGGTTGAGCACCCAGATCAATGCTGTCGGTTGGAGGCAGAAAATCACTAACAAATTATAGTTCCTTCGATAGTTTTGTTATAGCATGAGGCACAATTTTGTTATTAATGTAAATGTAAATGTAAATTTGTTAAATGTCATTGACCTAATATAATTATTTTCTTCTCTGAGTTAAAGTTTAGCGATTTGCTTCTATTCCCTGTATTACCTCGGATGTGACGTCCTCTCCCCCCTCCCCCCACCGACTCCCCCCCCCCCCTCCTCCACCATACCCAATACATTATTAAGAAAAGATAATAATTTCGCTGTAACTTGGCGACAGGACTCCCGTTCTCAAAGGCACACGAAATTTAACAGAGATTAACGCAAAAGTGAGGACCAGTACAAAAAAGGAGTGGAGGTGAACAGTTTATTTTCAACAGCAAGACAAAGGGAAAAGTTTAGAGGAGTTTGTGACTGGGCGGAAAGCTAAAGTTTGAAGCAAAAGAGGTGGTGTGGCATCGGTGGTAAGTAGACGTGGTTGGAGGAGGGACTCTTTAGACTATGTGTCCATAGATACACAGTCTATCCTGGCATGTTCCCTTGTTCCATGTTCCCTTGTAACCTTGTGACATGCCACACAGACAATGAACCTGTGTTTTGTTCAGTGGCCGTTCCTATAGGTTGAACCCAGGGAGAATGGCCTTGTGCACGGCTATGTGACATACTGACTGGGAACATAGAGAATGAACGTGTTCATTGTATGTGTGGCATGTCACAAGGTCACAAGCGAACACAGAACAAGGGAACACACCACAAGGAAACAGTCTATGGATACACAACTTTAGAAGGTCTGGGAGACAGCCGAGCGAGAGGTGCTGATTGGCTGAGGAAAGTCTGGGAGACAAGAGAGAGGCGCTGATTGGCTGAAGTGGGTTTGGGAGACAGGAGAGATGGGCGCTGATTGGCTGAGGAAGGTCTGGGAGACAGAAAAGAGAGAGGCACTGATTGGCTGAGGAGGGCCTAGGATACAGGAGAGAGAGGGGCGCTGATTGCCCGAGGGCATGTAGAGCCAAGGGTGAGTTGAGTTTGGAAGTGAGTGAAAGTGAGTAGAGAAGTGAGTCGTCAAGGAAGTGTGAGGGACCAGGAGGATAGCACAAATAGAGGTGTTAACTGGTCCCCTGTGAATCACACTAATATTTTTACTAATTACACAAGAGTATTAAGTCCCATTTCACCTTTGTTCCTTTTTTTTGCCAACAGGTGGTGTGGTTCACTGCGCTGTTCCCCTACGTGCTGTTGTTCATTCTCTTCATTAGAGGGGTCACGCTGCCAGGCGCCAGTCTGGGCATCCAATTCTACCTGTACCCAGACTTCAAGAGACTCTCAGATTCCAAGGTAAGTTTCACTCTGACACGCTTTATATCAGTTTGGTATTTTGTGGGTTTCTGTTGTACTGTTCTGTCTTCTTGTTTCAAACTGCTAGTATATTAAATGATGAAATATGGGAATTGATATTTTCTATCTGAGCCTCGTAATGGAAAGCAGTATACACAATTTATGTTATCGTTGTTGTTGTTAATATGTTTATTCTGCTGAATAAGTTCTTTTGTCAGCGCCGAAGCACTGGTCTTCCAGCCAATTCTGAAATTCTAGATTTTGTAGTTTTTTGTTGTTGATACATCAGTTTTTTAAGCAGGGGAAATTTCAATCGCGGATGATTGGTCTTCCTCATTCCATTGCTCCTTGCCCTATCCTAATAATGCCGAGCGACTGGCTAGGAAGTGACAAGTATCAATTTTTAAGTCATTGGTTTGAGACTCCACCAGGATTCGAACACACGATCCCATGATCTACCAACATGGGAGACGGATGCTCTAACTCATCAAAAATGATATGCTGTGTATATATATACTAATGCGAACTAACAATAGTGGTTAAATACACAATATAGCACAATCGATTCCTGATAGGTATCTACAGGTACCACAGTGATATGGCAGCACTAGTGTCATAAGACTACATAGATAATGATGATATATAAACGAAATTGCTGGCTGGATATATGTTATTTACTTGTTTATGAATGTTGCATGAGGCCGAAGGCCGAGACTCATAGTCATGCCAATCCCAACAAATCATATTGTAAGGCCATCTATCCATAGACTGTTTTCTTGTGGCATGCTCCCTGGTTCCAGCGGCGGTTAACTAATGAAAGCAGTCTTTGTCGCATTGCGACTGACAGCATGATGATGATGATGTGTGTGGCTACCACTGTGTCACTTCTCTCCAAGGTGTGGATCGATGCTGCAACTCAGATATTCTTCTCATATGGACTGGTTCTTGGCGCGCAAATCGCCCTTGGAAGTTATAACAAGTACCACAACAACGTATACAAGTGGGTGCTCCATTTTATGCCACACCTGATACCTTCAATCACAGCCTTTTGTGTAGTTTGGCTTCTCTATCTGAAGAGTTCAGGTGCAAAAAAAACCCGACAAATCCATGTTAGTTGTTCTCTGTGAAATAGAATTTATTGTCGTGCTTTACAGGTAAAGTCTATCAATTTCATATCGGGTAATGCATTATATATATAGGAGAGGTGTTGGTTTCTCCACACACAAAAATGGATTTGATTATCGGAATGATGGCAGCTTCAGCTCAAACCTTGGTAGTCATGTTTTCATTTTGGCCTGAATGGCATTTGTCGGTTTTTTGCACCTGAACTTTTTCATCTGAAGTTGAAATGGGTGGAGAAATTTCAATCAAAGGGACCTTTCTATGGGATAGAATTCATACATTTTGCAAAGGCGTTAATCATTTCTGTGTGTAAATAAATATGCGCTTGAAGTAACAACAAACCACAAGACCTCACAAACCTCAAGCTTTAAAGATATTTCAAATAACGTTGTTTATTAAATGTTTTCCTGTAAATAGTAATAGTTGTTCAATATGCGTTTGACAATAGATCATAATAATTTTTAATAAAACCTCTTCAAGGACAATCTAGACATCTTGGAGATAAGAGTCCCAATGAGAGTTAGCTAATAATGCTTTTAGCACATTGAATTCTGGATATTACAAATAATGTTTTTTTAATGTTTTCCTGGAAGTAATAGTTGAAGAATATGCTTATTATCAGTAGATCATAATCATTTTTAATAAAAACCTCTTCAAGGACAATCTAAGCCTCTTTGAGATAAGAATCCCATTGAATGTTGGCTCATAATGCTTTGAGCACTTTTAATTCTCGTTTATATTCGTTTTTATCTTAGCACTATCACATTGATATTGGATGCAAACAACTGTAAATAAATACAACTGAAGAAAAGAATACCTTCAGCTGACATTAAAACATTGATTCATTGAGCTTGGAACCAAAAAGGTTGCGGTTAATTTAACAAAACAAAAACAAATGAAAAGAAGCTGATTTGCGTTGAATTCTCGTCTATAATTGTTTTAAACTGAGCACCATCACATTGATATTCGATGCAAACAACTGAAAAAAAGAATACATTCAGCTGATATTAAAACATTGATTCAATGAACTTTGAACCAAAAAGGGTGGTGTCAATTAAAATAAAGAAAATAATAATTAAAAAATGAAAGTTAAAATCTTTTCTTTTTTTTTGTTAAGAGGCTGATTTGTGATGATTTTGTTTGTTTCAGAGACGCGCTCATCATCTCTTGTGTAAACAGCTCGACCAGCTTCTGTTCTGGTTTTGTCATATTCTCCGTCATCGGTTTCATGGCCACAGAACAAGGGAAGCCTGTGTCCGAGGTAGCGGCCTCAGGTGGGTGGGCATGGCTTAAGTTTTATCAAACAATGCGAAGCATGCACGACAGGACCTTTTGGTGCTGTTTTGTTTCTCAATAGGAAGTGTGGTGTTAAATTTTGTGTTTTCTTAAACAGGCTGTTTTTGGTGATATTTCTCGATAGAAAGTGTTGGTGTAAAATGTTGTGTTTTCATAAACAGGTTGTTTTGGTAATGTTTCCAAATAGGAAGTGTTGGTGTAAGATGTGTTTTCATGAAGAGGCTGTTTTTAGTGATGTTTCTCGATAGGAAGTGTTGGTGTAACATTTTGTCTTTTCATAAAAAGGCTGTTTTGGTCATGTTTCTCGCTAGGAAGTGTTGGTGTAAAATATTGTGTTTTCATAAACAGGCTGTTTTTGGTCATGTTTCCCAATAGGAAGTGTTGGTTTAAAATTTGGTGTTTTCATAAAGAGGCTTTTTTGGTGTGCTGTTTCTCAATAGGAAGTGCAGCTGTAAAATGGTGCAAGTAACAAAGAGACTATTTTGTTAAAGTTGCATAGTCCGATGGTGTTGAGTTGATGTCACTTTTCTGAGATAAATATATTAAATTGTTTGTTTTTGTCTACATTACAGGACTTTATTTTGAAGTAACTTTAATTTTAAATGGCCAACTTTTGAGATATTTGAAGTGCAAACATTAAAAATTAATTTTGGCAAGCATGCTAAAATCCTGCCAACATAGGCTTCAACAGTAGCATGTTCATTTGACTCAGCATTCCCTTCTATGCGGTAGCAAATGCTTAATATGTGCATCAGTATCTAAGTTAGATATATAGGATCAAATCTGGGGAATTGTTTTGGTTTTGAAAAGTTTATGCTTTTATCGGTGTATGCAACTTTAATGTTTCTCAATCAGAAGTATTGGTGTAAATGTTTGCAGTAATAAACTACATGTTTTATTGTTTGAGGGGGGGGGGGTTCATAGGAAGTATTTGTGTAAAAAAGACTACACCAAGCGGACACAAATTTAATAATATATAAATAACAAACATGTAAATTATAAGGTCATTTAATTAAGGTTAGGCATCTCCATTTAACGAGTTAAAATATGAACATTTATCAATAATGCACTAGCAAAAGATGCAGATCACCTATTCATGGCCATTATATTATTATAACACATTGCCTTGTCTGTCAATGTAAATTGTTGTATTACTTCAGCGCAATGTCCTACTATGTCCAAGCTGCTCCAAGCATATGAGTGGCCAGCGGGTCCGGGTGACTGTTAAAGCATGGTAATTAAGTAACGCTTATTCCATCACATCTCTCCGCGTTTTGTGTGCCCCTGCCAAAAATGGTGTTAAATTTACAAATGACGCATCCTGTTTGCAGGTCCAGGCCTGGCCTTCCTCGCCTATCCGTCCGCCTTGGTTCAGCTGCCCATCTCTCCGCTGTGGGCATGTCTCTTCTTCCTCATGCTTTTCCTCATTGGTCTTGACTCTCAGGTGAGTAGTGAATGCTGATTATGTATGTTGGCGCGGCAACATCGTTAATTCGCGAGCGAGTCTAACTTGACCCCTCCCTGAACCCCATGTGACCATCACCGCCCGCATATCTCACTTCGGCACAGGCCCGCAAACAAGCAAGTCAGATTTTCCCATCCACCCTACCCTCTTTTGTTTTGTTTTAGTTTCTTTCTTTTGTCTCTTTAATAGGGGTTAAGTTCTGATTTCACTAGTTCCCTCTATTCCTATGCCTTAAATGTATCTTTCATCTCGCTTCAGAAATATGCCCAGTCGCATTTGCCAACTCCAACAGCCAATTGCGGACAATAAGGAAGCCAGTCCTTCCTTGACAATGGTGCCAGTCACCCGCATTTGAGCCAGCCTCAATCGCCTCTGTGGCACTGACCTTTTTTGTTTATTTTTGTTATCTGATTATGATATGATGATGATTGAGATAACCTATGATATTGCAATGATGGAGCAACCATTCAATAAACATAACTAGTTATATATGCCTTCTCTCTTGTGTCCGAGCACTGCAAATTAAGTAAATAGTGTAGTTTGTTGGGGTTTGTACATGCTTGCAATATCCATGGTCATATCAGAATTGGTACCGGCTTGTGACAGTGCACACTCACCGCGACTTAATTGTGCTGTCCCTACTGGGACACCAGGCTACCGGCACCATGACCCCATATCCCACTCAGTCATATTATCCTGATCCTGAGCTAACCAGTCCTTGCCCTATCTTCGTAATTCCAAGCACTAGGCTAGGTGATGACAAGTATCAATTTTGTAAGTCATTGGTTTTGACTATCGGCTGGGATTCGAACTCCCAACCTTACATATGGGAATCCAGCACTCCTAGTGACCACTGTCTCTAGTTGATAAAATAGGTAATTGCACCTCTTTGAACAATGCACTAAGTTATTCTATTCAACTGTGAAATATTGTGCTTAGAGCCGGATTCAAACTTGCCATGCAGAGGTAGGTGTGCTAATTAGTAGTCTATCAGACTTCCTGTTAAATGGATTAAGAAGAGGTGTTGCTCTGATGGTGGTCAGTTGGCGAGTGGCTAAGCGGGAGCGTGATGGGCAATGGGGAAGACGGTAAAGGTGGAGGAGAGGTGATTAGTTGGTGAGAGTTGAGGGCGGTGTAATCATGGAAGGGTATGGGGACTGATTGGGTGGGTGTCTGGGGGTGGGAAGGGCTGCTTCGCTGTTCTCTACACCCCGAGCAATGACAGCATATGAGCGCCACCATCCGCTCAGTTAATTAACGCCATTTCTATGAGATGTGTAGTGTGTTCATTTAACCCCATTTCTATGAGATGTGTAGTGTGCTCATTTAACCCCATTTCAATGAGATTTGTAGTCCACTCATTAAATTAAACCCATTTCTATAAGACGTGTAGTGTGCTCATTTAACCCCATTTCTATGAGATGTGTAGTGTGTTCATTTAACCCCATTTCTATGAGATGTGTAGTGTGCTCATTTAACCCCATTTCTATGAGATGTGTAGTGTGCTCATTTAACCCCATTTCTATGATATGTGTAGTGTGCTCATTTAACCCCATTTCTACGATATGGCTAGTCTGCTCATTTAACCACATTTCTATGAGATGTGTAGTCTGCTCATTTAACCCCATTTCTATGAGATGTATAGTTTGTTCATTAAATTAACCCAATTTCTATGAGATGTATAGTATTCTCATTTAACCCCATATCTATTAGATGTGTAGTCTGCTCAATTAACCCCATTTATATGAGATGTGTAATCGGCTCATTTAACCCCATATCTATGAGATGTGTTGTCCGCTCATTTAACCCCATTTCTATGAAATGTATAGTTTGTTCATTAAATTAACCCCACTTCTATGAGATGTATAGTATTCTCATTTAACCGCATATCTATGAGATACGTAGTCGCTCATTTAACCCCATATCTATGAGATGTGTTGTCTGCTCATTTAACCCCATATCTATGAGATGCGTAGTCGCTCATTTAACCCCATATCTATGAGATGTGTCGTCTGCTCATTTAACCCCATATCTATGAGATGTGTTGTCTGTTCAATTAACCCATATCTATGAGATGTGTCGTCTGCTCAATTAACCCATATCTATGAGATGTGTCGTCTGCTCATTTAACCCATATCTATGAGATTTGTCGTCTGCTCATTTAACCCCATATCTATGAGATGTGTCGTCTGCTCAATTAACCCATATCTATGAGATGTGTCGTCTGCTCATTTAACCCATATCTATGAGATGTATCGTCTGCTCATTTAACCCCATATCTATGAGATGTATAGTACGCTCATTTAACCACATATCTATGAGATGTGTAGTCTGCTCATGTAACCATATTTCTATGAGATGTGTAAGATCTAGTATATTCCCACGGACCTATTACCTGAGCTGTCTCATCTGCAGTTCTGCACTTTGGAGGGTTTCATCACGGCCTGTGTGGACGAGTGGCCCCGACAACTGCGGCCCCGTAAGGAGCTCTTCATTTTATTTGTGTGCGTCTGCTCATACCTGGTGGGCCTCTCCATGGTAACGCAGGTGAGTGCTCTCATTTTAGCAATGTTTTCCTGCAGACACACACACCCGCCCAACCCCATTGAAAGGTAGTCTTAGTGACCATTTTCACCATGAACCCACCCCGCCCCACTCCGGCACGCCCCTCACCCCTAACAATTCTGCCACACCCTGCCCCGCCTCGCCCCGCCCTGCCCCCGCCCCGCCCCGCCCGCCGCCCGCCCCGCCCGGCCCCGCCCCCCCCCCGCCCCCCGCCTCCGCCCCCCCCCCCCGCCCCGCCCCCGCCCCCGCCCCGCCCCGCCCCGCCCCGCCCCGCCCCCCCCCTCGGCCCCGCCCCGCCCCGGCCCTGCCCCGCCTCGCCCCGCCCTGCCCAAGGTAACCATTCCTTTCCCTGTTCGAGTGCCAGTCTAGGAAGTGACAAATATCCATTTAGTAAATCACTGGTTTGGTTCGGCTGCGATTCCATCCCAAAACCAAAATCCCGTTGTGCAGTTCCCCAGTTTTTTTTATTTATTTATGTATTTGTTGTTAACTGTTAAAAATGTATCGGACTCGCAGCAATTCAACTTTCAGACATTATGCATAACTATGTATGGACAGCGGTAAACACCATAACACCATGTGCATGCACTGAAATTAATGTTTATCTAATTCCATTGAAATCATGTAAATAAAAAAATAAAAGACTGAAAAGATAATAATAATAATAACAACAACAACAACAGCAGCAACAATTTCAACAACAACAATAATAACAACAACAACAAAAACAATTTTTTTTTTTTAAACTTCCCACCCGATCTTGATTTGAGTGATCAAAAGGACAATCACCAACTTTGTAATCATTATTTCGCCTGACATGAATGTGTGCTTTGTCTCTTCTTTGTCCACTTCATAGGGAGGAATGTACGTATTCCAGTTGTTTGACACATATTCCGCGAGTGGCATATGTCTGCTATTCTTGATCTTCTTTGAATGCATCGCAATATCCTGGGGATATGGTAAGCTCTTAAGCTTCTATATTCTGTTCGAATTCAAATACAGTACCATCCATGCAGCATTCCTGATATGATACCTTCATAACAGCTGTCATATATACAGTATCACCTCTCTAACCAATCACCTCTACAGATCGACCACTCCCCTATATCGACTGCTTTATTTGGGTCCCAAGCGAGTACCCATAATACCATTGTAATGAGTAAAAGAAAATCACTGAACCGACTACCTCCCTAAATCGACCATTTGAAGTCAGTCCCATGGGTGGTCGATTTAGAGAGGTTTTACCGTATACGGATGCTTGTATCTCGATGTTTTATAACTTTGGATTTCTTAAAGCAACACTATAAGGCTGCTATGAGCGTGCAGTGACGAGAGGAACTAGATTACTGAAATTGATACTGGGTTGTTGTGACGTCACACCATATTGATTAAAAATAAGAAATTGAAATGATCCTACATAGCTGATCAATGCGTAAATTCTAACTAGGTAGCAAAATCAGGAGATATTCATTCTGTATTGCTAAGCAACTATACAATGAACTGATTCGGAACTAAATCAGGAGATATTCATTCTGTACTGCTAAGAAACTATATGATGAATTGATTCGGAACCGAATCAGGAGATATTCATTCTGTATTGCTACAAAGCTATGCAATGTACTGATTCGGAACCAAATCAGGAGATATTCATTCTGTATTGCTAAGCAACTGCACAGTGAACCGATTCAGAACCAAATCAGGAGATATTCATGCTGTACTGCTAAGAAACTATACGATGAATTGATTCGGAACCAAATCAGGAGATATTCATTATGTATTGGTAAGCAACTGTACAATGAACTGATTCGGAACCAAATCAGGAGATATTCATTCTGTATTACAAAACAACTATACAATGAACTGATTCGGAACTAAATCAGGAGATATTCATTTTGTATTACAAAGCAACTATACAATGAGCTGATTCGGAACTAAATCAGGAGATATTCATTCTGTATTACAAAGCAATATACAATGAACTGATTCGGAACCAAATCAGGAGATATCCATTCTGTATTGCTCAAAAACTATACAATGAATTGATTCGGAACCAAATCAGAAGATATTCATGCTGTATTGCTAAGCAACTATACAATGAACTGATTCAGCACCAAATCAGAACATATTCATTTTGTATTGCTAAGCAACTGTACAATGAACTGATTCGGAACCAAATTAGGAGATTTTCATTCTGTATTGCTAAGCAACAAACTGATTCGGAACCAAATTAGGAGATTTTCATTCTGTATTGCTAAGCAACAAACTGATTCGGAACCAAATCAGAACATATTCATTCTGTATTGCTAAGCAACTGTACAATGAACTGATTCACAACCAAATTAGGAGGTATTTATTTTGTATTGCTAAGCAACTATACAATGAACTGATTCGGCTCAAGAATGACATGAAGAAGAATCTGCAAGTACAGCAACTTGTAGAAATTTACAACAAGGTAGCATTTGGGCCCAGCATTAACACGAACAAAGAGATAGTAAAGTGGTAGGGTGGGTGGGTGGAAAGTTTATGCATCGTCAGCTAGCCGGAAAGTGATGATGAGCGGGTGTTCGGTAGGCTGCGCATGACAGCAGAGAAAGTGTGAAAGCCTGCTACCCAATCAGATGGATGGAGAGATGAACCTGTCGAGTCCAAGACACAGCGGGCAGGGGAGGAGGGTGGCATGTCATTCCCACTGTGTTAAATGAGATACAAGCATTGCAACCAAATTTGGGTCAATCAATACCAGCACCAATTGTATTGATATACCGTATTCTCGCGGGTTAATGCCCATGTGTGGGTTAATGCCCAATGGCCAACGCCCACCCCCCACTTGGCCAATATTTCATAAATTCCCACCCGTTAAATGCCGATATATGGATAACCGCCTAACCACCACTTCAGTGATTTGCCAATATAAACACCCAGGGTGTTAACCCGCGAGAATACAGTATTATTATGTGCAATGTTGACTTCCGTAATTGTCGTTTATCCAACACATAGGTAATTGTGACCTTAATTTGAAATCACTTTTCCTTCAGGTGTGAATCGCTTCTATGACAACATTAAGGATATGATCGGGTATTACCCTTGTATATGGTGGAAGCTGTGTTGGACCATCTTCACTCCAGCCATATGCTTTGTAAGTACCACTGCATGCTTTTGACGATAACTAACTCCATTACCAAGATAGTTTAGCACCTAGTGAGTATTGTGTCTAGATAGACACCTGAACTGTGCATTATTAGGTTCTTTACCCATAGACTGTTCCCTTGTGGCATGTCCGCTCATTCTGCGTCCCCTTGTGCACCTGTGACATGCCACACAAACAACAAACCTGTGCTTTGCTTAGTGGTCATTCCCATAGGTTGGACCTACCATGGGTTTCTGTTTTCGAACCCTGGTCAAGTCAAACCAATGACTTACAAATTGATACTTGTCACTTCCTAGCCTGGCACTCAGCATTATTAGGATAGGGCAAGGACTGGTTGGCTCAGTATCAGGATAATGTGACTGAGTGGGATATCAGGTCATGGTGCTGGCGGCCTGGTCTCCCAGTGGGGCAACACTATAAAGTCGCCATGAGTGTCCACTGTCACAAGTCGGTACCCATCCTGATATGGCCTTAGATGTTGCTAGGATGTAAAACAAGAACAAACAAACTAATTATAGATGAGGATTATAAACAAGCAATCCACTGCAATAGAAAGATACTGTGCAAGCCCTGAGGTTAGTTAGTATCGCAAAGCCTCTTTTGAATAATAGTACATATACAGCATGTTATCAATGTATTCAATGTAATTCAATTCCACAAATCCTCTCTCACAGAATAACGTTATGTAATTATTCAGCCACCAAAAAATGTTTGCAAGTTTAAGCTAAGCATAGTTGATATTTCTTGAATACGGTTATTTTAATGTTATGTTTATTGTTTCTTTGTTGGGGTTTTACATCCTAGCAATATCTAAGGTGGTATGAGGACGGGTACCGACTTGTGACAGTGTGCACTCGTGACGACTTAATCGTGCTGCCCCGCTAGGAGACCAGGCCTCGAGCAGCATGTCCTGATATCACACATTATCCTGACACTGAGCTAGCCAGTCCTTGCCCGATCATAGTAATGTCGAGCGAAAGGCTAGGAAGGAATAAGTATCAATTTTGTATGGCATTGGTTTGACTCGGCCCAGATTCGAAATTCCTAACTTTCCGCATGGGAAGTATGCGCTCTACCGATTCGGCCACTGCGTCCGGTATTTTTATATTTATTAATATACAAGGAATATTTGGGTCAATAAAAGTCATATTACCTAATCTTAGAATACCACGAAGTTCATTCCGGATCATTGATGTTGATGACACACTATCCGAGTCAGGACAACACTACAAAGGCACCATGTATGTGTGCTTACTGGCATCTCTCCTGATATAGCATTAGATGCTGCTAAGACGCAAAAGCCCAATAAACGATATTTGCCAAAATCCAAGTATCAGGGGTTAATTAATTAAGTCAACCCAGACGGGATGGCCGAATGAGTTGAGATTGATTGATTGATTGGTGGTTGCTTTACACCGTGTCGGCAGCATAGGCCATATTCACGGCGAGACATGTTTGTTTTTTGTTCAAACCATCACTTTTACATGTAAAAGCAGACAATCAATTGTGTGCCAATAGACACTCATTAAATTAGAAAGCTCACAATCATATATTTGTGGTCAAGGGAAACAAATTCCCATAGAAAAAGAAAAGTTTTATTAATAATTGATAGAATCTATTTAGTAAACTATATGAGGTGGTACAGTGCAGCTGCCCTCAAAAAGGCTAAAATGTTTTCCTGTTTTACCTTAGTAAAAAGGTCATGCATACTGTCTGCAGTGTAGAACTGTTGGCGCAGGGCCAAAAAATCAACTTAGCCAAATGTGTTTGAGTGTCAGTGGGGACTGACACCCAATACATTCAGGGGGAGGTTCCCCCTTGATCAGAAAAGCATGAGTTGAGTGTCTGTGCTCCGTTTGGGTAGGTCGTAGTATTCGAACCCACGGGTTCAAAACCTGGTTGAGTCAAACCAATGACTTAAAAATTGATACTTGTTACTTCCTAGCCAGGTGCTCTGCATTATTAGGATAGGGCAAGGAGCAGTAGAATGAGGAAGACCAATCGTCTGTGATTGAAATTTTCCCTGCTTAATGAACTAATGTACCCCCCCTCCCAAAAAAGAATTAAGTCAATTCAATTAATCAATTAATGGACTATGCATAGTTGACAGCTAATTAATTAATTATCTAGCTGTCAACTACATATGGTCCATTGTAAGTCGCTAGTATTGTTCAATTGTCTTTTTGCCTTTCGCTGTGAATGAGTGTGGTTTGCTGTTGCCAGGCGGTGTTCCTCTTCAGCGTGATTGCCTACAAACCAGTCACGTACCTGGACTATGTGTACCCGATGTGGGGAGAGATAGTTGGATGGTTCATGACGCTCTCATCCATCAGCATCATACCCGGCTATGCCATCTACCTAATCATTGTCACACCAGGTGGCTTCCGCGAGGTCAGTTACTCAAACTGAATTTCTAAGATATTTACTTATAAGCTACAGATTAAATTACAGATCCTCTTCTGGCTGATCTAGGCCCTATTGGGCCTTTAATGCCAGCTCGCTATGGTTACAAAAATAACTATTTTTTCCCACATGTGTGGAGTCCTGAAGTCATATAATTGTGAGTGTCCTCTCCAATGTATATCCAGCCTTCTCTCAAATGTTTGAAGCCCTTGGTCTGGATGACTATTCCATGGCTAGTTCTCTCAAAAGAAAAATCAGTTTTTTCTGACCTCATGTCTGGGCATGACCTTGAAGGTCTTTTACCTAAGTAATTGCTGATAGTACACATGTGGTGCGACATGCATATTTCTGGCATTGCTTTTTCTAATACCAGGTGATTACCACATATCTATATATAATACCAAACGGTAGTTAAGCTTTAGGGTCGTTCTGATCACTACTCCTCTGTTTATCGCCACTGGCCAACGCGCATCATCGTACTCCACTGATACTTCGCCATGTATGGGTTGTTAATAGCATGTTTTTTGTCCCTACCATACACACTAACATATTAATTTTAATGGCTTTGACTAACTTTGATCACTTCGACCAGAGTCGCGTCCATTTTGAGTCACGTAACCATGAGAGTTGTTAGCTCTGCCACTAGATAGCACCACAGATATGGTTTACCAAATAATGGTTCAGATGGATTCCACCAGATGGCGGCACTATATCGAAACAGGACTGTGCATGAGTCTGAAATATAGCAGAGAATATACCCATATAGACAGTCTCTGAACATAGTCAGAGACCATGAATATAGTCAGATATGATGACAGTTCAGTACAATATTGATCTGTTTGTTTTAGCTGAAAGGACTTTGTAGTAAGTCTTAATAAAGGAGAATGTTCGGTGATAAAATGTTTATTGGTACACCTTTGCAGGAGAGGAGGGGTGGTCTTGTAAAGTAATCATTGTACAACCATGAAAGTGTCGTAAATTTTGGATGACTCCCCCCTTAATGATACATGTTATTTGGGGGGTGTTTTTTTGTTTCGCAGCAGTCATGTGATATATGATCATATGCCTATTTCACCACAAAATAATTCCATTATTCTATTGCTCTCTCCCATCACAGCGATGTAAATTGTTGTTCCGACCAGACGTGGACGAGCCCATAAAGCGGTTACAACAGTTCAAAGAGGTCAACGCCGACGTCAAACATGGTGGAGCTGACGTCACAGCCGTCTAGCGAGTAACCATGGCAACGATGGAGCTGATAAATTGTGGGGCATTCTATATGTCCGCATGTGTGCTCACTATACGAACACACCAACACCCAATACCCGCAGCAACATTGTTGACATTAGGAGTAGTAGCTGAAAGGTGGCCGCCATCTTTGTTCTGAGGAAAACAACATGGTGGCAGTAATGGAGGAACGGTGATGGTGCAAGCTTTTCTGGATTCTCATCATTCGGAGGGAATTTCCGCGTATATGGTCACAATATGAACACGCTAACACCCATTATCCACAGCAACATTGTTGACATTAGGAGTAGTAGTTGAAAGGTGGCCACCATCTTTTTTCTGAGTAAAACAACATGGCGGTAGTAATGGAGGAACTGTGATGGTGAGAGCTCTTCTGGAGTCTCATCAATCGGAGGAAATTTCTGCGTATATAGTCACGATATGAACACGCTAACACCCATTATCCAAAGCAACATTGTTGACATTAGGAGTAGTAGCTGAAAGGTGGCCGCCATCTTTGTTCCGAGGAAAACAACATGGTGGCAGTAATGGAGGAACAGTGATGGTGCAAGCTTTTCTGGAGTCTCATCATTCGCAGGGAATTTCCGCGTATATGGTGACAATATGAACACGCTAACACCCATTATCCACAGCAACATTGTTGACATTAGGAGTAGTAGCTGAAAGGTGGCCGCCATCTTTGTTCCGAGGAAAACAACATGGTGGCAGTAATGGAGGAACGGTGATGGTGCAAGCTTTTCTGGAGTCTCATCATTTGAAGGGAATTTCCGCATATATGGTCACAATATGAACACGCTAACACCCATTATCCAAAGCAACATTGTTGACATTAGGAGTAGTAGCTGAAAGGTGGCCGCCATCTTTGTTCCGAGGAAAACAACATGGTGGCAGTAATGGAGGAACGGCGATGGTGCAAGCTTTTCTGGAGTCTCATCATTCGAAAGGAATTTCCGCATATATGGTCACAATATGAACACGCTGACACCCATTATCCACAGCAACATTGTTGACTTAGGAGTAGTAGCTGAAAGGTGGCTGCCATCTTTGTTCTGAGTAAAACAACCTGTCGGGAGTAATGGAGGCACTGTGATGGTGAGAGCTCTTCTGGAGTCTCATCAATCAGAGGAAATTTCTGCGTATATGGTCACGATATGAACCCACTGACACCCATTATCCACAGCAACATTGTTGACATTAGGACTAGTAGTTGAAAGGTGGCTGCCATCTTTGTTCTGAGTAAAATAACATTGCGGCAGTAATGGAGGAATGGTGACGGTACAAGCTCTTCTGGAGTCTCATCATTCGGAGGGAATTTCTGCGTATATGGTCACAATATGAACACGCTGACACCCATTATCCACAGCAACATTATTGACATTAGGAGTAGTAGTTGAAAGGTTGCAGCCATCTTTGTTCTGAGTAAATCAACATGGCAGTTGTAATGGAGGAACGGTGATGGTGCAAGCTCTCCCAGAGTCTCACCATTCAGAGGGAATTTCCACAGATATGTTCACTATATGAACACGCCAATCCCCATTACCCACAGCAACATTGTTGACAGTAGGAATAGTAGTTGAAAGGTGGCCGTCATCTTTGTTTGGAATAAAAAAACATGGTGGCCATAATAGAGGGATGGTGTGAGCATGGCCATTGTTGTTCGGCAGTTAAATGCAGCTGTACACTACAGGACTGTTTGTCTTGAATCCTGCTGATCGGCGATTGGTAATGAGTTATCGGCGATTGTTAATCGACGATCGGTAATCGGCGATCGGTAATCGGCGATCGGTAACAGCCACCCAGTTTCGTTTCCCAGCTTCCGGTGTCGTGGTATAAAACCCCGGCCCGATCACAGCCCCTGCGTGGCTTCTGCGCATGCCCAGAGTTTGTAAACAAGCGCAGATCGGCTGCAGAACGAATACACACTGCCAGTGTCTATTAAAGATTAATAGAAATGCACAAGCCTAACCGTATAAATTTAATATAATCTATCCGTCGAATATGTTTTCTATATGTGTACCAAGCAGCTTGTTTCTAAGTGGTGTAGCTTTAGAGATATTTCACTTTTTCTGTATGAAGATTGCACTGACACTCAGAATATCCCAACTTTCACTATTATCTCTGTTTTTAATACTTTCAGCATAAATTGCTCTTAGGTTACATTAAATACTTCAGATCTTCCTCTTCAATCGCGCATTAAGATATTTTTAATCGATCCAATGAAAGCTTTTAAATTTATTTTACAAAAATAAATGCTTAGTCAACTGTCTTCACGGCAGGGGCTGCGATCGGGCCGGGGTTTTATACCATGACACCGGTCCTAAATGTTGGCTGGCGTAGCATATATAATGACACTAGAGTATTGTGTTTGTGGTGGGAGTGGCCACAGTGTATTATGGGTAATTCGCTAATCATACGTAGGTGTATTTGAGTATGAAGCGGAAGTATTTCCCATCATCTGATTAACCAGATAACATAGCTCAGGCAAATTGCTAACTATATGCAGTTGCATCGAGTATAAATGGGTATATCTAATTAGCAGGACATTGTAGATTGGGCAAGTTGCTAATTAATTAAATAATTAATTAATTAATCATGTGCAGTTGCATCGGGTATGAATGGTGATGTGTGATTAATGGAAATTATGGATTCGGAAAATTGCAAACTATATGCAGTTGGTTTGGGTCTGAATGGGGATATATCTGATTAGCCATATCTCGTAGCTCAGGCAAGTTTCTCATCATATTTGCAGTTGCAACGGGGTGTTTGAGTGGGGAACAATTTACCCCAATATCTGAATAGCGGGATTCAAGAAAACTTGCTGAGTTATGCGCAGCAGTGTTTGTGTCAGTGAGCCTGAGAGAATTCCTGTTCGGTGTAACAAGTGTGTGGGCTGACAGAGACAGCGGGTCGCCGATTGTCGCAGAGACATTAGAGGGGTTAAGACGGCGTATACGCAAACGTTCTACTTGCAATCGGTGGAAACTAGGTCACGTCCGAATAAGTAACAAATGGCAGACATGGATTGGGCGGGGGTGATCACGTGACATCATTGGTAACTAGGTGGTGTCTAATTCCCATCTTAAGCTCTCTGTTATAAGCCGTGTTTACACGGGCAATTGTGAAGCGAATTAGGCAAATCGATTTATATGAAGCGAAGTAGTGGTGGGTTTACACGAGCGAGTTTGAAAGTGTGTCGGCGACCGGGAACCAGCAGCCTTAGTGATGCGCCTGTAGCCGGCGAGCACTGCTATTTGTTTAGTTTAAACTCGTCGATTCGACGCCGATGTAGCTGCTACGTTAATATCGCTTGGAATTTAAGGTTAAAGTCGCCAGCTATCCGCCGCGTGGAAAACAAACGAACTCGATTTGAAATTCTGTTGCGACTGAAAACTCCCCAAAACACCAGCGGCCTGTCGTGGCTTCTGCGCATGCGCGGATTTTCGCACGTTGCGGCGATCACTGCTATTTGTTTTGTTTACACTCGGCGATTCGACGCTGATCGAGCTGCTACGTTACTATCGCTTGGAATTTAAGGTTAATTTAATGAAATTTCAGATTTGAGTATGTAATTCTGTTAAATATGATCGCATTCAATAGATTTCGGCGTAATCGGTCTGAAATTTATTGCCGCCCATACTGGGAACCAGCAAATCTTGTTACTGTGTGAGCCTGTTGCCGGCACAATTTCAGCCAATCACAGCGCAGCTTTTGCATTGCAAATGGCCGCCGCCTATGGGGGCGGCCATTTTGAAGACAACAAACTGCCTTTGCAGTTCAGACTAGCAGTGCCCTGGTCCCATACTCTCCCCACACATACTTGGTTCATTTAAACATAAAAACTAAACAAGATTGTGCTTGGAGAGCATTTGTCGGAGTACTCACAGTGTCCCAGCGAGCTATAGCTGGTCCCTTTAATTTAATTAAATTTCATTATTTGAGTATGTAATTCTGTTAAATATGATCGCATTCAATAGATTTCAGCCTAATCAGTGCCTAACACTGCCGGGCACCAGCAATTAGTTACAGCTGAGCCTGTAGCCGGCGAGCACCGCTATTTTACACTATCGCCATCCGGGAACCAGCTGAATCGATTCATATAAACTACCTGGCAAGGTGGTTTACATAAAGTGAATCATATGAAGCGCTCAGCCCTAATCTGCTTCAGTGGTGCGTTTACACGGTGAATGTGAGGCGAACTAGGCAAGGCGATTTATATGAAGCGACTTAACTCACCTGTGTAAACACGGCTTTAGATGAGATATTGCAACTTTGATGTAGAGAGCGGGGCAAGTAGACTGAAATGTTTGGGTGTTTTTGTTTTGTTTTGTTTTGATTGTTTTAGTAGTAAACTATTATTTAGTATTCCCCCCCTCCAAAAAAAAGAAAACCTCAAGAGGCCCGATCTCGGAGTTTCTTCTGTATACATGATACATATACAACGACAGAAGAAAATTATATAAGTATTGTTTTAGAATTTGACAAAGATTGCGATGTAGGTCCTACATTCGCTATCCTAATAGTAATACCATATATATATATATATACGTATATATATGTGTATATATATTCGAGGCTGGAACCAAGCCTATGCACGTCAACTGATTATGATATGAGTTCAAAGTCAATTGCCAGCTGCGAGAAGGCACAACTATTCATTGTTGACAATTATCAATTCCAGGTAAATCTAGCTAGGGTATGTGGTCTGTGGTTTGGAGCGTGTATCACTGTATCTCCGAGGTGTGTGTGTGGGTGTGTGTCTGAATGTGGGTGTGTGAATACTGCGAAAAGAAGACAGAAGACAGTCAGTCATCCAAAAGGTGTTTTCCATATTTTTGTTGTTGTTTTGCTAGTTTACATTTTAGTTGTGTTGTGTGTGCGTCTCTCTCTCTCTTTCCTGTCCTGAAAAGGTGGGATTAGGTCCGATCGAATGTTAGATTCCTCTTCTCTTCCATTTTAATTAACTTGATTCCTTCTCGGGAAAGTAAGATAAATAGACAGTCATTCAACAAGTGTTTGCCATATTTTCATTGTTTTGTTTCTTTGTACTTTAGTCTTGAGCCGTGTTCACACGGGCAATGTAAATCGATTCGTAGAAAGCGACTTGCCTAGTTCGCCTCACATTTCGCGTGTGAACGCACGTCTGAGGCGGATTAGGGCTGATTCGACTCACGTGATGTGGATCGTGTAAACCACCTAAGCGAGGTAGTCTACGTGAATCGATTCGTGTGATGCCGATAATTTTTGTCCGTGTGGACGTAACCGAATTGTGTGAAGCGACTTATGACGTCACACGCATGCGCGCTCGATCGATTTATTTGTTGTCTTCCGGTAACTTGCCACAACGTGAGTTGAGCTCAAACAAGCAACACCCACCCAACAGATCGCACAAGCTCCACAACAATGTCCTGCTCCGCCGCCGCCGCCCATCCTCCCAACCGCAAGGACAATTGGGAGCATCAGGAGATTCTCTCTCTCATCAGCCTGTGGGCAGAGGACAACACCCAGCGCGATTTGGAGCAGTCGGGCCGAAATATCACCATCTATCGGCGCATTGCCACCCGACTGGCACGCATCTCCGGCGACCACCGTGGTGAAAGAAACGCGACGGCATGCCGAACAAAAATAAAAAGCCTGACCCAAGCCTACAAGAAGGATAAAGACCACAATAAGTAAGTAGCTTTGGTTACGAAAACTAACTTCCCATGCTGTCCACTACTTTGTGGTTGCTTAAATAAATTGTCACCGCCAAATCCTAAACACTCCATTCTCCTCCTCCCCCCCCCCCTGTTTGTTTGTGAGAAAAACAATTGGCGCTACTGAGGGAATAGAGTATAGTGAAATGGTAATTGGGCAGACTTTTGATAAGGGCGTGAGAATGGCCTGATAAGACGAGTATGTATCGATTATAGCTAGGGGGGCGGTCGCAATACAATCGATACAATTTTTTAACGACCTGATAAAGCCCTGATAAGACGAGTATGTATCGATTATAGCTAGGGGGGCGGTCGCAATACAATCGATACAATTTTTTAACGACCTGATAAAGCCCTGATAACACGAGTATGTATGGATTCTTGCTAGGGGGCGGGGCCAATACAATCTATAAAAAAGTCCAAACGTGCTGATAACCCGCTGATAACACGAGTATGTGTGCATTATTGCTAGGTGGCGGGGCGAATACATTCTATAAAATGTTCTAATGACCTGATAACGCCGTGATAAGACGGAGTGGCTAGCGATTATTGATAGGGATGCTGGATGAAAGACAATCAAAAACATAAATCATATGTAGTAAGATTTACATTTCCAGCTGAAAGCGTTTATTCATATGAACATGTTTTTTAAACTCCCCAATATAAATGCAAAGTTAACTTTGTACATATGTGCACAATTAGTGTTTCTAGTTAACTGAAATGTACAATTTGCTTTCAGCCGCAGCGGGAGGGACCGACAAACCTTCCGCTACTTCGAACAGATGGATGCCATCCTTGGCACCCGTCCCACGACAGACCCGGTGGCGTACTCCGACAGCTTCTCCATTGATGTGGATACAGGTAGGGCCAAGCCTCCTTTAGCATTTTAACTTTGTTTTAATCCTACGTGTTAATAGTTAAACACCCATGGGAGGCAGCGGTAACCCTTCATATATTTCCATCTGATCCACGTGATATTGGGAAAGCCATCGACAAGGGGTGACAAATTATATTCTATAGTATCAACTGCTTAATAAGGTTCTAAAACATACAACCTGGAGAGTTGTTTTACATGAAGCGAACTAGGTGAGCCGAACTAGATGAGGCGACCCACGGTAGTGTGCGGAAAATAATCATATATCTTACCTGTACACACATACACATTAAACCGGTTTAACTAAGCCGTTTTAACTAATTCGGTTTAAAAGGTGTATGTGACAGTAACCAGAATAACCATTTACAATTACACACATACAGTGAGTGACACGCCCAAATGCTACGTCCTGGGTGTGCGGGGGGGGGGTAGGACTTACTGGTACAAATAATAGTCTTACAATATATTTCTTCAGTGGGTGAAAGAAATAGAATAGATAGTGCCACACAGAACACCATTATGAGGATACCATACACGCTGCATTACCTTTCAGCACCGTTTTAACTATACTGGTCTAACTTGGTACGTGTGAACACAGCTTAAGTTTGCAAACATAAAATCTTCTCCTGCCGACTCAAAGCCTATAAATACTTGTTGAAAACAAGTGTGTGCAAACCTAGCAGTGTGATATAGCAAATTGCTCGTAAAGTAGACCCCTGGCGTTTACAGTATTATTTAGAAACCTAATTTCATAAAGGTGTTCATATAAAATAGTTCCACAAGTGGTTTCCATAAACCGATTCTTATGATTCGATTCACCCCTAATCCGGCTCAGCGTCGCGTTGACACGCCTAATGTGAGTCGAACTATACGAAGCGAACTACGTTAGGCGGCTTAAGCCTAAATTGAAATAGTTCACGCAAACTTTATCAACATATTTTGTTTCATCGATATTTGAACTAACATCCCATCTTACAGCATACAATATAATTGCTACTCTCTTATCCAGACGCGTACACACAAGAGCTGGTGGTTGGCGCGGAGGAAGAAGTGCAGCACTCCATCCTCGTCGACGTCGAGGTGGACCTTGACAGTGAGGCGTCGGCTCTGTCGAATGTGGAGCCGACACAAGATGTGGAAGCAGCGACAGAGCCCAACCAAGCCACCCCAGCTACCCAAGCAGCACAGCCCGGTAAGGATATTTCTTCCGATCACAACATTAATATTTCATCTCCAAGTTGCGGTAATCGTAAAAAAGTAATGGGAATAACATAAACACCAAATACATTATACATTTGCTGACAGCTGGAATAATTTCCTTCCCACCTATGTATATTGTATTATGATCTGCACAAATCGCTACATGTGCTCATATGACCTTAGAGTTCGTAGCACATACAAGAAACCAAAAAATCAACATGTGTGAGGGTACAAACATGTGCAGTCGCACTATAGTAACAGCTATTTTCAAATTAAACCAGTGTACGGAAAATCATGTTCTGAACTCACAATGGCTTTTCATTTTCATACGGATTATTGCGCAGGAAATTCGGAAAGGGTTAATCAATTTAGTTCATGCAATTCACTTGATGCTAATGTTCGGGGTTAACGGCAAAACTTTATTGTGTATATTCGGTTTTTGTATATTGCAGGCTTGCGCAGAAAAAAGGCAAAGGCGGCGGTAAGACGGAACGTTTCCTCCACACAATCCTTACCAAGTTTGTTGGTGCCCAGGCAGCGTCGGCCACCATCGTAAGCGAACGCGAGCAACAGCGAACCCAGGAGAACCGCGCGCTGGAGGAGAGGCGCGAGCAGCGCGAGGATGCTCGCGAGGTGGCTCGCGAGCAGCGGCAGGATGTTCGCGACCAGGCCAAGGAGGAGCGCCAGGATGCTCGCGAGCTACGCCGCGAGGAACGTGACGCGGCGCGGGAGAGGGTGCGCCAGCTAGAACAGCGCCAGCACGAGGAGAGGATGCTACAAGTCCTCGTCGCCATCCACAATCCTTCTCATCCCAGCACACAGCAGTTCCGCAGTGCCACCACCGATGGGGTGACACGCATCACCCTCGTCACCCCACAAGCAGGGCCATCGCACTCCACCCCGAACACCAGTTTTCTTTAATTTAATTTTTTTTTTACGTAACAGATCACAAACTTAAAATCACTGTATATCTTGCCCTTTCCTACTTTAATAAATTGTTACAGTAGTTCCCAAAATCAAACCCTTGTTCATTTTGTTCAATAATTCACCACAGTACACAACCATGAATCATGAGGGTACTTACTAGTATGTACACAGTCACTTAATATATCCAGTCATGTGATAGCGACAATTGTGAACATCTTGTTTCCCTTCCTTCCAAACGTAAAACGCCTCCGACATGGTTGTGTATTCCAATGAAATGTAAAGGCGTACTAGGTAAAGCCAACTAGCTAACGCGAACTATGTAAGGCGAACTAAATCCTGATTCACGAATTGAAGTACTCCATGAACGCGTCTCGCACCTCATGTCCAGTTCTGTCGTAGTCATTGTCGTGGGCGAAGTGTTGTGGATCATCAAAGGCCCCGCCGTCCCACTCCGCGTCAAAGGTTTCCTTGTGCACTTCACAGATATTGTTCAATGTAAAGCACACAAGGACTACTTTGGTCACCTCCTCTGTCTTTATGTCCGTACGACGCGAGAGAATCCTCCAGCGGGCCTTACACCGGCCGAAGGTATTCTCGATCGTCATACGTGCACGGGAGAGACGATAGTTGAAGTTGGTTTTCTCCGCGGAAAGATTACCCGTATCAGCAAACGGCTTCAGTAGCCAGGGACGGAGTGGGTAGGCGGGGTCGCCAAGCACCACAACAGGCACAGTAACATTGCCCAGCGTGCGCGGCCTCTCCTCGAACAGCTCCCCAGCCTCACCTTTCGCATACAAAATGGAGTTTACCAAAACTCGCGCGTCATGGACTCTACCGGGCCAACCCGCAGCTATGTTCATGACCTTGTATTCGTGGTCACACATTACTTGAGCGACAATCGAGTAGAATCCTTTCCGGTTGTGGTAATCGGTATGGTGACGCTGGGGTGCGATGATCGGGATGTGGGTTCCATCGATAACGCCGCCGCAGTTGGGGAATCCAAATTTGGTCTCGAAACCATCGATGATCTCGGTGAGGCGGCCAGGCGTAGGCATGTGTATGTATTTTGGCAATAGTACTCGGACTATCGCAGCGCAGGTCTCCTGGAAAATGGTACAGCATGTGGACTTGCCAATACCAAAGAGGTGACCTATGCTGCGATAGTCGGATCCTGTTGCCAAAAGCCACAGGGTAACCGCTACCCGCACCTCGACTGGAATGCATCTGAAATGATTTTACAAAACACAAACACCTTAGAATATACGCCAAATGGACAGTGCGCGCAAAATAAAACTTACCATGTCCAGTTGTACATGCGCTGCCCCCCACCCCCAATCATGTAATCGAGCTTGTATACTTGGGGTAGACATTTCCGCGTATAAAGTGGATTAAATTCATTAATAATGGCAAAAAATGCAATCGGAGCCCAATAGTTCAGCGAATCTTCAAGTTGAGCATTAGTGCATATAGTAGCTATGGGGCGACCGCAGACAAGCAGCGATGTGGTAATTACGTTATGTTTGGTGCAACAAACACCTAGATCAACTCACCTTCGCATGTTGGTGTCTGCCCGCCTGATATGCGCCTTCAGTTGGTCAACCACATGCTGAAAGGTGGCCCTCCGCATGCGGAAATTTGCCACCCACTGTTTGTCCCCGAACGTGCCGAGAACGATTTCTTGCCACCAGTGCGAAGACCTAGCAACGAGCGCAGAAAATGTATGTAAACAATCACTTCAAAGGATACCAATATTTCACCAAATAGTGTCATATGTATTTGGAATGGTGTCTGTATGATTTTCCAAATGCCCTTACAATGTGCCGCATAATACTAGTGACATAAGCGGAGGGAACAAATTATATGAAAATATAATGGTTAGAATTGTACAAGAGGCCCTCCCAACTAGTTCAACATCAAGCGCACAAAAACGCTACGTGAACAAATACCCCTCCCAACTACTTCGAATCATGTAAGTCGCCTTTCAGGATGCGCGTTACGATCGGACCCGCAGGTGATCAGCAACTCAACCGGTAAAAACATTTATCTATTAAGTGAAAACATTTGTGCAAACAGTGTCGTATTTTGTCGTACACTGTGTAAGTCGGATCATATAAATCGCCTCACAATTTCCCCTGTACTACTCCTACCACCAACCGATACAAAACATTACCTGACAAAAAAATACCTCCCAACTAGTTCGCCTCATGTAAGTCGCCTTTCACAAATCGCCTTTCACGGCGCAGGACTTTACTCATCACTGAAGGCGGTACAAATAATTATTTCAAACAAGAACGGTAAACACTTTGCAAACACACTCACATCTAATTCGCTTAGTGTAAGTGGCGTTATAGAAATACGCTTACAATGTGCACAACCTTGCAGAACGCGCAAAAACAATTCGATAATAAAATAAGCTGCAACATTTACTACACTTATGACTAGTTATGAAAAGAGCAATTAAACATGGATGGGCAAACCCCAAAATAATGGGTACATTTAAAGGTGCCTATTCATTTCCGCATTAAGCTTTTGCTTATGGATCCAACCGAAATCTTATAAATCTAGTTTACCAAACAAATCTACAACCACTGGCATGCTGGTCAAAATGCCAGGCCGCTCAAACTGCAACACCGGGGAAAAACATAGAACAATGTTGGCAAGTAAATCGCGCACAACAATACTGTCTTCACAATCGGAAATAACTGTACAAACAAAATACAGTGTACTACGAAGTAATCTGATTCATGTAGGTCACCTTGTGTAATGCGACGTAAAAGTGTGGCCATCTTTTGCGCACAAGCGTATGTGATAATCATGGTAAAAACCACACTCACTGTTCCCTACACAAACAGGCAATGGTATGTCGTAACAAAGGAGTGTACAACTTAACTAACATATTTTTTATTACCAACAACTTTGATCGCCGTAGTTACATTCTCCCACAGTTGCGTGACAGCATTATGGTTGTCACTACGTACCTTTGTCTCGACCACACTTGCCGTACGACGGGGGGTTGTAGGGCCATCACTGTCATTATCTGGAGGAAGAACCAACCACGCTCTGCCTCCTGTTGGCGATCGAAATCATCCAGCCTTGTTTGTGAACCGGGCATTATTTCCCCCACATTTCTTCTTCCCGCATCACGTCGATCTGGTGCATCTGCTACCTGTACTAGGCTCATGTTTGAACGGCGACCTTGCCCAAACACCCCGCAAACCAAACTACTCGCTATTTGTTCCGCCATTATTGTTGGTCAAAACGGTCAGGCGCACATATCCACTTCCGCCTTAAACCGATTCACACACTGCCCGTGTGGACGCGACGCACTTTCAAAACACTTTCAACTCTGCCCGTGTGAACGGGCGCTAATTCGACTCCTTTAGTTCGCCTTGTCTAGGTCGCTTCACATTTTGCCTGTGTGAACACGGCTTTGTTCTCAGTCTCTCGTGTGAACATTCCGGCTTTGTTCTCTCTCTTCTCTCTCTCTCTCTTCTCTCTCTTCTCTTCTCTCTGTCTCTCTCTCTCTGTCTCTCTCTGTCTCTCTCTGTCTCTATCTGGGTCTCTCCATCTCTATCTCTGTCTCTCTCTATCTCGCTCTCTCTCTGTCTCTATCTCTCTCTCTATCTCGCTCTCTCTGTATTTCTCTGTCTCTCTATCTTGCTCTCTCTGTCTCTCTCTATCTCGCTCTCTCTATATCTCGCTCTCTCTATATCTCGCTCTCTCTACCTCTCTCTATCTCCCTCTCTCTCTCGCGCTCTCTCTCTTTCCCTCTGTGTGTCTTTATCTCTTTCTCCTTCCCTGAAAATGTGTTCTTGGACAGATCGAATATTAGATTCTAGGAAGATAGTAAGTGTTTGGCATATTTTCATTTTCTCTGTCTCTCTGTCTCTCTCGCTCTTTCTCTCGCTCTCTCTCGCTCTCTCTCTATATCTCTCTCTGTCTCCCTTTCTCTATCTTGCTCTCTCTATCTCGTGCTCTCTCCCTGTCTCTCTCTGTCTCTCTCTGTCTCAATCTTGCTCTCTCTGTCTCTCTCTATCTCACTCTCTCTATCTCACTCTCTCTCTCTGTATCTCGCTCTCTCTACCTCTCTCCATCTCCCTCTCTCTCTTTGTCTCTCTCTGTCTCTCTCTGTCTCTCTATGTCTCTCTCACTCTCTCTCGCTATCTCTCTCTCTGTCTCCCTCTCTCTCTCGCTCTCTCTCTTTCCCTCTGTGTGGCTTTATCTATGTTTCTTTCCCTAAAAATGTGTTCCTGGTCTGATCCAATATTAGATTCCAGGAAGATAGTAAGTGTTTGGCATATTTTAATTTTTTTATTTATAAAAGAAAAAAAAAAAATTCGTATTCTCCCTCTCCCCCTGTCCTGAAAAAGTGATCTTTCGTCCGATGGAATGCTAGATTCACATTCCTTTTTGTTTCCTTTTCTCGTATCTTTGCAGGTATTTGGCACATCATTGATGTAAAGTGTAAGTACAGCGAACAGATTCAATATAAGAAGTGTAAATGGAGGTCAATATGTTCGCATGAGCGTGAGATTTCAACTTTTAACCTGTAGTATATATGAACAAAGTGATGAACTCAGCAATGTGCGTTAACTTATATTCTAGTCTAACAACAACCTTGGTGTTGATTGATGCTAGTCGTGCAGAGTATATATGGCTTTAACTTTCTAATGATATTAGAGTGTATAGAGTGTATAGATATATATGTGTCCCTCTCCCGCCCCCCTCTTCTTTTTTTTTACGTATCAAAGAGAGAATAATGAATTCCAATGTTAACATTAGCCGGTTCAAAGCCTAGTCTGTATCTAACCAAAGTAGTAAAGGAGTCAAGCAATACAATGACTGAACTCTTATCATACCCCATATAACCAACGTTGTTTGCTTAGCTGATGAGAAGTCCATTTAACTATATAGTATTTGCAATTGAAGTTGCATAGTCCGATGGTTTTCAGTTTGGCTCATGTTTTTAGCCATATTTTTTAGGAAAATAAATGAATATAATATACATATATATAAATATGTATATATAAGGTTTATCAGTACAAATCTACTTTGCGTAAAGTCACTCAGTGTAGGTCACACAACAACAAAAAAACTCTGAATAGTTTTAATCACCGACACTGGCAGATCCAGTATCCAAAGCTCTCCAAGCACACCGTTGCTTAGTTTTTTCAGTTCATGCAACCAAACATGTGGGGGGTGGGGGGGAATGGGTCCTGAGATATGTAATGTGTGACATCATGGGTAGGATTCCCTCATCACATGACCTAGAGGGGTTCCCTACAGTCAAGGTAATCCAGGGGAACCAACAAGATGGCAGCCATATAACGCTCTCCATTCAACTGTTAATGTCTATTAATCTACATGATTTAATCAATTCCTCACTCCGAAAGTGGCTGGTTCTGATGAATAAGCATTTAGACTATATATTTAGCTTGCGCATTCAGACATTTTTCTCTATAGGCTTGTCTATAAGTAGAAGCCATATTAGTGTTGATGGACTAACTACCACACAGCTGGAGCAACCAGTTTCAACACTCTTCCCCCACATATTCAGATGTCCAATCTGAAAACCAGGCAAAGGTGTGCTTGGAAAGCATTTCTAACTTTGTGAGATTTTTTAAGTGAAAATACGCTAAATTAATGGTTAGCTGGCTTTTCGAAATCCTAGCACTATAGGCTTCAGCAGCATCAGTTTTGATTACATTGATTGAATGTGCACTTCAAAGAAGGAACACTTAATAAGTGTACCAGTATCTAAATTGGATATGTACAATGACATATAGATAGTGTAGTGGTCTGCACTGACCTCTCATGCAAGGAGCCGCATAGACAGGTAGGCGCGGGTAGTATGGTGATATCAGGGAGCCTAGGTGGTGTAATGGTTAGCACACTGGCCCGGAATGCAAAGAGATGTGGGTTCGAGTCCTGCTCTAGGCACAATATTTCCCATTTTCCTCAGCTCCATGACACTGGTGCTGTGACCAGGATCCTGTACAAGCTATGTGCTGTATAGTTGTTGAACCTACCCTGTGTATGTATATGTTAGTGCATTGTCTGTATGTATGTAATTGTAAGCATTAAAAGACTTACAATTCCAAGGGGACGAGTGTAGTGGTAGCACTGACCTCTCAGGCGAGGAGCCGCTTAGACAGGTAGGCATGGGTACTATGGTGATATCAAGGAGCCTAGGTGGTGTAATGGTTAGCACACTGGCCCGGAATGCAAAGAGATGTTAGTTCGAGTCCCGCTCTAGGCGCAATATTTCCCATTGTCATCACCCCCATCACAATATATATATATTATTTATTTCGGGGTACATTTGTTGATTATAGTTATGCAGGGGGGAATTTTCAATCGCAGACAATTGGTCTTCCTCATTATATATATATATGTGTTTTTGATTTAGAAATGTTTGTCTTCATCAGACTGTGCAGCTTTAACGTGGGATAGTATCCACTTTTATGCAGCAACCTGTGTGCATTAAGTACACCGGTGTCTAACCAGGATATCTAGGATGAAATCTGGGTAGGCGATTTGGTTTCAGATATTTTATGCTTACATCGGACTGTGCAGCTTTAAGCTAAGATTCCATATATGTGGCGTGCGAATGTGAATGCGACAAAAAATGGAAAAGCTTGTTAACGCACAGTGGTGCTTACATATGTCTGGTTGCGAATGTAAATGCGGATACGAATGCGAATGCGTGGATGGCAAAGTGGATCGCTGAATGGACCGATTGGGATGAATGCATTTTTGCTGCATTTGCATTCACATACTACAGACCGCATATATGGAATTTTAGCTATACCCATGTTTGTAAACAATATTTCTATTATTCAAAGCGAACTGAAGACTTAGTAAACTAATGGCATGACCTTATAACTTACAAACTACAAAATACTGTGTAATATGTGTAATATTTATGTGAATCGATTCCAAAAATATAAGTATGTAGATAATTCTTACCAAATAATATTAATACTAATAATCTAGATGAAGTTGTTACCGCAATTACCTCAAGGTTTTAAAAGGCCAACCCACCCCTATTCTCCCTATACAAGTACTCGTAACTAACTGTAGTAGCACTTCAGGTAACCTATTCCCAAAACTCCCACTGAACGTCCTCAAATGTACAATACATACAAAAATGGTTTTGAAATAAATTAAATATTCCACTCACGTTATAATTCGTTATTATTTACTCTTCGAGTTAGATAGAGTTTGTACAGCTGTGATGTGGACCAACGAATCATTGTGCTTTTTAAAAGTGTTTAATAAAATTGACATTTGATGCCTTTAAAACCCCCTCAAAGTCTGATTACTATTTGTGCGTAGACATATATTGTGTTGACATTCCAAGTTATTCTCATGGGACTAAGAAAGGTGAAGTCTACTGAACCTGGTTTGTTGTTGGAGGTTTACGTCCTGGCAACATCTAGGGTCATATACCGACTTGTAACAGTGAATACTTAGGGAAACATTATAGTGCTGCCCCACTGGGAAATCAGGATGTCATCACAATTCCCAGATATCCCACCTTGTCACATTATCCTGACATTGAGCGAACCAGTCCTTGCCCTATCATATTAATGCCAAGAGCCAGGCTAGGAAGTGACAAGCATCAATTATATAAGTCGTTGATTTGACTCGACCGGGAACCAAACTCCCGACATTCCACACGCAAAGCATGTGCTCTACCTATTCGGCCACTGTCCCCAGTCTCTACTGAACCTCATCATCATGCAGTCGGTCATGATGCGACAAAGACTGCTTTCATTACTTGACTGCCGCTCTCCATTTAGCTCTCTGCTGTGAGAGTGATGTCCATGAGTCGGTCTTAATGTCTCTCAGCTTCAGGTTTCTCTTGATGGTATCCTTGAACCGGAGACAATTGTAACCAGAAGACAGTTGAGAATAGAGGATCTGCTTTGGTAGCCTGTCTGATGACATCCTCATGAGGTGTCCAGTCCACCGGAGATTCTTTTTGATCAAAAGATCTTCCATAGAGGGCAGCCCCGTCCGTTCGAGTATTTCCTTATTTGTCACTTTGTCCTTCCAGGTTAGCCTCATGATTGAATGCAGATGTCGCATCATGAAGGCATGCAGCTTTTTCACCTGTCGATTGTACACTGTCCAGGCCTCGGCTCCATATAGTAGGGTGGATAGCACGATTGCACGGTAGATCTTGCCTTTGACCCGTTTAACTTAGGTTAACACTATTTACTATTACATTGCCACATTGGTTTATCTCCTACATCCACATTGGAAGTCACTTAAGGGGGAATAACATGACAAGCTCAACATTACTTATTGACAAGTATCATGTTGGTGAACCAAGTTGGATCCCTCACTCTGATCTGAGACCAGTTATTCGCATTTTTGCACATTCTCTCTCAGGTCATCAACTTCATGCCAATATAGATCGATACTGTACACTGGAACAAGGACATCCACAGCTTGTTTATAGTTTATTCATATCAAAATAGTTTTTGCTCAGATGTAAACATGATCATCATTCAGCCCTACCGGTGGTGAATGTTTGTACTAGGTCTTCCCATATTATGATGTTTAAGTCCCAGTCAGACCTTACCGGATTGGAGAAATGGAGAGAAACCAGACACTGTCCGGTGAAATATGGCAATGTACGGTTTATATATGGTTGGCATCCGGCCTGTCCGTTATTTGTCCGGTGGTGTCCGGCGGTGGTCCGGTACAAGTTTTGAACATGCACAAAACTTGTACCAGACACCGCCGGACTGATGGGTATGGTTTGTCTCCGGTTTAAGTCCGTTTAGTCCGTTTTGTCCGGTTGATGTCCGTTACCCATCCGTTAGATGTCCGGTTTGTATCCTGAAGAGTCTGTTGACGGTGCTGCGGGAATTCGGTCCGTTGGTTTTTTATCTGTTTTCAGCGTGTCCGTGATCAGTCCGGTAGGTGACCGGTTGGTGTCTGGTTGGTGTCCGGTTGCTGTCCAGTTGGTGTCCGGTCCGTCCGTTTGACATTCGGTTTTCGCCCGTCGGTTGACCGTTCCTTGTCCGTTGAAAGCGCAATATTTCAACACATTTCGGTCCATTTTGATACCGGACACCAACGGAGTAGAAAATTCTTTGTCTGTTTTATGTCCGTTGCTCAATCCAGTAAGGTCTGACTGGGCCTTAAGATTCGAAAATCGGTAAGCAATGCCTCCATGCAGAATTGTGGGGTACACACCAAATTTACTCTTCCCTTTGCTGTGGGCCACTTTTAGAGGTACAGTAAAACCTCTCTAACGAAGCACCTCCACAGATCGACCACTCCGCTATATCGATCGGTTTATTTGGGTCCCAACAATACCATTGTAACCATAATTATTCTAACTCTGTAAACTGACCACCTCCCTAAATGGACCACTTAAAGTCGAGCCCAAAGTCGGTCGATTTTGAGAGGTTTTACTGTATTAAGTCTTTTGCATCATGTAGATGAAGTGTTCTTCTTCATCTGGGTCTTCAAATATTTTGAATCTGCCACTAGAAGTTTTAGTGAAAATTGCTCCGAATTCTTTTTTTCCCGTTTATGAAAAACCTCTGTAAATCACTAGAATTTGACGATATTGATCTTTGAAACTACCATATTTATTTTCACATACCTGTTTTCTATCTATTAGCCAATTTTCATGAAGATTGCGTGATGATCGGATAATAATAAGCACACTCTCAGCAATTCCAAGAGTAGCTCTACATATAATAATCATTCTGCTCCCCATTTTTGTATGAACCGCAGTGACTGGTGCTGTACATTATACAGCAGGAGCCACTCCCTTAATTCTACACAATCGGTGCTGTGATTAATACAGCACTGATCAAACTTAGATTATTTAAAATGTCAATTCCGATAGTAAGATGGCCGGAAGACCAGTGCTCCGGCGCTGACAAATGTCATATTCAGATGAATAAATACTTTACCAAAAAAAAAAAAAAGTCTTCCGCTAATTCGCAGAGCAAAGCAGCCCTGCGAATAGCCTCGTCCCTTTAATTCTGCATGTCATCAATTCAGATAATCCAATATTAACTGTTTAAAATAAGAATCACTACAAACTAAATTAAAGTAGGCCTACATTGTACCTCTCAAAACCATCGAATTAATCAACTTTATGTCACTGTTAGTGTTATAGACCAGCCTTTTCAACCAGTTCGCCCGATCACTCTCCTGTCTCTGCCAGAGGAGGTGGCCGAATTGGTAGACTGCAGGATTCCATGGCTGCGGCATTAAGGTGCACCCAGACTGTAATAATGTAAGCGCGTGAAACCCGCAGGCACACCCGGGTGTTCCCGCCCCCAAAGCGTTAAAGCCCCTGTCACACATCACCGGATTGAGCAATGGACAGAATTGTCTAGTTCGGGCGTCATAAGTATCAAAATGTGTCAAAATGTTGCGATATCAAGTCAAAGGCCGCTGGACGAACGGACATGAAAGGGACATGAAACAGACATGAAACGGACATGAAATGAACATGAACGGATAGCCAAAGGACGAAACAAACTCAAACCGGACAAGAACCATATACGTCAATCCGGCGGCATCCGTTCCAAGTTTTGTGCATGTTCAAAACTTGTACCGAAACAAACCGGACTATCAATGGACTTTGTTCGGTTTCGTTCCATTTCCTCCAATCCGGTGATGTGTGACAGGGGCTTAAAGGTCAGACATTTGCGCATAGGACAAGTTGCCAATTCAGACCCTAGCCCTCCAACGGCTTCTTATATATATTCACGGCAGGTGGTCGGTCTCCTTGAGTAGGTCACAAGATTCTGCCGCTAGGATTGATATCCATAACCGCACCCTACCCTTTAGTTGCATAACGTGAGCCTACATGGTTAGGTAGTTACTCCAAGTTATTGCCGGCCATGTTATTGCTACAAATTAGTACAATCCAAACGGTATAATGACAGTCCTGCCCGTCATTAAGTTTGTCAGTAGTGGGTTGTTAGATTCAAATTATATATACAACTAGGATTTATAGAGATTAATAGATTGATTGATTGGTGGTTGCTTTACGCCGTGTCGGAAGCATAGGCCATATTCACGGCAAAGAACTGTTTTTTTGTTTATTCAAACCATAGCTTTTACATGTAAAAGCATACAATCAATTATGTATCAGTAGAAACTTATTAAATTAAAAAGCTCACAATTATATATTTGTAATAGAATTCCCGACCAAAAATTAAAGGTTTTATTACTAAATGACAGAATTTATTTAGTAAACTGTATGAAGTGGTACAGACCAAGAGATTAATAACTCTATGATCTATGTACTCTCTGCGCTATGTTCTATTCCTATGCTCTAAACTCTATATTCTATGTTGCATACTATATGCTCAACCCTCTATATTCTATATTCTATGTTGTATACTCTATGCTCTAACTCTATATTATATGTTACATACGCTATTCTGTATACTCGATGTGATATACTCTATGCGCTATGTTCTATGCTCTAAACTCTATATTATATGTTACATACTCTATTCTCTATACTCTATTTGATATACTCTATGCGCTATGTTCTATGCTCAAAACTCTATATTATATGTTACATACTCTATTCGCTATACTCTATGTGATATAGTCTATACTCTATGCGCTATGTTCTATGCTCAAAACTCTATATTCTATGTTAAATACTATATTCTCTATACTCGATGTGCTATACTCTTTGCGCTATGTTCTATGCTCAAAACTCTATATTCTATGTTACATATTCTATTCTCTATACTCTATGTGCTATACTCTATACTCTATGGTCTATGCTCTAAACTCTATATTCTATGTTGCATACTCTATGCTCTAAACTCTATATTATATGTTACATACTCTATCATCTATATTCTATGTGCTACACTCTATACTCTATGCGCTATGTTCTATGCTCTACACTCTATATTCTATGTTGTATACTCTATGCTCTAACTCGATATTCTATGTTACATACTCTATTCTCTATACTCTATGTGCTATACTCTATGCGCTATTTCTAGGCCCTAAACTATATATTCTATGTTACATTCTCCATACTCTATGTGCTATACTCTATACTTTAAGCACTATGTTCTATGCTACAAACTCTATATGCTATGCTCTATGGTGTATACTCTATCTCTACATTATATGCCCTATGCTGTATATGCTATACGCGATATTCTATGGTATATACACTACGCTATGTTAACCACTCCATTTCATATCACATTGCTATATGTCTGAATTTAATATTTCCAAACACGGTGGACTTTTATACAGAGGAGTGGGAGTCAGGGAGAGTGATGAGGGAGAGTGGTATTGTTTGTTGGTGTTTTACATCCTAGCAAAATCAAAGGTTATATAATGAGCTAGTGCCTAATGTTCCTCTGTAGTTATCATGTATTTCTGGTAATTTTCTCAACGTGGAATTCCATACGAAAAAATGCGCAAATTACACTGTAATGTCCTTAATGTAATGTCTTTGTTTGTTTAAAGGCCACCCAGCAGCACAGAAAAAGGATGGGCATCGACTATTGGGGGTTAAAGTTGCATAGTCCGATGGTTTTGAATTTCTGGCAATTTTCTTAGATAAATATATTTAATTGATTTTAACAATCTAACTTATACCCCTGTCACACTACGATGTAACGAGCCAACGTAAGCCTGACGTGGTCATTTTTCGTCATTACGTTGACGTACGTTGGGTTATGTTATGATGACGTCAGAATGACATTAGACTGACGTCGAGCTACGTCACATTACGTCGTGTTATGTCGGCGCGCGTCAAGGTTTTCATTACGTTGTCCTCTCTCGTTGAATGATGTTATCGCTAAGCTTTACCGACGTTATGCTCTCATCAACTACGCTGCATCCACGTTCAACTTGTGCCCAAATTTGCATACTACGCTGAGAAGTTCAACGTTTTTCACGTTCTCCCTATGCTGACATCGTTACGTCGTAGTGTGACAAGGCCTTTACCTTAGTTTGAAGTAACTTCTGTTCTAAATAGCTAAGTTTTGAGATATTTGAAATGCAAACAAGGGAAATTAGTTTTGGCAAGCATGCCAAAACTCTGACACCATTGGCTTCAGCAGTAACAGGTTCTATTAAATTGCCTCGGTATTCCCTTCTATTTGGCCATTCCTTGCCCTACCCTATTAATGCAGAGCGCAAGGCTAGGAAGCGACAAGTATCAATTTTAAAGTCAGTGGTTTGACTCCACCTGGAACCGAGCTCCTGACCTTCCGCATGGGAGACCCGTGCTCTACCGATTAGGCTACCGTCATCATCATCATCATGCTGTCGGTCGCGATGCGACAAAGACTGCTTTCATTACTTGACTGCCGCTCTCATTTCATGAAAGCTGCCTGCACAAGTGTTGAAGTGCTGCTGGCTTTTGCAAGTTACCAGCGGCACTCTCTCGGGGAGCAAATAGAGGTTTCACACCGGCAAGAACATGTCAAGACAGGCGCAAAACTATTTGTCCCTGCAGTGGCTGGTCGGGAGATGTTGGGAGTTCCATACATCAACCGCCTTTAATGCTGCCACAGTGACATGGTTTTCTATTTAGGGTTTGCTCCCTTAGCCTTCGGTTCTGTCAAGAACCTGTACCACAAGGCAGTGGTTTACAACTCTGCAGGGCAGGGCAGGGGCGTCAAACTCCCTGAGGTATTGCTACTCCTGCAATACCACCGTACCCGGTACAATAACTACTAGTGGTGCAGTGGTGCGTGCACAGACGCGTGGCGCCCCCTAATGGATCTGAGTGTGAGTATGGTGGAAGTTTCTAGGTTAAGCAGGCTCCTCCAGTCGATGACTGGGGGAGTAGATAGGGCTGGGGAGTAGATTGAAGCTTCCGGCCTTATTATACTCACATAATGGCTTATACGGCATATATATATATAACTATATATACGCATACATAGAGTAAAAATGGAAATCAGTGGATATAATCACGAGATATAACAGGCCTTGCTATACATTTATGCGCCATATTATACTATATATCTACAGATTTATATATTTATATATGTATGCATAATTGTATATATACATATGCATGAATAAATATATGGATGTATGCATACATATGTGCTTGCATGTACATAAAAATGAAGAGCTCAGGTGCAAAACCAGGTAAACGTCAATCCAAAAATGGGGATAAAATTGGAATCTACCCTTCAAAAAGTGTATTAGTTACATAAGCATGTGATCATATGAAAAGTGGAATTGTTCATGATGGTCTACCAACATGGATAATTTACATGCGTACGAGGAGCCCTACCCTGCCCTCCCCTAAGACCTCCCTACACCACTCCCACACTCCCCCTCACCCCTCCCCTACCTGACACCCCATCCCCCTCCATCTCCCCCCCCCCCCACCCCCACCCCCACTACCCGACTGTGGCGCCATCTGAACTGGACTTCACCAACTAAACCCTGCCGGAGACAGCCAAAACTACTACGCGAGACTCTGACGTCATGATCTCGCCTCGCGAGACCCACACTCCACCTGACCTATATAAACGAGCAGCTCACTGCTCCTGGCACTCACTTGCTATCCGGACCGCACCTCGTCCACACCTCTCTCTATCACCTCTCCGCCGGCCGGACACCTCCTTGATATGTCTGAAAAGAGTTCCAGGAGGGGGTGCCTGCCGGCATTTTCACTTTCTACCCTTACTCTGTCCGTGTCTATGGCTCGCCGGTTGGTTACCATAGGGCAGATAGGCACGGGCCTTTGACTCAACTCTCCTCATTTCTCTTTCCTAGATCTGCCCATTCGATTTCTCCCAGGCTCACTTCTTCCCCTAACCAGGGTTGTTGTGTTCTTGGGGGGGGCTCTTGACCTTTTTTCCTTTCTCTGACTGGTTCTTGTTGCTGGAACGACCGCTGCTCCCACCTTTGCCCGCCTTCCTCAGACCCCTGCTGACCGGATACAAGTGCTCCACTACAGACACCATACAGATTACTACAAACAGACGGCACGGAGAGATCCGCTGCCACCCGGCGCCCCGTCGTCACCACGTCTTGAAGGATGTCCCCAGCCTTCACAACACTTCCTCTGAGACCACTTCACCCCGCAGAAGACATGTCTTAACCAAAGACTGGGCCGATTTATCGGAGCCTCTCTATAAATGTTGCAGTCCTGCAACCGGTAACCGTCGTAAGGTTACGAACACCCCATACAATACAATACAATGCTCCTGGCACTACCAACCGGGCAGTCAGACGATCAACACCAGACCACCGCAACTCAGCCGCCCACCCAACCCATCAAACCAACAATCAAAACGGAAGGGTTGAGGGCCTGAGTCGAACTTTACCTAAAACCATTTTGATCTCATATTACTTACTTGCTTTTTACATGTCTTGGTTCAATAAAAATTCCATAACATGGGCTCCTCGTTCGCGTGATTAATTAGTTAGAATTAAACTTATTTTCAGGTAAGCATATTTTATTTCAACTACATTTTTCGATTGGCATTTACGTGGTTTTGCGCCTGAACTCTTCATATGTGTCTTTGAGACCCCAGTAATCACAATAACCCCAATCCCAACTAGAGTCCCCCCCTCCCCCCCTTACAAAGAACCTCGTTGGTTTGGTTTGAGTTGTGTTGTGGGGGTAGGGATGAAATAGTCTTTCGCAGTGGAATATCATTGCTTCCAAATTGCGTAGCCCAATGGTTTTGAGTTTCAGCCATTATTCGAGGAAAATATATGAGGTTGATAGGTATAATCGACCTTATTATGGGTTGAAGTAATTAGCATTATGTTTGGTTAACATTGGATATGCCAAATTAATAAAATATTCTAACAACATAGGCTTCACAAGTAACAGGTTAAATTGAATTGGCTTAATAGTCCGTTGTATGCAGCAGCAAATGATTAATTAGTGCGTCAATAACTAGGATGGACGTGTAGAATCAAATCTGGAGAAATATTTTAGTTTTGAAAATGTGATGCTTTCATCAAATTATACAGAAACACTTGCAAACCAATAGGCCACAGGTTGTATTTCATTAATAACATGATTCATTCTTGCTCATTAAAATATGATAGATAAGAGTGTTAGTACACAGATTATGGGTAAGTATACTTATGCAATTATTACTATGTACATCAGGGGCGTAGCTAGACCTTTAACGATGTGTACTCCTAATTTGGGCAGTGGGTTTAGGGGGCCGCTTAAGCTTAAACTGGTGGATTTTACACATTTTAGACTTGAGTTTTCGACACTCCGGACTACTACATGCCTCCTCTCTCTCTCTCTCTCTCTCTCTCTCTCTTTATTATTTTTTAATTAAATTTTTTGTTGACAAAACGATGTGACGTTTTGGCGTATGTGCGTACGCCTAGCTATGCCCCTGTACATAATCAGTATTTATATTAATGGTGAGTGAGATTATAGAACTAGGTAGGCAAGCCTTTCACTAGTTTCAGTATCACGAAATGATGAATTTTGAATGCGTCAATAGAATCAAGAAATACGGAATGAGTTAAAAGAATGAAGACCTAATGAATGGGGAAATAAAATCAAGAAAGAATGAATAAGTAAAACCAACAAGTAATGCCTGATGTCAATAGAATTATGTGTCCACTCTATGCCTGTGTATATGCATCGTATATACATTGTATATGCTTATAAGAATCATACGAGTATAATAACCCGGAATATCGCTCCTGTCCCTCATCACTCACTCAGCTCCATGGACTGTGGGAGTCTCTCATAGTCATCTACTGCTCCAGCCTCCCAAACCCCAGCGCCGATGGAGGCGCCACCATCCCTGCACACTGTAACCGCCACTCACTGTACCGTTGAGTACTAGCCAGAGTAAATACAGTTTCATCCACTATCATGTCTTCCTCTTGTCATTATGTAGGCAACCTATTATATATATATATACAAAATGAGAAGTCTCCACACTGCCAATTCACCACCAAGGCATGCCACACCCCCTTCTTGCCCTCTATGGGTGGAAGCAAGTCTCCTCAGTTGACAATGTGTAGGTACACTCATAACTCGCTAGGTGGCGGCACAAATCACAACACCACGCCATGTCACATTGTGCCACGAGCCTGTATTAGATATTATTTAGAGGTATTATTCTAACATAACAACACTTTTGTCCATCTATGCAAGTATTAACTAAAGCCAAGTATTAACTAAAGCCAAGTATTATCTAAAGCCAAGTATTATCTAAAGCCAAGTATTATCTAAAGCCAAGTATTATCTAAAGCCAAGTATTATCTAAAGGCCCAGGCTATGGCTTGCGACCACATTGCAACCATTTTGCAACCACTTTGCGACCAAAAGGCCGAATTGGTCGACGACTGGTCACTGACTGCTCACCCACTGGTTGCTGACCAGTCACAAGTGCTGAAAGTGGTCGTTGACCTTGTGACCATTTTGGTTGCAAGGAAGTTTTTGGTGCAGAACCTCCAAGATCCATATGACCGAACAAGTAGCCCCGAGGTCGTCGACTGATCTCCAGTCATTTTTCTTCGACGCTCTACGCTATGCAAGTACATCTGGGTGAAGACGAGGCCGACCGACTCGAACAAAGGGTCACAGCAGCAGTGAACCAGTGTCGCGAAGAATCTCGCGGTACATGAGAAGTTGAGGTTGAAGTGGTAGAAGCAGGGCATCACGTACCAGATGTGTGTGAAGGTGATGCAGTTCACTCACTGCCTTTTGGTCGCTAAGTGGTCGCAAAGTGATCACAAGCCGTAGTGTGACTTAGGCTTTATGGAAATATCATATCCAAGTCGCCAGTTCACCGGCCAACAGAGTCAAATGGACAGTGTACATTCTAGATAGTCCCCGACCTGTAGACCTTGTCGAGCTTGGACTTCTTGGACACCACCACCTGCTTCAGCTGGTTCAAGTCCTCCAGCCTCGCCGTCGTGTAAGCCTCGCTCTGCTCAATGCTATGCAAGTACATCCGGGTGAAGACGAGGCCGACCGACTCGAACACCGGGTCGCAGCAGCAGTGAACCAGCGTCGCGAAGAATCTTGCGGCACACGAGAAGTTGAGGCTGAAGTGGTAGAAGCAGGGCGTCACATACCAGATGTGCGTGAAGGTGGTGCAGGCGAACTGACACCCCCAGCAGAAGCCGAGCGGCACAGCGCACAGGGCCGTCAGCACCCGGTAGCAGCACTTCTTACCCACGTAGTAGCCGCGGTAGGCGTTCTTGTACGCCCAGTCCGGCGAGTGCGCCCCTTCCGGCTCGCCGATGACGTCATGGAAGAGGATCTGGAAGTGCAGAAGGGACAAACTAATGTAATACGCCAATTCCAAGATCTAAAAGATAGTGTGAATGAGCTTAGCATCCAGTGCGAACATTGCTGACCATGTTAGTAGAAGCTTTGCTAGCATTGCCAGCAGTGTCCTAGTATGTTAGAATGTTAGCTCGTCGAGGACGTCATGGAAGAAGATCAGGAAGTGCGGAAGGAAGGAACAACATTTGTAATACGCCACTTCCGAGATGTCAACATTGGTGTGGGTGAACTCAACTGCCAGTCAGGATGCTGGTTGCTAGGTTAGCAAAGATTCTAGTGAAAGCTTTGCTGGCAATAGCATAGCCAGCAGTGGCCTAGTATGTTAGAATGTTAGCGAGAGGAGGATGGGGTTGGTTGGTTGGTTGTTGGAGATTTACGTCCTGGCAACATCTAAGGTCATATCAGGATGGGTATTGACTTGTGACAGTGCACGCTCATGACAACTTTATAGTGCTGCCCCTCTAAGAGACCAGGGCACCAGCACCATGCCTGGATATCCCACTCAGTCACATTATCCTGACACTGAGCCAACCAGTCCTTGCCCTATCCTAATAATGCCAAGCACCTGAGTAGGAAGTGACAAGTATCAATTGTTAAGTCATTGGTTTGACTCGACCAGGGTTTGAACTTGTGGGTTCGAATCCCACGATCTCTCAAAACAGGAGACGTTACTCAACTCATTCGGCCATCCCATCTGGAGTGTAATGTTATGCTTAGCACATACATAACATGGAGGAGGATGGGGTGTTTGGGTGGGGTCGGCGGTGGGGGCGGGTGTTCAAGGCCCGTGCAGAACTGCTACAAATGGAAGGAAGTGATGTTCGATTTCATGTAGAATAATTGTCGGCACTATATTTCCCTACAACCTACACTATATTTCAAAAGCAAATCTATGGCTTACTTACTAATGCCCGCACTGACCTATCAGACAGGGAACCACATAGACAGGTGGGCTTGGATAGGATGATTGCATCAGGGAATATAGGTAGTGTAATGGTTATGATGCTAGCCCCGGAATGGCAAGAAGTGTGGGTTCGAATCCTGCTCTAGGTGCAATATTTCCTTTTTTAATCACCCCTAGGACACTATGTTTGGCCATCAGGAGCCATGTGTTATGTGGTCAAAGTTAGCATAGAGTAAAAGTGTGCCCTGCTTAGTATTACCCCATTTAGTCCTGATTCGTGATTGTTTCTTTATATGTATGTGGTGTATCATTTATTATGTGAATATATATAGCATATTATTATTACATTATATATAGACCTATTTCATATGACGTCAGCATAGGTATCTACGTCAGTGTGCACACCTCTTGGCTGCAGGACGACACACTGTCACACTGCAAACTATATGGCTATGAGCAATCTTCATATAGAAAAAGTGAAATATCTCTAAAACAACACCACCTAGAAACAAACCGCTTGGAACACATATAGAAAACATATTCAATGGATAGATTGTATTAAATTTATGAGGTTAGGGTTCTGCATTTCTATTAATTTTGAAAAAAATAGACGTTTTGGACTGCGCGTATCGGCAAACTCAATGCATTGTCAATGCCCGTGAGCAATCTTCATATAGAAAAAGTAAAATATCTCTAAAACCACACCACCTAGAAACAAACTGCTTGGGACACATATAGAAAACATATTCACCAAACAGATTTGATTAAATTTATAAGGTTAGGGTTCTGTATTTCTATTAATTTTCAATAAAATTGACGTTTTGCACTGCTTGTACCCGCAAACCCAATGCATTGTCAATGGCCGTGAGCAATCTTGAATTATCTTCACACACAAAAAGTGAAATATCTCTAAAACCACACCACCTAGTAACAATCCGCTTGGAAGACGTATAGAAAACATATTAAATGAACAGATTACATTAAATTTATGAGGTTAGGCTTCTGCATTTCTATTAATTTTGAATAAAATAGACGTTTTGCACTGCGCGTACCGACAAACTCAATGGCAGTGTGGACTTATTCTGCAGCCAAGGTGCGCGTGAATACACAATGTTTATAAATATTGAAAGGGGCCTTTAGCGTATTAGATTATATATTGCCAGCAGTACAGTGAGTAGGTTGCGCAAATGTTTGACGTGTGAGTGGAAGGTGGCGTCACGGGCAGACAGGTCAGACCAGTCGATGACTTAGTTTAGTTTCCAGCAGCTGATGACTGAAGACGGAGTAAGAGCTGAGGAGGAGGTGGAAGATTACAGGCTTATTATACAGTATATATATAGTTTAGCCATGGCTACCTGTCTATGTGGCTCCTTGTCTGAGAGGGCAGCGCAGACCACTATACTCGTCCCCTTGGAATTGTAAGTCTTTTAAGTGGTTTATATCCATGTCATTTAATGCTTATGTAGTAGTCTGTACATGAGCCCCACTACCATGCAGTGGCGGCAGACACTACGCCGCACACCTATGCCGTTACACTGAACTGCACTAGGTGGCGGCAGGCTAGTCACCGTCAGGGTCTGCCCTCTACTGCGTGTGACTAGCACACACACCCACCTACCTATAGAGGCGAGGTGGGACCTGGCGAATTAGGGGGCGGGTCAGTTGACTGTTGATGCCGCAGAGAGCAGAGAAGTTTTGTAATAAACCAGGTTGAAGCATACTGATACTGAATCTTGGCATTCTTCCGTACGTGTGTGACGGTGTGAGGGGAAACCGTGGGCCATCACACTTACAATTGCGTACATACAGGCAATGAACTTGCATGTACTCACACAGGGTATATTAAAAACCCATACAGCATATGAAAATGGGAAATATTGCAACTAGATCAGGATTCGAACCCACACCTCTTGCATTCCGTGCTAGTGTGCTGACCATTACACCACCTAGGCTCCATGATGCCATCATCCCCATCCACGCCTCCCTGTTTATGTGGTTCCTTGCCTGAGAAGTAATTGCCTACTACTACAATATTATATATTATATAAACAGTAAAACCTCTCTAACCAACCATCTCCACAGAGCGACCCTCCCATATATCGATCGCTTTATTTGGGTCCCAATAATATCATTGTAACCATATTCTAACTCCCTAAGCCAACCAGCTCCCTAATTGGACCACTTAAAGTCGGTCTCAAGGTTGGTCGATTTAGAGAGGTTTTACCATATATAGATTATTCAAAATAATGTATTATATATATGAGACTGTCTCAAAAGGTGCTAAGCAATATGGGACAAAACTTTGTCCATTGTAGCGATCAACATACTATCTGCTTATGCATTTGCTCGGGATAAACTGATTTTTTGTTTACATGGTGTTTCATAATCCCAATAAAATACATATTGATTTGAAGCAAATGTCCTTGTGTTTTCAGTGTAACCGTTTCTGTGCTGTTTTGTATCAATCGTTACAATGGACCAAAAAAAAAGAGTTATCACCTTTTGAGACAGGCTCATATATATAAATGGACGGAGTAGTATGTGTGTTATATAATATTATTATTGGATGTACTGTATAATTACCAATCTCTGTCGACCGCACCAGTTGGTGCGATCGACCACCGTGCCACCAGTGGCGTTCGACAACCCCATTAACCGCTTAAATCGGCAGTTGCCGGTTGCTTTTTTTCTTCTTTTTTTAAAAACTTTTGTCACTGGTACATCAGTTATTGCTCAGTCAGAAGTAATAAAGAGATGTCCAACACACCCGGCTCTTCCTTGATTCATTATTTAGACAAGATTCATATACATATATGTACAGCGATACGCCTCTTATCGCGTGTAATGAGGTATGTAGTGTATTATGGGGGGTCACACTCCATGTGCTCGGAAGTTCTATAATTATATATATTGCATATGTATAATGTATGGGAATATAAATAACATATTGATCTACAATTGAAGAGTTCAGCCGCAAAACCCCATAAACGCCAATCCAGAAATGTGATTAAAATAACATATTTTTACCTGAAGGTCATTTTAATCTGCCTCTTCATCTGTTCATATATATATATATCATATATATCCTGTATAATTTATTGGAATATAAATAACATTATTGATCTTATAATTATTAATCTCCAGTGGCTTGTGATTATTATATTTGCTGCATACTAACTAACTAACTAACCCACGATCCCTGCATCCAAATTTTCCCCCACACCAGCGCCAACACCGGCCATCACATGACTTTGACACAAAGGGTACAGGCGGTATGGGGTAATGGTGATTGTGGTGGGGTAACAGCGACCTGCAGATGGATGCCGACCCCCGCCTGGGCTAAGGGTACACTGTGCACTCATCTGCGGATATGTCGGTGGGACAGACTTCGTGTGATGATGCGCTTTGTATCATGGAGGACTAGGGTGGTTCCCACAGTTGTCACCAGTCTCAATTAATACATGCCTCTTTGGCTGTCTCTGACTCTGTCTGTTTGTCTCGTCTCTAGCTATCACCACTCACTCAACTCTACTCTCTCTCCCATACAAGTGCATTCATTCCCCCATTCAACCGCATATATATATATACATATATAGATATATGCTGTATAAGAATTATACGAGTATAATATTAATTACCCGGAATTCTATACTCCCTGCTCACACCCACCCACCAGTAATAAATAGACTACATCGCCATTCCAGTGGCGCAGTGCATTATGGGATGCGTGGAAGAAAAATAAAACCCGCAAGAAGCACATGGCACATGCTAATTACACCGGGTGCAGCTATGAAATGTGCTAGTTACAGCTCATCTCAGCTCTTGTTTGATACATAGAATACCAACTAAAAAAATATATATAATAAATTAAGATATTAATCTTTTATCCAGCATTGCATTTACATCAATATAATCAGCATATCTTATGCCATGTGCATTTAGATTTAGACAAATGTGGGCCAGAGTCAGTTTTACTTATTTTATTCATGTTTGTTTTGATATCCTATGGTTAATGACATATGTAGAACTAGAAAATGAGTAGGGTTAATCAGATATTGGTTATATATTTCTTTGAAATAAGTTTTTGTTCACATTTGACATTTTAATATTTAGAACAAGAATGAGTTATGTCTAGTCAATTGTGATGTAAATATCGCCTGTAAAGTGACTGAAATTGTATGTTTCTTAGGTCAAAATGCTTAATTATGGAGAGTTGTGTCTTAAACTTATTCATTATATTATTATATTGCATCCATCCATTCATGTGTGTGCTAAATTGTTATGTATTTTTATTAATTTTGAATAAAATTGAAGTTTTGCCCTACACGTATCGGCAAACTCAATGGCCGTATGCCTTTGCTTTGCTGCCAGCGCCGTTTTCAGCGCATGCACAGTCGGAACGGTGATCTCGTCTATTGGGTGGTGGAGCATCAGGCTAGTCATCTACTGCTCCAACCCACTCGCCTCAGTAACGACGGTGGCGCCACCACTCGCCTTGCTCATTTTCCTTACTCACTTAGCATCGAATATTTATGTATGTATATATGCATGTGTATCTGTCAATATGTTTATGTGTGATATATGTTCTACATATGTCTCTCTCTGCGTATGTTTATCTATTCGGCAGTAAGTGAATCAGGATAATGAGCAAGGCAAGCAGTGGCACCACCGTCGGAGCTGAGGCTGAGTAGGTTGGATCAGTATTTGACTAACCCGAGGCTCCAATTACTGGTGGGTGGGTGTGAGGAGCGAGTATGGAATTCTGGGTTGTTATACTTGTATAATTCTTATACAGCATATATGCATATTTGTCTACATATGTCCATATTAAAGCTGCATAATCTGATGAAAACATCAAATTTTAAAAAGAAAAATAATTATCCAGATTTGATTCAACATATCAAACTTAGATACTGGTGCACTTATTAAACAGTTGTAACCAGATAGAAAGGAACATTAAGACAATTTAATAGAATCTGTTACACCAGAAGCCTATGGTGTCAGAGTTTTGGCGTGCTTGCCAAAAAGAATTTAGCATGTTTGCACTTAAAATATCTCAAAAGTTAGCCATTTAAAATTTTAATTATTTCAAACTAAAGTAAGGTAGATTATGATGATCAACCTAATATATTTCTCTCAGAAAATGACAGAAACTCAAAACCATTGGTTTATGCAACTTTAATATACATGTTGATCTTATGGTGCAGTCACACTACGACGCTCCTCCCGGCGACCCGTCAGCGTTGAAAATAAAATCTTGCACATCGAGAAACGTCCAACTTTTCGGCGGTTTGGGGAAAAAGATCCGCGTCAGCGCGGCACATTATGCGTGCGCGGCCAACGTGTGTCGACACGTTGGGGAAAAACAAAAAAAGTTTGTCGCGACGTCTTCATCTAACCTTAAATGTTGCTAGGGCATAAAACAAAAATGCCCCAGTTTGCCGCAACGTGTGAGCAACGACCCTCCCGTGCGCGTGCCGTCTTCCTAGCGTTCCCATAACGTTATTCCGGCGCGTCCAACGCATCGCGACGCGCGCCTAACGTCCTTACCCATATATTTGCGTGCGCTGGCGGTCGTTGTTTTTTTTTTGACATGCTTAAAACCTTGGGCGACAGGGAACGCACGCTGGCGTTTTGCGCCAACCATCAACGTCAAGGATAGTGTACCGACGTGTACCGACGTGTACTGACGCGCGCATAACGCGCCCCCAGCGTGTCTAGATATTTCACCCATTTTCGCCCAAAAACACCACACGTCGCCAGGTCGCCGGCGAGAAGCGTCGTAGTGTGACTGCACCATTACCCACGACCTCCCATGTGGTAAGTGCCATATTGATTAGCTACTTACCTACATTACATCCCGAAAGTTGCATAGTCCAATCAAAGCATCAGATATTCAAAACTAACCCACTTACTATACTTGATCCGATATATATCTAACTTGAATAATGGATAATTCTGCATAGACATTTTCTTCTTTTAAAAAAAAAGATTTATACTGCCTATCATGGATAAGTCTGAATAGACTAGTTTTCACCATTAGACAGTTTGTCGATAGAAAGCCTGAGCCTACACTTTTACCGACCCAAGGGATTTTTAACCTCCCACACCACATAGACTGGACTTTGATGATGCTGTAAGTTATACACAGCGGTGGAAATCCAAAGTGGCAGAGGTGGGGGCATGGGGAATTGAACCACTGAGCTTCAGATTAGGAGTCCGACCTAGAAAAAAGTCAGACACTCTAACCACTCCGCCAGAGAGAACACAGAGACTGATAGATGGGAATACTAATTCAATTTAAAATGATGCTGGACTGTTCAACTTCATGATGCCCCACATTTAAATGTGCACATGCAAATCAATTTTGCATGGCTTCACTTCAATATGACTCAAAAAGGTAACTCATTCAAATAAGAGTTACTTTAAACTAAAGAAAAGTAAATCGTCCATGTTCTACCTTAACACGGGCAATTCGTAACACGGCAAAATTTACTCCCGAACAGAGCCATCTAATATCATATACGTTTAAATAAATAAAATACAAAATAATCACTTTCCCAAAAGCAAAACTATCTCTGGCTCCCTCTATTCAAATCATCAGTCTAATGTATTTATCTAATAGCTATGACAGAAACTCAAAACCATCGGACTATACAACGTTAGTGTTTTGACATTGAGCAGATAGCTAGTGGCTCCAACTGGGTTCCGAGTTCCGCTGGTTCTGTAGGAAGGACAGAAGCTGTGACCTGGCATGCCGGTGTCGCAGTTTCAATTCCCAGCAGTTGAAGTTCCCACAATTGGTGCTGCGCATGCGTCAACATCTAATGGCATCGTCTGTGCATTGTCAACGGTCGTGAGCAGTGTTCACACATAAAAAGTGAAATATCTCTAAAGCCAAACCAGCTAGAAACAAATCGCTTGGTACACATATAGAAAATATGTTTACCAACACGATTATATTAAATTGATATGGTTAGGGTTCTGGATTTCTATTAATTTTGAATAATATTTTGCACTGCGCGTACCGCCAAACTCAACGCATTGTCAATGTTCGTGAGCAATCTTCATGCAGACAAAGTGAAATATCCCTAAAACCACACCACCTAGAAACAAATCGCTTGGTAGACATAAAGAAAACATGTTTGCCGAAAAGATTATATTAAATTTATAAGGTTAGTCACACTGACACTATAGTGACAGCGATTTGCGGCGATCGGTGATGGTTTAAATCGGGCTAATGTTGACACATGCGCAGACAATGCTTTGACGCATGCGCAGATGCTTTTGTGGGAACTTCAACTGCTGGGAGCTGAAACTGCGACAGCGGGTCACAGCTTCAGCTTACATAGCAGTAGATCGGGGAGGTGGCAAAAAGACATAAACCATGCTTCAGGAAGTGGTATCTTAGCTCCTGTAAAATATGTGCTCATGCACAACCTACACTAGAAATAAATATACAACAATAACCCTACCAAATTTGGTTATCAGTAGGTGCATGACTATAGATGCAAAGTGAGTTTAATCGATAGGTTCTATAGTGACTTACAAAATTGATACTTGTTACTTCCTAACCTGGCGTTTGGCATTAATAGGATAGGGCAAGTACTTGTTAGCTCGATGTGAGGATACTATGACTGAGTTGGATATCTGCTCATGGTGCCAGTAGCCTGCTTTCCCAGCGGAGTAGCACTATAAAGTCACCGTGAGTGTGCACTGTCACAAGTCAGTATGCGTCCTGGTATGACCTTAGATGTTGTCAGGATGTAAACCTCCAACAAACAAACAAAACACATATGGTGAAGGATATGGCTGTGAAGGGGACCAACCATCTTTACCTTCCACCATGTAAGTTGATACTGCGACCCGGCGTGCTGGGCTGTAGCATCAGTTATTACCAAGGGAGAAGTGGAACTCGGAATACCCGTCTTTGCTAACTCAGCTTTGTATCATGACCAATAGACAAAGGCCCTGGATGTATTAATTACTTGGCCGCTAGCCTGGAACTGGGTCATACATTAAATTGCCTTTCGTGGAGGGAGTGCAATTATACCAGAACTGCGGTCATGTCCTCACATAAACATTGATAAGCATGCATGTATAGATATATTTCTACTGGGTGCGGTAGCCGAATCGGTAAAGCGCGGGCCTCGCGTGCGGGAGATCTGGAGTTTGGTTCTCGGTTGAGTCAAACCAATGACTTATCAAATTGATACTTGTCACTTCCTAGTATGGTGATGTGCATTATTAGGATAGGGCAAGGACTGGTTAGCTCAGTGTCAGGATAATGTGAGTGAGTGGGCTGCTTGATTTCCCTGTGGGACTGCACTATAAAGTCACCAAGAGTGTGCACTGTCACAAGTCGATACCTGTGCTGATATGACATTAGATGTTGCCTGGATGTAAAACTCCAACAACCAACAAACATTCGTTCTTTCAGTGCTGTCAGAGTGTGGGCTGCTTGTTGGTGGTGGTGGATCAGAATAAGAAACATGATGTAAAAGTATGGAAATGATATCCACGTTAAACGCAGCAGGAAATAATTAAATGCATGGACTAAGTAAATACAGCCCTAAGAAAAGGACCTGTAATTACTGCGTATTGTATAAGGGGGCTGGCTGATGTTTGCATTTGGGTGGCCGGTGTTTGCATATGGGTGGTGGGGCTTAGTCCCAATGACCCACCCCTTGCAGGATGTGTCACCACCAGCCCAAGCCAAATTAGTTGAGGCAGAATCCACATAAATAAGAGTGACATTTTGTTGGATGAAATAGTAATCAAATATACTAAGAGGATGGTGAGAGAATAGGATGTGATTATGAGAGTGTACCAACATGATACAAAACTCACTAACCAGTATGTAATGGTTAGCAGAGGTAGTATCCCAATATGTTGGGTAGGATGCTACAATGAATTGTTAGTAAGCTGTCAACAATGCATTCACTGAGCCTGCCTTCCAGAAGGGAATGCGACTGTTAATTATTGTGAGAACGGTTCCATAGAGAGGAAGTTACTTTGCATTCTGGGTAAAACTTGTTGCCAGGGGAGTGGAGAGTGGTCAGGGTATATAAGAGGACCACACATTCACCTGGGCACACTTGCTATCTGGACCGCACTTCGTCCACACCTCTCTCTATCTCCTCTCTGCTGGCCATGCTCCTCCTTGATATTGTCTGAAAAGAGTTCCAGGAGGGGTAGCCTGCCAGGATTTCACTTTCTACTCTAACTGTGTCCATGTCTTTGGCTTGCCAGCCGGTCACCATATAGCAAATAGACACGGTCCTTTGACTCAACTCTCCTCATTTCTCTTTCCTATACTCTACCCTTTTTTTTTCTCCCAGGCTTACTTCTCCCCCTAATCAAGGGAGTTGTTTGCTTGGGTGGGGCCCTTTACCTTTATGTTTCTCTCTCTTTGTTCTTGTTGCTGGAACCACTGGACCCATTTTACATGTCCCTTCCTCGGAAACCCTTGCTGCTGTCTGCTGGATACAAGTCCTGTGCTACCGCCGGACCGGAGTGATTCGGGGCCGCCCCAACGCCTAGTTGTTTAATCGTTGTAAAGACATCCCCCAGCTTCTACAACCATTCCACCAGAAGATTAATTTTCAACCAAAGATTGGGCCAATTTATCGGTGCCTCTCTATAATGCTGCAGTTCTGCAGCCGGTAACTGTCATAAGGTTACAAACATCCCAGAAGTCAGTCAAGTCACCCGGGCATGCATTCATGCACTCAGGCAAGCAGGGCATGCATGAAGGAGGAGAAGGAGAGGAGAGTAGCATCGCATTGTACCAGTTATTGTCTGAAAATAAACACCAGCACACTGTCAATTATGTTGTGTTTAACTATGCTTCCACCACCGAGGACCAGGCCCACTACAGAGCACGAAACACACGATAGATATTACAATGAGGTAGGCCTATTTGCTTAATAGGATACATAGTGCTATGGTTTTGAGTTTATGCCGTTGTCTTGCGATAAATATATTAGATTCATTGTTATAATCGTCCTTTGTAGTAACTTTTGTTACAAATGGTTAACTTTGTAGATATTTGAATTGATTGAAGAAGATTTATACAGCATATCATGGATAAGTCTGAATAGACTTGTTTTCACCATTAGACAGTTTGTCGATAGAAAGCCCCAGCCTACACTTTTACCGACCCAAGGGATTTTTAACCTCCCACACCACATAGACATGGTATGAGAGCAACCAGCCTTTGATGACGCTGTAAGTTATATACAGCGGTGGAAATCCAAACTGGCAGAGCTGGGGGCACGAGGAATCGAACCACCGACCTTCAGATTAGGAGTCCGACCTAGAAAAAAGTCAGACACTCTAACCACTCTGCCACAGAGAACACCACGTAATTGAAAACATGCAAGATTAATTTCGGTGTGCACTTCAAAATCTCTACACCACAGCCTTCGATACTATTTACTAATGGGTTCAATCAAATGGACTCAGTATTCACTTATTTGCAATAACAAAATATTATTTAATAAGTGCAGCAGTGTCAAAGCTGGGGTTGTTTTTTGGGGCTTTACATCCTAGCAATACTTGAAGTCATAATCAGGAAAAACGCGAACACAGCAAATATAGTTATGGCATTTTTAATTAAGGAAAGTTAAACGTCAGGTTATACAAATGTCAGCTCACAAATGCTTAAGAAACGAGGCTAGAGATGCTATGGCCCTATTTTCCACTTTCACATGTAGGGTGGGTGGGAGGCCAATTTAAGGCTGGTTATTGTCTCCTGGCTCCTCCGGTCGTAAAGACCAAACCCCGGCGCTGCGCCGCCTTATATAGCAAAAGTCTACCCAAAAAGGGGCGCATCGGCAGTTCGAGTGTACTGCATAATACGTCATCAAGTCCTGTTTACCCGATTGGCGACCAGGTTAGAAAAGAACCGCCAGTCGGCGTTCGAGTTTGTTACTTAGTTATAGAGAATTCCGCTAGTCGGCGACACAATAGACATCCTTAGTACTGGTACGCCTTGGTCTGTATTCGCCATCCTGATTACCTGCAATGCCAAAGCATTACGAAACAATTGGACGGGTTCCGACTTGTGACAATGCACACTTCTAGAGGATTTATAATGCTTCCAATTCATCTGAGGCGACCAAACACAAATTCCTCGCTACGGCCTTAGTTACCATGGTGGTCACACATTTTGCTAAATGCTTTACAATTGGTTTGTTTAGTCAGCTCGCTTAGTAATCACATTCGATTATGCAATACAGTTGATTGATTGATTGATTGGTGGTTGCTTTAAGAAGTGTCGGCAGCATAGGCCATATTCACGGCGAGAAATGTTTGTTTTTTGTTCAAACCATTGCTTTTACATGTAAAAGCAGACAATCAATTATGTGCCAATAGACACTCATTAAATTAGAAAGCTCACAATCATATATTTGTGGTCAAGGGAAACAAATTCCCATAGAAAAAGAGAAGTTTTATTAATAATTGATAGAATCTATTTAGTAAACTATATGAGGTGGTACAGTCCAGCTACCCTCAAAAAGGCTAAAATGTTTTCCTGTTTTACCTTCGTAAAAAGGTCATGCATACTGTCTGCAGTGTAGAACCGTTGGCGCAGGGCCAAAAAATCAACGCAACTTAGTAAAATGTGTTTGAGTGTTAGCGGGGACTGACACCCAATACATGCAATACATGTAGATTCAAACTACTACGCTACATACTTCCGGTGTGTGATGACGTCACGATGGCCCACATGTCAGTACAGGGCACGTTTCCCTCATGCAGCAGCATGCAGATTTAGGTCCATGACCGGATATCTGTGGACACAGTAGATAGTATTGGGTGTGTGGCTGGTTCAAGTTTGTGTCTGTTTGTTGTTCTTTTACATCCTAGCAACATCTAAGGTCATATCAGGAAGGGCTGGTTCAAGTAGATAACAATAGAGACCTTTAGTTGGAGGTTGGAGGCCCTGTCACATACACATTAGTGGGCGTAGTTGAACATAGTGGAGGCTAACATTGATTGATTGATTGATTGATTGGTGGTTGCTTTACGCCGTGTCGGCAGCATCATAGGCCATTCGCAGGAGGAAATGTTGGTTTTTTGTTCAAAACCATCGCTTTTACATGTAAAAGCAGACAATCAATTATGTGCCAATAGACACTAATTAAATTAGAAAGCTCACAATCATATATCTGTGGTCAAGGGAAACAAATTCCCATAGAAAAAGAAAAGTTTTATTAATAATTGATAGAATCTATTTAGTAAACTATATGAGGTGGTACAGTCCAGCTAACCTCAAAAAGGCTAAAATGTTTTCCTGTTTTACCTTCGTAAAAAGGTCATGCATACTGTCTGCAGTGTAGAACCCTTGGTGCAGGGCCAACAAATCAATGCAACTTAGTAAAATGTGTTTGAGTGTCAGCGGGGACTGACACCCAATACATGCAATACATGTAGATTCAAACAACACATTACTACGCTACGTACTTCCAGTGTGTGATGACGTCACGATGGCTCACATGTCAGTACAGGGCACGTTTCCCTCATGCAGCATGCAGATTTAGGTCCATGACCGGATATCTGTGGACACAGTAGATAGTATTGGGTGTGTGGCTGGTTCAAGTTTGTGTCTGTTTGTTGTTCTTTTACATCCTAGCAACATCTAAGGTCATATCAGGAAGGGCTGGTTCAAGTAGATAACAATAGAGACCTTTAGTTGGAGGTTGGAGGCCCTGTCACATACACATTAGTGGGCGTAGTTGAACATAGTGGAGGGTAACGTTGATTGATTGATTGATTGATTGGTGGTTGCTTTACGCCGTGTCGGCAGCATAGGCCATATTCACGGCGAGAAATGTTTGTTTTTTGTTCAAACCATCGCTTTTACATGTAAAAGCAGACAATCAATTATGTGCCAATAGACACTAATTAAATTAGAAAGCTCACAATCATATATCTGTGGTCAAGGGAAACAAATTCCCATAGAAAAAGAAAAGTTTCATTAATAATTAATAGAATCCATTTAGTAAACTATATGAGGTGGTACAGTCCAGCTGCCCTCAAAAAGGCTAAAATGTTTTCCTGTTTTACCTTAGTAAAAAGGTCATGCATACTGTCTGCAGTGTAGAACTGTTGGCGCAGGGCCAAAAAATCAACGCAACTTAGTAAAATGTGTTTGAGTGTCAGTGGGGACTGACACCCAATACATTCAGGGGGAGGTTCCCCCTTGAGCAGAAAAGCATGTGTAAGCCACGAGTGGCCAATACGGCAGCGGCTAAGGACCACTTGGTCCCGCCGACCTCCCGCATGAGTCTGTGGTGGCTTTCCCACAGATGGTTCAATTTCTTTAAGTTTATTAATGTTTTCATCCCACTCATGTTGCCATTTGGATTTTATGTGGGTGGCTATTAGTGGTTTCAGATCAGAGTGAGGGATCAGACACGGTTCAAGATCACAGTTCAGGGCCTTCTTCGCAGCCCGATCAGCTCGTTCGTTTCCTTGTATGCCAGCATGGCCAGGCACCCAGCACAGGTGGATATCATACCCATCTGTTGTCAGTTGGTTCATTTTATAAATGACCGTTGCTAGAATAGGGTGATTCGTTTTCAGTCCAGCAACAGCCAGGAGGCAAGAGAAGGAATCACTGTATATAACATAGTTAGTGTGGTTGGATACCTCGATACACTCCAAAGCGAGAAGGAGTGCTCGGGCCTCTGCAGTGAAAATCGAGCTCTGATCGGGCAAACGTACACCAAATTTTTCCCGTCGGCAGACTGCCGCAGCAGCTACCCGGCTTTGGTCTTTCGAACCATCAGTGTATATGGAGAGGTGGTCTGCAAACTGGCCTTGAATCTCTGCATGCAGTCCTTGGTACTCGAGTGGATGTGTCCCAGATTTCCTCAGTTCCATGAGTCGGAGGATAACCGATGGCTTTCTCAACGACCACGGGGGATGTTCTGGGACTTTGGCATCCTCCAACACGTCCAAATCCACGCCTAAGGCCTCCAAATGAGGTTTCATTCGGAGCCTCAGTGGCCGGATGTAATTGGGCCTGGCTTCATACCTGGATTCGTCATGTTGCTCGAATAGACAATTGTGTGCAGGATTCAATGCATTAGTTTTTATCTTGACTACATATTGCATGGCCAGTTTGATTCTCCTGTTATTAAGTGATGGTTCATTGGCTTCGAAATAAAGGCTCTGAACTGGTGAGGTGCGGAAGGCCCCAAGGGCCAAGCGCAGTCCCTGGTGGTGGATCGTGTCTAGCAGCCCAATATATGATTTCCTTGCGGAACCATATACTATGCTGCCGTAATCCACTCGTGAACGAACCAAGGTTCTGTACACGGAGAGCAGAACATCTCTGTCCGCTCCCCACTCTGAGCTGGACAGCACCCTCAGATTATCCAGCACTTTCAGGCATCTTGTTTTCAGGTACTTTATATGTGGCACAAAAGACAGTTTTGCGTCGAGAATGAGGCCCAGAAATTTGGTTTTCTCAACGACTTTAATGGGATCCCCATCCAGTGTCAGCTCCGGAGGCTAACGTAGTTGAACATTGTTGAACATAGTGGAGGCTAACATAGTTGAACATAGTTGAACATAGTGGAGGCTAACGTCGTTGAACGTAGTTGAACGTAGTTGGACGTAGTTAAATGTAGTTGAACGTAGTTGAACGTAGTTGACCATAGTTGAACGTAGTTGAACGTAGTTGAACATAGTTGAACGTAGTTGAACGTAGTTCAACGTAGTTGAACATAGTTGAACGTAGTTCAACGTAGTTCAACGTAGTTCAACGTAGTTGACATAGTTAACGTAGTTGGACGTAGTTGAACATAGTTGAACATACTGGCATTCATACTTCTCCGTTATGCTAACTTGGTAATGCCGTGGGTGGGCCGTGAGTTCTGATTTAATGTTTGGACATGTTCAAAAGAGTGCTACATTAGAGGCTAACGTACTGTGCCGAAGTCTCCATACTCTTCATGTACTCTAGCATACTCTAGCATACTCTAGCATAACGAGCGTACTATAATGTACTTTAGCGTACTTGGATGTAGTTAAACGTAATTGACCGTAGTGGACGCTAACCTACGTTGAATGTAGTTGAATGTAGTTGAACGTAGTTGAACGTAATTGAACGTAATTGAATGTAGTTGAACGTAGTTGAACATAGTTGAACTGAGTTGAACATAGTTGAATGTAGTTGAATGTACCGGCATCCGTGCCGTACCGTATTTATCTGTACCAAAACCTGCCGTACCTTAAAGTTTTTCCCAGTAGCTTAATGTACTTACACTATGTTTGACCCATGTTAATCTATCCTACGTTCAACTAGGTTCACTAACGTATATGTAACCAGGGTTTAAACTTGAAGAGTTGAGGTGCAATTCCCCGCTCCATAACTGCCAATTCAAAAATAGAGATAAACATTACAATCAAACCATCAAACAATTAATTGTTTTACATTCCTATTTGTTTTGTTCATTGCTCCATAATCAGTTCTCATAAGAAAAGTGGAATTAGTGAGAATTAAAATTACCTTGAGGTATAAATCTTTTATTTTAATGGCTTTTTTGGATTGGCATTTACTGGGTTTATGCCTGAACTCTTCACTTCTAACTTCAACTTGTAAAGTGTTCAATTTGTATTGTAAAGTTCATCCATTGTCAATGTTGCTCGCAACATGTGTACTCGAACAAGGCGGAGTCTGATACCTATTCAATGGCTGCTGGCGCCACCTGTATTTGAACCTTGATACTAAATATATAGATTGATGTTTACACCACCTAGTGGGTCTTTTGTAACTATGATGACTAACCCTGGGCGAGAGCTGGCGGATTTGAATATGTAAATTAGATACAACATTAGCAACCGAAGCCTTCTACGCAGTTATGAAAATTTGACGTAGTCGTGACGTTTTGGGCCCGACCAGCCGCTATGTAAGGGGCACAAAACTGAAAACTCTGCCACTACGATTTGGCAGTGGACAGCGACGGACCTCTCTACTCTGCCACCCCACAATAAGAGACTAGAATTATAGGGTTAAAGCATCTCGGGGCCTTCTCTCATTATACTCAAGCACGTACGATTGTCATTTTATGTTCATTAAAAAGCCCAAATATATACCATTTACCGTGTTCGCGTTGTTCAATTATGTTAACTTTAGTATCAGGTTCTGCTTGCCAAAACTAATTTTACATCTTTATACTTAGAATATCTATATACAAAAAAGAAGTTAGCCGTCTAGAATAAAAAGTTCTATCTCAGAAGGAAAAAATACAGAAACTCAAAACCCTCAGACGATGCAACTCTAAGTGGTCGCTATCAGTTTGATGCCCCTGCCTTGCAGAGTTGTAAACCACTGCCTTGTGGTACAGGTTCTTCACAGAACCGAAGGCTAAGGGAGCAAACCCTAAACAGAAAACCATGTCACTGTGGCAGCATTAAGGGCGGTTGATGTATGGAACTCCCAACATCTCCCGACCAGCCACTGCAGGGACAAATAGTTTTGCGCCTGTCTTGACATGTTCTTGCCGGTGTGAAACCTCTATTTGCTCCCCGAGAGAGTGCCGCTGGTAACTTGCAAAGCCAGCAGCACTTCAACACTTTTGCAGGCAGCTTTCATGAAATGTATACAGTCCAGACACAGCGCTGACCTATTCAATGTCGCACACTTTAGAGCGAAGACCAAGACTACTCAGATACTGGTGAGAGAGCTTCTATTCGCAGATGACAGTGCACTGGTTGCCCACTCTGCTGAAGAGATCCAGAAAATAGTGGACGCTTTCTCCGATGCATCAAAGAAGTTTGGCCTGAAGATTAACATCAAGAAGATGGAGGTGCTGTACCAACCCAACTCTACAAAAACCTGAGAGGAGGAGATCATGGTTGATGCAAACAACCTGAACTCTGTTCCGGAATTCACCTACCTCGGAAGCATTATATCAAGTGATGGATACAGAGGAGGATGGTCAAGGCTAGCACATCTTTTGGCCGACTATGCCAGAGACTCTGGAACAACCACCATGTGTCCATTCGGGTCAAAGGCAAGATCTACCGTGCAATTGTGCTATCCACCCTACTATACAGAGACAAGGCCTGGACAGTGTACAGACGACAGGTGAAAAAGCTGCATGCCTTCATAATGCGACATCTGCATTCAATCATGAGGCTAACCTGGAAGGACAAAGTGACAAATAAGGAAATACTTGAATGGACGGGGCTGCTCTCTATGCTCTTCTGATCAAAAAGTATCTCCGGTGGGCTGGACACCTCATGAGGATGTCATCAGACAGGCTACCAAAGCAGATCCTCTATTCTCAACTGTCTTCTGGCTACAGAAAGAGAGGGCACCTTCGTCTCCGGTTCAAGGATACCATCATGAAAAACCTGAAGCTGAGAGATATTAAGACCGACTCATGGATGCAACTCTCACATCAGAGAGCTAAATGGAGAGCGGCAGTCAAGTAATGAAAGCAGTCTTTGTCGCATCGCGGCTGACAGCATGATGATGATGATCAGAAACTCACCCTGCCATTGGAGTTCAGTCCATCAGGGTCTCTGTAGAAAAGGTCAAGGTCAGCAATGTCCTCCTCCGATCCTGGTTCCACCGCCATGGCTGCGTGAGGTCTGGTTACGTGACGAGATACTGCGGGAAGTGGAGCTGGGAGAAGCGAGCCCTGAATCACGCCGCCATCCCGGCACGGAGAGGCCTAATATGGCATTACCGTGACCCACTGTGAGTGCGGGGGGGCGGGGGGGGGGGGGAGGGGTACGGTGTCACAGTGGGCACGGGAGGCAGGCTGCGGAACCGGGGCGGGCTGGGGCGGGGTAGCGGAGGGGTGGGAGGGGTGGGGGATGGATGCTGGGTGGGGAGGGAGAAGTGGGTGTATGGTGGGTGAGGATGATGGTGAAGGTGGGTGAGGCCTGGTGTGATGTGGTGTGGTGTGGTGGTGTGTGTTGTGGTGGGATGTGGGTGTGGAGTGGTGTGGGGTGATAAGTGGGGAGTAGGATGGGGTGGGAGTAGGGAGTGGGTGTATAGTGGGTGAGGATGGTGGTGAAGGTGGGTGGGGTGTGGTGTAGTGGAGTGTGGTGGTGAAGTTGGTGAAATTGGTGAAGGTGGGTGTGGCGGGGTGTGGTGTGGTGGGTGGGTGGTTTGTAGGTGTGGGGTTTGTGGTGGTGGTGTGGGTGTGTGTGTGGGTGGGTGGGGTGGGATGGGTGGGTGTGGGGGTTGTGTGGGGTGGGTGTGGTTGTGTGGTTGGTGGTGGGGTGTTGTGGGTTGTTGGTTGTGGTTGGTGGGGGTTTGGGGGTGTCGGGTGTGGTGTGGGTGTGGTGGTTTGGTGTGTGGTGGGGTGTGGTGTGGTGGGTTGGGGGTGGTGCGGTGGGTTGTAGTGTGGGTGTGGGTGGGGTGGGTGGTCTGATGTGGTGGGATGGGGTTGTGGCGGTTGTGTGGGGTGTTGGGTTGGGGTGTTGGGTGTGTGGTGGGGTGGGGGTGGGTGTCAGGGTTTGTGGTGGGGTGTGGTGTGGTGTGGTTTGGTGGGTGGTGGTTGGGTGTAGTGTGGGTGGGTGGTGTGGTGGGTGGGGGTGTGGGGTTTAGGTGTGGTGTGGTGTTGGTGGGTGGTGTGGTGGGGTGGTGGGTGTGGGTGTGATGAGTGTGGGGTGATTGTGGGTGGGTTCTTGGTGGTGTTGGGTGTGGTGTTGTGGTGGGATTTGTGTGGTGGTTGTGGTTGATGTGGTGGGGTGGGGTGTGGTGGGGTGTGGTGGTGTGGTGTGGTGGGGTGTGGTGGTGGGTATGTGGTGTGGTGTGGTGTGGTGTGTGGTTGGGTGGGGCTGTGGTGTGAGTTGTTGGTGTGATGTGTGTGAGGGTTCGGGTCTGATGGTTGGGTCGTAGGGGGTGTGGTGTGTGTGTGGTGTCTGGGTGTGTGTTGGGAATGTAGATGTGGTGAGTTTGGTTGGGGGGTGTGTTGGTGGTGGGGTGGTGTGGTGGGGTTGTGGGGGTGTGGGGGTGTGGTGGTGTGGTGTGGTGGGTTGGTGGGGTGGGGTGTGGTGGGTGTGTGTGGTGTGGTTGTGGTTGGGTGTGGTGGGGTGGGGTGTGGTGGGGTGTGGTGGTGTGGTGGGGTGGGGTGTGGTGTGGTGTGGTGTGGTGTGGTGTGGTGGGGTGGGGTGGGGTGGGGTGTAGTGTGGTGAGTTGTGGTGTGATGTGGTGGGGTCGTTGGTGGGTGTGTGGTGGGGATGTGTGGGGTGGGGTGGGGTGTGGTGGGATGTAGTGTGGTGAGTTGTGGTGTGATGTGGTGGGGTCGGATGTGGTGGGTTGTAGGGGATGTGGTGTGGTGTGATGTGGTGGGGTAGGGTGTGATGTGGTGTGATGTGGTGGGCTGTGGTGGGATGTGGTGTGGTGGGATGAGGAGTCGAGAGTAGAATGGGGCTGTGGGGTGAGCAGTGGATGTATGTATGGTGGGTGAGGGTGGTGGTAAATGGCGTGTGTTTTGTGGTCGGCATGGATGTGATGAATGCGAGTGGTGGGTGGGGGTGAGGGGTGTGTGGTGAATTAGTGTGGGGGTGAAGAGCGCCCTCGGGGGTGAATGGGTTTTTACAGGTGTGGGGGGGGAGGGGGGCAGTAATAGTGCGTGCGGGGGTGAGGCGGGTGGAATGGTCAGGCGGGAGGTGAGGAGAGGAAGGTGGGAAAGCATGGTGCGACGTGCGAGGAGAATGCTGGTGTGTGTGTGTGTGTGTTTGATGAGAGCCTGCGTAGAGTGGATGTGGGTGTGTGTGACAGTGTGTGAGAGGACTGTGTGTAGAGTGAACATGAATGTATGTGATGGTGTGTGAGGACTGTGTGTAGTGAACGTGAATGTGTGTGATGGTGTGTGAGGACTGTGTGTAGTGAACGTGAATGTGTGTGATGGTGTGTGAGGACTGTGTGTAGAGTGAACATGAATGTATGTGATGGTCTGTGAGGACTGTGTGTAGTGAATCTGAATGTGTGTGATGGTGTGTGAGGACTGTGTGTAGAGTGAACGTGAATGTGTGTGATGATGTGTGAGTACTGTGTGTAGTGAATGTGAATGCGTGTAACAGTGTGTATGAGGACGTTGAGTGGGTGACAGTGTGTATGAGGACTGTGCGTAGAGTGGATGTGTGTGTAATGGGATGTGAGGACTGTACATAGAGTGGATGTGGGTGTGGGTGACATTGTGTGAGAGGACTGTGTGTAGAGTGAACATGAATGTGTGATGATGTATGAGGACTGTGTGTAGTGAATGTGAATGTGTGTGACAGTGTGTATGGGGACTGTGCGTCGAGTGGATGTGTGTGTTATGGTATCTGAGGGCTGTGCGTAGAGTGGATGTGGGTATGTGTGACATTGTATATGTGAGGACTGTGCATAGAGTGGATGAGTGTGTGTGTGATGGTGTGTGAGGACTGTGTGTAGAGTGAACGTGAATGTGTGTGATGGTGTGTGAGGACTGTGGGTAGTGAACGTGAATGTGTGTGACAGTGAGTATGAGGTCTGTGTGTAGAGTGAATGTGAATGTGTGTGATGGTGTGTGAGGACTGTGTGTAGTGAACGTGAATGTGTGTGACAGTGTGTATGAGGTCTGTGTGTAGAGTGAATGTGAATGTGTGTGATGGTGTGTGAGGAATGTGTGTAGTGAACGTGAATGTGTGTGACAGTGTGTGTGAGGACTGGCTGTAGAGTGAATGTGAATGTGTGTGATGGTGTGTGAGGACTGTGTGTAGTGTGAACGTGAATGTGGGTGATGGTGTGAGAGGACTGTGTGTAGAGTTAAAGTGAATGTGTGTGATGGTGTGTGAGGACTGTGTGTAGATTGAGCGTGAATGTGTGTGGTGGTGTGTGAGGACTGTGTGTAGAGTGAAAGTGAATGTGTGTGATGGTGTGTGAGGACTGTGTGTAGTGAACATGAATGTATGTGACAGTGTATGTGAGGACTGTGTGTAGAGTGAACGTTTATGTGTGTGATGGTGTGTGAGGACTGTGTGTGTGTAGAATGAACCTGAATGTGTGTGATTGTGTGAGAGGACTGTGTGTAGAGTGAACATGAATGTGTGTGATGGTGTGTGAGGACTGTGTCTAGAGTGAATGTGAGTGTGTGTGATGGTGTGTGAGAGGACTGTGTGTAGAGTGAAAGTGAATGTGTGTGATGGTGTGTGAGGAATGTATGTAGAGTGCAAGTGAATGTGTGTGATGGTGTGTGAGGACTGTGTGTAGTGTGGATGTGAGTGTGTGTGATGGTGTGTGAGGACTCTGTGTAGAGTGAACGTGAATGTGGGTGATGGTTTGTGAGGAATATATGTAGAGTGAACGCGAATGTGTGTGGTCGTGTGTGAGGACTGTGTGTAGAGTGAATGTGAATGTGTGTGATGGTGTGTGAGAGGAATGTGGTTAGAGTGAACGTGAATGTGTGTGATGGTGTGTGAGGACTGTGTGTAGTGAACATGAATGTGTGTGACAGTGTGTGTGAGGACTGTGTGTAGAGTGAACATGAATTTGTGTGATGGTGTGTGCGGAGTGTCTGTATAGTGAATGTGAATGTGTGTGATGGTGTGAGATGACTGTCTGTATAGTGAACGCGAATGTGTGTGATGGTGTGAGAGTACTGTGTGTAGAGTGAATGTGAATGTGTGTGACAGTGTGTATGAGTACTGTGTGTAGAGTGAACGTGAATGTGTGTGATGGTGTGCGAGGACTGTGTGTAGTGAACATGAATGTGTGTGACAGTGTGTATGAGGACTGTGTGTCGAGTGAACGTGAATGTGTGTCGTGGTGTGTGAGGACTGTGTGTAGAGTGAATATGAATGTGTGTGATGGTTTGTGAGGACTGTGTGTAGAGCGAACGTGAATGTGTGTGGTGGTGTGTGAGGACTGTGTGTGTGTAGAGTGAACATGAATGTGGGTGATGGTGTGAGAGGACTGTGTGTAGAGTGAAGGTGAATGTGTGTGACAGTGTGTATGAGGACTGTGTGTCGAGTAAACGTGAATGTGTGTGATGGTGTGTGAGGACTGTGCATAGAGTGAACGTGAATGTGTGTGATGGTGTGAGAGGACTGTGTGTCGAGTGAATGTGAATGTGGGTGATGGTGTGAGAGGACTGTGTGTAGAGTGAATGTGAATGTGTGTGATGGTGTGTGAGGACTGTGTGTAGAGTGAAAGTGAATGTGTGTGATGGTGTGTGAGGACTGTGTGTAGAGTGAATGTGAATGTGTGTGATGGTGTGTGAGGACTGTATGTGTGTAGAGTGAACGTGAATGTGTGTGATGGTGTGTGAGGACTGTGTGTAGAGTGGATGTGAATGTGTGTGATGGTGTGTGAGAGGACTGTGTGTTGAGTGAACGTGAATGTGGGTGAGGGTGTGAGAGGACTGTGTGTAGAGTGAATGTGATTGTGTGTGATGGTGTGTGAGGACTGTGTGTAGAGTGAACGTGAATGTGGGTGATGGTGTGTGAGGACTGTGTGTAGAGTGAATGTGAATGTGTGTGATGGTGTGTGAGGACTGTGTGTAGAGTGAACATGAATGTGTGTGATGGTGTGTGAGGACTGTGTGTAGAGTTAACGCGAATGTGTGTGATGGTGTTTGAGGACTGTCTGTATAGTGAACGTGAATGTGTGTGATGGTGTGAGAGGACTGTGTGTAGAGTGAATGTGAATGTGGGTGATGGTGTGAGAGGACTGTGTGTAGAGTTAAAGTGAATGTGTGTGATGGTGTGTGAGGACTGTATGTAGAGTGAAAGTGAATGTGTGTGATGGTGCGTGAGGACTGTGTGTAGTGTGGATGTGAGTGTGTGTGACCGTGTGTGTGACGAATGTGTGTGTGTGGGTGGGTGAATGAGGAGTGTAGGCGTTGTTGTGTGTGGGTGATGTTGGTTGGTTGGTTGTTGGAGTTTTACATCCTGGCAACATCTAAAGTAATATCAGGATTGGTACCGACTCATGGCAACTTCATAGTGCTGTCCCACTGGGAGACGAGGCCACTGGCACCATGACCTGATATCCCACTCAGTCACATTATCCTGAAACTGACCCAACCAGTCCTTGCCTTATCCTAATAATGCCGAGTGCCTGGCTAGGAAGCGACAAGTATCAATTTTATTATAAGTCAATGGTTTGACTCGACCGGGAACCAAACTCCCGATCTCCCGCATGCAAGGCTCGGTGATGACTATGTTTAGAGTGGACGTGTTGCTGTCTCTGTGGGTGATGAGTGTGTTTATCGTGAATGTGTGTGTATGTGTGGTAGGGAGGGGAGACACTGACTGGCACCCTACATACAGTTAGCTGGCAACACCAGTGTGTTCTGAGTGAAGCAAGCATTAACTTGGTATATGTAATGTACAGTAAAACCTCGCTAAGTCGACCGACCATGTGACCGACTTTATATAGTCGATTTAGGGAAGTGGTCGATTTAGGGAGTTTTCGTTTCATTACAATGGTATTGTATGGGTGATCGCTTGGGACCCAAATAAAGCCATTGATATAGGGGAGTCGTCGATCTGTGGAGGTCATTTGGCTCCACCACATGCGCCATCTAGTTTATCACTAATATCAGACTACAACTTCGATGATCTCACCGACACCACCTACTGGGTTCCATTTCACTTCCATTGTCAGCCATAGTAACTCAGCCACTTCTCATCTAGACCCGAACATACACGGTCAGATTTGTTCTCCACCCGGCTTTCTTGCGACCCATTTAACCTACTCTCTAACAGGAGACACTCTAGGGCTGAGGTTGGTTGGTTGTTGGAGTTTTGCATCCTGGCAACATCATCATCATCATGCTGTCGGTCCCGATGCGACAAAGACTGCTTTCATTACTTGACTGCCGCTCTCCATTTAGTTCTCTGCTGTGAGAGTGATGTCCATGAGTCGGTCTTAATGTCTCTCAGCTTCAGGTTTCTCTTGATGGTATCCTTGAACCGGAGATGAGGGCATCCTATCTTTCTGTAACCAGAAGAGAGTTGAGAATAGAGGATCTGCTTTGGTAGCCTGTCTGATGACATCCTCATGAGGTGCCCAGTCCACCGGAGATTCTTTTTGATCAGCAGATCTTCCCTGGAGGGCAGCCCCGCCCATTCGAATATTTCCTTATTTGTCACTTTGTCCTTCCAGGTCAGCCTCATGATCGAACACAGATGTTGCATCATGAAGGCATGCAGCTTTTTCACCTGTCGTCTATACACTGTCCAGACCTCAGCTCCGAATAGTCGGGTGGATAGCACGTTTGCACGGTAGACCTTGCCTTTGACCCGCATGGACACATGGTGGTTGTTCCAGAGTCTCTGGTGTAGTCGACCGAAAGATGCGCTAGCCTTAGCCATCCTCCTCTGTATTTCAGCATCAGTGTGTCCATCACTTGATATAGTGCTTCCGAGGTAGGTGAATTCCGGAACAGAGTTCAGCTTGTTTCCGTCAAACATGACATCATCCTCTCGGGTTCTTGTAGAGTTGGGTTGGTACAGCACCTCCGTCTTCTTGATGTTAATCTTCAGGCCGAACTTCTTTGATGCATTGGAGAGGGCGTCCACCATTTTCTGGATCTCATTAGCAGAGTGGGCAACCAGTGCACTGTCATCTGCGAATAGCAGCTCTCTCACGTAGACTTCGTCTTCGCTCTGAAGTGTGCGACATTGAATAGGTCACCGCTCTGTCTGGACTGTATATAGATGCTATCCCCCATGCCTCGGAAAGACTATTCGAGCTTTGCTGATAGGAAGATGGAGAAGCGCGTGGGGGCCAGTACACAACCTTGCTTGACCCCATTGGTAACCCCGAACGATTCCGAGACTTCCCCTCCAACACTAACATTCGCCATCATTCCCGTATGTAGAGCCTGGATCATAGTTGTGAACTTCTCTGGGCATCCATTCTTCCTCAGTAGCTGCCATAGCCTGGTCCTCCCGACTGTATCGAACGCCTTAGTAAAATTGACAAATACCATGTACAGTGGTCGATCCTGCTCAATGCACTTTTCTTGTAGCTGTCGGAGACAAAATATCATACCCACGGTGCTCCGGTTACCTCGGAAGCCACACTGTGTCTCCGGAACTACATCATGTGTTATGTGAATAGATAGTCTGTTGAGGAGGATTCTGGCGAAGATCTTGCCTGCTAGGGAAAGAAGAGAGATTCCTCTATAGTTCCCACAGTCTGTTCGATCACCTTTCTTGTAAATGGTTCATTTCATGAAAGCTGCCTGCAAAAGTGTTGAAGGGCTGCCGGATTTTGCAAGTTACCAGCGGCACTCTCTCGGGGAGCAAATAGAGGTGAACATGTCCAGACAGGCGCAAAACTATTTGTCCCTGCAGTGGCTGGTCGGGAGATGTTGGGAGTTCGATACATCAACCGCCCTTGATGCTGCCACAGTGATTTGGTTTTCTGCTCAGGGTTTGCTCCCTCAGCCTTCGGTTCTGTCAAGAACCTGTACCACAAGGCAGTGGTTTACAACTCTGCAGGGCAGGGTGTCAAACTCCCTGAGGTATTGCAATACTGGCAACATCTAAGGTCATATCAGGGCGAGGTACCGACTTGCTACAGTGCACACTCATGGCAACTTCATAGTGCTGCTCCATTATGAGACCATGCCACCAGCACCATGATATGATATCCCACTCAGTCACATTATCCTGACACTGAGCCAACCAATCCTTGCCCTATTCTGATAATGCTGAGCACCTGGCTAGGAAGCGACAAGTATCAATGTTTTAGGTCATTGATTTAACTCAACCAGGGTTCGAACCCATCGGTTCAAATCCCATGATCTATCAAAACGGGATGCCTCTAGGGCTGAGTGTCAGAGAACTCTGAACCATCAAACGAGTAGCCCTAAATAAAGCCACTGTAAACCACTTCTTTGTCCGTGTCGTGAATTACAGATACCGATAATATCACTAATCTAGTTCTCCTGACGATCAGTTCAATTGTGCAGATCATAACGATCAGCATAATATGAAGAGGTCAGGCGCAAAACCATGTAAACGCCAATCTAAAAATGGAGATAAACAGTGGAATCAAACTAGCAAAAAGTTTATATTTTTATATTGCTTCTGTTTTGTTTATTGCTCCATAGCCATGTGATCATATATAAAATGGAATAATGAGCCTTAAACTTACTTTCAGGTGAAACCTGTTTATTTTAACTCAATTTACGTTTACATTGTTTTGCGCCTGAACTCTTCTCGTGACCGTACTATGAAAAGGTTGTATCTGACAAAGTGACCGATTTGGTGTTATGGATGTAAAAATGTTCTACCTACAAAAGGTTATCATGCAGTTACACAACTGTTTCTCAACTGGTATTTTTCACTGAGATATATTAAAAATAATATTGTTCTATCTGCTTTGCTACCATGCAGTTACACAGCTTCAGTCCTCATTATCTCGAAAGCACCATTTTGGTAGATAGAACCTTTGTATAGTAAGGTTGCAATATGTCTAAGCTCTCCCACCCTCCAACAAAGAAAAGACGAGGTACAGAGGAGATTGCTAGGTGGCCACCTAGTGACATACAGGGAAAGCATTAACTACTCACTACGGCCAGGTGGCGCCTCCACTCGGAAACCCCATGTACTATTAGGGACACGGGATAGTCCGATGAAAGTATACTATTTTCGAAACCGAATCACTTAAACCTAGATGTGATTCTACGTGTATAATTTAGCTACTGGTGCACGCATTAAACATGTATTACTGCATAGATTAAATAAATAAATAATAAGTAAATGCAATAAAATATGTCCCTGATTAAACCTATGATGTCAACCATCTTTGTCTGGACGCCAAAATTAATTTCTCGTGTTTTCACTTCAAATATCCCCAAATTTAACCGTTTAATATAAAAGTTACATATATGCCTACCTAAAGTAGAATAGATTTGAGGGATTAACCTAGTATATATATATATGTTTTAATATATAGCCAGTAGTAAAAAATCATTGTATTATGCAACTATAATATACATAAATGTATAAATATTTTCATTTTTACAAATTCCTGAATCAGCAAATAAGGGGTGTGGAGACAGTATGATCTATTTAATTCAATTCTTTATTTCCGACAGTACCCCTTGTCCAGAGAGAAATGAAGGCCCATTCACGTAATAAAAAAGAGTATACACTAAAACTTATCTAACCGACCAACTTCACAGATCAACGACTCCCCTATATTGATTGCTTCATTTGGGTCTCAAGCGATCGCCCACACAATACCATTGTAAGGATACAACAAACTCCCTTAGCTGATCACGTTCCTTAAATGGACCATTTAAAGTCGGTATAGTATATGTAGATCTTACAAGAACTACACAAAAGGAGCATAAATAGCAGCTCACCTAAAAGCCAATATAAAACCACCTCTCTAAGTGACCAAAATATAAACAAACAATTGGACACCATCCTGGGGGAAATACGAAATCATTTGGACAATATCTGTCCAATAATTTTTTTTTAAATAATAGAGAACCAAGAACCATAGTTAACACCGGTGTAGCAGGAAATCGCCAACCCCTGGACATTGCACACCCTGGGGTTTGCGATTTCCTAGGAAATCACAAACCCCCCTCCCCCCTGGAAATCTCAACCTCAAGCTACTTGCACCCCACTACACCACACAACAAGTGACTGCTGGTAGAAACACCAGACATACAGGTGCACCAGTTCTAAAAGAAACCATAAGCACTAATAAAATACATGAGAGAAGTGTGTTAGTCATGGCCGCACAAGCCTGGAACAAACAACCACTAATCAAGAAACTGGAGCACTATAACAATTCCTAAAAAAATAACAAATAAAAACCATACACCATCATATGGGCACCAAATAACACCTGACCAGGCGCAGTCAAGGCAGACTGTGAAAGAGCACACATGCCAAGGACAGGCCATGGAAGAGGGTGCACATCAAACCTATAAATACACAGCCATCTGGAGTACTGGGAGGGTCGGAAGAAATGAGGCTATCGTCCAAATTGGTATCTATTCTGGCACAGACCAACCATGCTCACCAAACCCAACCTATAATACACCATGCCATGAGAAAAAACACAACCCACTGCCAGCACGCAGTCCCGAAGGGTATGGGTGTTTTTTGGTGAACCCGGGTACCAACTAGGGACAGGGCACAGATGAAAGGAATTTGGTCAAACAAAAAGTTAGGGACAATGCCATTAGAACTAGGGTTAACAAATTAACACAGGAGCCGACCCACCTGGTGTCAGTCCCGAAGAGTATGGATGTGTTCTGGCACATCTAGGCACTAACTAGGGACAGGGCACAAGTGAAAGGAAAGCTGCAAACAAATCAAAAAACTAATTCTTCGAACACGTCCTCATCCACAAGCATCAAATTATGACACTTATATAACAAATACAGTAAAGAAAGCTAATTATAAAATATGGCTACTAGTAAAACCAAGATACTACATGACAGAAAGCATGGTACTGCATAACAAATACAATAAAAAAAGCTAATTATAAAATATTGCTACTAGCAAAACCAAGATACTACATGACAGAAAGCATGCCAATAAAAATATACAAAGGTATGATCCTACCCTACTTTAAATATGGTGACTTCATCTACATGGGAGGGAATGCAAACCTGCTAAATAAATTACAAGTACTACAGAACAGAGCACTAAAGGTATGCCTAGGCCCACAAAAGATTCCCAACAATGGAACTCCACATTAAATGCAACACCAAACTACTAACAAGTAGAAGAGAACTACACCTCAAGTTACTTTCACACCACTACACCACACAACAAAGTCTCACAGTGACTGCTGGTAGAAACACCAGACATACAGGTGCAACAGTGCTAAAAGAAACCATAAGCACTAATAAAATCTGAGAGAAGTGCTTTAGTCATGGCTGAACAAGCCTGGAACAAACAACCACTTCCAGTCAGAGCAATCAAGAAACTGGAGCACTATAAACAATTCCTATTAAAAAAAAGAACAAATAAAAACCATACACCATGATATGGGCACCAAATAACACCTGACCGGGCGCAGTCAAGGCAAACTGTGAAAGAGCACACATGCCAAGGACAGGACACGTCCTCATACATGATACCATTCCTCACAGCTGTCCAGGTTTGAAAACAAGCACCCTTGCGGGAGCTTACACGCTATGGGCAGAATAAATACTGTATAAAAAATATATAAATAAATTTAGAGAGGTTTTACTGTACATGTAATGGGTGTTTTGGTGCGCTCACTGTATGAGGAATAATTGGGTAATGCTGACCTTTGTTTCAAACATTGGAGTAATCCTCTGTGCTCCCTCTACAAAAGTCAGAATAGAAATGACCTATCGCTGCTCAGCTTTGTCACAGGTCACAGGTCACAGGTCACAAGTCACAAGTCACGTGGGGGTTTCTGCCTTGCGGTACAGGTTCTTGATAGAACCAAAGGCTTAGGGAGCAAACCCTAACAGAAAACCATGGCACCATGGCACCATGGCACCATGGCACCATGGCACCATGGAACCATGGCAACATGGCACTATGGCACCTTGGCACCATGGCACCATGGCATCATGGCATCATGGCATCATGGCATCATGGCATGACGCCATGACGCCATGACGCCATGACGCCATGACACCATGACACCATGACACTATGACACCATGACACCATGACACCATGACACCATAACTATATAATATAATAATATTATAATGATATTATGCATACTTTATTATACTATGATAATATTATAATATTGTAACATTATATACAGCTTATTGCCCTATGTAAACATAAAATGACAGCTGCAGTGAGACAATGTTCTGGTACTGGATTGTTAATCTTTTATTTGTTTGTTGCCTCGAAACTCCGACGTTTTCCACTTTATTTTCTTGTTTTATTGAAGATAAATCTGAGTCACAGATAATTCTGCATAGTCTTATTTTCACCATTGGACAGTTGGTTGATAGAAATCCCAAGCCTAAACATTTACCGACTCAAGGGATCTTTAACATCCCACATCACATAGCCATGGTATGAGAGCAATTGGCCTTTGATGACGCTGTGCATTATCAGGTTATACAGCTGTGGAAATCCAAAGTAGCAGAGGCGATGGCATGGGGAATCGAACCTTCAACCTTCACTTTAGGAGTATGACCTAGAAAAAAAGTCTGATACTCTAACAACTTTTGCTTCAAAATGACTAACTTATGAAATATTTGAATTGTAAACATGCCAAATTAATGTTGGCGTGTTTGTCAAAATTCTGACAGCATAGGCTTCAGCAGTAACAGATCCTATTAAGTTTGGCTTATTATGCCACTCTCTGTAGCAGCAAATACATAATATGTGCACCAGTATCCACATAGGATATGCAGGTTCAAATCTAAATAAGTGTTTTGGTTTTGAAAATGTAATTGCTTTTTATCGGACTATGCAACTGTAATGTGAGTGCAATTTGCTGTGGGGCTATATTTCTCTTGTAGGCTGGCGGTCCTTCTATCAGACAACACCTGGAAGGCATACACTGACAGAACGTTGTCAACTGTCTATGTGACCTTTCCCACCAGGTCATAAAATGAATATTCAAAGTGTGTCCAGAGGGAAGAAGAAAAAAAGACAGCTACAAAATGGGTGTTTCTAGGTCATGTGCAATAGTCCACCTAGAAGTACTGAAGCTGTGACCCAGCATGTATACACGCTGGGGTCACAGCTTCAAATTACATGCCAGCAGGTGGCAGGTTTGGTGAGAACACGTACATGAAGTGTTTTTCTTTATTTAATGTAAAATAAGACAATTTTACTGACATCTACATAAAGGGGCTGTCACATTAGGTTTTTTTGCGGGAGCGTATGGCGGCGTAAGCGCATTACGTCATATACGTCGGTATACGCCGCCATACGCTACGCATACGCTATGCATACACCATCATACGCCATCATATGCCGATCCTCCAACAAGCCTGTTTCCTTGCTAAAAATTGTCAGCGTATGGCAGCGTATGGATCATACGCTGCTCATACGCTAGGCGTATGCTATGCATATGCCGGCATAGGTTACGCATAGGTTAAGGGTACATCGGCATAGGTTGGGCATATGCTGGATTGACACCCGCGAGGTGTCTCTTGCGTACCCCCAACATTCTGTAAAAGTGGTGTCACACTACGGCGTATGGCGTTAGCATATGGATTTTCGACCCATACGCCATCATATGCCGTCATACGCTTTGCATATGCTATGCATACGCTATGCATATGCCGGCATACGCCGGCATATGCCTTCATACGCCGTCATATGCCGTCATACGCGCGTCCATCCAAATTCTTTTTCAGCATGCTCAAAAACGTTCAGCGAATGGCGGCGTATGGCTCATACGCTGCTCATACGCTGCTCATACGCTTGATGTACGCTATGCGTACGTCGACATAGGTTACGCATAGGTTGGGCATATGCTGAACTTGTCAATCACAACCATCAAACCTCATCACAGTACGCTGCGCATAGGTCGAGATACGCTTTGAATACGCGCCATAGGCTAGGGGTAGGTTAGGCATAGCTTAGGCATAGGCTAGGCATAGGTTAGGCATAGGTTAGGGATATGCTGGGCATATGCTTCAGATGCCGCTGGGACCTCGTGCATAGCGTATGACGGCGTATGACGGCGTATGGGTCGAAAACCGCATACGCCGGCATACGCTAATGCCATACGCCGTAATGTGACAGGGCCTTTAGAAGTAAATGTATGGCAAGAATCCTACCGAGCCTGGCCATTAAAGTTGCATAGTCCGATGAAATATCAAATTTTCAAAACCAAACCAATTATCTAGATTTGATTTTCCATATCTAACTTAGATACTGGTGCACTACTAAGCATTTGTTTCTGTGTAGAAGGCAATACTGAGTCAATTTAACAGAACCTGTTACTGCAGAAGTCTATGGTGTCAGAGTTTTGGCTAGATAAAGGATTCACCTAGTACTCTCAATACACGGGTGAATACCAACCCTATATAAAAACGGTCGAAAAAGCGGGTTAATGAAATGAGAGCCTAATTTCACAATCTAAGAAGCAACATTTATTCTTTGTAGATGTCTTCATATTTACCCGCTACCTTTGAGTTGAAAAATATAATAAAATAGCTCATTTAATACGATTTAAAATTGAAATCGATGGTGTTTTATGGCCGCCATCTTGGATGTTTGCATTCTCTCCCATTTCATCAAATCTCTGCCAATATGTGTAGCCATTTGATCATGGAACCACAGTTTCTACTTCATGTTCCATACTAAAGCTATTTTTGCCCGTATTTACACTAGGTTGTCGTTCACCCGTGTACTACAAGTACCGGGTGAAACTTTTATCTAAGTTTTGGCAAGCTTGCCAAAACTAATTGTCCATGTTTGCACTCAAAATATCTCAAAAGTTTACCATTTAAAATAAAAGTAACTTTGAACTAATCTAAAGTAGATACTAATGATCGATCTAATATATTTATCTCAGAAAAAATACAGAAATTCAAAACCCTCGGACTATGCAACTTTAAGAGGCATGTGCTTATAGGATCAAAGTGTGTTTAGTGTGTAGGCTCCCTAGTGAAAAGGTAACGCTGAGACTAGCACCAACCCCAAATTCCAATGTGTAAGCTGAAGCTGTGACCCAGTTTACTGGGTCGCAGCTTCAATCCTTCCGTAGTAAAGTATACGGGGAGGCAGCAGCAACTGGAATTAGGTTAGCTTGATTGCTGTTGTTTTATGGCCTACCAACATCTCAGGTCATATCAGGATGTGTACCGACTTGTGACAGTGCACACTCATGGGGAATGTGTCGTGCTGCCCTACTGGGATACCAGAGGCCACCAGCACCATGGCCCGGTATCCCACACAGTCATATTATCCTGATACTGTGCTACCCAGTGCTTATCCTATACTATTCATGCCAAACCCCAGGCTAGGTAGCGAGAGGTATTAATTTTGTAAGTCATTTGTTTGACTCGCCTGGGATTCGAACTCCCGACCTTCCGCACGTGAAGCCTGCGCTCTACCAATTGGGGGCCACCGCGTTTGGTTGCTGTAATTAGGGAAGGCACCCCCTGGTCTACCATCACGGCAGCGGGGCTGAAGGAGCGCCACTTCCGGTTAGTGAGGACTCACGGAACTAACCAGGCAGCACTTTATTATCGGTAATAGTACAGTAGGACCGGTATTATGGCCCTGTCACATTACAACGTATGGCGGTAGCGCGTGCTCAATGGTTTGAACTAAATTTTGAATTCCCAGTAGGTCGGCATTCATCCAACTTTTCACGAGGTGAGGGGGTCTACGCAACGTACCCGACGTATGCGTAACGTATAGGGAAGGTACGCATTACGTATGCAGAACCTATAGCGACCTATTGCAACCATTAAATTCAAATCTTACGCATAGGTTGGCATAGGTCGTATACGCTTTTCATAGGTCGTCATAGGGCGGCGTAGGTCAAGCCGCCAAAAGAATGGTGTGCATGTTCAAAATGTTAAACCTATGCCGGTGTGTGGCTCATATGTCCCTCATATGCTAGACAAACGCCAGCATAGGTTACGCATAAGTTAGGGGTAGGTCGGCATAGGTTAGCCATATGTTGAACCAGCGTCCTCCGCGTATCTCTGGCGTATGTAGCGTTCGCCTAGCGTATGGGTAAAGGGGCTGTCACACTACGACGTATAGCTTTAGCCTATGCCGACATATGCGCTTTTTGGCCAACACATCGGCATACGCCGTCATAGGTTACGCATAGGTTGTGCATAGGTCGTATACGCTTTTCATAGGTTGTCATAGGTGGGCATAGGTTGAGCCGCCGAAAATTGTTTGTGCATGTTCAAAATTAAAAACCTATGCCGGCATGTGACTCATATGGTTCTCATACATTGGACGTATGCTGGATGTATGCCGGCATAGGTTACGCATATGCTGGCCATAGGTTGGCATAGGTTACTCATAAGCTAGACCTGTCACCTGTAACCGTTAACAAACGTCCCAGTATGCCACGTACAGGTCGTCATATGCTTTGCATATGCCGTCATAGGTTAGGCATAGGTTAGGCATAGACTACACATATGCTTCATACGTCGCTAGGACCTCCCGCAGTGCAAAAAGGTTGGTGTATCTCGACCTATTATGATTTTCAAATTATTTCGCCATGCTACGCATACGCCGCTGCCATACGTCGTAGTGTGACAGGGCCTTAAGAGCTTTGGCGCATGGCCAGCATATACGTAACGTGCCGACGTAACGTATGCGTAATGTATATGTAATGTATACGTAACGTACGTGTAACATATATACCTATTTCATATGATGTCAGCATAGTTATTTAGGTCAGTGTGCATGCTGCTTTACTGCAGGATGACACACCATCACACTGCAAACTCAATGGCTATGAGCAATCTTCATAGAGAAAAGGTGAAATATCTCTAAAACCACACCACGTAGAAACAAACTGCTTGGAACACATATACAAAACATATTCAACGAACAGTTTATATTAAATTATAAAGTTAGGGTTCTGCATTTCTATTAATTTTGAATAAAATTGAAGGTTTGAACTGCACATATCGGCAAACTCAATGAGTCAATGCATTGTCAATGGCCATGAGGTATCTTCATACAGAAAAAGTGAAATATCTCTAAAACTACACCACGTAGAAACAAATCGCTTGGAACACATATAGAAAACATATTCAATGAACAGATTATATTAAATTCATAGGGTTAGGGTTCTGTATTTCTATTAATTTTGAATAGAATTGACGTTTTGAACTGCGGGTATCGGCAAACTCAATGCATTGTCAATGGTCGTGAGCAATCTTCATACAGAAAAAGCAACATATCTCAAAAACCACACCACCTAGAAACAAACCGCACCACCTGGAACACATATAGAAAACATATTCAAAGAACAGTTTATATTGAATTTATAAGGTTAGAGTCCTGGATTTCTATTAATTTAGAATAAAATTGACGTTTTGTACTGTGTGTACCAGCAAACTCAATGGCAGTAAGCCATCGTTCTGCAGCCAAGGCGCGTGCACATACATAATGTTTATAAACATTGAAAGGGGTCTATGCATAATGTATATATGTTGTGCATGTTGTGCATTATAAAATATTTCGATATTCGGCATAGGGGGGAATGCAAATGTTCTATTACTGATCGGTGTACGTGACCAGGCGCATGTATGTGTATATGTATGGGTTGGTGGTGCCTGAGTGATGTAAATAGACATAGTGCTGCTGGCAGGTCTGGGTGTGAGCGCACTCAGGGCCTACCCCCTCTGCTGGAGTAGGGATCACCACACTCAAAGGTCAAGGTTGGTGGTGGCCATGGGGCCATACAGCTTGTGGTGGTGGGCAGACCACTGGTATCCATGGGGACGTGTCATGTCCTTATTGGGCGTAATCGATTAATCGACTCTGGTCACCCGAGCCACTTTTTGGCGCATGCGCACATCCTGCAGACTCGGGTCGAATAATCGAATAAGCTTCTCCACACTTGGGTGACAAAAATGGTGGCCCTTTTATTTGTTTTTTTAGTAGCCGATATAATTACAGCAAAATATGATTTAACTATTTTTATGATGGCATAGTTTAGTGATATTTCCATTTCATTAATCTATGTTATTACAACAAAAAAAGATGTATGACTGGTACCGGTGGCTGTTATCCTGCAGGACGGTACCAGCGCAAATGTGACGTCATCGCTCCTTGCAAACCCCAGCCAAGAGGTGGGTTACTGGGGTCGCATAGTTTTGCACATGGCACGTGTATTTCTCGACTCCACTCGCGGTGTTAGATTTTAAATTCTGATGACTCGGGTGACCAGAGTCGCCCGGGTCGTGTTAATCGATTACGGCCATTATGTTATGTTGTGCCTGTTATGTTATCCCGGTATAAATATGTTCTTATTATGTGGTGACTATATATATTCTTATTATGTCCTTATTACGTTATGATGTGCATGTTAGGTTATATCCTTATTATGTTGTGTTATATTGTGCATGTATACTGTTATGTTATCCCGGTATAAATATGTTCTTATTATGTTGCGACTGTATATATGTTCTTATTATGCTTATTATGTGTTGACTATATATGTTCTTATTATGTCGTTATTATGTTATGTTATGTTGTGCCTGTATACTGTTATGTTATCCAAGTATAAATATCTTATTATTATGTTGCGAATGTATATATGTTCTTATTATGCTTATTATCTGGTGACTATATATGGTTGTATTATGTCATTATGTTATGATGTGTATGTTATGTTATCCCCTTATTATTATGTTCTGTATATATGTAATATACACATCCCTTGCACGTCCACTTTTGGAATATGGAAATGTTGTGTGGTCACCACTCTACAGGAAGGATTCTGAGTCAATTGAGAAGATCCAAAGAAGGGCAACGAAGCTTGTACATGGATTCGATGAAATACCCTATAAACAACGTATGCATCATTTGAAGATCCCAAGCATGTACTATGCTTGGGATTGAAGCATTCAAATATCTCCATGGTATCTACAAGACAGGCAGCCCCCCTTATCAGAGACTCCAACACCAGGACCAGGTGACACTCCCTGGAGCTGAGGACACGGTACTCCAGACTGGACCTGGGACACAACTTTTTCGGCTTTAGGGTGGTTGACCTGTGGAATGACCTGCCGGAGAGTGTCGTAGCAGCGGTATCAGTGAACTGTTTCAAGTCCCGACTGGATGCATACTCGTCAAGCATTACATATATCTTGGAGCCAGTGACAGTTGCTATGATCCACCACATCTGAAGAACTGTCTCCATTTCTATTAATTAAGAGTGGCTAACAGGACCAAGGCCTATTATATCTGTATCCTATTGATTGATATTGATTGATTGAAAGATGTTCTTAGTATGTGAAGAAAATAGTATTTAAATTAGATTTTGGTGTCTGAGTATGGCTAACCTATGTATACATAATGTATACTGATGTGTACCCAGCGTACACATAGCGTGTGCACACCATATGAGAGGCACGTCGCCACACGTTGACAATTTTGAACATGTTCAAAAAGATTTCGGAGCCTCGCTGTAAGACGATGTTTTTCGACGTATCTCCTGCACATACGACGTATGCATAACGTGTATGAATGCAACGTATGCAAATAGAACAACATAACAAAGCTGTACAAGATTGGTATTAAAAACAGCATACTCCCAAATATAAGATGATATATTAATAGCATCCGCAGTGTGTCTTATAAAGCTAGACTATTTGTCGCCTAACCCCCCCCCCCTCAAAAGAAATTAAATGTTGTAATTCTTCATTATTTAAAACTACATCAGATTTTCAAACCCAAAACACCGGAGTAAATTTGATCTGGCATACCCAATTTAGATACTGATGCACTCCATGAAGTACAGATGGGAATAATTTAATAGAACCTGTTTCTGCGGAAGTCCATGGTGTCAGCATTTCACTTCAAATAGCTCGAACATTAGCCATTGATAATAAAAGGTACTTCGAGCTAAAAGTAAAGTAGATCTTACTTGTCAAGATTATATATTTATTTTCTTTTTAAAAGCTAATAGTAATGTTGTTTTGGTCATGTTACATCCCCTATAGCAAGCCTAAATTCGTTATAGTAAAATACTTAGCTAAATTTGATTCAAATATATCTAACTTGGAGACAGTTATTGCTGCATAGAAGGAATTCTAAGTCAACATAATCAAACCTGAAGCATATTGTGTCCAACATTTTATAATTCACGACACGGAGACAACATGGTGTATATATGGGTAGTTTATTCGTTCGAAGTACTCATTAAGACAATCATGAACAGCAAGAGATGACAGCAACAGAAGACAACCATTTCTCCATGAGACAATGGTTAAGACACAGGAATCAAACCCTCAGCCCTACCGCCTGATCATTAATTATAGGTGTGGATGGGTGGGTGAAGAAATGCTGGTAGGTGTTGATGTGAAGGTGGCTGCTGCGGTTGTGGTCGATTGTTCGAATTTGGCGCGCTCGGATAGCATCAGTCATGTTGGTGCTGGTGGCAGGATTTGGCGTAAAACTTTGTAACTAACGTAGTTGGTCAGTTTGTGTCGGCTGTTAACGCTAGGGGGCGCCACCATACCGAGTTAACTGATGGGGAGATCCGACCCATTGGCCATCATAGTTGGTTCAGTTTGTGTAGTGTTGTAGCTTGGGCTGCCTTATCTCCAGCATGAATTACCGATGTTAAGAATAACATCCACATTGTATGCCAAAATTGTTTTGGCATATTTCCAAACTTAACCCTTTAAAATAGCAGGTACCCTCAAGCTAACGTAAAGTATATTGTAATGATCAGTCTAATATACAGTAAAACCTCTCTAAATCAGCCAACCATTTGACCGACTTTAAATGATCCATTTAGGGAGGTGGTCGGTTTAAGGAGGTTTTAAGAAAATCGTTACAATGGTATTCTATGGGTGATCATTTGGGACCCAAATATAGCCATCAATATAGGAGAGTGGTCGATTTGTGGAAGTGGGAGGTGGGGGGGGGGGGCACGCTGTTGTCACTCAACCCCAGGTGAAGGTGGTGTCCATAATGTATGCAGAGTGGCTGGGTGTGCTTGCCCATCGGTCCTGTGGTAACAGGTAGTTGCAAACAGTTACAATAAATATATGTATTTAAAATGTCCTTCTCCACTTGCACCCTTACTGGTGCATAGAGGGAACATTTCACCAACCATTAACTGTCTCTTATATAGGAACATCTCATCATAATCTCAAGCACTATGTATTAACATATATTTCACATAGCCTAATATGTCACACAGTGAGTGGGGCACCCATTGCTTTTCTATTACATAACCTTGGTCCCCACTCCATTGCCCGAGGATAATAATGCTCTCTGCCAATATATAATTCCGAACCGAAAATCCGTGTATTTTTACAATGGTGTATCAATCATGCCTTTAAAGAAAATTCACTAAAAATGTAGCAGGCGTTTATAGTATATTTATAATTATAACAAGGAGGGCATAGTATGCATTCAGCACTGTCCATGTGCATTTCCAAACTAACACATTCATGGAGAAAGCAAATGTTTGTGTGTGAGCCGAGAATTCCCTCCATCTCCGATTTTGTCAAAAGTTGCATAGTGTATGACTGGCCCAAACATCCTTCAATCTGCCAGTTTGTCCAATGTCGCACAGTGTATGCTTGGCCCCAACACTCTTCCTTCTCCAATTTTTTCTAGTATTGCACAGTGTATGCCTGGCCCAAACACCCTTCCGTCTTTGATTTTGTCCAGTGTCGCACAGTGTATCTCTGGCCCAAACACCCTTCCATCACCGATTTTGTCCAGTGTTGCAGTGTATGCCTGGCCCAAATATCCTTCCATCTTTGATTTTGTCCAGTGTCGCACAGTGTATGCCTGGCCCAAACACCCTTCCATCAGTGATTTCGTCCAGTGTTGCAGTGTATGGCTGGCCCAAATATCCTTCCATCCTTGATTTTGTCCAGTGTTGCACATTGTATGCCTGGCCCAAACACCCTTCCATCTCTGATCTTGTCCACAACAGCTTAGCATCAAACACTTCACACAATAAATCTCCAGATTCACCGGGCTAGTGTTTGTATGTATGTGTGTGGGGAGGTGGGGGGGTGAGAAGATGATGTTCACCACACGTTTGAGGTCAAGAGGTCAAATGGACAGATGCAGCCAGCAGTGACCCGTTTCACATCCTGTTTACCGATCACTGGTCACAAAGCACTTCTGAACGCAGCATACTGTACTCAACACACTGGTTCATAATGCCTTATTCCCAGGTAGTGCACAGCCAGATTATTCCATCTTTGATTTTGTCCAGTGTCACACAATGTATGCCTGGCCCAAACACCCTTCCATCACTGATTTTGTCAAGTGTTGCAGTGCATGGCTGGCCCAAATATCCTTCCATCCTTGATTTTGTCCAGTGTCGCACAGTGTATGCCTGGCCCAAACACCCTTCTATCGCCGAATTTGTCCAGTGTTACACAGTGTATGTCTGGTCCAAACACCCTTCCATTTCCGATCTTGTCCAGTGTCGCACAGTGTATGCGAGGCCAAACACAACACCTTAGCATCAGACACTTCACACAATAAATCTCCAGATTCACCGTGCTAGTGTTTGTATGTATGTGTGTGGGGAGGTGGGTGGGGGGTGAGAAGATGATGTTCACCACACCTTTGAGGTCAAGAGGTCAAATGGACAGACGCAGCCAGCAGTGACCCGTTTCATATCCTGTTTACCGATCACTGGTCACAAAGCACTTCTGAACGGAGCATTCTGTACTCAACACACTGGTTCATCATGCCTTATTCCCAGGTAGTGCACAGCCAGATTATTGTATATATCTTGGTCAAGTCAAACCAATGACTTACAAAATTGATACGTGTTACTTCCTAGCCAGGCACTCAGCATTATTAGGATAGGGCAAGTACCAATTGGCTCAGAGTCAGGATGAAGTGACTGAGTGGGATATCAGTATCACTTTAGTATCAGGTCATGGTGCTGGTGGCCTGGTCTCCCAGTGGGGAAGCACTATAAAGTCGCCATGATTGCACACTGTCACATGTCGGTACCCATCCTGATATGAACTGAGATGTTGCCAGGATGTAAAACTCCAACAACCAACCACCAACTACACTCTATTTTAATCATAGTAATGGTTTATACGGGCATAGCGCTGTCTATGTCCCAGGAGTTGCTTCTTGGCATGCGATCGCTTGTAATACTGTGAAGGCGGTCATTTATCAAAACACTGCCCCCTACTTTCCCTACTTCCAGCTACTACATACAAGCTATGTACCACCTCATATAGTTTACTAATTTTCTATCAATTATTAATGAAACGTTTCTTTTTCTATGGGAATTTGTTTCCCTTGACCACAAATATATGATTGTGAGCTTTCTAATTTAATGAGTGTCTATTGGCACATAATTGATTGTCTGCTTTTACATGTAAAAGCGATGGTTTGAACAAAAAAACTAACATTTCTCGCCGTCAATATGGCCTATGCTGCCGACATGGCGTAAAGCAACCACCAATCAATCAATCAATCAAACATACTAGGTGGCAAATTGTGCAACGCGAAGTTGTGACAAGAATACAATGTCTGGCCATCTTCAGGTTTGACTCGGCCTAGCATTGAACCAAGCATCTTACCCGACGGATAACGGGTGCCCAACCCACTCGACTCACTGCCAGATGGAAGTGAGATTGGTTTTGCTTATTGGGGTTTTGAGCCTTAGCAACAGCTAATATCACACTAGGACGGATACCGACTTGTGAAAATGCGCACTCAGGGAGACTTTATAGCGCTGCCACAATGGCGTCGGCACCATGGTCCCGATATCCGACTCAGCCAAGTTATTCTCACATTGGTTCAGCTAAGTTTCCGCATTGAACCTCGTAATGCCGAGCACCAAACGAGGTAGCGAAATTTGGTAAGTCACTGTTTGTTACTCGATTGGGATTTGAACCTACCACCTTCGGGCATGGGTAACGGGCACCCCGACCCACTCGGCTTTCCCTCACCGGAAGTAAGTGCATAACCTCTAAGAATGCATGATTAGCATAATTACCATAATTAGCATAATTTGGACTCCAATGTCTCTCAACCAGTAATGCTGTGTGTGTGTTTGTTGATGTTTTACTTCCCAGTAACATATGTGGTCCCAACCAATGGTTCAAGCAAACATTCGATCCAAAGTGGTTTCCATGTGATGTGTAATCGGGTGATAGTGATTGCGGTAGTTGTTGGTTGGTTGCTTACATCCTAGTAACATTTAAGGTAATATCAAGACAGGGTAGTGTGGTGTGAGACAGGTGTTTTACACAGGCTTCCTCACGTCCCGGACGGAGTCTTACTCAGGTGGTGATGGGTTCTGTTACATCATCGCAAAGCCACCACCACCACCACCATCACCATCACCACCATCACCATCACCACCATCACCACCACCACCATCACCACCACCCTCACCATCACCACCACCATCACCACCACCTGCACCACCACCATCACCATCACCATCACCATCACCACCACCCACACCTCCACCATCACCAACATCACTACCATCACCACCATTAACATCACCACCATCATCACCAGCACAACCAGCACCCACACCACCACCATCATCACCACAACCATCACCGCCACAGGATGGGCTCTGTTACATCAGTGCAAAGCCACCATCATTACCACTACCACCATCACCACCATCCCCACCACCATCATCACTACCACGAACACCATCATTCTCATCATCACCACCACTATCATCACTCACCACCATCATCACAATCACCAATAGTTCATCACTATAACCAGCATCAGCTCCATCATCATTCCCACCATCACCCCCCATAATCATCCCATCCTGATATGACATTAGATGTTGCTAGAATGTAAAACAACAACAAGCAATGACTATAACCACCACTTTCACTATTACCGTCACCACCATCACGACCATCACCACTATCACCACTACCATTAACACCATTACCATGACCATCACCAGCACATTCATTACCACTGTCACCACCATCATCACCATCACGACCATTGCAAAAGCACTATCACCATCATCATCAGCAAGACCACAACCACCACCATCACCATCACCACCATCACCACAACCAGCAGTAGCACCATCACTTCAACCAGCACCACCACCATCAGTACCACCATAACCACCATCCCCATCACCACCGCCACTTCCCACCTTTGTGCAATGGACACCCACCCACGCTACACCGGGGCCCGGGAATTCCCCAGCCTCCGCCTCCACCTTTCCCTCCCCTCCACCTCCCCCTCCACCTCCCCTTCCACCTCCACCTCCCCCTCCACCTCCACCTCCATCTCTACGTCCACCTCCGGCAGGGCCTACGATATCATGATTACATACACATACACACCGCGCCACTAGCCGGAGACAGGGGGAGGGAGGGAGGGAACGATGGAGGGGGGAGGGTTTAAGAGGGGAGGGTGGAAGCATGAGATGGGTGGTTGGCTGTCAGGGAGGGAGTGTCAGTGCTTACGGTACTTAGCTTCCTGCTGGAGTTGTACACTATAGGTAAGTAAGGCTGAGACTAGACGCCACCCCTCACCCCTCCGTCACCTCCCCCCCCCCCACCCACCACCACCACGTTACCCCTCACTATCACCCCACCAGGTCACCCCCGTCACCCCACCACCACCACGGCACCCTTCACCATCACCCCACCAGGTCACCCACCGTCACCCCTCCCCACCACCACCACGTCACCCCTCACCATCACGCCACCAGGTCATCCCCCATCAACCCCCCACCACCACGTCACCCTTCACCATCACCCCACAAGGTCACCCACCGTCACCCCTCCCCACCACCACCACGTCACCCCTCACCATCACCCCATCAGGTCACCCCTCCGTCACACGCGCCACACCCCGTCACCCCTCCCCACCACCTCACCCCTCACCATCACACCACCAGGTCACCTCCCCATCACCCCCCCCCTCCACCACGTCACCCCTCACCACGTCGCCCCACCCGGTCACCCCACCCAAATAGTGGTGTAGTGACAGTAACCCTAGTGTATGTGTGCTGGGACTTACAGTGAGAGGGCCGCTGGTTTGTATTTGGATATTATATTATATTATATTATATTATATTATATAGAACACGCTGCTCTAATAGCTGTTGCTGGTTGTTGGAGTTTTACGCCCTTGCAACATCTAAGGTAATGTCAGGACGGGTACTGACTTGATTGTGACAGTGCACACTCATGGTGACTTTATAATGCTCCCCCCCCCCCCCCCCACTGGGAAATCAGGTCACCACCACCATGACCCGAATTCCCACTCATGCAGTCACATTATTCTCACATTGAGCTAACCAGTCCTTGCCTTGTCATATTAATGCTGAGCGCCAGGCTAGGAAGCGACAAGTATCAATCTGACAAGTCATTGGTTTGATTCGATCGGGAACCGAACTCCCGATCGTCCGCATGCGAGGCCCACGCTCTACAGATTCTGCCAACGCGTCCTGTCGCATAGCAGATGTTGGGGGCCTGTATATGTGTACAGTAGAAGTCGTACCTGCCTTCAGTCGACAACTCGGCATCAATGTTGTCTTGACCTGAGATTGCGGGTGTCTTGTCGTCAGAGGGATAAACGTACGAGCCAATTTGAAAAACTGTCCGCACATGCCAAGGATTCGCCGATCACACAGGTCGCTGAAGACAGGTAGCACTGTAGGTATGTTTGTATACATGCGCATGTATTGTGTATATAAGTATGCACACATGGATGTCTGAATCTATATATTTATGTAAAAACGCATACATATATATGTGTGTTTGTATACACAGTAAAACCTCTCTACTTCGATCGACCATGGGACCGACTTTAAGTGGTCCATTTAGGGAGGTGGTCGGTTTAAGTAGTTAGAATATCCTTACAATGGTATTTTGATCACCCATGCGATTACCCATACAATGCGATTGTAACGATTTGTTTAACTCTCTAACTGACCACCTCCCCAAATGGACCATTTAAAACCGGTCCCATCGTCGGTGGATTTAGAGAGGTTTTACTGTTCATTTAGGAATGTAATCCACAGGTGTCTTCAAGTCTTTAAACAACACACTCCCATTCCACACGCTGTGACACGCGGTGATGAGCATGCACATTTATAACAGTGACATAGTTTTTATTTTAACAAGAATTTGAATTTCATCGCGACCAGAACAAGGAGGAGATTGCTGAAGACAATCAAGCGCCTCACTTATTGTTGTTGGTGTACCTGATGCTAACCAGTGATGCACCTGAAGTGTTGGTTTCCAACTTGAGGTTATATTTACGGGTCGTTGTTTTGTGTTATTCACTCAAGCATGACAGTGAGTGCTCAACAAGTCATGTATGACAGACTTTGACCGTGCTCGACCTCTGACTTGGTTGCAATGGGTTGTGTGTGTGTGCCTAGCGGCTAACATCTGTACGAGGTCAGCACACTAGCGCTTCCTCTCTCCCCAGGCGGAGAGGTGCGGGGTGGGGGGAGGGGGGGGGGGGAGTAGGCCAGTGGAAATTCGATTTAAATAAACCTACTGACCTGGAGGACATTGACTATGGACAGGCAACTATATGAATAAGTCAATATTGTGGTACACATACGGAGGAATGGCCGGTGTTGTATATGGACAGGCAACTATAAATTAATGCTTAGGTACATGTATGGAGGAATGGATGAAGTTGCATATGGACAGGCAACTATGAGTCAATCTCTGGACAGGGAACTATAATCAATGTCTAAGTACACATATGGAGGAATGACCGATGTTGTATATGGACAGGCAACTATAACTATATCAATGTCTAAGTACACATATGGAGGAATGACCGATGTTGTATATGGACAGGCAACTATAACTATATCAATGTCTAAGTACACATATGGAGGAATGACCGATGTTGTATATGGACAGGCAACTATAATAAATCAATGTCTAGGTACACATATGGAGGAATGAATATTGTTGTATATGGACAAGCAACTATAACTTAGTATAAGTCAACATCTAGGTACATCTATGGAGGAATGGACAATGTTGTTTCTTGTTGTTTTATATACTAGCAACATCTAAGGTCATATCAGGACCGGTTTCGACTTGTGACAGTGTGCACTCATGGTGACTTTGCAGTGCTTCCCCATTGGGAGACCAGACCGCTAGCACCATGATCCGATATCCCACATAGTCACATTATCCTGATACTGTGCTAGCTGGACCTGATCCTATCCTATTAATGCCAAGCGCGAGGCTAGGTAGTGACAGGTATCAATTTTATAAGTTGTTGCTTTGATTCAGCTGGGATGCGGCTACAAAGAGAAAGATACAAATAGAGACAGAGAGAGAGAGAGAAATAGAGACAAAAAGGGAGATAGACCGACATACAAGTAGAGACAGATATTGAGAAAGAGAGAGAGAGAGAGAAAGAGACAGAAAATGATAGAAAGAGCTTTACAGAGAGATTGATTGAAGAGAGAAAATTGGTAAAGTGAGGTGGGTGGGGAAGCGGGAGCCAGCGGCGCGTTCGTCACGTGACCGCCTGCCGCCTAAAGTGACAGCGGGCGGGCAGACGACGAGCAGACCGAGCAGACGACCGGTGTGCGTCGAGTGTGAGTGTGTTTCCATAGACACGCCTTTGTTTCCCGCGCTAACCTAAACGTAACCGATCGGCCTGGACGTTTACGGGGCGGGGAGAGTTCACGCTGGGCGTGGAGAGCTCAGTGAGATGCGGCTCGTTGGGGGCAGACGACTGTGGAGTTCCTTCTCTATTTGTGATTACGTCTCAACTTGACCTTGGTGCCTCTGAAGGTCACCGGAACGCCTCTGGATTCTCACGGCCCCCGGCAGTCCGCCTTTGTGTACTGTCATTGCAGCAGATGCAGGTGTGTGTTGTTGTTGTTTAACGTTCTAGCAACAGCTAGGGTCATATCAGGACGGAATTGACTTGTGACGGTGCGCACTCATGGCGACATTATAGTGCTGCTCCATTGGGAGACCAGGCTGACGGCACCATGACACAATATCTCATACAGTCATATTATCCTGATACTGTGCTAACCAGTCATTGTCCTATCCTGGTAATGCAGAGTGCCACGCTAAGTATTGACAAGTCATTGTCCTATCCTAGTAATGCAGAGCACCACGCTAAGTATTGACAAGTATCCATTATGTAGGCCATTGGTTTGGCTTGGCTGTGATTCGAACTCCCGACCTTCCGGACGAGAAACCCGCCCTCTACCGATTCGGCCATCATTTCCGGTGGTAGGCGCAGGTGGTCATTGAGACCTAACTAGTAGCACTCTTATTAAAAATAGTTTTTAGTTTCTGTCCATCTTTATGCAATACTATAGGTTGATTGTTACAATCAAACATGCTAAATTAATAGACTACATCACAGTTCCAGCGACGCGGTGCATTGTGGGATGCATCAGAGCAAAACAACCCCCCAAACGCACATGGCACATGCTAATACACTGGGTGCAGCTATGAAATGTGCTTGTTTCAGCTCATCTCAGCTCTTGTTTGAAACATAGAATACTAACTAAAAAAATATATATAATAAATTAAGATATTAATCTTTTATCCAGCATTGCATTTACATCAATATAATCAGCACATCTGTGCTAGTATTCATACTATTACTTATATCCTATTCACATTAATTTTTATATCTACCTACTATGGACCAAATTATGAAACTACCATAATCCTGAGTCTGAAATAAAGAATTGAATTGAATTGAATTGATCTGAATTATGCCATGTGCATTTAGATTTAGAAAGATCTAGGCACTCAGACTAGTGTTAGAGCCATAGCCAGAGTACTCAATGCATTGTCAATGCCAGTGAGCAATCTCCATACAGAAAAAGTAAAATATTGATAAAACCACACGACCAAGAGACAAACCGTTTGGAACACATATAGAAAACATGTTTAACAAAAAGATTATATTAGATTAATAAGGTTAGGGTTTTGGATTTCTATTAATTTTGAATAAAACTGACATTTTTCAATGCTGTATAGGCAAAGTCAATGGCCGTACGCCTTTGCTTTGCTCCCATGGCCGTTTTCAGCGCATGCGCAGTCGGAACCGTGATGTAGTCTATTGTCCCAAGTACATCAAAACATTGACACTATAGACTTCTGCAGTAACAGGTTCTATTAAATTGACTTAGTGTTCCCTTTTATCAGGGTAAAGTCGAGTCAGGTAAAGTCGAGTCGGGTAAAGTCGGTCGAGTCAACTCGTTGTCTAGGGTCGAGTCGGCTAGCATCGAGTGAGCTAAAGTCGAGTCGGCTAAGGTAGAGTCGGCTATGGTCGAGTCGGCTATGGTCGAGTCAGCTAAAGTCGGGCCGGCTAAAGTTGGGTCATGGTAATGTCGAGCCACAGGAATGTCGAGCCGGGGTAAAGCTGAGCCAGGGTAAAGTCGAGCCGGGGCAAAGTCAAGCCAGGGCAAAGTCGAGCCAGGGCAAAGGCAAGCTAGGGAAAAGTCAAGCCGGGTTAAAGTCGAGCCGGGGTAAAGTCGAGCTGGGGTAAACTCAAACCAGGGTAAAGTCGAGCTGGGGTAAAGTCGACCCAGGGTAAAGTCGAGCCCGGCAAAGTTGACTAATATTAATATAATTATGCATTTAACAAAAAAAATGTAAGACATTCTTTCCAAGATTTGAACCAGTTACCCTTTGATCTTGAGACCAACACTCTGCCATCTGAGCTATAGAGGAACTGCTAAACCAGAGTGGTCTAATTGATTGCAGAATGCTGGGAGGTCCTGACAGCATGTGAATAATGAGCAAACAATATGGATAGAAATAATCTGAAAAAAAAATTTTAAGTAAGGATAATATATAAATCAATTTAAATATAAGTAAAATAAAATTTAAATGAATATTACCACATCATCATTGACCAGCATGGTGTGGCTACAGGTGGGCTGGTGGGCGTGTGGATTGCAGACCAGTTTTGCTGTGTGGCTATTGTCTTACTCTGTGTGTGTGGGTGGGGGGGGGAGGTGTCAGGTGGGCCAACCATGCATGACTACCACTAACCTGGTCTATATGGCTGGCAGGGTTAACCAACACAAAGAAGCTTTGGTGGGGATGCATCTGTAAACTGACTAACTGAAAAACTTAAAAACAAGGTTTGGCAGTAGTCATGCCTCAATGACCATGACCCACATCCACCCTAAGTTTTTCAGTTAAACAGTTCTGTTGCTGTAACCCTGATAGCGAGACAGGCCAGGCTAGGGATTACCCTGCCCTGATGCCTCCTACCCCCCCCCCCCACCCACACACACAAAGTAAGACAATAGCCACACAGCAACACTGGTCTGCAACCCACACCCCCACCAGCCCACCTCTAGCTACACCATGCTGGTCAGTCATGAATCAATGATGATGTGGTGATATTTATTTAAATTTTATTGAATTTATTTTCAAATTTATTTTTTATTATCCTTACTATTGAATTTTGTTCATATTATTCCTAGTCATATTGATTGCTCGTTATTCACATGCTTTCAGGACCTCCCTGCATTCTAGCACCAGTTGGACCATTGTGGGTTGCACTTCCTCTGTAGCTCAGATGGCAGAGTGTTCGTCTCAAGATCAGAGGCTAACTGGTTCGAATCTTGGAACTGCAATACTTTTTTTAAAAAGAATGTCCAACTACTTTTTTTGTAATGTATAATTATATAAATATTAATAAATATGCCTTTACCTAACTCGACATTGCTCGACGTCATCTGACTGGGCTTTACCCAGCTCGGCTTTACCCGGCTCGGCTTTACTCGGATCTGCTTTACCCGGCTCGGCTTTACCCGGCTCGGCTGTACCCGGGTCGATTTTACCTGACTCATCTTCACCCGACTCGACTTCACCCCACCCGACTTCACCTGACCCGACTTCACCCGACGCGAGTTCACCTGACCTGAGTTCACCCGACCCGAGTTCACCTGACTCGACTTTACCCGACCCGACTTTACCCGACTACACTTTATCCGGCTCAACTTTTACGCCTCGACGTTACCCGCCTCGACGTTACCCGCCTCGACGTTACCCACCTCGACGTTTCTCGCCTCGATGTTTCTCGCCTCGACGTTACCCGCCTCGATGTTACCCGCCTCGACATTACCCGCCTCCACGTTACCCGCCTCCATGTTACCCGCCTCCACGTTACCCGCCTCCACATTACCCGCCTCCATGTTACCCGCCTCCACGTTACCTGACCCGACTTCACCCGACCTGACTTCACCCGACCCGACTTCACTCGACTCGACTTCACCCAACTCGACTTCACCCGACTCGACTTCACCTGACCAGACTTCACCCGACTCGACTTCACCCGTCCCGACTTCACCCGACCCGAGTTCACCTGACATAAATTTAGCCGACCCAACTTTACCCGACCCAACTTTACCCGACCACACTTTACCCGAACCGACTTCCCCGAACCGACTTTACCTGACCCTACTTTACCAGACTCGTCTTTACCCAACCCCACTTTACCTCACCCGACTTTACCTCAAGCGAGTTCACCCGACATGACTTTACCCGACCCGACTTTACCCGACTACAGTTTACCCGACTACACTTTACCCTGCTCGACGTTACCCACCTCAACGTTACCTGCTTTGACGTTACCCACCTCAAGTTACCCGCCTCGACATTTCCCGCCTCGATGTTACTCACCTCAATGTTACCCACCTCGATGTTACCCGCCTCGATGCTACCCACCTCGACGTTACCCGCCTCGACGTTACCCGCCTCGACATTACCCGCCTCGACGTTACCCGCCTCGATGTTACCCGCCTAGACGTTACCTGCCTCGACGTTATCTGCCTTGACATTTACGCCTCAACGTTACCTGACCCTACTTCACCCGACCCGACTTCACTCGACTCGACTTCACCCGACTCGACTTCACCCGACTCAACTTCACCCGACTCGACTTCACCCGTCCCGACTTCACCCGACCCGAGTTCACCCGACATAAATTTAGCCGACCCAACTTTACCCGACCCGACTTTACCCGACCACACTTTACCTGACCCGACTTTCCCCGAACCGACTTCACCTGACCCTACTTTACCAGACTCATCTTTACCCAACCCCACTTTACCTCACCCCACTTTACCTCAACCGAGTTTACCCGACCCGAGTTTACCCGACCCGACTTTACCCGACTCGACTTTACCCGACTCGACTTCACCCGACTCGAGGTGGGTAACGTCGAGGCGAGTAACGTCGAGACGGGTATCGTCAAGGTGGGCAACGTCAAGCCGAGTAAAGTCGAGGTGGGTAACATCTGGTCAGGTAAAGTTGAGTCGGGTAAACTCGGGTGGGGTAAACTCGGGTGGGGTAAAGTGAGGTGAGGTAAAGTGTGGTCGGGTAAAGTGTGGTCGGGTAAAGTGTGGTCGGGTAAAGTCGGGTCGGGTAAATCTGTGTTGGGTGAACTCGGGTCGGGTGACGTGTGTGAAGTCAAATCAGGTGAAGTCGAATTGGGTGAAGTCGGGTCGGGTAACGTCGAGGCGGGTAACGTCGAGGTGGGTAATGTCGAGGCGGGTAATGTCGAGGTGGGTAACATCGAGGCGAGTAACATCGAGGCGGGTAACGTTGAGGCGGGTAACGTCGAGTCTGGTAACGTCAACCCGGGTAAAGTCAAGGTGATTAACGTCCAGCCGGGTAAAGTCAACCCAGCTAAAGTCGCGTTGGGTAAACTGGGGTCCGGTAAACTCGGGTGAGGTAGAGCGGTGTGAGGTAAAGTGTGGTTGGATAAAGTGGGGTTGGGTAAAGATGGGTCAGGTAAAGTAGGGTCAGGTAAAGTCGGTTCAGGGTAAGTCGGGTCGGGTAAAGTGTGGTCGGGTAAAGTGTGGTCGGGTAAAGTCAGGTCGGGTGAACTCAGGTCGAGTGAAGTCGGGTCGGGTAACGTTTAGGTGGGTGACGTTTAGGCGGGTAACATCGAGGCGGGTAACGTCGAGGTGTGTAACTTTGAGGTGTGTAACATTGAGGCAGGTAGCGTTGAGTCGGGTAAAGTCGACACGGGTAAAGTCGGGCCGGGTAAAGTCAGGCCGTTTAAACTCAGATCGGGTAAACTCAGGTGAGGTAAAGTGGGGTGAGGTAAAGTGGGGGTTGGGTAAAGTCGGGTCGGGTAAAGACTGGTCGGGTAAAGTCGTGTCGGGTAAACTTGGGTCGTGGAACTTGGGTGTGTTGGAAGTCGAGCCGGGTGAAGTAGGATCGGGAGAAGTCAGGTCGGGTAAAGTCTGGTCGGGTAAAGTTGGTTCGGGTAAAGTCGGGTTGGGTAAACTTGGGTCGGGTAAACTCAGGTGAGGTAAAGTGGGGTGAGGTAAAGTGGTGCTGGGTAAAGTCGGGTCGGCTAAAGACGGGATGGGTAAAGTTGTGTCGGGTAAACTCAGGTTGGGTGAAGTCATCTATTGACCAGATTGGTGTGGCTAGAGGTCGGCTGGTGGGGGTGTGGATTGCAGACCAGTGTTGCTGTGTGGGTATTGTTTTACTTTGTGTGTGTGGTTGGGGGGGGGGGAGGTGTCAGGTGGGGCAACCATGCTTGACTATCACTAACCTGGTCTATATGGCTGGCAGTGTTACACCAACACAAAGAATCTAGGGTGTGGATGCATCTGTAAACTGACTAACTGAAAAACTTAGTGGGAATGTGGGTCATGGTCATTGAGCCATGACTGTTGCCAAACCTTGTTATTAAGTTTGAGGTTAGGGGTACTAGCAGTACCAGTATATCCATACATATATGTATATATATGCACATATATATGTCCATATATACACATATATAGATGTATATATATGTGTGTATATACATACCTACATGTATGTATGTGTATATATGCGCATATGAACACATATATACACATATATGCACATATATATGCATATATATGCATATATATCCACATATATGCATGTATATATGCACATACACATATACTGTATGGTGGATATACCACACAGAGAGAAATCTCACTTTGCACTCACACCCACACACACACCCACACCCACACCCAGCCAACTCCCACACCCAGCTCCAGTGGCAATCCTTGTGTAGACTGCTAAAACAACAACCCATCTGCCTGTGTACATTAGAGTAATGGCATATATGATGCTATTCATCATGATTTGTTCATATTGTTGGTTATTTCTCATTAACTATGTCCAGGTTTTTGATTATAAGAAAAATACTTGTTTAAATAGACCATGATGCTTCACCAGTAAAAATGACTAATTCCAGAATAAAAAAGCACAATGTTATAACTTATAGGCAAAATAAGATTATCTCTTTATTTTAATGTAGTTTTAATTGAATATTATGAACATACTATACACAGGAGCATTTTCTTCACATGATCTTTGAAGAGCTACTTATACCCATTTTAACGATGTATTTTGTTAGGTTCCATCTTCAATATTAAAGTAGTGGCAGACTGTGACAGGTCACCCCTATTTGTTTCTACATGTAAACTGGCTTGGTTTTTCAGAACGTCTTGCTTTTTCGAGACGTTTGGAAATCCAAGTCGTGGCCTCTACCTGTGGACAATGCATTGAGTTTGCCGGTGTGCGCAGTGCAAAACGTCAGTTTTATTCAAAATTAATAGAAATTCAGAACCCTACCTGTATCAATTTAATATAATATTTTTGGTAAACATGTTTTCTATGTGTTTTCCAATCAGTTTGTTTCTAGGTCTTGTGGTTTTAGAGATATTTAACATTTTCTGTAGGAAGATTGCTCATAGCCATTGAGTTTGCAGTGTGACAGTGTCTATATTATTGTGGTTACTATCACCACAATGGCCAAACTTCTGTTTAGCTTGACGTCAGTCAAAGACCCTATAATACTAAGACGGCTCACTCAGCCTGTACTGTGTAATCAAAATGATCAAACCCACCACTTGGTGCGCTGGCTGTTACCTTGGTTAAACAGGTGCTATATTATATGTATGAATATATATGAATGGGAAAGATGTGTGATGATGGCAATGCTGATGATGATGCTGATGATGATGCGTATTTGTTCATAGCAATTTCATATTGATGTGTATTCATACTTACCTATCTCATGTATAATATAATTGTATGTGTTTACATGTGAAACACCAACCAGCAGCCGGCTGATCAAACCCATCACAAGGTGGCACTGCAAAATTTGCATTACCATTGGAGACATAGGGAGTGAGCCGTCTTAGTATTAAAGGGTCTTTGCGTCAGTGCATGCCCTATATTAATACGTTCACAATGTACTCAATTGTTTCCGAATACATGTGCACTATTTGTGTGTAGTTTAACCCTTTGGTGCCAGGAGTGCCCGGATGTGCTGGGAAGTTCCATGTGCTTACAACCCATTTGTGCCTGTAGTTGAATTGCATTTCTATAAATATTTTCCTGAAAATTAGTAGATCATATCAGAAATACAGTGATACTCGATTGCTAGTGCATTCACGCACTCCCAAACTGTAAGCGTGAGAAACCGGTGTAGCAGGAGATCGCAAACCCTTGGAAATTGTACACCCCGGGATTTGCGATTTCCTAGAAAAATCACAACACCCCCCCCAGGGAAATCCCAAACCCCCCATGCTTTGTAGCATTTTGTAATATTCAACTAAATAATGGTTCATTGAGATATTTGGTGCATGCACAATAAGAATTTGGAATATTAAAATGGTTCTATTTACTGTATGCAGTGACTGAAGTTGGAACTAAAAAGGCCATTTTGCTAATGGCATCATTTACATTGCCAATCCTGAAACTGAGTGATAATACCAGGATATTGCTGGTTCATTGAGATATTTGGTGCATGCACAATAGGAATTTGGAATATTAAAATGGTTCTATTTACTGTATGCAGTGACTGAAGTTGGAACTAAAAAGGCCATTTTGCTAACGACATCGTTTACATTGCCAATCCTGAAACTGAGTGATAATACCAGGATATTGCTGCACATTGTTTCAACAGAGGTCACCACTTAGTGGAAAACATGGGTACTGGAACCCGACTACTCTTTACCTGGTTTTTAGAATTGCCACAGTGGCGACATCTGTGAATAAAAGACGTTTTCAGTGCATGCGCAGTAGGAATTACCAACTGGACTATCGCAAAGATGCTTTCATTAGGATAAATACTGCCAAACATGGGGGGTTTGGGATTTCCAGGGGAGAATATGTGATTTCCTAGGAAATCACAAGTGGGGGTTTGCAATTTACAAGGTTTACGATTTCCTGCTACACCGCCCCCAAAGGGCTAAAAATGCACAGTCCGATGAAAGCATCAAGATTTCTAAACTAAAGCACTTTTCCAAATTTCATTCTATATATCCAACTTAAGTGTCATGGGGGTGATGAAAATGGGAAATATTGCACCTAGAGCGAGACTCGAACCCACATCTCTTTGCATTCCGGACCAGTGTGCTAACCATTACACCACCTAGGCTCCCTGATATCAACACACTACCCATGCCTACCTACCTATGGGGTTAATTGCCTTAGAGGTCAGTGCAGCCTACTACATTCGTCCCCCTGGAATTGAAAGTCTTTTAATGCTTACAATTACATACATACAGGCAATGCACTTACACATGCATACCTAGGGTAGGTTCAACAACCATACAGCGCGTAGCTCGTATAGGATCCTAGTCATGGCACCAGTGTCATGGGGGTGATGAAAATGGGAAATATTGCGCCTAGAGCGGGACTCGAAGCTGCATCTCTTTGTGTTCTGGGCCAGTGTGCTAAGCATTACACCACCTAGGCTCCCTGATATCCACACACTACCCACGCCTACCTGTTTATGTGGTTACTTGCCTGAGAGGTCAGTGCAGACTACTACATAAGTACTGGCTCATTTACTAAACATGTATTACTGCATAGAAGGATTGCTAAGTCAATTTAATCAAACTTGTTTCTGCTGAAGCATATGATGTCAACATTTTAATGTGCACACCAAAATTAATTTGGCATGGTTTCACTTCAAATATCGCCAATGTTAGCAATTTAAAAAAAAAGTTAATTCAAACTAACATAAGGAAGATTATAACCATCAACTTTATATATTTATCCATAGCAAATTACAGAACCTCAAAACCATCAAAATATGTAACTTTAAAGAAATTATGCTATACATGTAAAAAAAAAAAAAAAGTAAATAGTTTGAATCCGATATTGTATTTTTTAATACTAATGAAAGTCATATAAATCCTCATATCAGCATCGGGGAAATGAATATTTGTGACACTGGGGGATTAAATTGATCAAAAGGGTGAGGTATTCAGCACAACATGCTTCTCAGAGCCTACCTGACTTGAGCAGCATGCTGTCTTTGGACCGCTAGCTTCTCTATGGAGGCTATGCCATTCAAAAGCCTAAGTGTTATCAAAACGACTAGAATTGATTCTGGTATATGCTAGATATTATTATGTCATGGGTGACTGGAAATATACTACATTTTTGGTCATTTCTACACCAGGTAATAAAAGGCCACCATTTGGTTTATCGATCGCACTGCCCCCTAGTGGACGAGGTAGTGCGTACAGCTGCTTGGGTTTGTTTTTCTGGTTTGTTTCTGATATTTTTGTGTGTGAGCATTGTGGTTTGTGTATGGACTCATTTACGCTTACTTCATGTACGTACTAATGTACTTTCCTATGATCTTTTCCTACGTCATCATCCTACATTGCTATAATCGTATGCCATTATTCTATTCGCATAATGTGTATTTTCTTCTTTTTTCTCTCTCTCCACTGTCCTAAGTAGGTATAACCATTTGTCATTATTCTATCCGCATAATGGATTATATCGCATATATATATATATGGATAGTGATAAACCCCTCATCGCATGTAATAAGCTCTGTAGTGTCCTGTACCCTCCCCATCCCCACTATGGAGCCTCCCTCCCTATTCTCCGCAGATAGGAGGTGTGTGTCCGGTGTCGCGGTTTCAGTTCTCCGCCAGTTTCAGTTCTCCGCATCGCTTCTGCGCATGCGTCAAAATCGAAGAGCATCGTCTGCACATGTGTCAACATCGAGAGAGATTCAAACTGTTGCTGATCGCTGCACTCATACTGTGACTATAGTGTCAGTGTCACTAACCTTATACATTTAATATAATCTTTTCGGTAAACATGTTTTCTATATGTGTACCAAGCGATTTGTTTCTAGGTGGTGTGGTTTTAGAGATATTTCACTTTTTCTGTATGGAGATTGCTCACGACCATTGACAATGCCTTGACGATGCTGCTCGATTTTGACGCATGCGCAGAAGCGATGTGGAGAACTGAACTGAAACTGGCGGAGAACTGAAACCGTGACACCGGCATGGACCTCGCCGGTCCCCTGTGCGGGGCGCAACACCGCCACTCGCTCGGAAGTTATATACAGTAAAACCTCTCTAACTCGACCGACCATGGGACCGACTTTAAGTCGTCCATTTAGGGAGGTTGTCACTTTAGAGAGTTAGAATATCCTTACAATGGTATTTTCGTGACCCAAATACAGCGATAGATATAGGGGAGTGGTCGATCTGTGGAGGAGTCGGTAGAGAGAGGTGTCACTGTACATATATATATTACTGTGATGGGACATGTCCTCCTACTCCAGTTGAGGAATAATGAGTAACCCTGAAATTCCTTCAAACCCCAGGGTGCGCCCTAATTCATTCCGAAAAGATCAGAATACAATTAACCTGGCTCTACCCAGCCGGGTCGCATGCAACCTCCCTCAGAGGGGTGGCCGCTAGCAATGGGTGGAACAGTCCACCATAGGGACTATTCTTGCTAGTGGACTGCTTGCTACCAGTTGCTACTTCTGAACACCAGGGATCAGTGTAGTCAGTACTGCCACCATTTGGTAGTGGGGCTCATTGCTGATTACTATAATAATTAAAGCTGCATAGTCCGATGAAGCATCACATTTTCAAAACCAAAATACTTATATAGATTTGACTCTACATATCTAACTTAGATATTGATGCACATATTGCCACATAGAAGGGAACACTGAGACAATTTGATAGAACCTGTTACTGTTGAAGCCTATGATGTCAGAGTTTTGGCGTGCTTGCCAAAACTAAGTTTACATGTTTGAATTTCAAATATCTCAAAACGTATCCATTTAAAATCAAAGTTGCTTTAACCTGAAATAAGGTAGATTATAACGATCAACTTAATATATTTATCTCAGAAAAATGACCAAAATGCAAAACCATCGGACTATACAACTTTAATATAAATAATTGAAGAGTTCAGGTGTAAAATCCCGTAAACGCCAATATTGGGATAAACAATGGAGTCAAATCTTCAAATTAAAAAAGAATTTAGGTAGTTTTTTTTTTATTGGCGTTCATGGGCATTTGCGCCTAACTCATATGTATGTATATTTATATATAGTGGTATATATGAGGTATATACTATGTATATGCAGGTGTAGGTGCAGCACGGTCGCGCTCCTGCCATATGGCCAGGTAACCTTAGTGGGGCGTAGGTTCGAGCTGCCGCCGCCGCCAGGGGGCATTGACCTTAGTTTGTGCAACACTACCCTGCTCATCTGCGCTGTGTGTGAACTTGTGAACCGTGGTATATATATTTATATTATATATTTATATAATTATATTATATAAAGTTTTAAAGTGAGCAGAGTGACAGTTGACTCACGGTATAGGAGGCGGGGGGAGTAGAGAGTGACCCGCTCCACAGCAAATAACATGGAAGAAGATGTTAATGGGGGGAAACATTTAGGGGTGCCATTATTTATATCCACATAATGAATTATATAGTACATATATATTACGTTGAGTCGAGACAGGATATATTGCTCACAGGAAGGTGACGCCACCCTCGCAGAGTCGATAACTAAAGGAGTAACAGTGTAACTATATGAAGAACATAATGAGAATCAGGATAATATAGTACATTCTTTATATTGAAGTGCTGCATCATATATAGCATGTGTATATTATGACTGTTATTGGTACTACCACCAGCCCAAAAGGAATGTCAGTTAAAAACATAAATTGAACCATGCTAACTTAAAGTTCCATAGTCCGATGGTTTTGAATTTCTGTATTTTTTCTGAGATAAATATATTAGATCAATCACTAGTATCTACTTTACATTAGTTCAGAGTTATTTTTAATTGTACACTTTTGAGATATTTTGAGTGCAAACATGGAAAATTAGTTTTGGTAAGCTTGCCAAAACTCTGACACCATAGACTTCTGCAGTAACAGGTTCTGTTAAATTGACTCAGTATTGCCTTCTACGCAGAAACAAAGGCTTAATAAGTGCATCAGCATCTAAGTTAGATATGTCAAATCAAATCTAGATAATTGGTTTGGTTTTGAAAATTTGATATTTCATCGCACTATGCAGCTTTAAATGAGGTAGATTATTACGATCTAAATGCCGATTATCGCAAACAATACTCAAAACCATTGGTTTATGCAAGTTTAATGTTCATTCTATATAACAATGCATGTTTAATAAGACTGCATCAGTATCTAAGTTTCATGCATATGATCAAATCTCAGCAAGTGAATTGGTTTAGAAAAGGTAGTTTTCACAGGTTAATCCAAACAAAGTATCAAATCATCTAAACCAGATTATGTATCTAGATTTGATGCTATCATCATCATCATCATGCTGTCGGTCGCGATGCGACAAAGATTGCTTTCATTACTTGACTGCCGCTCTGCATTGTTTTGTGCGGTTGTACATTTCATGAAAGCTGATTGCAAAAGTGTTGAAGTGCTGCTGGCTTTTGCAAGTTACCAGCGGCACTCTCTCGGGGAGCAAATAGAGGTTTCACACCAGCAAGAATATGTCAAGACAGGCACAAAACTATTTGTCCCTGCAGTGGCTGGTCGGGAGATGTTGGGAGTTCCATACATCAACCATCAACCGCCCTTAATGCTGCCACAGTGACATGGTTTTCTGTTTAGGGTTTGCTCCCTTAGCCTCCGGTTCTGTCAAGAACCTGTACCACAAGGCAGTGGTTTACAACTCTGCAGGGCAGGGGCGTTAAACTCCCTGAGGTATTGCTATACATGCAATATCTGCATACCTATAGATCCAACTTAAATACTGATCAGTGCTGATGCACTTATTAACCAGTTCTTCCTGTATAGAAGGGCCCACTCAGTCAATTAATAACCATCTTACTGTTGAAGCCTATAGACCTATGTCATACGACGTCAGCATAGGTATTTAGGTCAGGACACGCACTGCTTGGCTGCAGGACGACACACTGTCACACTGCAAACTCAATGGCTATGAGTAATCTTAATACAGAAAAAGTGAAATATCTCTAAAACCACACCACCCAGTTGTATCTGACTGTTGGGGAGGTATACCAGTGTACATTTTTTATCGAAAGTCCATGTCAACTCTTACCATTACTCTATTTACTACAGATTTGCCATCGCCATGCCACAAGCGTTAAGAGGAGAATGTCACTAGAGGAAGATTCACTTGGACCTGCCTATATGAAACGCTACCTATCAACTACCGGTCACTGCTGAGAAGATAAAACACAAAATCACCGCTTGACGTTCACTCAATCACATCCAGGCGAAACTCCCAAAAAGCAAGACCATGCAATGAGGAAAAATGTCTGAACGTGCCTTAATTGTAGCCCCATTTTACCTAGCGTTAAACCCCTGGTGTTAAAACATGGTACTTAGTTAGATACAAGCTTGTCATAGTTCCCTCCAATGGGTCATGCCACCATAGCTCAGGAAGGAATCAACTAAGTTGGAATGCGTGATTAGGTTGTACGAGGCTACGAATGTTATTTAAGATGGTGAATTTCAATTAGCGGCTACCAATTCACTACTCATTTATTGTACTTGCTTTGGTTTGGTTCCATAGCACACAGCAATTAGCGCTACCTTCCCTTCCTCACCCCTCACATAGATATCAGTGTCGCTACAAATCCATGTAGACATATTGTGCATTGCCACTGCATTGTAAACAAATGAACGAATCCTGTGCAAGCCTCGCTTTTGTTTCCCCAAAATGAAGCTGTTTGACCTTCATGGTGACTGGTGACCTTGTATCCTCCAGGAGGTCCATGCATGGAGGATACGAAACTCTTTACAGCCTCAACCCAACACTGGATGCTTGCGGAACTCAAGGCGTGTATATGTATGAGTGTACCCAGGCACAGATGCACAGACACACTGACACACAGATGCACACACAGACACACATACACACATAGACACAGATGCACAGACGCACTGACACACTGACATACAGACGCACAGATACACAGACACACATACACACAACCACATAGATGCACAGACACACATACACATGGACACACATAGACACAGATACACAGACACATGGACACACATACACATAGATACATAGACACACAGATGCACAAACACACTTACACACATAGACACAGACACACATACACATGGACACAGACACACAAATACATAGACACACACACACAGACACACAAACACGCAGACACATAGACAGCCCGCGCCTGTATGCGCCTCATCCCGGCACGACCAGACTGGTCCCCGGGCAGGTCCTTAGTCGGGACCGGTCCGGTGCAGAGCGATCATCACCATTCAGCACGTGACCGACACAAAGCGCGTAGTGCCAACACACCCACACACCTTACACACACATACCTGCACACACGTCCAGTCACAAACCAGGCCAGTCGAGATCCAGGACCGAACTGATCAGTTCAGGGGTCCGCACTGACCAACGTTGTGTAGCAACGAACGAGTAGCAGTAAGAAGCACCTTAGAGGATGTTAGGGAGAGATAGAGAGGGAGAGATAGGGAGAGAAAGGGAGAGACAGTGAGGTATAGAGGGGGACGGGGTAAGAGCCAGATAGATAGAGGGAGGTGTGGAGAGAGTGAGAGAGACGGAGAGAGGGACTGAAAGAGAAGAAGGCAGACAGAGAGAGGGACTACGAAGGCAGCCGTAGAAAGTTAGAGAGACAGAGATAAGAGGCTGATGGTGAGGGTGAGACAGAGAGGAACGGAGAGACAGTTCGAAGGAGATAGAGAGAGGGAGACGGAAGGAGACGAGATAGATAGAACGAGGAACGAGAGAGACACATAGAGATATATGGCATATGGAGTGAGAGGGAGATGAAGAGAGCAAGAGGATTGAGAGAAAAGAAGAGAGCCAGGGAGTGAGAGATAAAGAGGGGAAAAGAGTGAAAGAGACATAGAGTGTGTCAGAGAGATAGGGGGAGAGTGAAAGAAACAGCGAGAGAGGGTGAGAGAACAACGGAGACAGCGAGAGAGTGCAAAGAAAGGAGAGAGAGAGAGAGAGAGAGAGAGAGAACGCAAGAGAGAAAGAACGAGTGAGAAAGAGAAAAACCAAGAGAAAGCAAGAATGGAAGATGGTAAGGTAGTGCGAGAAAAAAAAAGACAGCGATAGAAAGTGAGAGTTTAAGAGGCAACAGAAAGAGGGAGAGGGAAGGAAAGAGGGAGCGGAAGACAGAGCAAAAATGTGAGAGATAAGGAACGAGAAAGCGAGTGTGCGCGTTTGAGCAAGAGCGAGATAAGGGGACTGGCGGGCGTTCACACTAGAATGAAGTTCTTGTTTGTACATGCCTAGTGAACGCCCGAAAGGAACTTGGCGACAATTAAAGGTGCTATTGCTATAGTGACCTTCTGCGGATTCACGGCAACCTCGAACTGACACCAGAAGCGGGGCAGTAGAGTCTATCAACCTGGGAACGGTCGTCGGATGATATAAGCAATCTGTGGGCACCAGCGGACACCGGCGGTCACCGGCAGAGACCAGCGGACACTGAGCGGAGATCAGCGGACACCAGCGGACACCTGCGGACACCAGCGGACTGCGGCAGACACCAGCGTATAGCAAACGGACACCGCCGGGTACCAGCGGAGACCCGGCGGATACCGGTGGACGGACAGACACCGCCGGTGACCAGTGGACACCGGCAGACACCAGCGGAGACCAGCGGAGACCAGTGGAGACCAGCGGAGACTAGCGGACACCGGCAGACACCGGCGGAAACCTCAAAACACCAGCGGACACCAGCAGAGACCAGCGGAGACCAGCCGACAACGAGTGGACACCAGCAGACACGAGCGGATACCGGTGGACACCAGCGGACACCGGTGGATACCGGCGGACACCGAACGGACACTAGCGGACACCTGTGGATACCAGCAAACACCACAGGACAATCCCATCCGGATTCGAGTCAAGTCGAGTTTTACCACCCAGGGACTGAGAGATGGGCGGGAGCTGAGCTCGGTGAATAGTTAGAGAACCGACGCGAGGAGACAAAGTGGCTCGGTGTGAAGTTAGTTAGACACGCCGAGAGCTGGGGAGAGTCGCGGTGCGCGCCCGGGCGGGCGTGTGTGTGTAGAACTATAAGTTATTCACTCAGCCGGAGAGAGTTGATTTTGGAAGTTGACTGAGAGTGGGTGTGGACAACCCATCTCATCCCTTTAACCACTGCCTCCTCCCTTTACCGCCTCACCTCCCTCACTTTCCCTCTCTTCACCCCTCTCCTCCTCCCCGTCTCGCACCCCCGTCACCCCACCTCCGTCACCCCCGTCACCCCGCCACCCCTCCCGTCACCCCACCTGCCTCCTCCCGGCAGCATGCTGGAAGCCCTGGCGGGGTACCTGTTGTGCCCGGCCGTCGCCGTGGCCCACGCTGTGTGCGGCGGCCTGCTGTGGGGACTTGCGGCCGACGGGGCGGCCCCGGGCGCCGTGCTGCTGCTCGCCGGGCTGTGGGAGTTGCTCTGCGGCCTACTCTGGTGGCTGGTGCCCGAGACGGTGCTGGGACTAGGAGCTATCCTTCTGCTCTATGTCGCCATCAGGATCTATGAGCAGCTCACCGGGCCAAGAGTCAAGGTTAACAAGGGGGCCGTCTTCATTGCCGGTGAGTACAATAGCGGCTTTTCTTCTTCTCTTTAATTTATTTGTTAAAGTTGTTAGGACATAAAACCCTTAAACGAACAGCGCTTTTGACTGTTATCTTCAGGGATGGTGAGTCGACAAGACAAGTATTCTGTTATCATGATATGTCCCATGTCTCCATAGTATTGCAAGACTAAACAGGTATTCCTGTGTATAACTGATTAGTGACACACGTGCACTGGTAATAAATGCCTCTTTACTTAGACTAAGACTTACACAGTCCAATGGTTTTGAGATTCTGTCATTTTCTGATAGATATATTAGATTGATCCATTATAACTCACCTCACTTTAGTTTGAGGTAACTTTTATTTTAAACGCTAACCTTTAAATAATTCAAGGGCAACCATGCAAAATTAACTTTGGCAAGCATGACAAAAATCTGACACCATGGCATCGGCTTCTGCGGTAACACGTTCTATTAAATTGCCTCAGTATTATTCCCTACTGTGTGGCGACAAATGTTTAATAAGTGCACCAGTATCTAAGTTAGATATGTAGAATCCAATCTAGATAATAGCTTTGGTTTTGAAAAGTTGATACTTTTATCGGACTATGCGGCTTTAATTATATACATATATATATATATTTATATATATATATATATATGCTGTTTAAGCAATGTAATGATTTATGCGAGTATCCAGCTCTAATTCTATCAGATCACTAAACTAGGGCAGACAACTACGATATAACTAAGCTAGGAATGGGCAAACACGAACGACCTATATCCCACAATTTAGCTCCCATTGTTTGGTTTGCTTTCTTGTGGTTCTATGCCCTAGCAACACCTAAGGACATAGCAGGGCTAGTACAGAGTTGCGATAGTGGGCGCTCATGGCGGCTTCATAGTGCTTCCCCAATGGGATATCCCACTCTGTCACATTATACTGACACTGAGCTAACCAGCCCTTTCCCGATTCTAATAATGCTGAGTGCCAGGCTACGCATTGACAAGTATCGGTTCGACTCAGTGGGGGTTTGAACCTGTATCTTCTCATGTGGGGAAACCAGCCTGCGCTGTCATTGATTCCACCACTGCATCTGGTGTTTAACTTCTCCATTTCATTCTGCTCTTCTACATTCTGGTTGGCTCAGTATCAGGACAATGTGACTGAGTGGGATATCGTGTCATGGTGCTGGCAGCCTGATCTCCCCATGGGACAGAACTATGAATTCGCCAACAGGGCAGGCCCACTGTCACAAGTCAGTACCCGTCCTTGGATGTTGCTAATACCTAAATCCCCAACAAACAAAGCATTCAAGCATATGGTGAGGTAGGCCTTAAACTGTAGTGCACAACTAATTGTCCCACACACATAATTAGTTCCATACTTGTTATGCAGATTGCCAGCTTAAGAAAATATAAAGTCCTTTAGAACTAATTTAATCATGAAAGCATTACATACCTATTCACTCAAAACTTAATGGGCTGTAATCCTTGAACAGGATTTTTCTTTTGATGAACATTGTTATTCATCTAAATACAGGATTTGTTTAGCGCCAAGGCACTGATCTTCTGGTCATGCTTAGCTTCGGTCATTTACACTATTTAATTACAAGAACTATTCTAAGATAATAAAATATTGCTATTACATTCAGCTAATTAAGAGTTTGTGGTATATCTAGTCATTGTATGCATTCACTGTTATGCATTTAGTGTAGGTGATGTTTAAAGTTGCATGGTCCGACAAAATATTGTTCGTTCAAAGCCAAAACACTTACCTACATTTGATTTGATATATCCAACATAGGTTCAAGTGCATTAACTAAGGCTTTGGGAAAGCATATGCAGAATAATCAGTACATTTATGACCCTATCCATTCAGGCACCTACTTTGAGACAGCCATCAGGCAGGGCAGCCACTCACCAATTAGGTCAATCTCATGACCTCATTAGTCTTGTTCCCATTCCCAGTACCATATAAGGGATTAGTCAGGTTCCAGACTAGATACACATTAATAGGTCATTCCTCATCACATGACCATCGCGAGATGTGAATGTGGGCCACATCAACAAGCCTTTTGAGAAGCTTGCCGAAATGATTTTGGGTTCTTTCAGCTCAAATTGCTCCAAAACTCCGGAATAATGAAGAGTAGGTTATAATAGTCAACATAATACATTTATCTAAAAAATGATGCAAAAATTCGAAGTGAGTGGGTGAATGAGTGGGTGAATGAGTGAGTGAGTGAGTGAGTGGGTGAGTGAGTGGGTGTGAGTGAGTGAGTGGGTGAGTGGGTGAATGGGTGGGTGAATGAGTGAGTGAGTGAGTGGGTGAGTGAGTGGGTGTGAGTGAGTGAGTGGGTGTGAGTGAGTGAGTGGGTGAGTGAGTGACTGGGTGAGTGAGTGAGTGGATGAGTGAGTGGATGAGTGAGTGATTGGGTCTGAGTGAGTGAGTGGGTGAGCGAGTGAGTGAATGAGTGAGTGGGTGAATGGCTGAGTGAAACAACATTACGTCTAGAGCGGCAGTCGAACCCCACACTCCTGCCGTTCTGGGGTTAGCGTCCCAATCATTGAGCCATTTAGGTCTCGCCCCCACCCCCCGTTACAAGCACCTTACCTCACGTCTACTTGTGTATGTGGCATTTCAACTGCTGAGGTAGCACAAGCACTTATAAACGCGGCAGATTAATACCATCCACATGGTGGCGGTGCTTTGGTTGAAATCTACCCGCCAAATACACGGACCAGACCGGGATGGCCCAATGAGTTGAGCTTCCGTCTCCCAGTTGGTAGATCATGGGATTCGAACCCATGGGTTGGAACCCTCGTCGAGTTACACCAATGACATAACAATTTATACTTGTTACTTCCTAGCCTGGCGCTCGGCATTATTAGGATAGGGCAAGGACTGGTTGGCTCAGTGTCAGGATAATGTGACTGAGTGGGATATCAGGTCATGGAGCTGACAGCCTGATCTCCCAGTGTGGCAGCACTATTAAGTCGCCATGAGTGTGCAGTGTCACAAGTCGGTACCCATCCTGATATGACCTTAGATGTTGGCAGGACATAAAACTCCAACAGCCAACCAACCCAACTGACGTGTCATGCAGTCACGTGACCATGACATCCTGTAAAAATATACGGATTTTCGGTTCGGAATTATATATTGGCAGAGAGCATTGTTATTCTCGGGCGATGGAGTGGGGACCAAGGTTATGTAACAGAAAAGCAGTGGGTGCCCCACTCACTGTGTGACATATGAGGCTATGTGAAAATTATGTTAATACATAGTGCCCGAGATTATGACGAGATGTTCCTATGTAAGAGACAGTTATTGTTTGGTGAAATGTTCCCTCTACGCACCAGTAAGGGTGCAAGTGGAGGAAAAAGACATTTTTAATATATATATTTTTTGTAACTGTCTGCAACTACATGTTACCACAGGGCTGATGTGCAAGCACACCCAGCCACTCTGCATACATTATGGACACCACCTGCAGCTGGGGTTGAGTGACAGCTGCCCATATTAGGGCATCGCCCCCAGGCTGTAGAGGGTGTCTGATTGGCTGGCTGTGGGAGGCCCAGTCACCTGCACCCCTTTGCCCCACCTGACCACACAGGCCTCATTCTGATATTGATTATTCTAGAGACTCTGATCTATATGATGATACAGGGACTACTAGGGGACTCTACTCTTGACTCTTGAGAGAGACACGCTCTACTCTTGACTCTTGAGAGAGACACACTCTTCTCTTGGCCAGGGACCCAGGCAAGCTCCACCTTTCCTATACAAACTGAGCTGTGTGCAACAACCATGGGACTCCAGTTCAATGGGATGTAGGCACTGATTCCTATACATACTAAAGAGAGCATTGAGGCTCTGTGTGGACAGAAGGTAAGGAGTGAGGGTGATAGGTTGCTAGTAGGTGAACAGGAGTTGATGCCAATAAAGCACAACTTCTTCACTGTCAGTCTTGCACAACTTGTCTTCCCTTTCTTGCTTATGAGTTTGTTGGAGAGGGGCATCAGGTGTGAACTGACAGACAGTTGTCAGAACACACCTGGGGAGAGTAAGTGGTATATCTGGGGCTCAGATGGCCAGGCATTCCAGATATGTTACAATCCGATCGCCGACCACACCCTCAACCTACAAGCATCCTAGGCCTTGAAGTGTGCAGGCCGAATTACGTCATTTCTGGTCGGGCCACCATCAGGGCATAGTTCTCTACTCAATGAGAAACATCTGGGGCGCAACTTCTAATTTTATCTCGCTGTATCAGTGCATTTTTTTGTATTGTTGTTGTTGGTGCATTCAAGCTGCATAGTCCGATGAAGCATCACATTTTCAAAACCAAAACAATTATCTAGATGTCATGCTACATATATATCTAACTTGGATACCGATGCACTTATTAAGCGGGCGTTGCTATATAGAAGGGAATATGTTTGTTTTAAAATTTGTTTAACGACCGCCCAGCACAAAAAGTAGACATCTGCTATTGGGGGTCATAATATACAGAAGGGAATACTGAGGTAATTTAATAAAAACATGTTACCGCAGAAGTCTATGATGTCAGATTTGGCAGGCATGACAAGACTAATTTTACATGACGTGTACAGTCATGTAGAATCAAATGTAGATAATTTATCTCAAATGTTAGGCATTTGAAATAAAAGTTACTTCAAACTAAAGTCAGGTAGATTATAAAAGATCAATTCAATATATTCATCTCAGAAAAATGACAGAAATCCAAAAGCACCGGACTATGTAACTTCAAGACCAAGTGGTTGAAGCACCAACGGTAGAAGCATTTGAAAGAAGGCTGGATAGACATTGGAAAGGACACCCACAATTATATGACTTCAGGGAACCGTCAATCTCCGTATGTGTGCACAGAAATAGTTCATTGTTGCCATAACTAGCTGGCATTAGAGGCCCAACAGGGCCTAGATCAGCCAGAAGAGGATCTGTAAGTATGTAAGTTAAGCAGGGGGGATTTCAATCACAGACAAGCTGTCTTCCTCATTCCACAGCTCCTTGCGTTATCCTAGTAATGCCATGTGCCAGGCTAGGTAGCGACAAGCATCAATTCTTTTTAGGTTATTGATGTCACTCTATCTACCCAACCTGGGGATTTGAGTCCCATGACATATCAAAGCGGGAGATGATTGATTGACTGATTGATTGGTGGTTGCTTTACGCCGTGTCGGCAACATAGGCCATATTCACGGCGAGAAATATTTGTTTTTTGTTCAAACCATCGCTTTTACATGTAAAAGCAGACAATCAATTATCTGCCAACAGACACTCATTAAATTAGAAAGCTCACAATCATATATTTGTGGTCAAGGGAAACAAATTCCCATTGAAAAAGAAAAGTTTGATTAATAATTGATAGAATCTATTTAGTAAATTATATGAGGTGGTACAGTCCAGCTGCCCTCAAAAAGGCTAAAATGTTTTCCTGTTTTACCTTAGTAAAAAGGTCATGCATGCTGTCTGCAATGTAGAACTGTTGGTGCAGTGCCAAAAAATCAACGCAACTTAGTAGAATGTGTTTGAGTGTCAAGGAGATGAGTGTATGATATATAAATAGTAGCTAGTGAAAGGCAACAAGAAAGACACGACTGGGTTGAGTGAGTTTACTGTCCTCTGGCACAGGAAATTGCCAAGACTCACCTATGGTGAGCCCCCCAACCCAGGCATGTCAATAATGGTAGAGGCAAGGGCGGACACGACCCGGATATCGTGAATAATTCGTTCCGATAGGGGGGTTCGCAAATAGGAGAAGACCGTGTCTGACGCCCAATCGCCCCGGGCCTTAAGTTACTCCAGGGTCACGCCGCACATGGATAAGTAGGTGCACCCCCCTCGCCGAAGCGAGTGAGACGAAAAATCGCCCGGGTCCAGACCCGCTTTAAGGACAAATGTTTTCAATGTTCATTCATAAATTTCATAAGTCATAGGTTCAGAACCTCCATCATCAGACGGTACTCGAAATGCCAACCCACTGGGATCCACCTTCAGCTCGGAAAAATGAAGCTCTGTCCAAAAGACCGCACAGAGATCTGTCTTAGGACACCGAGCGATAGGTACTTGGAGAATACGCTGGCGGAACTGAATTGTTTTGGATCTGCGAATCGTGAGCAGCATTCCCCAGTCGAAAAATTTAAAGTCCTTCCGGCGGAGGGTAGAATCAGATAGGGTTACCTGGCATTTCCTTAATAAACCTCTAAAACAACAAAGCACTGCCGAGCGCCAAGCAACATGGCCATGGTTAAGTGTCAACAGGCTAAATATCCTTAATAGCATAGCGGGGAGGATGGGAAGGGACTGTCTTACCGAATCTCCTAATTCTCTCCTTATACAGCGAAGAGTGCTTGAAAGAACATAGTCATCATAATTAAGTTCAGGCGAATTATTCTGTTTTAAGAAATTATTAACTATTCCTCCGCACCTTTATATTTGTATAATACTTATACCTCAAATAAACTATGCCGTTATCCCTGGGTTCTAGCCTCAAGGCTATTTGTATTCTCATGAAAAGAAATCCTTCATTAAATCACAACAAAACACAACCGAATCTTAAGCCCGAACAAAATAGCCATTAGCCTTCATTTAGTATACCTAGTGAATACTCCCATAACCATAATTAGGGTGTGTACCCATAGAATGTTCCATTGTGGCGTGTTCCCTTGTTCCGTGTTCCCTTATGACCTTGTGATGCCCCATACAGACAATGAACATGTTCATTCTCTATGCTCCCTGCACACGGCCATATGGTCCCTGGGTCCAACCTATGGGAACGGCCACCAAGCAAAACACAGGTGAATTGTCTGTGTGGTGCTTCACAGGCTCACAATGGGACGTGGAACAAGGGAACACGCCACAAAGGAACAGTCTGTGGATACACAGCCTTTTGTGTACTCACGTTTGAGGTAGTAACAAACAAAAGCTAGCAACTCAGTTTGTCGCCATGAATAAAAAGTGCATCAAAGTGTGCCACTCCAAGCCATTATATATATGGTGGTAATAATACCCTTATCATGGGTGATGATCAGCTGAGTTGAAAGTTACAAGTGGCTCTTCCTACTCCCATCCTTATCTGGTTGAGTGCGGGCGGCGGCTCACTCTTCCATCTAGGGGTCATCCTCCCCCTCCCCCCATTTGTCACCAGATATATGAGAATCCTGAGTCAATTTAATAGAATTTCTTACGACGGAAGCCTTTGGTGTCAGAATGTTGGTGTGCTTTCCAAAATTAATTTTGCATGGTCACACTTCAAATATTTCAACAGTTAACCATTTAAAATAAAAGTTACTTCAAGTTACTAGTTAGGTAAATTATAAGGATCAAACTAATATATTTATCACAGAAAATGTTATGGCCCTGTCATATTACGATGCTTCTTGCCGGCGCGCCCCCAACGGGCAAAAAAGTCGAGAATCTTTTTGGTGCGGTGGGAAAAAGTTTGACGTCAGCGCAGCGTGTTGGTAGCGTGCGGCCGACGTTGTGGTAACGTATATCGACGCGTGAGAAAAAAAAGAAAAGTTTGGCTCACCATCCTGTTCTGACCTTTGATGTTGCAAGGACCTAAAACAACAACAAACAAAGCAACAGTTTGGCGCAACGAGCCTCACGCACACGCAGCATGTGCCTAGCGTTCAGATACCGTTATTCCAGCGCATTTAACGTATCTCGACACGCCCCTAATGTCGCCATAATGTTGGCACCCATGCGTTGTCGCGCATTGAAACTTCGCCGATCCCCTGATGCATGCCGCCGACCGTGGCCGTCCATCAATGAACACCAACGTGTGCCTAACGCGTGCGTAATGCTTCCTGATGTATCCCAACGTTCCGCCAAAAAATCACATACGTCGACGCATGTTGGAGAGAAGCTTTGTACTGTGACAGCACCATTGGAAATTCAAAATCATCAGACTATACAACTTTAAGTAAGGAAGGTATGTATTACCAGTGCTCGCGTCACTAATCAGTTATACATGGGAAGACTTGTTTAGTCTTGCATTACTGTGCAGACATGTGGCATATCCTGATAACAGAATACTTGGCTTGTCAGACCCACCATTCCTGCAGATAACAATGGAAGCTTTATTTGTTGAGGGGTTTAATGGCCTAGCAACATCTGAGGTCACATTATGACGGGACACTGAATTGCGACGGTGCACGCTCATGGCGACTTTATAGTACTGCCTCATTGGGATGTTGACCAGACGGGATGGCCGAATGAGTTGAGCATCCGTCTCTCCGTTTTGGTAGATCATGGGATTCGAAAGGTTCGAACCCTGGTCGAGTCAAACCAATGAATTAAAAAATTATACTCGGAGACCAGGCCACCGGCACCATGATCCGATATCCTACTCAGTTACATTATCCTGATACTGTGCTAACCTGTCCTAAAGCTAAGATTCCTTATACGCATAGATATATGCCAACCCGCAACATTTGTTGGGGGTTTTCATCCTAATTTGTGAAGGCACAGTATTGGTTTCTATGGCAAACACAGCAGTATTCGCATTCGCATGCCGCACCGATCGGTCCATGGACCGATTCAGTTGCCGCATTCGCATTCGGATTCGCATTCGCACATTCGGACGAATGGAAGCACCACTATTCATTTACATGCTTTTCGATTTTTATTCACATTCACATTCGCATTCGTATTCGCATTCGCATTCCACATACCACGTGTAAGGAATCTTAGCTTTAACGGACTTTAGTCATTTGAAGTGGTAGGCTGGGTAGTGATAAGTATCAATTTTGTATGTCACTGGTTTGAATCCGCTGGGTTTCAGAGATTGGAATAAGCATGGCTTCTATGCCGCAGAATTTGATTTGACACCAGAACAACAAGATCATATTCACGCCGCCAGAGCCTCATTTTTTGTTGAAGATGTATACTGCCTATCATGGATAAGTTTGAATAGACTTGTTTTCACCATTGGACAGTTTGTCGATAGAAAGCCTGAGTTTACACTTTTACCGACCCAAGGGATTTTTAACCTCCCACACGACATAGACATGGTATGAGAGCAACTGGCCTTTGATGTCGCTGTAAGTTATACACAGTGGTAGAAATCCAAATTGGCAGAGGTGGGGGCACAGGGAATTGAACCACCGACCTTCAGATTAGGAGTCCAACCTGGAAAAAAGTCAGTCACTCTAACCACTCTGCCACAGAGAACACCACATTCATTAAACCATGGCGTTAACTTGTCCGGTTAAACAGTATGTAGTAGCATTCTAAGGCCGTTTATCCATAGACTGTTTGTTCCCTTGTGGTGTGTTCCCTTGTTCCATGTTCGCTTGTGACCTTGTGAAGTGCCACACAGACAATGAACCTATGTTGCAACAAATGAACCTAGGTTGGAACAAGTGTTACTAATTTTAAATTAAATTATTAATTGAATCGAACCCACACCTCCCGTAAAGGAGGTGGAGTCTGGACTCCTAGATCATCACAGCTGGTGGATTTTGATTGAATCAAGCCATTTAAATGTAAACAGGGTTGAGGGAGGGGGGCAACAAAAAGGAAAGTATGCACTGGTTTGTTTTATATCACGACAGCTACATTCGTATGTGTGGTGATACACTGTATCTGGTACAATACGGCATTACCAACAAAGAAGTTCTCAGAAAAATTAAAAATAAGAAATGCTTGTTTGCCACTATACAGACAAAGAAACTTATTTATTTTGGCCACATCATTCGTCAGAGTTCAATATACCGTACATTGTTGGAAGGGAAGGTGAATGGCAGCAGAGGGAGAGGGAGACCAAGAACATCATGGTTTACAAATATTTCACAGTGGACAGGCTTGAATTATTCACAGTCTACCAGAACAGCACACCATCGGGACAAGTGGAGAACCATTGCATCCAACCCTCGACTAGAGGACAGAACTATTGATTGATTGATTGAGGCGTTAGAATGTAGCACCTTTACATAAATATTCATATTACATATGTGTTCACCTTCAACAATGTTTGTTAAGACTTTACATCCTACCAATATCTAAGGTCATATCAGTACCGGTACTGACTCGTGACACTATGAACGTATGTCAGATTTATTGTGTCGCATCACTGGGAAACCGGGCTACCGACGCCATGACCCAATATCCCACTCAGTCACATTAACCTGACACTGAGTAAACCAGTTCTTGCCCTATCCTATAAATGCCTGGCGCCAGCCTAGGTAGCAACACATGTCCATTTTGAAAGTCATTCTTTTGACTCAATAGGAGGTCAAACCCACGGTTGGCATTATTCGGATAGGGCAAGCACTGGTCGGTTTAGTGTCAGGATAATGTGACTGAGTGGGGTATCAGGTCATGGTGCTGATGGCCTGGTCTTCCAGTGGGGCAGCACTGTAAAGTTGTCATGAGTGTGCATTGGCACGAGTTGGTACCTGGCCTGATATGACCTTAGATGTTGTTGAAACATAAAACTCCTATAACCAAACAACCAACATAGGGCCATGACATTGACATATTTGAGCATAATATGTCTCAGTGTCAGTGGACACTGACACCCAATACATATGGGGGTAGGCGGATTCTCCCTTGACTAAAAATGCATGAGTCAGCCAAGAGTGGCCAAGACAGCAGGAAGTGAGAACTACTTGATCCAGCACCCAACATGGTATGGTGGATGTTATTAAACGAATGGGGTGATGTGATGCAACCTGTTGTTTGGATGCTCATCACATTCAGCTTTTCATGTGGATGTGATCTACTTCAGAATATGTGATCTACTTCAGAATATGTGATCTACTTCAGAATATGTGATCTACTTCAGAATATGTGATCTACTTCAGAATATGTGATCTACTTCAGAATATGTGATCTACTTCAGAATATGTGATCTACTTCAGAATATGTGATCTATTTCAGAATATGTGATCTACTTCAGAGTATGTGATCTACTTCAGAATATGTGATCTACTTCAGAATATGTGATCTACTTCAGAATATGTGATCTACTTCAGAATATGTGATCTACTTCAGAATATGTGATCTACTTCAGAATATGTGATCTACTTCAGAATATGTGATCTACTTCAGAATATGTCGCCTCAGATCAGAGTGAGGTATCGCACATGGTTGTTATTGTCTTTATCAATAAGGTTAATAATCGTGAGGTGTATATTTAGGAACGTGGTGTACCTCAGGTGGTAGCTTGTCCACCTGTGAAGGTGTCGGTCATCCTATCGATCCCACTCAGTAGACCCATTTGCAGTTTCGGCTATTTTTCGTATCAACCTATAGTCCACAATTGGTTTATCAAAGGATGTGGTATATGATGTCCTGTCTGTGGGAAAGCGCATATAACGACCCCTTGCTGCTTATCGGAAAGAGTAGCCTATGTGGGGGCAGCTGGTTTCCGCCAACGAAATATGTCAGAATGACCATATGTTTGACATCCAATAACCGATGATAGAAAAATCAATTTGCTCTAGAGGCATCGTTAAATAAAGCAAGCTTTACTTCTTTTTAGATTTATATTTCTACTTCTATATTTATATTTATATTTAACGTAGTTGTTTTTGTTGACTGAAGTAACTATGTATATATATATATATATATATATATTTTACTGTGAAGATATAAACGGATGACGTCCTGAAATAACATTAGATGTTGCTAAGAAGTAAAACCTCAACAAACAATAACATCTATGAAGTCATTTATGAAGAGTTCAGGTGCAAAACCACGTAAACGCCAATCCCAAAATGGATATAAACATTGGAATCAAACTTTCAAATTTGTGTTTGTTCAGTCACTATGACAATTCCTTATTAAATAGTATCTCAGAGTGTAAATAAAAAATGATACTAAATACCATTGCAATATGATCCTACAAGAGCATGTGTAGAATTAGAGCAGACAATAGCCGGACCTACATTTTGTATTAAGCTAAGCTATTTTATTTAAAATAACCATGAGAATTGTGCAAAACACTTGTCGTGTGATATTGGCTTCAGGCACTTGGAGCAAATATATATATATATGTATGTATATTTATATATATATATATACGTATATATATATATATAATAGTATGTTCATACTTGGAAGTATTGCATTGTGCCGTTGTTTACCTCGCATTGACTGGTTATGTTGAACCACGCCCATACTCTAAACAAAGTCATGTTCCTTCTGAACAAGAACCAGCCACACACCTCCCAACATGCAACGCGCGCCGTCTTAGATTTCTGAACCTGAACGGACACGGAATATTAGCAGCCCTGGACGCTGTGCAAATAGATTCAAATTATGAGAGGTGTTTTCTTTTCCGCGACCCCTCTCCTGGTTGGTTGGTTTGTTGGTTGTTGGTGCTTTACGTCCTGGCAACGTCTAACGTCATATCAGTATTGGTACCGACTTGTGACAGTACACACTCATGGCGACTTTATAGTGCTGCCCCACTGGGAAATCAGGCCGCCGGAACCATGACCTGATATCCCACTCTGTCACATTATCCTGACACTGAGATAACCAGTCCTTGCCCTATCCTATTAATGCCAAGCGCCAGGTTAGGAGGTGACAAGTATCAATTTTATAAGTCATTGGTTTGACTCGACTAGGCACTGAACTCCCGATTTCCCGCGCGCGAGGGCCGCGCTCTACCGATTCGGCCACCGCGCCCCATCCCTCTGCTGGTACTGTGTACTGTGGTAGACTGTGTTGTAGTGTCAACTCGGCTGTGTGAAGCAGTTCACAATGGCGGCTAGAACCGAGGGGGCATCGCCCTCCATCACCAAAGGCCACTGTGGTTCACAGGGGGTGGGGCAAGAGGTCGTGTTTTAGTTTTTTGTTGGTACATTAGTTGTTTAAGCAGGGGGAATTTCAGTCGCAGAGGACTAGTCTTCCTCATTCCACTGCTCCTTGCCATATCCTAGTAATGCCGAGCATCTGGCTAGGAAATGACAAGTATCAATTGTTAAGTCATTGGTTTGACTTGACCAGGATTCAAACCCACGATTCCACAATCTACCAACATGGGGTTTGCGGGTCGAAGACTCCTGGCACTCTTTTAAATATTATTTATATGAATTAATTTATATAGTACATAACAGGTTTCACTGTATTGAATAAACTATCAAAGACCAGCTACAGACTATACACAGAGGCAATGGTAGTGCTCCCCTCAGGAGTTGGGTTCATTCCGAACTCTACTCCCGAAGAATAGTAGTTTTGTTTGATCTTTGCAGTTTTGTTTGATCTCCATAAGGGCGTGATTTGTCCTATCCCACACCTGACTCTCTTCCATGGCTGTTCCATTAAGGGTCGCAGTCTCAGGCCGCTACTTATAATTCACTGCACTCGGACATAGGAGAGAAGGCATGTTTATAGACTTGTATTTATTCTATGATTACTCAATATCAATTAGATCAGAATAGTTACCTTAATCGTCATCATATCATAATTCAGATAAACAAACAGAAAATGTCAGTGCCGAAGAGGTGTGCGAGGCTGGCTCGGATGTGGGTGACTGGCACCATAGTCAAGGAAGGGCTGGCTTCCGTAATGTTCATCAATTGGAAGGCGGAGCGACATGAGGAAGACATTTAAGGAAACATAACAGAGTCAATTTGTGAAATCAGCACTTAACCCCTTCTGGAAAAGGGTGGGAGGGTGGGAAAATTTTGACTTTGCTTGACGAGAGCTGGGACCGAAGTGAACTTGGTTGGGTAGTGGTCGGTTCACGTGGGTGAGGGTGGGGGAGGGGTTACATTAGCCTCGCTTGCGAATGAAATATGTTGCCTAGCCAACATACGTAATTTGGGGTACTCAAACCAAACACATTAAAGTTGCATAGTCCGATGGTTTTGAGTTTCTCACATTTTCTCAGATAGATACATTAGGTTGATCGTTAGTTATTATGTACCTTACTTTAGCTTGAAGTCACTTTTATTTTAAATAGCCAACTTTTGAGATATTTGAAGTGCAACCATGCCAAATTGATTTTGGCAAACATGCCAACACTATGATAACATACCATTCTGCAGTACAGTGCCTCAGTATTCCATTGTGTTTGGCGACAAATGATTAATAAGTGCATCAGTATTTAAGTTAGATGTGTAGAATCAAATTTAGATGATTGCCTTGGTTTTGAAAACTGGATACTTTCGCAGTCTGATACTCCCATCACACAACCTTCAAACGCAACTAATCTCCACCAACCTTCCCAATGGAAAGTTAACATGAAATTAGCTAACTACTTCATCATTTTGTTAGTGTTATGCGTATATGAACATTCCTCACATACAAACAGCCATACAAACAGTTATAATACAGGGTGCGGTAGCCTAATCGGTAGAGCGGTGGCCTCGAGTGCGGAAGATCGGGAGTTCGCTTCCCGGTCGAGTCAAACCAATGATTTATATAATTGATACTTATCGCTTCCTATTAAATCACCATGAGTGCGCACTGTCACAAGTCAGTACCCGTCCTGACCAGATGTGATGGCTGAATGAGTTAGAGCATCCGTCTCCTGTGTTGGTAGATCGTGGGATTGTGGGTTCGAATCCTGGTCGAGTCAAACCAATGACTTACAAATTGATACTTGTCGCTTCCTAGCCAGACCCTCGGCATTATTAGGATAGGGCAAGGAGCAGTGGAATGAGGAAGACCAGTCGGCTGCGACTGAAATTTCCCCTGCTTAAACAACTAATGTACCCACACACAAAAAAAAAAATGGCCTTAGATGTTGCCAGGACGTATAACCCTAACAATCAACGAACCAATGTCTATAAATCAGGGTTCCGACCAAAGAGCCCAAACTATTAGATTCAATGACTGTCAGTTCAGTCACCATAGCAACTGTCCTCTTAGTGTTTATAAATAACCGCCACATGGTCAGAAACCACACGCAGGACCACTCAGTAAGCGTCCTGATTGGTGGAGCCAGGGGTTGGTTTATTAAAGTTGCATAGTCCGATGGTTTTGAGTTTCTGAAATTTTCTGAGATAAATACATTAGGTTGATCGTTATTATGTACCTTACTTCAGCTTAAAGTAACTTTTATCTTAAGTGGCTAAGTTTTGAGCTATTTGAATTGGAACCATGCAAAATTAATTTGTGCAAGCTTGTCAAAACTCTGACCCCCATAGGCTTCTGCAGTAATAGGTTCTATTCAATTGCCTCAGTATTCCCTTCTGTGTAGCTACAAAGTTTAATAAGTGCACCAGTATCTAAGTTAGATATGTAGAATCAAATTTAGATAATTGTTTTGGTTTTGAAAATGTGATGTTGTCATCGGACCATGCAGCTTTAACATCAATACTGGAAGCAGCACCATGTGACCTCTAGAAGTAGGACACCGCCCCACAAATAAGGACCAGTGTTGCAGTTTCCGCGGCACACCAGTTTGCGAGGGACACATACATTCAAATGCATTGTCAATGGCCGTGAGCAAATCTTCATACAGAAGAAGTGAAATATCTCTACTATCACACCACCTAGAAACAAATCCCTTGGTAAACATATAGAAAACATGTGTACCAAAAAGATTATATTAAATTGATAAGGGTAAGGTTCTGGATTTCTATTAATTTTGAAAAAAACTAATGTTTTGCACTGCGCGTACCGCCAAACTCAAGGCTTTGCCAATGGTCGTCAGCAATCTTCATACAGAAAATACAGAAAACGTGAAATATCTCTAAAACCAGACCACCTAGGAACAAATCGTTTGGTACAAATATAGAAAACATCTTTCCCAAAAACATTATATTAAATTTATAACGTTAGCGACGATGCTGTTCGATTTTGACGCATGCGCAGAAGCGATGTGTCCCTCGCAAACTGGTGTGCCGTGGAAACTGCAACACCGGCAAAGGGTCGTAATTGACAACTGACCGGTCCGGTCCGTGGCTGAGAATCCTGCCTTTAAGTCTAAGTCATTTGCAATGAGACTCATATCACATTGCACTGGCCAAGCATTACTTGCGACCCATTCCAATGGCGTGACTAAAATTGCAGGTTTTATTTAGTCCGTTGCTCTGAGTGGATTCATTGTAACACTGTGTAATGCTAGACACACACAGACACACATAAAAAAGTGATTTGGTTGCATATGGTCCCCGTCTTTTTTTCTCTCCAGTTTGTATATTCAGTTCGTTTTTGTAATTGCTTTTTACATTGGCTTCGTACTTTTGTTTTACTTTCCCTTTTTTAAAGTTGTATATATTTTGCTCCTTTCTTTTATGTGTATTTTATCTTACCGGTGTTGTGACGCCATTGATGTATGCCAAATGAAATTCCTACAGGAGATACATTATACTCGTATTGATTGAAACGCTTTGAAAGATTAATCCCTTGCAAAGTTAGTACGTGTCATTGGGTGTAGATTTAGTGAAGGTTTGGTGCATATGAGTATTTGTTGGGGTTTTAGGTCCTGGCCACTTCTAAGGTAATAATATCAGGACGAGTACTGACTTGTGACAGTGCATACTCATGGTGGCTTTATAGTGCTGTCCCACTGGGTTACCAGGCCACCAGGACCACGACCCAATTTCCCCCCTAGACACATTATCCTAACACTGATCTAATCAGTCCTTGTGCTATCCTAGTAATGCCAGGTGTCAAGGTAGGTAACGACAAGTGTCAATTTCATGAGTCATTGTTTTGGCTCGGCTGGGATTTGAAATTCTGACCTTCCACACGGGAAGCCTGTGCTATAACTGATTCGGCCACGGGTCTAGTGAGTGCATGTGCAAAAGCACGCAAACAAATCTGGAAAATCTGGCCAGTGGTGAAGCACAGAGCGAAGCAGGAGTGGACGGAATGGCAGGATCCAGGGCAGAACCGATGGAAGCGCCAGTGTCACACAGTGGCTATTCATGGAACTAACCAGGCAGCACCACTCCCATTGGTGATATTATAAGCACATTGAACAGTGGCACCATTGTCATGTGACTTATACTTGTTATGGCCCTGGTTGGCAAAACAAAGCAAATGGTTGTACCTGCTGAAGCCAATGGTACTAGAGATATGACGCGCTTGCCAAAATTAATATTACATGTTTAGGGTGCTACACTTCAACTATTTCAAAAGTTAGCAATCTAAAATGAACTCCACTTCAAAAGAAAGTAAGATATATTATAACAATCAATCTATTTTATTTATCTGTTTAAATCACAGAAACTCAAAACTACTTTGAAGTTGTATAGTCCGATGGTTTTAAATGTCTGTCCTTTTTCTGAGATAAACATATACTCATTATTATCTATTGCACTTTAGTTTGAAGTATGTTTTGTTTTAAATGGTAAACTTGTAAGATATCTGACGTGCAAACATGTCAAATTAGTTTTAGCAAGCATGCCAAACCTCTTGACACTATAAACTTCTGCAGTAAAACTAATACTGAACAGCTTCAATTAAATTGACTTGGTATTTCCCTTCTAGGCAGAAACAAATCAGATTTGGGAAGATTATTATAAGTCACTTATTCTAGAGTGGCACACTCGTCAACTGCTACAATATTTATGGTATCAATTATGTGTCTGCATATATATATATATATATATAATTATGGAGTAATACCAGTCTCAAAACACAGCGGAGCTGTTAACGCAATGAGGCTTAACAGAAGAGTGTGCAGATCACGTGAGTTACGCCCACGTGATCTGCGCCCTTCATGACCAGCGCCCACGTGACCTGCGCCCACACGAACCACGTGACCCTTGTGGTAGGAAGCTGGGGATCCTCGATCCATATTGGGCATGTGGCATCCGCGTTCTGCGAGCGTAGAGATGTGGGTGCTGTGGGTTGGGTGGAGAGGTGAATGGGTGGGTGGGGAGGTGCTTGGGTGAGTGGGTGGGTGGGGAGGTGCTTGGGTGTTTGGGTGGGTGGGTGGGTTTTTGGTGAGGTGAGTTTGTGGGTGGGTGTGGATATGTGGATTCGTGGGTGGGTAGGTGAATATGTGTCTGTGTGAGTGGATAGGTGGTCTTGTTTGTTTTTGTTGGGGGCTTCATGTCCTAGAAACACCTAAGGTTACATCAGGATGTCCACCACCTTGTGACAGTGCGCACTCATGTCGACTTTGTATATATATATATATAGTGCTGCCTCACTGGACACCAGGCTGCTGTAACAATGACGCTAAACCCCACTCAGTCAAATTACCCTGATATTGAGCAAACCAGCCAGTGTACCTACTATTATAGTAATGCCGAGCACCACACTACGCAACGACAAGCATCAATTTGAATAGTTATTGGTTTGACTCGGCCAGGGTTCGAACACACGACCTACCGCATGGAAGGCAGTGCCGTGGATGGGTGGGTAGTCATGAGTTTGCATAGATACTCATGTGGATTGATCTATAGGTGGTTGTGAAAGTACAATGTCTGTACACTTTGACTTCTGGATACTGAATGGTTTATTCCCGGCTAGGGCTCGCTTGACCCACCGGCTAAACTTTCCATGACGTCATCTCATTAACATATTCCTTTGTCCCAAACTCTGCATCTCGTTAACATATATTAGCCACACACCCATACGTCTATTACGCATATATCACAGTTGTGTGTGCGGGTAAGTGGGTGTGTGGGTGGAGATGTGGGTAGGTGGGCAGCAGATGTGGGTAAGTGGGTGAGTGGGTAGGTAGGAATATGGGTGGGTGGCACAGGGCATCATTCATACTCATAGACGCTCTTACATCCTAACAAGTTGGGACTTACTTGATAGTAAATGGACAATAATAGGCAAAACAGACATATGTGATGTATAACTAAGTATTATGCGAGTATAAAAATACGAAGGGAATTGTTTCCATTATATATTATATTAGTATATTGTTTGATTACCATTGTTATTCTCTGTAAGAATCCGCACTTGACTGGTGGCGCCACCTGCAGCCCACCTCCCCTCCATCTGGTCTCGACAAGTGTTAGTCACACCGGAGGATTAATAATCTTTTTTAAATAAGTGAAAAATAAGATTTGTTAAAGAAATACGAAAAAAAGTGTGATTCATGATTGGGTTAGATAGTTTCTGGTGATTGCATCTAATCAAGTGATTGCGCCTGTTGGGCAGGATTGATTGTTTTGTTGTTGTTTTATTTGTGTTCTTTTCTTAGACTGATTCACTACCTTTCATTTTGCAGGATATAACAAGTTGTGATGAGCAGGATGACTGTACAATTGCTTCATACCGGAGGTTTCCAGTAAATTTGTTTGCCAATATATTTAAAGCTGCATAGTCCGATGAAAACATTACATTTTCTGGACCAAATACATAAAGTTCCATAGCCCGATGGTTTTGAGTTTCTAACATTTTCTGAGATGGTTAGTTGGTTGTTGCAGTTTTACATCCTGACAACATATAAGGTCATATCAGGAAGGGCACCGACTTGTGACAGTGCGCACATATGGTGACTTTATGGTGCTGTCCCACTGGGAATTCCGGCCTCCAGCACCATAAGCTGATTGATATCCCACTCAGTCACATTATCCAAACACTGAACTAACCAGTCCTTGCCCTATCGTATTAATGCTGAGCACCAAGCTAGGAAGTGACAAGTATCAATTGTGTAAGTCATTGGTTTGACTCGACTGTGAATCGAACTCCCAATCTCCCGCATGGGAGGCCTGCGCTCTATCGATCCGGCCACCGTGTCCGGCCCTTTAGATATATCAATTAGATTGATCATTACAATTACTTTGCATTACTTCACTTTAGTTTGAATTAACTTTTAATGTATAGTGCTAACTTTGGAGATATTTGAAATGAAAGACATGCCGAGTTTATTTTTAGCATGCACGTCTGAATAGTAAATGTCAGACATAATCGGCGTAGGCGGCGATAGTGTGTAAAAGTTAATCCATTCACTCCGTCCTGATATGACATTAGATGTTGCAAGGACATAAAACTCCAACAACCAACCAGTCGATGTATCATCAAGGGCTCTCCTCCTGGCTTTGTGTACGAAAACACACCACTCATCCACCACATGACGCCATTCGATATAGTTCACTCCATTCCATTATTTGTAACATACAGCAATTGCGCTCTTGGATCTATAGTTATTTCAATACGCCTGATGCACGTGGCATACCGCCCTTATGCACCAATGGAATCACGCCTTTAAAGCTGCCTAGGCGGATGGAAGCGTAACATTTAGCTCAGCCAACACACTGACCTGGATATTATCCTACATATTCTACTTAGATCCGAGGATGGAACATTTGTGTTACAATTATTATGTTTACTGACCATCATAATTATTTCATATGAATTCCAAAGACTAATAATCCCTTGTACTTTTTATTCTTCTTCTTTTGTTTATAGCTACTATTAAATCATTACTTATATCCGAGGATGGAGAATTAGTTTTACAATTATTATTATCTTTACTCACCATCATATTTCATATGAATTCAGAAGACTAATTCCTTGTATTCTTTATCTTTCTTCTTGTTTTATAGCTACTATTAAAACAGTCATTACTGGCATACGGGCAGGGAGGAACGAGGAAGCAGAGCTGGGAATGACATTACTTTATTCTCATGACAATCTCATTTAACGGCGATCTCGTTTACATTACTTCGTGTTTGAGCATGCCCACGGGCCAAGTCTGACATGAACATGAAGTTATGCGAGTGGTTAATGTAATCGTCAAGAACATATGTACAATGTTTTTTATGAACATAACATTTCATCAGGTGAGGGAGATACATCACAATATAGCAAGACAATATATCAACACAATATATCAACGATGATGAGTGAAGTGAGTGTGAAGAATCGTCAATCATATAAGTAGCGATCAGGTGGATCAGTGTGGTTTTAGGGTAATTGATCAGGTTTGTGTGATCTTATCAACACATGTATATCAAGATAGTGATGAATGGTTAATAGGAGAAATTAACCTATTCATAGTTTAGGATAATTACGGCGAGGTGATTTTTGTATCATTAAATGTTTTCTGTTTTTATTTGTCGCATTGTGTTTGATGTATATCGAGACAAGTTGGAGTGGGTGGGTGTTTTTTTTCAGTGGAGATGTGTAGCTGACGAGTGTCAGTGGAAGAGTGAGGAGGTGTCTGCGACACCGAGTCGGAGGGAGAGTGAGGGACAGGGGCCTCTAATTGGCTGGAGAGGATTAGGCCATCAGGGTAGTGGTGGGCTGGTGATTGACAGGTGGGCGTGGCTGCTTCACTGCCCCCCCCTGCCCCCAGCAATGACAGCAAATGACCGCCTCCGTGGTCATTTAACCTCATTTATACCCGAGGATGGAGAATTAGTGCTACAATTATTATCGTTATCCACCATCATATTTCATTTGAACTCCAAAGACTAATTTCTTGTATTATTTTTTTTGTATTTGTTTGTATAACTACTATTATTAAAGCACACCACTATGTTATATAATGCTCGCTTGACATATTTTGTAAATATACTTAAATATGATAGTATTTGAGAACTCTGCACACACAGTAATGCCCACAAACTCGCCATTAAACTACAATTGACCTAGATAACCTGATAACCACGTTCACGGCTGTTAATTGTCGTCTGATGTGAGTTCCAAAGAGAACAGAATAAGCAGATGCTGTGCCTAGAGGTATTATATATATATATATATATATGTATATATATATATATGTATATATGTATACATATCCATATATGGGTGTGTGTTATGTGTGTAAAGTAGTTATATAAAATATATATGTAAATTACTACTTATCGATAAATAAATAAATATTCTGGGGACAATTACAATTTTATAGATAGGAAGTTCGATTCCATTGGCATTTCTCGGAGCAGGCGTTAATTAAAGCTGCATAGTCCGAGGAAAACATAACATTTTCAAATCCGAAATAACTAATTCGATTTGATTATATATATATATATATAAAATAGGCTACGACTCCGGAGGATAAAATAAAGAGATGAGACAAGGAGTGGTGGAAGCCTACCTTTATTTTCCGAGGCCCATAAACAGCCCTACCTAGAAGGGAAAAAAAAAAAAAGGAAAGAAATTCAGAGCTCATGTGACCATGACGCACGCTGGCTGGGCTATGGCTACATGGACGTGCACCAGCCAGGCGGAGCGGGTTCCGGCCCGCAGCAAATATCAACAAATAAATAAGACATTTGTTACCGTATCGAAGGGCACTGTTACTGCAGAAGCCTACGGTGTCAGAGTTTTGGCGTGCTTGCCAAAATTAATTGTGCATCGTTGCACTTCAATTATCTCAAAAGCTAGCCTTTTAAAATAAAAGTTACTTCAAAGTGAAGTAAGGTAGATTACACTGATCACCCGAATATATTTATCTGAGAAAATGACAGAAACACAAAACCATCGGACCATGCACCTTTAAAGCAACCAAGTTTCGTGTTAGACTGTTGACAGGACCCCATCGAATTTTGGTGGGAAAATTAGCGCAGGTGTCGGTAGAGTGAGGCTCCATGTTGCACAGTTGTCAACAGGTGCAGCAATCCTTATAACGCTGTCAGATCTGCGGCTCTGGTAAGGATCAAAAAGCTCCAAACCATCGGTGGCTACAAATCCATTTCAAAATGGCCGCCTGAGGCCATGTGGTGGGTTGGGTTGGGGATGGGGCAGATTCGGACACTGCTGTGTAACGCAGGTTTTTATTTCAGTGTATCGCTGTACATGTGTAGTGTTCACACCAGGGTGCGCTATACCCAGTCGAATAGCACTGGTTCCGTTCCATATGAAGCATAGCTCCATTGCAAATAAGGAAATAATTCTGCAATTTAAAAAATATATAGTTGTACACAGACATAACCATATTTAATAATAACAGGCTAAGGGATTAATAATAGCCCTAGCCCTAAAAAAGAAAAAAATGTCCTCCAGTGTGTGACGCGAGGGGCGTCAATTTACCCGACAGCTGGGAGGGGGGGGGGGACTCCACCAATACGCAAGAGGAAATATAGGATGTACATGTTACCCTTGTATTTATACTCGTATAATGCGTTATGCATCACATATATGTACATATATGCATAAATATGTAAATACATGCATATATATGTATATATGTGATGTATAGCGTATTATGCGAGTATAAAGATACGTAAGGGAATATTACTTATTATTATTATTGTTATCCTAGGTGAGATACAACACTTTACCAGTGGCACAATCTCGCCCACCTCACCTCCCCCAGATGTTGACCAGTTGTATAATATTCCGATAAAACGCATTGGTGGGGAATGTGAAATGGTCTATAAAGGAGTACAAATGGTCTATTAATGTAAATGATATATAGGGCCAGGTGCATGAATGTATTTATGTAGTTGCTGGTGATTCTTTACTTAGGGTCAATAGTCATTGTGTATTAGGTAGATAGTGTGAATGAGGCACTAGTGTTAGTGTGTAAGGAGCCCCAAGAGCTCTACTCACTACCCCCTCCCCTCCAACTGTTAGTCACGGATCACCACACACACACAACAGGGCAGGTGCAGGCCAAGCAGCCACACCCCATGGTGGTGGTGGGTAGATCACAGTAGCCATGGTGACCCCGGAATGCCTACTGTTCATTGGCGGAACTAGAAATGCTTGTTGCTGATTGGAGATAATGGTCAGGTGGTATGCCATATCAGATCCATGTACCACTATATAATAATAAACCTGAGGGTGCAAGCTCTCACTCTACTTTCACTCTTTATCTGTTTATACTCTTCCTTTCTCTTCTTGCCTGTATTGACTTCCTACAAACCTGCCTACACAACCCACAGATGCCAGCCGTCGACTTTACACAGTATCACTGTCAGTCGCCCTGGATAATTTAGACCTACATAATTATGGCTTTGGAATGCTTTGACCTATTCCACACATACGGCACGAGTACATCCCCATATGCCTATATATCAACAGTGGATAGAATCATGTTCTTTTCTATCATATTCATTCATGATCATATTTTCCCCCTTAATATTGTAGTAGTCTGAACATGAGCTCTACTATCACGCGGTAGCAGCGGAGACTACGGCGTTGAGTGCAAGTAATTAGCAGCACAAGGAATAAATTAGTAGCATGTGGTGAATAAGTGGTCAAATTTCCCTATATCATCAGCCCATGCTTTTTCTAATCGGTTCTTGAATGAATTTATTGAGCCGGCATCTATAACATTTTGTGGGAGACTATTCCAAATATTTATGATCCTGTTTGAGAAACTGTGTTGCCTTAATTTTGAAACGGCTCTGGGTTTTACTAGTTTGAGAGTATGGCCCCGGCTGCCTTCTCTTTTATTCAAGGTGAAAAATTTGTTCATATCTATTTTATCAAAACCTTTCATTACTTTTAAATACTTCAATTATTGTCACTTCTTTTCTTCTGTAGGAAAGCGTCAGGAGTTTCACTTTTCCTGCCGATTTGTCCACTGCGTACAGTCACCTTTATAAATGTAGCAACCTATCTTCGACCCTCTTGTAGTCTCTGAACCTTTTTCGATGACTCCTAGAATATCTCTTTCGAAAATTGAGGACTACCCCAAATTTGTGGACAGTATTCCAAAATTGGCCTAACAAGAGACTTAAATAGAATGAGAAAATTGTTCTTGTTGAGGCGATGGAAGGTTCTTTTAATTATTCCTACTCTCTGGTTAGCATTTGAGATGATTGTCCTCATGTGTTTCTGAAAGGAGAGTTGGGAGTCGAAGGTTACACCCAAGTCCTTTTCATAGCTATCTTGTTGCAGGACAGTGTTCTGCATAATATAGGCATAATGAGGATTATTTTTCCCGTAATGAATAATTTTGCACTTCTTTTCATTGAAGGGCAATTGCCATTTCTCAGACCATTGTGAGAGTTTCAGAATATCCTATTGTAAGAGATTTTTATCTCTTACGTCTTTTATTGCTCGAAAGACCTTTGTGTCATCCGCAAATATTTTTAGGTTTGATGAGACACTGCCTGGCAGGTCATTTATAAATATTATAAATAATATTGGTCCCAGCACACTTCCCTGAGGTATTCCTGAGGTGACATTCTTAAAAGAAGATTTTTTATTACCTAAAACTACCCATTGCTTTCTCTCAGACAGGAAGTCCTGTATCCATTCAGAAATTGATCCGGATATTCCCAGAGCTTTGACTTTGTTTAATAGTCTTTTGTGGGGCACACTATCAAAGGCTTTGGAGAAGTCCAGATAGACGGTGTCCCATACCAGGCCATGATCCAGCCAGTCAGTCCAAATTTCCATCACTTCTAGTAGTTGTGACAGAAAAGATTTTCCTCCAGTGAATCTGTGTAGATATCAATCCTAGTTTTTCCAAGTGTTCTACGACACAGTCTCGGATTATTCTTTCTAGCATTTTACAGCATAGGGAGGTTAAACTCACAGGTCTGTAATTTGATGCCAGGCGTTTTGGTCCCTTTTTATGCAGGGGTTTTACCTCAGCGTCTTTCCATTGTTTGGGTATTTTCCGTTCAAATAGGCTTTTATGGAATAGAGATGTCAAAATTGGTCCAATTTGCTCAGAACACTCTTTGATGATTTTTGCATGGATCCCATCTGGCCCAGGTGCCTTGGAGACATTTAGTTTTTCAATTAATTTGTCAACTTTATCGTCTGTTATGTCAACGTCACTGATGAATTCTGTGACTCCTGAATCTGGAGAGGGTGGGATATTATTCGTATTTTCATTGGTA
>CM059186.1:31287686-31593112 GCA_030323885.1 Branchipolynoe longqiensis
GCCATTACACATACCCAGACAGACTGCGCCATATGGTGATAGTCAATCGGATTTCCTTCATACTCAGGAGGGCTAGTTTCCATATTTGTAATATCTACCAACTTTTCTGGCCTGTCATTGAATAAAATCTTTTGTCGGCGCCGTGGCACTAGTCTTCCAGCCATGTGACAATACAGTTATTTATAATATATGTATATGTAGCCTCCCTAGAATGGAACTTGAACCCACATGACTGCCATTGCAGGGCAAGCGCCGTGACCATTATGGTATCTAGGCTCCCTGATGCAGTCATCCATGTATATGTAGGATTTCACCTGGAGGTGTGAGTGCAACTCACTATATTTGCATACTAATTACTAGCAGCTGGTGCTTTTGTTAATTAGGGAAAGTACCCACCTCCGGGCATTTGTGAAAATGAGTGCCAATATTCACACGTATCTACCATCATTTTTGGGGCCAGACAGGATGGCCGAATGAGTTGAGCGTCCATCTCAGGCTTTGTAGATTGTACATTTCGAACCCATAGATTCAAACCCTGGTCGAGTCAAAAATGTATACTTGTCACTTCCTAGCCTGGCGCTCGCCATTATTAGGATAGGGCAATGACTGGTTGGCTCAGTGTCAGGATAATGTGACTGAGTGGGATATCAGCTCATGGTGCTGGTGGCCTGGTATCCCAGTGGGGCAGCACTATAAACTTGCCATGAGTGTGCAATGTCACAAGTCGGTACCCGTCCTGATATGACCTTAGATGTTGTCAGGACGTAAAACTCCAACAACCAACCAACCAACATTTTGACAATTACTACCTGATATGGGGTTTAAGGTCTGAGGGACTCCAGCTGAGTATCGACAGAACTCAATCCACATTTCAAATGCCGTGGCCCTCAAAGCCCAGCCCTAAATACAGCGATTAAATATTAAAAAAATTAAATATATAATGAAGAGATTAAATAAAGTGTTATTGGATGGTCTTTGTTTTCATTATTTGCCTGTTTGGAATCGTAGAAACTAAAATGTTAATGTATTTCATACAAATAACCAGAATAACGACAGCTGATAGATAATGGAGTGGTCAGATAGTTGGACATTCTAATGACCATCCCAATGGAGAATGCATTATGGATGTTATTTAGAAAATATACTTTACTTTAGTCTTACATGTACCTACCTACTATAGATTGAGAACTGAAATGTTGCCAAATAGTAAGTATAGTAAAACCTCTCTAAAGGGCCTGTAACACTAGGACGTATAGCCTTAGCATATGCCAATGTATGTGATTTTCTACCAACACATGGCTCGTACGTTGAAAGTACACTGCATGTACATTTGGGATATGTCAGTGTACGTTCGGAGTACATTAGGGATACGTTGGTATACGTTGCTGCACCTTAGCCGTACATTCAGCGAGTGGGAAGGTGCAGCCCACATACAGTCTGCATACAGTCCACATACTGGCAACAGTTGCATTACATACTCCCAACGTACTTCAAACGTATGCCTGCCGTATCTCCAGCATATTTAATGTATACGCCATACTTCTAGCAATGGAGTAACGTATGTAACATTGGTCAGCATTCCATGAGCATATGCAAGCGTTTTGTGAACGTTTTTGCAAGGTACATGAACGCTCTCCTATGCTAGAAATACGTCAGAGATAGGTTCTGCATATGTTACGTACGTTGTCTGTACATTGTGTATACACCCATTGCAACTGGCCTGCAACTTGGCATCAGCTGGCCTGCAACTTGGCAGCAACTGGCCTGCAACTTGGCATCAACTGGCCTGCAACCTGGCAGCAACTGGCCTGCAACTTGGCAGCAACTGGCCTGCAACTTGGCAGCAACTGGCCTGCAACTTGGCAGCAACTGGGCAGTAGCTAGGCTGCAACTGAGCAGTAGCGAGGCTGCAACTGGACAACCAGGCAGCAACTTAGTAGCAACTCGGCAGTAACTGGGAAGCAACTGGGGCGCATCTGAGTAGCAACTGGGTAGCAAATAGGCAACAAATAGGTAGCAAATTGGCAACAAATAGGTAGCAAATAGACAACAAATAGGCAATAAGTATGTAACAAATAGGCAACAAATAGGTAGCAAATAGACAACAAATAGGCAACACGTATGTAACAAATAGGCAACAAATATGTGGAAAAAAATGCAACAAATAGGCAATAAATAGGCAACAAATAGGCAACACATAAGCAACAAATAGGCAACAAATAGGCAACACATAGGCAACAAATAGGCAACAAATAGGCAACAAATAGGCAACAAATAGACAACAAATAGACAATAAATAGACAATAAATAGTAACAAGTAGACAACAAATAGGGGGGAAATAGGGCAGAAGCTTCAGTTTTGTTGTTTCGATGGTATTTGATCATAATCTGATGACCAAACTTAATAAGCATTGAGGTTCGTCAGTATTTCAATAATTGAATCAATAGGTAACAATTGTATGTGTCGTAGACATCCCGACACAGTCTAAAGCCCTGGTCACATAGCTGTTAGTGGACGTAGTTGAACATAGGTGAACGTAGTGCAGGCTAACATGGGTCAAACGTGGTGTAAGTTTGTTAAACTACATTGAAATACATTAAGGTATGGCACCTTTTGCCACTGAATGATACGGATAAATACATTATGGTACGGATGCCGGTACGTTCAACTACATTCAGCTATGTTAAACTACTTTCAACTATGTTAGCCTCCACTATGTTCAACTATGTTCAACTACGTCTACAAGAGGTATGTTCTACTATGTTTAAAATTCAACCTCTAACGTACCGCTCTTTTGAACATATCCAAAAATTAAATCAGACATCACGGCTCACCCACGTTATTACCAAGTTAACATCAAGTACGGAACTACTTTCAACTATGTTAGCCTCCACTACGTTCACCTACGTCTAGGGCTGTATAGGCTACCAAATCAGTAGCAGGTTGAGCAATATGGAGAGAAGTGATTATCCTGTGCAGTAAGTTGGTGTCGCAGTTGTATGTCACTGGTGTGATTCACCCTTAATGGTGACTTCACACATGTATGCGCCCAATGTTTGTCAGACACAGATGCATTAATATAAACACCAAGTCTGTCGGTCAGGTTCTAGGACACCACTGTGTAGCACGCTCAGAGCAGCCAACCAAAATATGAGTGCACAGCCACCGACTGACATTGACAAACCGCAACCAGTCCCCAATTTAGCCTACCGAATCGGTAGATCGCAGGCCTCGCGTGCCAAAGGTCGGGAGTTCGGTCCCCGATCGAGTCAAACGTGGAAGGGCAGGAGTTCTGTCCCAGATCGAGTCGAACTAATGACTTATAAATTTGATACTTGTCGCTTCCTAGCCTGGCGCTCGGCATTAATAGGATTAGAGCAAGGACTGGTTACCTCAGTGTAAGGATAATGTGACTGAGTGGGATATCGGGTCATGGGACCTGCGGCCTGATCTACCAGTGGAGCAGCACTATAAAGTTGTTGTGAGTGTGCGCTGTCACAAGTCGGTACCCACCCTGATATTACCTTAGATGTTGACAGGACGCAAAACTCCCACAACCAACCTATTTACCAAACACAGCATGAGCTCGGGTCAACAAATGAACTATATATATATATAAGGCTTGTATGTACGCACTTTTTCAGCTCCTCGCCTTGCAGTCGGAAACGCTGTATATCTGTCACACTTTTTGTGTGTACGCGGGGGAACAGTGGGGTGTTTTGATACGTTATTTATTATTTATTAGTGGCCCTTCATGCCGAATATTACACCGGGCGAGTTGGCCGAATCGGTAGAGCGCGGGCATTGCGTGCGGGAGATCAGGAATTCGATTCCCGGTCCAATCAAACCAATGACTTATAAAATTGATACTTGTCACTTCCTAGATAAACGATTCACCCGGTACTCGCAGTACATGGGTGAATACCAGCCCTATATAAAAACGGTCGAAAAAGCGGGGAAATGAAATGAGAGCCTAATTTCACAATCTAAGAAGCAACATTTATTCTTTGTATATGTCTTCATATTTTCAGCTACCTTTGAGTTGAAGAATATAATAAAATATCTAGTTTAATAAGATTTTAAAGCGAAATTGGTGGTGTTCTATGGCCGCCATCTTGTCTTTTTGCATTCTCTCCCATTTCACCAATTCTGTGCCTATATAAGTATCCATTTGATACTGGAGGCAGGCATTCTACTTCCTGTTCAATACTAAAGCTAATTTCGCCCGTATTTACACTACATTGTCATTCACCCATGTACTACAAGTACCAGGTGAATCTTTTATCTAGTCACTTCCTAGCCAGGCACTTCGCTTGGCATTATTAGGATTGGACAATGACTGGCTAGCACGGTGTCATAACTATATGCATACTTATCATTTATATGGTTCAGCATATAAAGATATGTATAAACACATGCACAAGTATACATATTCATAAACAGTAGCATATGCGTATGCATAAAGAATTGCATATAACTATATATACAAAACATATACGTAAACAGAAATAAGCAAGCTCATATATACACATAGACATTAAATAAATATATATGAACAAGTGCATGCTTATTCTTAAACCTATACATGAACATGTATAAATATATGAGGAGTTCAGGCGCAAAACCAACTATCGTCATGTAAAAATCTTTTATTTTTTATTTCTTTATACTTTATTGTCATTTACAGGGTTTTTCGCATGAACTGCGACAAACAAACTAGTAAAACGGTTACATCCTAATAATATTTGTATAAATGCTTACAGTACACATATATATATATGAGTCTGTCTCTAAAGGTGCTAACTCTTCTTTTTTTTTGTCCATTGTAACGATTGACACAAAACAGCACAGAAACGGTTACACTGAAAACACAAGGACATTTGCTTCAAATCAATATGTATTCTATTGGGATTATGAAAGACCATGTAAAAAAACAAATCAGTTTATCCTGAGCAAATGCATAAGCAGATATCCCATATTGCTTAGCACCTTTTGAGACAGTCTCATATATATATATATATTTATATATATATATGTGCTCTATAATCCATTATGGGAATATAAACAAGGACACTACCGATCTTCAGTTCCCTATGTAATAGTTAGCGCTGTATCCGATCTAGCTGACCCTGTTAGTATGACATAGGCCACAGTGGCGCCCCCTGTGAGCGGCCCTGCGCACTGTATGCCAGCTGCGCCTGGCTTTAAGCCTCAAGTACACTTTATCACCAACATTCATGTGGACATATTCATAGATGTAGGTAGGCCTATGTAGCGCATCACATCAATACGTATCCTTAACGTGTGGGGAATATGTCAGGTATCAATCAGAGCGTGACAATTGACCCAGTAGGATCGGCCTGGGAAAAAAACAGTACAGGAACCTTCACGGGTGGACACATGCTGACGTTCTCCAAATTGTAATGTTGTTGGAGATCAGAGTTCGTCGTTGTAATAATAATATAAAGACTTGTGCTAACAAAAACTAGGTCACCCACTGACCCACAATCTGGGTCTCTGGGACCAGGCGAATGTGGAGCCCTCTGGCGGTATTGTTCGAGAGTGCAGTACAAAGTGTGCAGCCATTAAGCCCACGTCACACCTACCTGGACTAGCCCCGGATTTTTAGCTGGACCACCCCCGGACCATTCCACCGGACTGTCCCGGACAGCCCGGATATTTTATAATTTTTTGGCTCGCCCCGGACTGAGCCGGACCATCCCCGGACTACCTGGTGTATCCACACAGTGGTCATGGATCAGTCCTGGACTTGCTCCTGCTATATATACACAAAAACGGGGCTCATCCTGGGCGGATCCGTGGTAAACCAGGCTATCCGTGGCGATCCGTGGTTATTCCATGGTCATCTGGCTTGTCCGGGTCTTATCCGGGCAGTCTGGGAGTGGTCCGTGGCACTGTCAGGGCTAGTCTGGGGCTGTTCCGGGTTAAACTGTGGCTAAAATGTGGCTCATCCGGTTTAAAAAACACCTGGACAACTCCCAGACTACTCGGATGAGTCACGGATTACACCCAGATGAGTCATGGATTACACCCGATGATGCTGGATCGAGCCCGGGTTGCAATATTCCTATGATCACCCCGGATGTTTTAAACATTTAAAAACATCCGGGGCCGACCCCGGATGAGGGCCGGACCAGACATGGATCACCAAGGATCACCAAGGACCACAAAGGACCCGCCACGGATGAGCCATGGATGACGCCGGATCGCCACGGACCACGCCGGATCACGGGTCGGGGCTCGTCCGGCCCCTGATCCGGGTAGGTGTGACCTAGGCTTTATTGTCCTAATTTTCAAGATCCACGCAAAACCGGATGCGGTGGACGAATCGCTATAGCGCAGGCCTCCCGTGCGGAAGGTCGGGAGTTCGATTCCCGCTCCAGCCAAGCCAATGATTCACAAAATTGATACTTGTCGCTTCCTACTCAAGCGCTTGGCATTATGAGGCTTCTGCAGTAACATGTTCTATTAAATTGCCTCCGTAGTCGCTTCTATGTGGCGACAACTGTTTAATAAGTGTACCAGTATTTAACTTAAGCCGTGTTCACACGCACAACTTTAGGCCGAACTAGATAAGGTGAACTAGATGAGGCGAACTAGGCATGAAAGTGCGTCGTGTCCACACATGCAGTATTTGGGGTGGTTTAAGGCGAAATCGATATATGCGCATGAGCAAGTCCATACTAACCAGTGCCAGTTTCGGTTAGTCGAAGTCACCATGAGAGAGTGTGGGTTCGACCTAGATATGTATCGACTGAATCGTATTGTTTTGGAACGGTCAAAACTTCTGCTGGGCAGTGAAAACCTAAAAATAAATGATGAAAAAAATATCTGTGCACAGCTAGCAGTTTCATAGACCAAATTATATAATATGTGCTTTTGATCGACCGGAAAATCAACAAATTCAGGTCTCGACTGAGCTTAAGCTGCCTCAAGTAAACAACTAGTGTCCACACACGCAAAATAGGCCGACTCAAGCTAGTTCGCCTTATATAAACTACCTTGCAACGCGGTCTACCTGAGGTGAACTAGATGAGTTGACTCAGCCCTAATTCGCTTCAGCATAGCGTCCACACAGCCAATGTGAGTCGACTTACATGAGACAAACTAGTTGAGGCGACTTAACGCCTGTGTGTGAACACGGATTTAGATATGTAGAATCAAATCTAGATATTTACTTTAGTTTAGAAAATTTGATATCTTCATCAGACTATGCAGCTTTAATTTTGCATAGTCCATTAGTTTTAAAGTGTTGTCATAATACTGAAATAAATATATTAGACTAACCATCACCACCTACTGTTCTCGATTTTAGAGTAACCTTTCATCACAAATAGCTAGGTTTTGGAGATATTTGAAGTGCAAGCTTGCAAAATAATTTCAGCAAGTGCACCAAAACTCTTGTGGGTGAAAAGAAGTTGTGACGCAGATTCTCATCTTGCTATATGGCCACGTGATAAACTGACCTGCGGGCATCCTGGAACATACCATATATACTCGAATATAAGTAAAGGAAAAATACCACCAAACAAATCTCCTATTCTACGGTTGTCTTATACTAGCGATACTCCTGAGGGAGCGTGGATGGCACCCAGGAGAACATGTGCACACATATCATCATCATGCTGTCGGTCGCGATGCGACAAAGACTGCTTTCATTACTTGAATGCCACTCCATTTAGCTCTCTGCTGTGAGAGTGATGTCCATGAGTCGGTCTTAATGTCTCCCAGCTTCAGGTTTCTCTTGATGGTATCCTTGAACCGGAGACGAGGGCGCCCTCTCTTTCTGTAACCAGAAGACAATTGAGACTAGAGGATCTGCTTTGGTAGCCTGTCTGATGACATCCTCATGAGGTGTCCAGTCCACCGGAGATTCTTTTTGATCAGAAGATCTTCCATAGAGGGCAGCCCCGTCCGTGTAAGTACAGTACAACCTCATTAAACCAATCTTGGTTAAACCAAACGATCGGTTAATATCCAAACTGTTTTCGGCGGCCCGGCAAAATACTACCATTTATCATATAAAAAAGTTGGTTAAACCAAAGTCGGTTAATCCAAAGTATCGGTTAATCCAAACAAAATTGCTAAACCAAACTTTCATGTGGGTTTGGTCGTAATGCGAAGCATTACGTTTGATGCGAGGAGAGGAAGAGACCCTCCCCCCGCCCCGCGCTGTCGCGCTGCTTTCTCACCTCGGCAGACGGCGCGGCGCGCCGCCCCCTCCCCCGCCCTCCGCGTCGCGCGGCGCTCACGCCTCACCCGACGCCGCTGCTCGCCACCTGTCGCCCTCCCCCGGGCCGGCAGCTTTCACACTCACCTGCTGTCGCCCCTCCCTCTCCCCTTATAAGGCCGCCCCCTGGCCTCCCTCAGGCACTCGCCCTCCTGCCGCCTCCCAGATCTCTCCTTTCTTCATTTGGCTCTCCACCTCGGACCTCTGCCCCACCACAGCTGCAGCATGCCTCAAGGGAAAGGACGTGGACGAAAGGGCTCCCGGGCCGCCCCCCGCACCCCGGGGCCCTCTCCAACTCCCAGGAGGGACGAGTCGCCGGCCTCCGCCTCGGCATCTCCCGCGGCGACCTCGGGCCCCGCCTCGGGCTCCGAGATCTCCCTAGTCCTGGAGGCTCTCCAGCGCATCCAGCTGGAGCATCGCCAGGCCACCGCCGACATCCACGCCCGGATCGACTCCCTGGGCACCGGGGAGGCCCCGACACCTCGGGCGCCTGCCACCACCACGGCCCGGCCCCGGCCGCCACCTCAGGCGACCCCACCGGGGGCCGCGCACCCGGAATACGAGAGGTACCGCCACCTCTCCCAAGCCCCCCCCCGTCACCTCGCCGCCCTACCAGGAGGAGCGGACCCGACACAGCCCCGCCTCCGCGGCCGACGCCGTCCGGGACATCCTGGCATCCGCCGAGGCGCGGCACTGCACCAGGCGCCAAGGGATCCCGGCCAACTACATCTTCCCCTCCGACCTGGTGAAGCGAGGGCCCGAGAGGAAGCCGGTGAAGAGGGGGGAGGCGACGAAGGACGAATATACCCTCGCCCTCCTCACCCTCATCGACCACCCCGACTTCCCCGCCCACTCCGCCCAGGGACTCCACCACCACCACCTCACAGTCTGCCGGGATAACCTGATTTACCCCTGGGCAACCGTCCGCCGGTACTTCCGAGACCGTGTTTACAGCGATCGCGGACGGAACCCTCCCCCAGGGGTGGCATGACCCGGTGGCCCTCAACCTCATGAGGCTAGACTGCCTGGCCATGCCCGAGGAGCAAGCCACCGCCGCCCCTGCCCGCCTACCCGACCCTCTCCACCGAGGCGCCCACCTCCCCCGACCTCAAGCTGACGCCCGCGCCACCTACGACAGGGAGACCCACGGCGCCCCCTGCCCGGCCTGGAACCGCGCCCCCGCCTCGTGCGATCGGGCCCGCCTCGGGGAGGCCCACGGTGAGGCGGGGGACACGCGCCGTCACGTCTGCGCATACTGCGCCAATGTGAGGCGCCTCCTCACCATGCACAGCGAGGCCGACTGCATCACGAAACAAACCCGTGAGCGCCAGACCCCCCCCACCACCTCGGCGGATTTTTGATCCGCCGGCCTCCCCCCGGCCGGCCCGGGGGGACCCCTCCGGCGCCTCACCCCCACCACTGCCGACAGCCCCGCAAGCCCCGCCGACAACCTCCCAGCGACCATCGAACGCAGCGCCGCCAAGTCCCAGCCGAGGATCATCACCTCGGGCATCACACCTCGGACCGCATCCCAGCCCAGCCTCAGGAGGAACCCTCTGCCACCGATCCTCACGACACCGCCTTCAACACCGCCGCCCAGACCCCGACCACCACCCCATCCAGCCCCGAGGACTTCGCTGCCCCCCTGCTCGACCCTCGTCGGACCTCCTCACCGGATCCCGCCAAGGAGCGGGCCTCCCCCTTTTTGGCCGCCCGCTCCCTGTCGACGCAGGCCCCGGACACTCCCCGCCCCGAGAGGGAGCCTGACCCCCGACACGGCCCACCTCTCGGCCGGCCCGCCCCACCTGCTCCGCCTCGGGCGCGCCGCCAGCCCTCTCCGCCCAGACCTCCACCTCCGGACCCCCGCCTCGGGCGCCCCGGCCCCCCGCCTCGGGCGTGCCTCGAGCCCTCCCCTACTTTTGGTGGAGGGCTCCTCGGCACCCCCTCACTCCACTGACATTTGAACTCTGTTCCTATATTTACTCCGCTCTTCATTTATTTTATCCATTGTTCTTTATTTACTTCTATTCCTTTACCTTGTTTACCCTGTATGCCCTGTATGCTCTCTGAGGCGAAAATAAAAACCCTTTATTTCCACCCCCGCCTCCTCTCTTCCTTTTCGCGCATCGGTCGTAATGCGAAGCATTACGTTTGATGCGAGGAGAGGAAGAGACCCTCCCCCCGCCCCGCGCTGTCGCGCTGCTTTCTCACCTCGGCAGACGGCGCGGCGCGCCGCCCCCTCCCCCGCCCTCCGCGTCGCGCGGCGCTCACGCCTCACCCGACGCCGCTGCTCGCCACCTGTCGCCCTCCCCCGGGCCGGCAGCTTTCACACTCACCTGCTGTCGCCCCTCCCTCTCCCCTTATAAGGCCGCCCCCTGGCCTCCCTCAGGCACTCGCCCTCCTGCCGCCTCCCAGTTCTCTCCTTTCTTCACCACCCACCCACCCTACAATCCTCCTACCTTCTCTTCCTCCGGTGGAGGGCTCCTCGGCACCCCCTCACTCCACTGACATTTGAACTCTGTTCCTATATTTACTCCACTCTTCATTTATTTTATCCATTGTTCTTTATTTACTTCTATTCCTTTACCTTGTTTACCCTGTATGCCCTGTATGCTCTCTGAGGCGAAAATAAAAACCCTTTATTTCCACCCCCGCCTCCTCTCTTCCTTTTCGCGCATCAAGGTCCTCTGAGACCTTTTTTATATGATAAATGGTAGTATTTTGCTAGGTCGCCGAAAAAAGTGTGGATTAGCTGATCGTTTGATTTAACCGAGGTTGGTTTAATGCGGTTAAACTGTATATACATAAAAAAACAATAATCATAGTGTCCACATACACTGTACATTCATAATGCACCCCCGTTTTTGCCAAAGCCAAGTCAAAGTCAAACTCGCTTAAACCAATGATCGGTTAATCCAAACAAATTTCTAGGGTCTCTTCAAGTTTGTGTTTAATGGGGTTATACTGTATATATATGCATATATATATATGCACATGTGTATGACACTGTGTATATATATATATATATATATATATATATATATAGTGAGTATATTCCTATACGTGTATAAATCCTCGGCTGGAGGTATTCTTATGATTATCATTATATATTATTATACGCTCGTTTTCCATCCAGTTCGATATCAGCTAGGATTTTGCCCGAGCCTAGGGGGCGATGGTGGCGCCGCCACCGGAAAATCCTGGTACTTATGTTCCAACTAGGCTGATTCACTCACTCGGAATTGGAGTCCTCCTTGCTTCTCCTTCTCCTCCAATATAACCTCGATTTATATAACACCTGCTGAATAGCAGACGCAGCTCAACCTATTTTCAAGTTAGGCATAATTCCAGATACTTCCTTCAAAGATACCCCTTGACTTATACTCGAAGTCGATTCATATTCACGTATATACAGTATCTAAGCTACACCTGCTATTTAGAATTAGAGCAAAACTAATGGGCAGTCATGAAATTGACCTACTTTTTGAGAGGGGTCCCTACTTTAAGGTTGTTTTTCATTATAGTTATGCAAAAGTATGGTCTCATAAATTTACTGCCTCGAATCATTAATTGATACATACATATCTAAGATAGAGCTACATTATCAAATGTAGTTAGGCCTTTTTGTTTTCAAAAACAATTGTGCTACCTCGAAAGATATGACTTAAAAGCTGTTCGCTAGCCTGTTCTGGACTCTTCCATTCAGGGAACAGATGGGGTGGCCGAATGAGTTGAACGTCTGTCTCCCGTTTCGGTAGATCGTGTGATGGGAACCTATGGGTTCAGACCCTATTTGAGTCAAACCAATGACTTAAAAATTGTTATTTGTCACTTCCTAGCCAGGCACTCAGCATTATTAGGACATGCAAGGACTGGTTGGCTCAGTGTCAGGATAATGCGACTGAGTGGGATATCATGGTGCTGGTGGTCTGGTCTCCCAGTGGGGAAACACTATCAAGTTCCAATGAACACACACTGTCACAAGTCAGGACCCGTCCTGATATGACCTGAGGTTTTGCCAGGACAGAAAACTCCAACAACCAACCAACCATTCAGGAGATTCCGGGCTGGTGTGCTGCCACCTGTTGGCTTGCACTGGAAACATGGCATATCTCTAGGTGCGAGTGGGACTCACACTGACATCGTGAAAAAAAGGTCACTTTTCATTAAAGCTGCATAGTACCATATTTTCAAAACCAAACATTTATATATGAGTTATTCCCTAAAACTGGGAACCACGTATTTGGTTTCCACGTTACGATGCTGATAATTAGTTCTTTCTTTTATTAGTAGAAAGACAAATAATTATCGTTGCCGCTGTGTATTACATATGTTAGCAATACTACATATATTGAATATATCCCACAAAAGATATCAACAACGCTGTGCCGATATAAGTAGCCATTTGATGCTGAAACCAGGAATTCCACTTCCTGTTCCATACTCATTCAATTTTTGCTCGTAGTTAGTCGATGTTGTCATTCAGTCCTATAGACGAGATCACCGTTCGGACTGCGCATGCGCTGAAAACGGTGTTGGCAGCAAAGCAAATGTGTATGGCCATTCAGTTTGCTGATACGCATATGGCAAAGCTTTGATTTTATTCAAAATTAATAGAAATACATAGTAATTTGGCATAAACATGTATGCACACAATGCAATATAATCATCTGACGAATATAACTAAGACAAAACTAGCCATATTTAAACATTTTGAGCTTAGAAACATACAATTCCACACAAAACAATCAGTCACTTTAAGGCTGATATCCACATCACTATTAAATATTTAAATGCCAAATGTGTCAACAGACACTTGTTTCAGAGAAATATATAACCAATATATGATTAACCCTACTAATTTTCTAGTTCTAGATATGTCATTAACCATAAGATATAAATACAAACATGAATAAAATAAGTAAAACTGACTCTGGCTATGGCTCTAATACTAGTCTAAGTGCCCAGATTTATTTAAATCTAAATGCACATGGCATAAAATGTGCTGAATATATTGATGTAAATGCAATGCTGGATAAAAGATTAATATCTTAATTTATTATATACATATATTTTAGTTGGTATTCTATATATCAAACAAGAGCTGAGATGAGCTGAGACTAGCACATTTCATAGCTGCACTCAGTGTCTTAGCATGTGCCATACTGTGCTTCTGGCGGGTTGGTTTTTCTTCCACGCATCCCACAAGGCACCACGCCGCTGGAATGGTGATGTAGTCTATTGCAAGTATGGGGTTGAATCTTTTATCTACTCTGACATATGCACACTGTACAAACCTTCATATGAACATGAATTATATTGCGTTGTTGCTAGGACGTAAAACAACAACAAACAAACAAACTATTGCATTGTTTTGCAGAGCGGAAGGTGGCTGAGGTGCTCCAGTCTGTTGGCCACCTGGTGGTCATCAGAGCGGAACCTGCTCAGGATGGCCGCGTCTACCTCTACACCAACCTGGCATATGCGGAGTACTGGTTCACCTTCTGGGGAGGTGACTCTTGGAAAAAGGGTAGGCCTGCCTAGCTATCTGTCTGTCTATATGTATATCTGTCTATATCTATATCAGTCTATCTATATGTCTATCTGTCTATCTGTCTATATATCTTTCTATATCTGTGTAACTGTGTCGGTGTGTCTGTGTGTCTCTACCTCTGTGTATTTATGTGTGTATCTATGTCTATATGTCTGTCTGTATATCTGTATATCTGTATATCTATCTGTCTATCTGTCTATATATCTGTCTATATATGTGTAACTGTGTGGGTGTGTATGTGTGTCTCAATCCCTGTGTATCTATGTGTGTATCTATGTCTATATGTATATCTGTATATCTGTATATCTGTATATCTATCTGTATATCTGTCTATATATCTGTATATCTCTGTGTAACTATGTGGGTGTGTCTGTGTGTCTCTATTTTTTTATATTTGTGTTGGGTAAATATGTTTATTCTGCTGAATAAGTCTTTTGTCAGTGCCGAAGCACTGGTCTTCCAGCCATTTTTTAATTCAGGGTTATTTACACAAAAGGGATATAGAATAAGGTATACAATAACTAACTGTTGAATACACAATTTGCAGCATGTAACACAATGAAATTCTGTAACCCAAAAGTTCCATAGCAATATGGTAACAGCAGTGTCATATAACTAGATCAATATTAGTCAGATCAATGTGAGTATTTACATAGTATTTAGAATGTAAGCACCCAGCCAGCATTCCCAGCTGGGCCCTGGGTGGGCCCCACATGGGCAGCCCATCTGGGGCCCAGCTAAATTTGGCCACAGGTTCCAAGTGGGCCCCACCTAGGCTAGCCCAGGTGGGCCTATCTCAGTTATTGAATATGTTCACTATATCCTAGACAAAATATGATTTTTTTTTTAAAGCTGGGAATCTAGCCCATGTGGGACCCATCTCATGCCCACTTCAGAACCCACCTGGAGCCCCTGCCCAGATGTGCCCAGTTCGCCCATTGACAACCCATGTAGGGCCCACCAGGGCATGTTGGCTGGGCAGAAGTTATCTTCTGTATTCAGTTGGTAAAGTTGTAGTAAGTTTTAATGTTCAGCTGCAGTTAGGCAAGCGGAATATAAATGTCAGTTTGTTAGAAATATTCTAGTGTAACTCTAGTGTAGTTAGTTATGTGAGTTTATGAATTATGTCGTTGGGGTGGGGTTGTTAACAATACACTGGACCAGATGTCTGTGTGTATATATGTGTGTATCTATCCCTGTGTGTAAATCTGTGTGTATCTATGCATGTGTATATATATGTATTTATCTTGTTTATCTGTCTATATCTGTGCATCTCTCTGTCTATCTAACTATCTGTATTTTTCTGTGTAACTATCTGGGTGTGTATGTGTGTATCTATATCTGTGCATCTATCCCTGTGTGTATATCAGTGTGAATCTATGCATGTGTATTTATCTGTATATCTCTGTCTATCTCTGCCTATCTCTATGTTCTCTCTGTCTATCTAGTTATGTGTATCTTTCTGTGTATTGATGTGTGTATCGCTCTGTGTATCAAGTTATGGGTATATCTATGTGTGTATTTCTTTGTATCCACCTCTCTCTCTCTACCTATCACTCTGCCTATCTATCTGTCTATCTCTCTGCCTATCTCTCTGTCTATCTCTCTGTATATATCTCTGTCTTTATATATGACTATATATATTTATATATGTCTACCTCTGTGAATGCCTCTCTGTCTACCCCTCTTTCTACATGACTACATGTTTATAGGAATATATTTTTATTTCTCTATCTATTTACAAACACATGCAACAGCAAATGGGGCGAGTATCTTAGTATTAATTTAATGCGAAAATAGAAAATATAGTAAGAAAAGGAATGTCAGCAGACGGGATGGTCGAACGAATTGAGTACCTGCTTCTCATGTAATTATGTTGTAGGATTTGACCATCTTGGGTTTGAACCCCGGTGTCGCAGTTTCAGCACCCGGTCAGTTTCAGCTGCCTGTCAGTTTCATGCGCATGCTTCAAAATCTAACATCATCATCACTAACCTTATAAATTTAATATAATGTTTTTGGTAAAGATGTTTTCTACATGTGTACAAAGCGATTTGTTTCTAGGTGTTGTGGTTTTAGAGATATATCACTTTTCCTGTATTTTCTGTATGAAGATTGCTAGCGACCATTGACAATGCCTTGAGTTTGACGGTACGCGCAGTGCAAAACCTTAGTTTTATTCAAAATTAATACAAATCAAGAACCCTAACCTTATAAATTTAATACAGTCTTTTTGCTAAAGATGTTTTCTATATGTGTACCAAGCGATTTGTTAATAGGTGGTGTAGTTTTAGAGATATTTCACTTTTGCTGTATTTTCTGTATGAAGATTGCTCACGACCATTGACAATGCCTTGAGTTTGAGTCTATACGGGCGGTGGAAACTGACCGGGCGCTGAAACTGCGACACCGGCCGAGTCAACCCAATGACTTAGAAAGGTATACCCATCGCTAGCTAGCATGGCTCTCGGCATTATTAGGATAGGGCAATGGGTGTGGGATGAGAAGGGCCAATTCTTCATGGTAGGAATTCCAACAAATGTAATAAACAAAAATGTCAACTTTTACACGGTCAAATTATTAATTAAATAATGTGCCAAAGCAACTGGCATTGAACCGAGAATTCAGAGTTCCGTAATTCGATGGTTGAGTTTCTGCCATGATATTTAGCTAAATATATTAGACTGATTGAAGACTATACTTTGGTTTGAACTAAATTTGATTTTAAAAGGGTACCTTTAGAAATATTTTAAATGAAAATGTGCAGATATTCTTCTTCATATGCATGCTGAAATGTTATGCATCATAGGTTTCAACAGTGACATGTTTTAGTAATTGATTAAGAATTCCTGTTTAAATGTTTAAAGAGTGCTCCAGTATCTAAGTTGGATTTGTACGATCAAATCTATAGCTGTATTCACACGGGCAAGTTAAAACGCCTCACGCAAAACCACTTGCGTAGTTCGACTCAGATTTGCCATGTGAACGCACGGCTGAGGCGTTTTAGGGCTGAATCGATTCATATAAATCGTTTATTGTAAAACGCTTCGCGAGGTGGTCTACAGGAACCGATCTATGTTGAAACGTTTTATCTTGCCCGTGTGAACGCATATGAAGCAATTTATGACGTCACACGGATGCGCAGTCGAGATCTTGGTTTGTTGACTTTCTGGTCGATCAAAAGCGCATATTATAAAATTTAGTCTATGAAACCACTAGCTGCGCACATATATTTTTGTCATCATTTATTTTTAGGGTTTCACTGCCCAGCAGAAGTTTTGACCGTTCCAAACCAATACGATTCAGTCAATACATATCTAGGTCGAACCCACACTCTCTCGTGCCGGCGTCGACGAACCCAAAATGGCGCTGGTTAGTCTGGACTTGCTCATGCGCAGATATCGATTTCCGGCCCAAGTACTGCCCGTGTGAACGCGCATCTAAATCGCTTCATATGATTCGCCTTGTCTAGATCGCTTTACATTTTGCCCGTGTGAATACAGCTTATGTAAGCGCCTTGGATGTAAAAGTTGCATAGTCCGATGGTTTTGAAATTCTGTATTTTTTCTGAGATAAATATATTAGATCGATCACTAGTATCTACTTTACATTAGTTCAAAATTACTTTTATTTTAAATGGTAAACTTTTTAGATATTTTGAGTGCAAAGATGGAAAATTAGTTTTGATAAGCTTGCCAAAACTCTGACACCATAAACTTCTGCAGTAAAAGTTTCTGTTAAATTGACTCAGTATTGCCTTCTACGCAGAAACAAATGCTTAATAAGGGCATCAGTATCTAAGTTAGATATGTAAAATCAAATCTAGATAATTGGTTTGGTTTTAAAAATTTCATATTTCATCGGACTATGCAGCTTTAAATCAAATTAATGTAATGCTTTCATCTGATTATGCAGCTTTAACTGTTAAGGTTATACTCTGCAAGTATTCTACATATTGGTATGGTGACTTAACCACGATTCTATCTATTGCAGTGAGTTCTCCTTCAGGTTTGTGTAATTTCTATTTCAGCGTTTGATGTCGATGATGTTCACACTGTGAATGAAGGCTGTGAGAAGGCGATTGTTAAATCACTGGTTGATGCCGGTGTGGAGGTGAGCATTCTGTTCATAACCCAGCTTTCTACAATTTTTGTAAGCTCACACTTGACAAACAACAATGGATGGTTGATACATTGATTATCGAATACCCGATACAATCAGCATTTGACTTCACCCAAATTGCCTAAAGGCCCTGTCACATTACGGCGTATGGCGGGAGCGTATTGAAAACCTACGTCGGTCCTGCGCGTGCCGGCCTATGTTGACATTTTGTGACCTTTCGGGTGGTTTTGAGCATATGTGGAACCTACGAGGAGCGTACGAGGAGCGTATGAGGAGCGTATGGGAGCGTGCTGTGACATTTTTTGACGGTATGGGCCATACGCCCTCATAGGTCGAGATTTTTTGAGCATGCACAAAACAATTTGGACGGACGGATTTATGAAAGCGTATGGCGGCATATGCCTCATACGCTTCACATAAGCCGTCACCTGGCGGCGTATGAGTAGCGTATGAGTAGCGTATGCGTAGCGTATGAGTAGCGTATACTGCGTATGCCGACGTATATGACGTAACGCGCCTACGCCACCATACGCTCCCACAAAAAACCCTAATGTGACAGCCCCTTTAGCAATATAAAAAGAAACATTCTCAGCTATAAATTGCGCACTCCCTGGCGGCGGGGAAGGCCTGAGGCTCCACAATGGTCACACACCCTAAACCAGGGCCGCATTCAAGGTACGCCTCGGAGGCGTCTCGGAGAAATTTCTGACGTCATGCTAGTCTGAACGGTAAAAGCAGTTGCTTGCCTCGAAAATGGCTGCCCCCTATCGCAGTGGAAAAGAAGAGCTCTGATTGGCTGAAACCACTGAATTCTGCAGCCATTTTCGAGGCGCCCTTTGCCTCCTACCTGAAAAGCGAGACGTCTCCAAGGTGTCTCCGAGGTATACCCTGAATGCAAATAAGCCAAAAAGACGTCTCGGAGCTGTCTCGGGGTCGACTCGAAAAATTGCAAGTGTTACAATCTATTTCTTCAGTGATGCATATATAGACCTTCTATTGTTTTGCTGACATTAACTAAAATACTTTCTACATTCCTGTCTGGGCTTTCAGCTGAACCAGTGCTTCTGTCTGTCCGTGGGGACAGAACTGTCGGTCACGTGTGCAGCAGAAACAACGAAAGTGCGCAACTTGTGGGTGGAGGGCTTCAGGCGTTGCCTTGGTAAGAAAACGGAAGTTTACAAAGCCCAGTATCCTTTTTTGCGACATATCGAAATAAGTCAATGTAAGTGTAGTAGTCTGCACTGATCTCTCAGGCAAGGAGCCATATAGACAGGTATGTGTGGATAGGGTGATGACATCACAGAGCCTAGGTGGTGTAATGGTTAGCACACTTTCCCGGAATGTGGGTTCGATTCATGCTCTAGGGACAATATTTCCCATGTTCATCACCCCCCAAGACATAAGGCTAATTCACAAGGTGGGGGACGCGACGGTTAGGCCAATAGTGTGTTATTTGTATTTATTTAGTTTGTCTCAGTGGGTTATGTGAGTATGTTATGGCCCTGTCAGACTACAACGTAACGACGTCAACGTAGGGAGAACGTGAAAAACGTCGAACTTTTCGGCGTAGTATGCAAATTTGGGCACAAGTTGAACGTGGATGCAGCGTAGTTGATGAGAGCATAACGTCGGTAAAGCGTAGTGATAGTGAAGTTCGAGAGGACAACGTAATTACGCTGATGGTACATTATTAACGTTATTCGATCGTCAGAACTACATTGCTTTACGTTACTTACATCATGAAATGTTGGCGAAACGTTTGGCGTATGTTCTCCTGATGTTTTCCTGACGTTTTCCTGACGTTCCCATTACGCTGTGTGGACATTTCCACTGGCGTTAATGTGGGTCGACGTAGTGGAACGTAGTAGAACGTAGTAGAACGTAGTGACCAGCGTTTGACTAACGTCCGTTTAACGTCATTGACGTTCGCCAAATGTGTACAGAACGTACGGCAAACGTAAACCCTTACATTCTACTTACGTCGAAAGTTTTGAGCAGGTTCAAAACTTTGATGCACGCCGACGTAACACGACGTAACGTGACGTAGCTCGACGTCAGTCTAACGTCATTCTGACGTCATCATAACGTAATCCAACATACGTCAACATAATGACGAAAAATCTCCACGTCAGGCCTACGTTGGCTCGTTACGTCGTAGTGTGACAGGGGTATTCATGGGGGACTACAGGGAGTCTTTAATCAGGTTCAATTTGTCGTTTTAGTGTTCTCTGTTAGGGTTTCCCCCTCCCGAGCTAGTGGTGGTTTGGGGGGACGCCGGACTCGAACCCTCAACCCTCAATGCTACCCATTACAGGCTAGGTAGTGACAAGAATCAATGTTGTACATCATTGGTTTGACTCGGCTGGGATTTGAATTGAATCCACGACCTTCTGTACAGACAGCCAGCCAGCGCTCTTACTGATTCAGCCACCCCCCATCTGGTATACGTTGTAACTGTCATTTATCCTCAAATACTTGGATAAATAACTGTACTCCTTCATCGCTAGAAGACCAGTGTATTAATGGTGATAGAAAAAACATGATATATCCGGATGAATAAAGCATGGAAAACAAACCAACTAAATAAGAAATTTTAATTTAAAAAATCAAAATCAAAAACATCTTCTATTGGCCGACCTGCCACATGATACGGGCTAACCGTATCCGATACAGATGTTGGTGTTGTTTTTACTGATACAGCCATACTCCATTTTCATACGGATGTTTAGTTAAATTTATGGAAATAAAAATGTGTAACCACATTATTCCCTTGCATGCATTCCACAACACTACAGTGTAATGAGACAGTTTTGTGTATCATTATTGCCCAACTAAATCGATTATAAATGAACGAGTAATAGACTACATCACGGTTCCAGCGGCGCGGTGCATTGTGGGATGCATCAGAGCAAAACACCCCCCCCCCCAAAAGCACATGGCAGATGCTAATACACTGGGTGCAGCTATGAAATGTGCTAGTTTCAGCTCATCTCAGCTCTTGTTTGAAACATAGAATACCAACTAAAAAATATATATAATAAGTTAAGATATTAATCTTTTATCCAGCATTGCATTTACATCAATATAATCAGCATATCTTATGCCATGTGCATTTAGATTTAGAAAGATCTAGGCACTCAGACTAGTGTTAGAGCCATAGCTAGAGTACTCAATGCATTGTCAATGGCAGTGAGAAATCTCCATACAGAAAAAGTAAAATATTGATAAAACTACACCACCTAGAGACAAACCGCTTGGAACACATATAGAAAACATGTTTAACAAAAAGATTATATTAAATTGATAAGGTTAGGATTTTGGATTTCTATTATTTTTTAATAAAACTGACGTTTTTCACTGCGCGCATTGGCAAACTCAATGGCCGTATGCCTTTGCTTTGCTCCCAATGCCGTTTTCAGCGCATGCGCAGTCGGAACCGTGATGTAGTCTATACATTATGTAATTGTATTTTTGTTATATGAATTATTATGTGATACAGATTTTTTTAATTTCTTTTTTATTGAGGCTGTATTTATACTGTCCATAGCATGTAAGCCCGGGTACCCAGGCTTGTTTTCAATGCTGGCCAGCTGTAGTGTTGGTGTTGTCTTACCAAACAGTAGCTGCTGATAAGTTATTTGATTGTCTGCATTTCAGTAGCAGATAGACCTGTAGTGCTGGTGTTGTCTCACCAAACAGTAGCTGTTGATAAGTTATTTGATTGTCTGCATTTCAGTAGCAGATAGACAGTTTGTAGGTATGCTTAGTAGCCTATGTTAGTTTTTTGGGGGCCCTCATCCAGGATTTTAGTTGAAAAATGAAGATTGTCGTCACAAGTGTGTGGCAGGTCTGGATAGGTGGCATGAAAACCATGCTTGTGACTTACCTTGACGAATGTGAAGGTCATTCCAGCGTCATTTCGAGAAGTTGGCCGTGCAGGGTGAAGACGAGGTGTGTGGCATCGATCTGGACTGCATTCTGCAAGTCTTGCAACAATTTGGACGTAACGGCGCCAAGGCCTACGTCAAGGAGCTCTTCAACGTACGTCATCAGGGCAGCGTGGCTCCCTATCAAGCCATAACAACAACAGAAATAATTAAAAAAAATAAATAAAATGTAATTTAAAAAATGTATATATAAATATAATAAAAATAAATTTAAAATAAATTTGTTTAAATTAAATTAAATTGTGAAAATTAAATAAAAATGTACCCCTCTAAGCAGTAACAAGTGCTTACCGAGTGCATCAGTATCTAAGTTGGATATGTAGGGTCAAATCTAGGTAGGTGCTTTGGGTCTTGACAATTTTAAGAATGGTAATTATGGACAGGGAAGCTCCCTACGTAGCTCTGAGATAAAAACATTTGCAAACCACCCAAGACAATACACCACAAACTAATGACTAAAACTGTTGAGCATTGAAAACAAAGTTCTATCTAGATAAAAGATTCACCCGGTACTTGTAGTACAAAAATTCACCCAGTACTTGTAGTACACGGGTGAAGATCAGCCTTATATAAATACGGGCGAAAATAGTGTTAGTATGGAACATCACCTAGAAACTCTGGCTCCAGTATCAAATGGATACTTATATAGGCGCAGAGTTGGTGAAATGGGAGAGAATGCAAAAAGACAAGATGGCGGCCGCAGAACGCCGTCGATTTCACTTTTAAATCTTATTAAACTAGATATTATATTATATTTTTCAACTCAAAGGTAGCAGGCTCTCAATAATACATATGTAAAGAATAAATGTTGCTTCTTAGATTGTGAAATTAGGCTCTCAATTCTTTGACCCGCATTTTCGCCACCTTTTACCCCTACTGCAGCAGTACGGGGTGAATCTTGTACCTGATACCCCAGTCACACGAGGCCTGCGTTCGCTAACGATCGATTCGCGACGTCAAAACCTCCTCCTTGCGCCCTCCTTACGCCCTGATTGAGTGCTGTCGCCGCGAGAACGCCACCCCCCCCCCGCGTTCATTTCGGGAATTTTGGACGCAAGGAGGTTGCTGGTGCTGCACGCCATTCAAAATGGTTGGCGCCCTGGCGCCACCCTGGCGCCGCCCTGGGTTGGTGCTAACACATGCGATGCTGCAGTCACCATGTGGTCGGCGCCGACATGGCGCCGACATGGCGCCGACATGGCGCCTACAACGTTTTTGAATCAGTGTATCGAATGGAACGCTGGGTGGTTGGGGTCCTTTTGGGCGTAGGGAGGTTGGCGGGGAACGCTGGCTCTCGTGTGACTGGGGTATAAGTTCTATCATGAACTTATATGTTATGGACAGGGTAAATAAACCAACAACAACAACTTTTCTTTTCTGAAAACCAAAGCACTTGCCTACATGCAGAGGTGCCAAGTCTTCCGATTTGGCGGGAGATCTCACTAAAATAGAACAAAATATCCCCCAATCTCCCGCCGATATCCTGCTTTTAATTTGTAATCTCCCACCAAAGAACCATTTTAACTTGTTTGTTGGCCTTGTTTTTTTTTTTTTCATTGTTCTTTTAATTTATGCATATTTTCGTCAAACCTCATCAGAATTACCTATTTTGTATCACTTTTTCCCCCAAATATTCCAAACCGCCCTGTTGGAGGGGCAAACCACCCCCTCCTGCACCCTCCTCCCGTTGGCTACACTATTTCTCTGTATATTGTGGTGTTCTCTGCGGCGGAGTGGTTAGAGTGTCTGACTTTTTTCTAGGTCAGACTCCTAATCTGAAGGTCAGTGGTTCGATTCCCCATGCCCACACCTCTGCCAATTTGGATTTCCACTGCTGTGTATAACTTACAGCGTCATCAAAGGCCAGTTGCTCTCATACCATGACTATGTGGTGTGGGAGGTTAAAAATCCCTTGGGTCGGTAAAAGTGTAGGCTCAGGCTTTCTATCGACAAACTGTCTCATGGTGAAAGCAAGTCTTTTCAGACTTATCCATGATAGGCAGTATAAATCTTCAAGAAGAAAAAAAACACTTTATGTATTAGGGAGATCTCCCTACTCACTCTCTTATCTACTTGGCACCTCTGTACGTGTCCAATTTAGATACTGGTGCACTAGGAGCCTGGGCTAGAACTGATGGGGCTGTCACACTACGACGTTTCTCACCAACGCGGGTCGATGCGCGCCGACGTGTTGGTTTTTTGGGCAAAACATCGGTACACGTCCGGTACGTTACCGCCACATTGCCGGCGCGTTGCCGGCGCGTTGCCGGCGTGACGGTACCCGTAGACTGATAGCAAGGTGTCATCCAACACGTCGGCTCCCGTCGGCGCCCGCTGGGTCGCGCTGATCGTTTCGTGCTTGCACAAAACTGTTGGCGCGGACCGACGCGCGCCGACTGGTTGGAGGGGGCATTTGGAACGCGTTCGCAACACGTCGAAACCCGTTGCCGGCGTGCCGGCGGAACGCTGGCATCGCGTTGAGCAACGTCACTTTTTACGTTGGCATTTCTTTCACCAAAATGCGACCGTTCCGTCGGCGCGTCCGTAACGTGCCATCGACGGGTAGTGGGCGCGCTATTGGTGTTGCTCCAGCATTTCTCGGCGCATTGCCGGCGCGCCTGGACGCGTTGGCAGCGGGTGTGGACGCGCTGCGGGCGCGTCCTAAAGTGTTGCTAGTGGGTATGTACGCGTTGACAAGCTACTAACATGACACCAACACGCTACTCCCACGCCATCGGCGCGCCGGCGGAGCACCGACAACGCGCCGATAGCACGCTGATGGCACGCTGGGAACCCGCTGGCGGGACGTTGAGTTGTTGTTCCGCCTCACGTCGAAACCTGTTGTCTGCACGCCTCCAACCCGCCACCAACACGCTGCACCCCGTCGAACTTTCTCCCAAAACGCCGAAGAGTTGGACGTGTCTGGTGTGCTAGCAAATATTTTGCGCGTTGGCGGCACGCCGGAAAATACGTCGTAGTGTGACAGGGCCTTAACCGGGTCACAGCATCGGTGTCTCGGAAAACTCACATTGAGCGCGAGCATAAAGAATGCGTGATAGGATAACCGGTGTATGTAAACTGACTAGTGACTTCCGGTGCATTGCCCCATGTTGAAGTTCAGCATGGACAATAGACAGGTTCCTAATTCCAGCCACGCAGTGCATTGTGGGATGCTGGGCAGCAAAACAAACCCACACGAACCACATGGCTCATGCAAAACCATTGAGTGCAGCAATGGAATCTGTTATTTTCAGCTCATTTCAGCTTATGTTTGAAACATTGAATACAAGCTAACAAGATATGCATAATAAATTAATAGGCAAATCTTGTATCTAGCATTGCATGTACACAAATCTAATCAGCACATATTATGCCATCTGCATTTAGATCTAGACAAATGTGGTCATTCAGACTAGTGTTAGAACTATAGCCAGAGTCAGTTTTACTTATTTTATTCATATTTTTATTTATAAATATCCTATGATTAGTAACATCTAGAGAGCTAGTAAAGGGGTAGGGTTAATCAGACATTGGTTATATATTTCTTTGAAACAAGTTTCTATTGACACATATGACATTTTAATATTTAGAACAAGAATTAAAAATGATGCGTTACAAGGAAGGAAGTAAGGCGTGGGTGGAGAAAAGGCACTTTATTGAGAAATGCCATTTTATAATGTACAGGGTAATGTCAGGTAACGTCAGTAATGTACAGGGTAATATCAGGTAGTATCAAGGTAATGTGATATATGCAAACTGTATAATGTGAGGTAATGGAGATAAAATAGGATAAGCGCTCAGAGGGAGCCTATGAGGTGAGTCCTTGAAGTGGAGCCGAGGAGCCCTCCACCCTAGGAGTATGGAGAGGAGTGGAGAGGGATGGTGGGTGGGGAAAAATAGCGTAGATAGGCAGCGTGTGGGAGGAGGGAGGCGAGTGGCTTGAAGCAGCCAGGTGGGCGGGTTATAAGGGGAAGAAGCACGGGAGATTATGTAAGGAGCAACAGTCGGAGAGGGGAGGAGAAGGGGAGGGGTGGTCTCCTTCCCTCTCTCACATCAACCGCAATGCAAGCATTATGACCGATGCGCGACAAGGAAGGAAGTAAGGAATGGGTGGAGAAAAGGCACTTTATTGAGAAATGCCATTTTATAATGTACAGGGTAATGTCAGGTAACGTCAGTAATGTACAGGGTAATATCAGGTAGTATCAAGGTAATGTGATATAAGCAAACTGTACAATGTGAGGTAATGGAGATAAAATAGGATAAGTGCTCAGAGCGTGCCTATGAGGTGAGTCCTTGAGGTGGAGCTGAGGAGCCCTCCACCAAGATGGAGGAGAGGGCTCGAGGGGCAGCCGAAGGGGCGAGGCGAAGCACGTATGCGTGCACCGCCTCAGAGGTCCAGGTCCCCTGGGCCATAATGTCAGGGATGGGCACGCCCGCCCTCTGGCATGCCTGGGTGGTGCCGCGGCAGAGGCTGTGGAGCGTGAAAGCCTCCGAGGCGAGGACGCCTCGGGAGTGGAGGGCACCCCGGAGGAGGGCGGTGAGAGTCCGGGGGTCGAGGGGATGACCCGAGGGCATGACGAAGTCCGGGGCGTCAGGCGGAGCCGGCTGCTGGTGGATGGCTGCGTGCCAGGCTGTGACGGGGCAGAGTTCAGTGCGTGAGCAGGCGGGGACGAAGAGGGCCACCGCCCCCGAGGGCGCGGAGATGGTCTTGGAGCTTCTAATGAGGATCTGGAGCCCCCGGGGGGCGGGGCGAACGTCTCCTTGAGTGATGGTGTGGGGGCCGCCCCAGCCCTCGGGGCTCGGGGAGAGCAGGTTAGACTGCCTCAGCATCCCGAAGTACCCGAGGAGGAGGGCGGCCCGAGGGACGATGGAAGCGGGGCCGCCCAGGCGAGGTGTGAGACGGCGAGGGCGAGGTGCTCGGGAGTGAGTGGCGGTGCCTGGCGCGGGACGTGAGTTGACGCGCGCTCGCCGCCTCGGCAGACGTCCTTGGCGAGGCGCGTGTCGAAGCCCGAGGTGGAGCCCCCGCCGCCTCAACCCAGGAGCATGCCCCGAAGAGCGTGTTCTTCACTGACGTGGGGGCGAGGGTGCGGGCGTAGAGGTAGGCGGCGTAGGCAGCAAGGTCGAAGTCGGAGGGGGTGAGGGGGTCGAGCCGCCCCGGGCTTGTGCAGTATGGTGAGGGTGAAGGAGCCGGTGGCGGTGAGGAGCCAGAGCTCCCGAGGGCATGTCCCGAGGGTAAGGTCCCTGGCGCGACTGGACTCGAGGGAGGCGGCGGATGCCATGTTGTCCGTGTTTATCACCACGGTCGCCCCCGCGACGTCATCAGGAAGGAGGGCGCGGAGGGCGACAACGAGGTTAACCACCTCCAGCTCGTGAATATCCGGGAAGTGCGCCCGGAAGGCCGGGGAGTACCCTCGGGCGTAGCAGTGCATGGCGGGGTACGCCCCCTCACCCGAGAGGCAAGAGTTGCACTCGATGACGTGACGACGCCCCTCCGGGGCGCAGAGGAGGTGGAGGCCATTGGAGGCGCGGCCATAGAGGGCAAACCACCTGAGGTCCCGGAGGGCATCATCGTCGAGGGTGAGGGAGGCGCAGCCGAAACAGCCGCGGAGGGCCCCGAGGAGGCGGCTCATAAATTTCCGGGCCGGAACTATGCAGCTGCTGACGTGGTTCAGGAGCCCGAGGAGGCTCTGAAGCTCGCACCGCCGGAGGGCTGGGTGAGCGATGCGCGTCTCACAGGCGAGGATGAGGTCCTCGACCTTGTCAGGGGCGATGCGGATCGTCATCGCCTCGCTGTCCAGGGCGAAGCCGGGCCAGGTGAGGCGGTCAGCGGGGGGATGACACTTCCCAGGGGTGACCTCGAGCGCGAGGGCGGCGGCGAGGGCCAGGAAGGCGTCAAAGGCCTGGCACGCCCTCAGGTAGGAGCCCTCGCACCCGACAAAGTCATCTACATAGACCAGCGCGTGGAAGCCGTCACACCGGAGGATCCAGGCGACGGCGGCCATGATGCGTATGCACGCCGCGCCCGAGGATCGACATCCAAAGGGGAGGGCGAGGTCTACGTAGGTGAGGCCATCAAGTGTAATCCCGTATAGAGGGCAGGAGAGGGGGTCGGCACGGAGCTGATGGTACGCCCGAGAGATGTCGGCCGACCAGGTGTAGGCCCCGGATCCCTCGTCGATGAGGCGGCGGCCGACGTCGGTGACTGAAGGGAGGCTATGGGTATGGGGTCTGCCGAGGTATTCCCAGCGGGGGATGCCTGCGTTGACGCTGGCCCCGGGGGGAAAGATAGGTCGACAATGACCCGCCTCTTGCCCGGGTTGGACTTGGGGTGGGTCATCATGGGGGAGACCTGGGTCCAGGGGGTGAAGGGGGGGACAGTGAAGGGGCCCGCGAGGGCGCCGAGGGCGAGCTCGGTGCGTATGAACTTGCGTATGTGGGGGGCCTACTCGGGGGCCTTGCGGTGGTTGGTGAAGGTAGGGCGGGGGGGTAGGAGCGGAGTAGTTCGGAGTGTCCTGTATGTGGGGGTCAACCACATCTGCAATCGGTTCGCTGAGGTCATGGTCAAGGGGGAGGGGCGGGGGCGGGGACGGGGGAGGAGGTGCGGCGGGGGTGGCGAAAGGGGCGGTGAATCGGTGAGGGGGAGGGGGGGCTGGGTGGAGGGGAGCCGGCGGGGAGGCCGGGAAGAGAAGTGAGGTAGGCGGTGTCGCCGGGGGAGGGTTGGGCGTGGCGGTGACGGCGGCGAGGTCGGTGGGTACGGTGGGGGAGGGCATCGTGTGTGTGGCCACTAGGCGGCAGGCCGGGGCGTCCCGGCTCGGGTCGCGGGCGGGCCGCTCCCGGGTTGGTGTGGGTGGTGTGGGTGGCGTGGGTGGCATGCGTAGCGTGGGTGGCGTGGGTGGCATGGGTGGCGTGTGTGACATGGGCGACCGCCGGCGCGGCGAGATCTGAGGCGCCGCCTGCAGACTGTGCAGGGTGTCGGGTGTCGTGGGGGTTGTCAGGGATGACAGGGCCGGCGGTTGGGCTGATTGATGCCATGTGTGCGTTGCCATTGAGGGCGGCGGGGGTCCTTTGGTGAGGGCGGCACACTGGCATGTGTGTGTTGCCACTTGTGTCGGCATCTTCACCGCAGGGGAGGGCGAGTGGGGGGGGTGAGGTTACCGGTGCAGGGCCGGGGACCGTTGGTCGTGGCGAGCTGGTTGGGGGAGGTGATTTAGGGGGGCGGGGGGGGGGGGGGGGGGGGGGGGGGGGGCAGCGTGTGTGGCTGGGGGGAGCCGGTTGAGACCTTCCGGGCCGGGCGGGAGGGCACGGCGGATCAAAAATCCACTCAGGTGGCAGGGGTCGCGCGCTCACGGCCCCGTTTGCTAAGGCAGACCGCCTCGGAGTGGATGGTTAGGATCTTTCTAACGTTCGCGCAGTAGGCGCATGCGTGGCGCTGCTTGGCGCCTCCCTCACCATGGGTCTCACCCGCCCCTGCCCGGTCGCTGGCCACCGGGTCCCGGTTCCAGGAGGGGCAGGGGGTGCTGTGGGCCTCCCGGCTGTAGGGGATGCGTGTGTCGGCCTGGGATCGGGGCTGGGTCCTGGGGCGGGCCAGGTCGGCGGGGCGGGTGGTGGTGGATGAGGAGGCTAGGGATCCAGAGGGCGTAGTCAGGGCCTCCATCCTAAGCATGTTAATGGCGATGGGGTCCTGCCATCCGTGGGGCAGCCTACCATCCACGATCCATGTAAAAATGGTCTCGGAGTACTGGCGGACGGTAGGCCAAGGATGCACGAGGTTGTCGCGGTGTATGGTGAGGGCGTGGTGGTTGAGCCCCGGGAGAGAGTGGGCGGGGAAGGCGGGGTGAGCCTCCAGCATGCGAAGGGCGAGGGTGTATTCATCCTTAGTGGCCTTGCCCCTTTTCACCGCCTTCCTCTCCACCCCTCTCTCGATTAAGTCACATGGAAAAATATATTGGGGCGAGATACCTTTTCGGCGCCCCGCGTGCTGAGTCTCGGCCGAGGCGAGGATGTCCCTGATGGCGTCGGCCACGGATGTGGCGGTGTGAGCCTCCGGGTCGTGGTAGTGCAGTGGAGGCGGGGCGAGTCCTGAGGCTGGGGGTGGCGGTTGAGATGCGGGGCAGCTCCTCGCGAACATCTGGTACTGGGGGTGGATCGCCCCGGAGCCGCTGGCTGCGGCGGCGGGGGAGGGAACGCCCCTCCGACTACGTGGGCGTGGGGCGCTGGCATGGGAACGGTGGCGGTGTAGGCCTGGTGAGGCGTCGCGGGGGCGGCCGGTGCAGAGGTCGGAGGTGTGTCATGACAGTTCATGGCGTCCAACCTGGATGTGAGGCGCTCCAGGGCCTTCACGGTCTCACGCATAGTGACCTCCACCGTGTGCACCCACTCGGCTGTGGGCGGCTGTGGGCTCCCGGAGGCGAGAAAGGTGATGAGGAGGGGGGCGAGCTGACCTCCGAGGCTCTCTGTGCCTCCCTCCGTGCGGCGCGTCGGCCCCGACCCTTTCCTGAAGGCATAGTGGATGTGTCGACCGGGATGTGTCGACCGGGATACGGAGTGTGTAGGCCCGGGATGCTGTGTCGGCTGGGAGAGATAGTGTGTAGCCCCGTGTAGAGCCGTGTGTAGAGCCGTGTGTAGAGCCAAAGAAAAATAGCGTAGATAGGCAGCGTGTGGGAGGAGGGAGGCGAGTGGCTTGAAGCAGCCAGGCGGGCGGCTTATAAGGGGAAGAAGCGCGGGAGATTATGTAAGGAGCAACGGTCGGAGAGGAGAGATGAGGGAGGGGGGGGGGGGATCTCCTTCCCTCTCTCGCATCAACCGCAATGCAAGCATTACAACCAATGTGAACATCAGCCTGTAAAGTGACTGATTGTGTTGTGGGGAATTGCATCTTTCTTAGCTCAAAATGCTTAATTATGAGTAGCTGTCTCTTAAATACATTCATTATATCATTATGGTAGTATTATTTCTATTGCATACATGTATACAAGCATGTTTGTGACAAATTGTTTTGTATTTCTATTATTTTATAAATAAAATCGAAGTTTTGCACTGCACGTATCGGCAAACTCAATGGCTGTGGACATTTGTTTTGCTGTCGATGCCGTTATCAGCGCATGTGCAGTCGGAATTAAGAACTCGTCTATTCAGGGCGCGACAACATTGTAGCCAACGACGCTCTCCCCTGGTGCCACCTTCTGGGTAATCGTTAGCTTTGACACTACCGCGCCATCTATCGGTTTTCCCTGTCTGCACAACATGGCTGAATGAGTTAGAGCGTCCATCTCCCGTGTTGGTAGATCATGGGGTCGTGGGTTCAAACCCTGATCGAGTCAAACCAATAACTTAAAAATTGATACTTGTCGCTTCCTAGCCAGGTGCTCGGCATTATACTATATTAGGATAGGGCAAGGAGCAGTGAAATGAGGAAGACCAATCGTCCGCAATTGAAATTTCCCCTGCTTAAACAACTAATGTATCAACAACATAAAGCAACAAAAAAGGCAGCTGAATCCACGTGGTGTGTGGAGCTGTTCCGCCGTTCTCAGCCACACTACCCACCCATCTGTTTGTTATAAAAATGGCTAGGGTTAAGCATCCTAATAGCCAACAATATAAAGACTCGATTAACAGAACTAAGACAATATGTATCGCTGATATATTCTACCATTACTAATGAAGCAAACTTAATTACTACTTTAATAAGTCTGTTTTCACGTGTAGCCTACTGAATTATTTCTCCTTTATTTTTACAGACATTTGCCAAAATCGCCAACACTAAGTCACTGGAGGGAGACGCCATCCTAACGAAGGACACCTTCGGAAACTTCCTTGAGTTGGTTTTGAAGAGGCCAGAGATCCAGCAAATCTACGAAAGGTCAGTGGTGCAGGAGAGATGCTTGTTAGGGGACAGAGAGGTCATCCAAAGTTTTCAACATTTTTTTTTTCTTGAAGATTTATACTGCCTGTCATGGATAACTCTGACTAGACTTGTTTTCACCATTAGACAGTTTGGCGATAGAAAGCCCGAGCCTACACTTTTACCGACCCAAGGGATTTTTAACCTCCCACACCACATAGGCATGGTATGAGAGCAACTGGCCTTTGATGACGCTCTAAGTTATCCACAGCCGTCGAAATCCAAATAGGCAGAGGTGGGGGCACGGGGAATTGAACCACCGACCCTCAGATTAGGAGTCTGACCAGAAAAAAAGTCAGACACTCTAACCACTCCGCCACAGAGAACATTTTCACACAGTACAAAGTTGTACTAGATCCCCAAATCTCAACCATTTCCCTCCCCCCCCCCCACCCCTCCCCCAAATATTATACATATATATTTATTCTGTATCATTCACTGACAAAAATATCAACATTTAAAGTTGCTTAGTCCGATGGTTTTGAGTTTCTGTCATTTTTCTAAGACAGATATATATTAGATTGATCATTATTATCTACTCTACCTTAGTTTAAAGTAGCTTTTAATTTAAATGGCTAAGTTTTGAGATATTTGAAGTGCAACCATGCAAATTTAATTTAGGCAAATGCACCAAAACTCTGATACCACAGGCTTCTGTAGTAACAGGCTATATTAAATTGTCTCAGTATTCCCTTCTATGCAGAAATAAATGTTCAATAAGTGCATCATTATCTAAGGTAGATATGGATAATCAAATCTAAATAATTGTTTTGGTTTTGAAAATTTGATATTACATCAGACTATGCAGCTTTAAGTGTTTAAAGCTGCATAGTCTGGTCAAATATCAAATTTTCAAAACAAAACCAATTATCTAGTTTTGATTTTACATATCTAACTTCGATACTGATGCACTTATTAAGCATTTGTTTTTGCGAAGAAGGCAATATTGCCATGTTTGCACTCAAAATATCTCAAAAGTTTACCATTTAAAATAAAAGTAACTTTGAACTAATGTAAAGTAGATACTAGTGGGCGATCTAATATATTTATCTCAGAAAAAATACAGAAATTCAAAACCACTGGACTATGCAACTTCAATTAAACCATTAAAATGATACAAGACTGACCTCCACGGGTATAATTTGTATTGTAACCGAGAACATATTGAAATGTGCTTTACCAACAGGTAGGACTATGTATAATTGTGTCTTTCATTGTTTTATCGGACAGAGATCAGCAATCTTGTATAATAAATTGCTGCTTTGGTGTTGATTAATATGTAGGTTACTCTACAAGAAAAGAAGCGAGGTAGCATTGACCCCACAGAGGTTGAAAGAATTCCTAGCCGAAGAACAGAAGGTATGGTGCTTTTCATTCATAATAATTGCTATTATTCGCATACTTTTTCTCTTCCCTTCCTATCCTGGTGCTCGGCATTATTAGGATAGGGCAAGGACTGGTTGGCTCAGTGTCAGGATAATGTGACTGAGTGGGATATCAGGTCAAGGATCACGTGACCATACTAACAACCTACTTACTCAAACTACTTTATATAGTCAAAAACACACCCGAGGTATTACCCTTTTAAGCAGAACCCTACAAGCTAACCACACTCTATCTAACACAATAAACGAACCAAACAAACCATTCTACTAACATTCCAGCTCAAAATGTTATCTCCAACAACATGATAATTATGCAATTCAGAACACAGTAGGCATACAAACCTATGAAGGGAAACTATGCACCTAAAGGCCCTGTCACATTACGGCGTATGGCGGGAGCGTATTGAAAACCTACGTAGGTCCTGCGCGTGCTGGCCTATGATGACATTTGGAACCTACGAGGAGCGTACGAGGAGCGTATGGGAGCGTATGGGAGCGTGCTGTGAAATTTTTTGACAGTATGGGCCATACGCCCTCATAGGTCGGGTTTTTTTTAGCATGCACAAACAAATTTGGACGGACGGATTTATGAAAGCGTATGGCGGCGTATGCCTCATACGCTTCACATACGCCAGCATCTGGCGGCATCTGGCGGCGTATGAGTAGCGTATGAGTAGCGTATGCGTAGCGTATGAGTAGCGTATACGGCGTATGCCGACGTATATGACGTAACGCGCTTACGCCGCCATACGCTCCCACAAAAAACCCTAATGTGACAGCCCCTTAACCACTCCATAATCTAAAGGTCTAATCAATACACATGTATGTATCTAAGTATGTATGAATACAACATATAACTACTATTTTTATATTTGAATTGTCAAACTATACCATTTCTAAGTCTTGGAATGATTAATATTGTTATATCAGCTGACTTGCGCTAGCTGCTGATGACAATATCAGACTACATATACATATATTGTAAATAACTGTATTGTCACATGGCTGGAAGACCAGTGACACGGCGCTGACTTTATTCAATGAATAAACTACATTTACAACAACACCAACTGCCACAAGCGAAATGGGTTTGCAAACTCATTTGGTCATCTGGAGTTATAATCTGGTATGACTTGTTTCATCTATTTGTGGTCTGTCAGACATATTAATTATACGCGATGCTCACCTCATATTATACATTGGCCTCAATGCTTGCAGGAAGTCGTACCATTCAACCAATGCAAGGATTGGATTTCGCAATGGGAGTCTATCATTCCATTCAATAGTTTTTCATCTGTCGGTAAGTGAGGGTTTATTTATATGCAATTTTACATGTTATTCGTAACATGGGTAATTCCCAGTGAGATGGGGAGTAACTCGGTAGCCCTTACGTTGTTTCAATGGACAGTTTATGCTGCCACCTGTCGTCAACTATGTTAGTCTTCTCCGCTCCACTCAAACTGTGTTGCCACCTAGGGGCTATTTCCTCCTGGTGTCACGCCACTGCCGATTCATTCAAATCACTCACAGCCTGGATATGAAACCATGAGGTCAAGCCTTTTTTTTACTGCCACCCACCCCACAACTTTAGAAGGGGACGGTCGATCTGATATTCGAGGGTTGAGTGCCTGTGTGTTTGTATTTGTGTGTAATTTGTATTGCTGGAAATAAAAGAGCACTATATGCCACTTCCTGTCTCATCGTGAATTAAGCCAAATCACTTATATTTTACACAGTGACAGTTGTTTGTGATGAAGACCATTAACATCCACAATCTGCGGGTGTTCTTTTCATTAGCACTAGAATTTGCTAGTAATTTACGAAGGCGGAGGCGGAATGGGTTAAATCGGTCTTTATTGAACGTAGAACATTGGTATCGTTCACAGGTCATTACAGGTCAATTGGTCATTTCAGTATCTCTCCTCCCCAGAGTCATTTCTTGCAGTGTCCTTGTTGTTGATGGGCCAGGCTCGAACCCTCAACCCTTCCCCTTGTACCTTATTTCCAGGTGTGGGTGGGTGGGCGAAGAAAGTATGGAGGTGGTCCGTGTAGATCAGCAGCGGCGGTGGAAGTGAGACCGTGGGGGATTGTTTGAGTTTGAATCTTGGTCATGTGACCTAGTTTTGGTGGGAAGGGTGCACCCGGGTCTCCAGGGCTGGCGTGCTGGTTCGGAGAGTTGCCACAAGGTGGCTCCACCGGAGCGTGCGCAGCGGCTGCTTGTTAGTTCATGAGGTTATGGTAGGTGGCGCCAATGGTGCTAAAGTTAACCGGTCGGCGAGATACCCGCGCCTCCACCCGTAAATTACCCATGTTACGAATAAAATGCATAATTAAAGTTCCATAGTCCGACGGCTTTGATTTTCTGTCATTGTCATTGTCTGAGATAAATATAGTAGATTGATCGTTATATACTCTTGTCGTGTAGGTTTTACCTTATTCCTCATGTGAGATGAGTTATATACTCTTGTCTTGTAGGTTTTACCTTATTCCTCATGTGAGATGAGTTATATACTCTTGTCTTGTAGGTTTTACCTCATTCCTCCTGTCAAATGACCAGGCAGTGCGCAATAGAATATGTCAGACGGTCTACCAGGACATGACCCAACCGCTCTCACATTACTTCATAGCCACATCACACAATACGTACGTACACAAGCCACCAAAAATAGCCATACCGAGGCTATGTGAATCTACTAAAACAATTTCCAAATTTTCAATATTTTCATTATAATACAAAGTAGATGTCGGTGAGGGGGCGTCAATCAAGTATGACTTATATCATTTAATAAAATGTTGATATTTGATATTCTTGTCTTTATGTTTTGTATTAAAATGTTGATGTATGCTACTTTAGGGTTGTTTTACATCTAAGGTCATATCAGGACGGGTACCAACTTGTGACAGTGTGTGCTCATGGTGACTTTATAGTGCTGTCCCACTGGGAGACCAGGCTGCCAGCACCATATCCCACTTAGTCACATTATCCTGACACTGAGCCAATCGGTCCTTGCCCTATCCTAATAATGCTGAGCGCCTGGCTACGAAGCGACAAGTAACAATTGTTATGTCATTGGTTTGACTCAACCAGGGTTTGAACCGACGATCCGATATGTTCGGATCCCCCGATCTCCCAAATCAGGAGGCGGATGCTCAACTCATTCAGCCATCCCGTCTGGTCGCTACTTTAGGAGGGGAGGGGTTCTGGGAAAAGTAGTATGCTTTGTACGAAAAACAATAATGGCCTCTAACATTACTGATCATTACTCCCAATCACATCCGTCCTCTTTCAAACATGATTGATTACTGATGATTTAACGATGTGACGGCAGCAAGGGTCATATTCACGGGGACAATTTAATGGTATTTGAGCCTGTCTCAAAAGGTGCTACCTCCTCGTTTTTTTGTCGATAGTAACGATTGACACAAAACAGCACAGAAACGGTTACATTGAAACCACAAGGACATTTGCTTCAAATCAATACGTATTCTATTGGGATTAATAAACACCATGTAAAAAACAAATCAGTTTATCCTGAGCAAATGGACAAGTAGATAGTGTGTTGATCGTTGCTATGGACAAAGTTTTGTCCCATTTTGCTTAGTACCTTTTGAGACAGTCTCATTTATTCTGTCAGCTTTCGTTAATCACATGTTATGCCTCCATGAAAATTTACACAAACATTCTTTCGAACAAGAGTTAGCATATCTATGTCAGGAATATAATGTACTGAAATGTCTTTCGTGCATCAGTCTTTATGTCACAACTCAAAATATTAATGTGGTGAGTGGTACTGACACATTTAATCATAAAAATACATGATCAGGCATATACGATGCTATTAGTGGGTCTATATAATGATTTCAAATGGATTGAAACGGAAGGCTGAGTCCTATTTGAAATCACTCCACCAGTCTGTCCACAAGGACCATGACAATACCTATGCATATGCACAATAATGTCATTCTGTTGTTATACAGATTTGCTATTTTTGCTATTTCGCTATTCGTTAGGGAACTGCATTCATGTAGCTTCATATTGCATCATCAAAGGCATTATTCCAAGCAAAGGACATGCTGCTAAAAATAATAACTTGCGCAATGAAGTGTCTGAGAATGTCTTCATTTTATAATTGCAACGAGTAGGAAATGATATGAAAATATCAAAACCTGACTGAAGAACTCCAGAATAATTATTGAGAGTTTGTGTCCGCCCTCTATCCTGTGTACTGTAGTTGAAAGTGGGAAGAAAACAAGGTGGATAAAGGAAGAGGTGGGACGACAACATCAGGGAATGGATAGGCCTGGAGTTTGGCAAGTCCCAGAGGGCCGCTCTGGAGAAGCACCGGGAACGCTGGAGAGAACTAGGTAAGTGGTAGCACAATGTGCTAGCGTGGTGGTAGCCTCACGTGAAGTTATTTATAGTTTGGAATCCTGATTCGACATATGAATAACGCCTCAATGACGTGGAGCATTATAACGGTTCATTTGGGTTATTTGATTAAATTCCTATTGCGTATGTAAATCTGTCAATATGATCGCATGAATAGATTTGGTGTAATTCATGCCACGATAGGCGGCAGTGCGGCATGTTAGTTGACGCTTGACAGTATGGATATCGACGTCGATGCGGCGGCGGCGATTGTTTACTTACTTCGTCGATCGACATATAATAACGCCGCCATGCGGCGGGAGCGTTATAACGGTTCGACTTAGGTTATTGTTAAATTCACTATTACGTATGTAAATCTGTTAAATGATAGCATGAATAGATTGGCTCTATATATGGCGGCTGCCACACTAACCGCGCGGCTGCTGTTAAACTGATTGAAACTCGATAGCTTAGCTAGGTACGGTCAGGGCTGCGCGGCACGTTGGGCATAGGATTTCCACAGTAGCATATCGAGCTAGCCAACCGCAGTCGGCCTATCAGATTGGGCATACGGCCCTGAGTTTGGCAAGTCCCAGAGGGCAGTGAAGAACAGGGAAAACTGGAGAAACCTGGTTGTAAAGTGATATGCGGTGCCTTAGCAATCTTTGCGGTTAAGCGACTGATGATAGTGATGATGACTGTAGACATGTCAAGTCTGACTCTTTGATCTAGATACCTGACAAAGGATCAACTAAAGGGGAAAAGCAGTGTAGACGCATACACAAGTGCCTTCAAAAGGGGGTGCAGATGTGTTGAATGTAAGTATGGGCAACAATGATACCCTCAGTCACTTAAAGTTGCATAGTCCGATGCTTTTGAGTTTCTGCTATTTTCTGAGATAAATATATTATACTAATCGGTATAATCTACTTTACGTTAGTTTGAAGTAACTTTAATTTTAAATGGCTAAGTTTGGAGATATCTGACATCAAAACATGCCAAAATAATTTTGGCAAGCACACTAAAACTCTGACACCATAGACTTCAGTAGTAACGGGTTCTATTAATTGACTTATTATGGCATTCTATGCAGCAACAAATGTTTAATAAGTGCACCAGTGTCTAAGTTGAATATGTAGAATCAAATCTTTTGGTTTTGAAAATTTGATGTTTTCATCGGACTTTGCAACTTTAAGTTAAATACCACATTTTCCTTAGGCATGCAAACCCCACTGCTCTGCGCCACACCGGTCACGGTGACTGAATCGTTATTGCAGTGTTACGTCCTGGCAACATCTAAGGTCATATCAGGACGAGTACCGATTTGTCACAGTGCGCACTCATGGTGACTATATAGTGTTGCCCCACTGTGAAATTAGGCCACTGGTACCATGAACCGATATCACACTCAGTCACATTATCCTGACATTGAGCTAACCAGTCCTTCCTCTATCCTATTAATGCCGAGCGCCAGGTATTGGTTTGACTCGACCGGGAACCAAACTCCCGAACTCCCGCACGCGAGGCCCACGCTCTACCGGTTGTCTCTGCAAGCGTTGTTACTAACGGCCGATGACGTCATTTCCGTTTGCAGTGGACTGCTGGGACGGGCCCAACAACGAACCAATCATCTATCACGGCCACACTCTGACGTCAAAGATCCTCTTCAAGGACGTCATCACGGCCATCCGTGACAGCGCGTTTGCCGTGTCACAGTACGTCATCTGCGTAGTGTTCGAAAACTAGGTCAATTGGACACACTATAAATATATGTAGAAGCTAATCAGGGTCATAGGCTGACTAAAATGTTAAGGTATTCACTAGTGCTATGGAATGATTTATGACTAGTAAACAAAGCATGAAGATGTTCATAACTGATCTATATAATTTTATATTGATTTTTTGTTTTTTTGGTATTTACTATATATATGTATTTATGTTATCTAGATATTTATATATGGGTCAGGATCACGAAAAGAGGCCAATTGGTGGTCAATGTCGGCGTCGAGCTTGGATATCGGCGTCGATCGGTATAATTATAATTTAGAATTGACATAGGTGTTGGAAAGTCTTTAAATTTATCCTGAATGTAAAGGTCGAGAAAGTACAAGAACCTGAATTGTTTTTAGGATAATATAATATAAAACAAAGAAATGTACTAGTCTTTAAGAATTGCGACGCCGATATCTGTTAAAGTTGTTGGCATCGATGATTGGATGTCGGCGTCGATCAGGATAATTATGATTTAGCATTGACAGAGGTGTTGGAAAGTCTTTAAATTTATCCTGAATGTAAAGGTCGAGAAAATAAAACAACTTGATTTGTTTCTAGGATAATTCAATATGAAACAAAGAAATGCACTACACTTTTAAGAATTACGATGCCGACATCTTCACTTGACCACCGATTGGCCCGTTTTCGTGAGGCTGACTCATATACATCTATATATATATATGTATAAATACATGCATCCATATAAATATATACATATATATAAATATCTAGATAGAATATGAATAATTATATATAATAAATACAAATATATAAAAATATATATCAATATATATATCAATATATAATTATATAGATCAGTTATAACCATCTAAATATATATAAATATATATGTTTTCATTTGTATATATATATTTATATATACATTTGTAAATAGTTTTATATATTTATATATATTTATGTAGGCAGAAGGAAGGCAACAAGCGATGCAGTATGGTCGATATAATTTATTATTCAGTCAATGTAACGGGTAATAAGCAACATGGGTAATAATTGATAACAGTGAATATATAGTAGTAAGATATCATCAGTTGACAATAGTGTCGTGGGGGTGATGAAAATGGGAAATATTTCACCTAGAGTGGGACTCGAACCCACATCTCTTTGCATTCTGGGCCAGTGTGCTAACCATTACACCACCTAGGCTCCCTGATATCAGCACACTACCCACGCCTACCTGTCTATGTTGTTACTTGCCTGAGAGGTCAGTGCAGACTACTACACTCGTCCCCCTAGAATTGTAAGTCTTTTAATGCTTATAATTACATACATACAGGCAATGCACTAACACATACATAGGGTAGGTTCAACAACCATACAGCATGTAGCTTGTACAGGATCATGGTCACGGCAACCAGTGTTGTTGGGGTGATGAAAATGGGAAATATTGCATCTAAAGCAGGACTCGAACCCACATCTCTTTGCATACTGGGCCAGTGTGCTAACCATTACACCACTTAGGCTCCCTGATATCACCACACTACCCCTGCCTACCTGTATATGTGGTTACTTGCCTGAGAGGTCCGTGCAGACTACTACAATAGTAACAGGTAACATGGCTAATAATTATTAACAGTGAATATATAGTAGTAAGATATCATCAGTTGACAATAGGCAATATCAACAATAGCGAGTCAGTAGTAGATCAGCGGGCTGTATACAAGCTATATATAACATATATAAAAATTATATTAAAATATTTACAAATATATATATAAATATATATATATAAATATATATATACAAATATATATATATTTATATATATAACACGAAGATAAGATTGAAACCTTGCATTTCAATTCTGTTTTCTTCAAAACCATCGGACCTTTGCAACTTTAATCCCTTTGGAAGTGATGGAAATCCACGTCTGTTGTATCTTGCAACTTACATTTTTTCTCTCACACCTCTTAGTGTAAATTGACACCTATTGTATAAAAAACAGTTGTGTTCACTCGGCAGGTACCCGGTGATTCTGTCCTTCGAGAACCACTGTCACCTGGAGCAACAGAAAGTAATGGCTAACCACCTCATGACCATCCTTGGAGGTATCCTTGACCTAATTACTGAATGAAGTATATATCAGTTGTATATCATACAGCAGATAGGGCTCTATGATCACCGCCCCTCCAACCCACCCCCACCCCCACAAAAAAGGCTGACCAATACTTGAACAATATGAGATGGTATAATATTTAAACAACAAATTAAAAATAGACTTCAAATCTTCCCTCAACCTCTCCCCAGTCCCCCCCCCCCCCAATTGTTTATAATAAAACCACAACAGAACCATCTACACAAAAACCAATACTGTTGCATTACTCCTCTGCAGTACCATTCTTACTTTAACCTACATGTTACTTGAAAATATGGTTACCATGAAAGTTTGGTCACCATGAGGCATGTGGTTATATGCACAAAGGAAGTGTTTTAGAATAGGGTCCATATTCCACTATTTTCTGCTATGTCAGCTAAAGCTGCAATACGGATTCTTGAGTCGCAGCTTCAGTCCATCCTGATGGACCAGCGAAAAGTTCTGTGAATACCCGCATTGTACACAATTGATAGATAAATAGATATCTTATACAGTGCGAAGGCAAAACTTTGCTTGTTCTTTCTCGGTAATATCAGTCAAAAACATCTGTAGATGCCTTATATTCATAGAGATGGGGATGATTCACACAATGTTTATCCAGCCTGCTTTTAAATGTGTTAATTGACGGTGCTGTCACTATATCCTGTGGAAGAGAATTCCAATCATTCACTATTCTTTGTGTAAGAAGAAATGACCTCTTATCCTCTTGTTTACTCTTATTTTATTGATCTTAAACTGATGGCCATGAGTTTATGACTGTCCTGCAATGGGTAGCATGTCTCTCCAGAATGTATCATAGGACCTTATGCATATATTTATTTACCTGTATCATGTCGCCACGTAGTTTCCTGAATTTGAAGGCAGGCAGATAAATACATAAAATAAAACAAAACTAACACAGGGTTAAGGCCTACAAAACCAGTAGTCGATAAGTACTGCTTTACTTCAATAATATCCTATTTTATTAACCTTGACCCGAGATAAGACATGCTTTACACAAAGCCAGTTCCTGAGAATGAGGAGCAGCTTCCATCCCCAGAGGATCTCCGCGGTTACGTCATTGTGAAGGTGAACCATGCATGCATTCATAATACCACTATATGTATATATAGTCTATATGTCTATATGCAGTCAATATGTAGTCTATATATAGTCTACATATATAGTATGTGTAGTCTATATGTAGTCTATTTGTAGTTTACATCTAGTCTATATGTAGTCTATTAGTAGTATGTACGTAGTCTATTTGTAGTATATGAGCCTGTTTCAAAAGGTGACAACTCTTTTTTTGTTGGTCCATTGTAACGATTGACACAAAACAGCACTGAAACGGTTACACTGAAAACACAAGGACATTTGCTTCAAATCAATATGTATTCTATTGGGATTATGAAACACCATGTAAAAAACAAATCAGTTTATCCTGAGCAAATAAATGCATAAGTAGATAGTGTGTTGATCATTACTATGGACAAAGTTTTGTCCCATATTGCTCAACACCTTTTGAGACAGTCTCATATATGTAGTATATATGTATGTACATAGTCTATATATAGTCCATATGTAGTCTATGTGTAGTCTATATGTAGTCTATGTGTAGTCTATATGTAGTCTATTTTTAGTCTATTTGCAATATATATCTAGTCTATCTGTAGTCTATTCTCAGTATATATGTAGTCTATATGTAGTTTATACATAGTCTATATATACTATTATATAGTCCATAGAGAGTCTATATATAGGTTATTTATAGTTATATGTAGTCAATACGTGGTTTATTTGTAGTAGATGTGTCGTATATATATAATATCTATGTAGTCTATATATAGTCTATATATAGGCTAAATGTAGTTTATGTATAGTCAGGAAGAGTTCGGGCGCAAAATCACATAAACGCCAATCCAAAAATGGAGCTAAAATTGGAATCAAACCTACAAAAATCAAATTCTTTATATTCCTACTTTTTGTTCATTGCTCTATAACCATATGACTATAGGAAAAGTGGAATTAGTGATAATTAAAATCATTGTCAAGTAAAGATCTTTTATTTTAACCACAATTTAGGATTGGTGTTTACGTGGTTTTCCACCTGAACTCTTCTAGTCTATAATTTGTCATAAATATCCTATCTAGTATATACAAATTTGTATATCATTATATACAATATATTAAAGTTCAATATAATCAAATATTTATATATATAATTTATGACATATTATACATTCCCTTATAATATATATTCTATATAGGAGATATCTAGAACAGATATAGCATATATAGAATATATATAGGATACATCAAATATATATAGGATATATAGAATATATATATAACTCTCCTCTTCCTTAAATCATTCAAACCTGTTAAGACTCAGGCTTTCAATATTGCTTCTTCCAGTAAACGACATTTATTTTAGACTATTTTATCAATGTTAATGGCCGGAACACCAGTGCCTCGGTTTCCTGAAAAAAATATATACCTTCATTCTCTCAATAAAAATGATCATTTACACCAACAACAAACATCTAAGAAAAGCCTCAACAACTGGCGTGTTTGATTGACAACAGGCGAAGAAGTTGCAGGCAGGCGCTTTGAACGAAGAAGACTATGATGTGGACGAGGACGACTACGACGAGGAGTCGTATGATGAGTCTGACAGTGAGGAAGGAGATGAGAAGACAGCGAGCGACAAGAATGAGGGAAAGAGCGAAAAGAAGCAGCTCAAGAACACACTGGACAGACAGCGAGGTTCTCTTTCCATCGACGAAGAGGCAGAGAAGGTCAATGGCACCGGCAGGAATTTAGACGGGAAGGAGCAAAGTAAATTAATTAACCAGACAAGTTGTTTTTAAGGATACATTAATTCTCATCTGCATAAAAGTATTTGATTTCTTTAATTAGGATTTGTCAAAACTCCAATTGGGTTTGCTTGCATAGGCCCGCTTCTGGGTTACATTGTATAGACTAGACAGTTTAGACCATATTTCCATAAGAATATATGTATGCATATATGTACAGCTTCACCTGAAAGGATTGGTCTATGTGAAAGGTGGATTGGTCTAGCTGAAAGGTGGATTGGTCTAGCTGAAAGGTGGATGGGTCTAGATGAAAGGCTGGATTGGCCTAGATGAAAGGCTGGATTGGCCTAGATGAAAGCTGGATTGGTGCAACTGAAAGCTGGATTGGTCTAGGTGAAAGGTGGATTGGTCTAAGTGAAAGCTGGATTGGTCTAGCTGATTGGTCTAGCTGAAAGCTGGATTGGTCTAGATGAATGCTGGATTGGTCTAGCTGAAAGCTGGATTGGTCTAGGTGAAAGCTGGATTGGTCTAACTGAAAGCTGGATTGGTCTAGCTGAAAGCTGGATCGGTCCATCTGAATGCAGGATTGGTGCAGCTGAAAACTGGATTGGTCTAGTTGAAAGCTGGATTGGTCTAACTGAAAGCTGGATTGGTCTAACTGAAAGCTGGATTGGTCTAACTGAAAGCTGGATTGGTCTAGCTGAAAGCTGGATTGGTCTAACTGAAAGCTGGATTGGTCTAACTGAAAGCTGGATTGGTCTAACTGAAAGCTGGATTGGTCTAACTGAAAGCTGGATTGGTCTAGCTGAAAGCTGGATTGGTCTAACTGAAAGCTGGATTGGTCTAGGTGAAAGCTGGTTTGGTCTAAGTGAAAGGTGGATTGGTCTAGGTGAAAGCTGGATTGGTCTAACTGAATGCTGGATTGGTCTAGATGAAAGCTGGATTGGATTTGGTGAAAGCTGGATTAGTCTAGCTGAAGGCTGGATTGGTCTATGTGAAAGCTGGATTGGTCTAGGTGCAAGATGGATTGGTCTAGCTGAATGCTGGATTGGTGCAACTGAAAGCTGGATTGGTCTAGCTGAATGAAGAATTGGTCTAGCTGAAAACTGGATTGGTCTAGCTGAAAACTGGATTGGTCTAGCTGAAAGCTGGATTGGTCTAACTGAAAGCTGGATTGGTCTAACTGAAGGTTGGATTGGTGGTTGTATACGGTGCAAACGAGACTTACTTATTCAGTTTCAGGTATATAAATTAATTTGTTCCTAAGTGATACATTTCTAACTTTCCAACTTCGACAATATTTTTCTTTTTTTTTCTCTTTCTTTCTTTCTTTCTTTCTTTCATTTACAAATGTTGCCTATTTACCGTGGGTTATTTGCTTCTCTGTGCAGTGAATGAGAGTCACACAAACGGCGAAGAGGAGCAGATTACTACTTCCGGTTCCGGTTCCGGTAAGGACGCTCCGCCAATGGAGAGGGCAGGATCGACGAGGTCGCTCAGCAACAAGCTCGGCTCATACATACGGAGGGACTCAATGAAGGCCAAGACCAAGAAGGAGAAGGTATGCGAACTAACACCAATAAGGAAACCATCGAGCGCCAAGGATAGTTGGTTGTTGGAATTTTACATCCTGGCAACATTTAAGGTCATATCATGATGGGTACCGACTTGTGACAGTATGCACTCATGGTGCCTTTATAGTGCTTCCGCAATGGGAGACCAGGTCACCAGCAACATGACCTGGTATTCCACTCAGTCGCATTATCCTGGCACTGAGCCAAGCAGTCCTTGCCCTATCCTAATAATGCTGAGGGCCTGGTTAGGAAGCAACAAGTATAAATGTTTAAGTCATTGGTTTGACTCGACCAGGGTTCGAACCCATGGGTTCGAATCCCATGATCTACCAAATCTCGCACTTAGGAGACAGCCGTGTTTTAATGCGCTTTAATTTCACTTGATATTTAAACTGTGCGTAATAATATATAAAGCTGTAATGTAAAACAGTTAGAAAGCTAGAACGACACCATTCAAGGAAAGAAAATATTATTGTATATAATATTGTCAATAAATACATAAGTAAAATTTTGAAGTATGACCATCTTTGTTACTTTTTTTTTGTTTGCTGGTCTATTAGTTGTTTTAAGCAGGGGAAATTTCAATCTTCCTCATTCCACTGCTCCTTGCCCTATCCTAATAATGCCGAGCGCCTGGCTAGGAAGCGACAAGTATCAATTTTTAAGTCATTGGTTTGACTCGACCAGGGTTTGAACCCACGACCCAATGATCTATGAAACACGGGAGATGGACGCTCTAACTCATTCGGCCATCCCATCTGGTTGATATATGTTTAGTTTGCCGCAAAATTAATTTACGTGGTTATGAATTTCGGTCATATTCATTGGACTATGTAGCTTTAAGAGAACCGTCTGTAACCGTTCCACTACCTTGATAGTTTACCTAGACATTCATGATCTCCATGTATACTTCACACTCCGCTGTTATCTCCCTCTTCCAGATGCCCAAGATAGCGCAGGAGTTATCTGACTTGGTCTTCTACTGTCAAGCAGTCCACTTCTCCAGCTTTGCAAAGTCGAAAGAGAATGGTGAGTTTGAGATACATGCAGGTTAGATTAAGGCTGCATAGTCCGATAAAACCATCAAATTTCACCAACCAAAGCAATTACTGTATCTAGATTGTATTCTACATGGCTAACTTAGGTACTGGTTCATTTAGTAAACATGTGTTGCCACACAGAAGAATATACTGAGGCAATTGAATATAACCTGTTACTGGAGAAGCCTATTGAGTTTTGGCATGCATACCAACATTAATTTTGAATGGTTGCACTTCAAATATCTCAAAAGTTAGCCATTTAAAATGAAATTTACTTCAAGCTAAAGTAAGGTAGATTATAATGATCAACCTAATATATTTATTTCAGAAAATGACAGAAACTTAAAACCATCAGACTATGCAACTTTAAAGATAACAAGATTCACTCCTATCCTAAGTAGTGGTGAATGACAGGCATTCCTAAATCCGAGCAAACACTGCTTTAGTAGGAACTAAATATAAATAAAATGTGGGAGGGGGTGGTTCCAGCCCACAGTGTTTACCGCTATTGGCGTAAAGTTGACAAAATTGGAGAGAATGAAAAATAACCCACCAAGATGGTGACAGGAGAAAGCTTTGGATGTTATGGTTATATGACACGAGTGTGTGTTCTACAAACTATGCTAGATGAAATAACTGTAAGGATTAAAGTTGCATAGTCCTTGTATGTATGTATGTATGTATGTATATATATATATATATATATAATATATATATACATATAGATATAGAGTACCATATACATCTAGATATATAAGGATATTATATATATATATTCACCCTGTACTCGCAGTACATGGGTGAATACCAGCCCTATATAAAAGCAGTCGAAAATACGGGGAAATGAAATGAGAGCCTAATTTCACAATCCAAGAAGCAACACTTATTCTTTATATATATATTCATATTTCCCTGCTACCTTTGAGTTGAAAAATATAATAAAACATACAGTTTAATAGAATTTAAAGGTGAAATCGATGGCGTTCTATGGCCGGCATCTTGTCTTTTTGCATTCTCTCCCATTTCACCAACTCTGTGGCGATATAAGTAATCATTTGATACTGGAGGCAGCCATTCTACTTCCTGTTCTATACTAAAGCTATTTTCGCCAGTATTTACACTACGTTGTCGATCACCCGTGCACTACAAGTACCGGGTGAATCTTTTATCTAGGCCTACTCTAGATAAAAGATTCACCCCATACTGCAGTAGCCTGAGTAGGGGTGAAGAACAACCCTATAGAAAAGCGGGGAAAATGTCGGGGAATGAAATGAGAACATACATTCTCCATCTAAGAGTAAGAAGAAAAATATATTCTTCATGTACCTGGATATATTTACCCTCAACTTTTGAACTGATTAGTAGATTAGTCCAGTTGATCAATGAACTTTTAAGTTTGAATTGACAGAGCACACATGTCAACATGGCAGCCATTCGCAGGAAGTTGATAGCTTCCTGTGTAATAATCCACTATTGGTCAGGAAACAGTCATTTTCATTGGCTGAGGTAGTCAGGTGGTACAACTAGTTCATTCAAACATGGAGAATTTACTGAATGAATTGTATCACTTCAAACTGACTCTGTGTTATTATGCCTTGATATTATATGATTTGAATACTCTGGGTTGTATATGTTGAGGGGAAAACATATACAATTAGATAATAGCTATTGGATGTTAATCAACAAAAGGTAGGAATGCCAAACTAACACTATCAACAGTGAGACACATTTTCTCGAGTTTTGACATAGGGTTGTAATTGACCTCTGAACAGAGTTAGAGCTGAATCTTTTATCTAGGCCTACTCTATATCATCTTTGAAAGTGAGCGATAATGAGGGCACTAAACGAAGCTAAGTTTGTTTGTTTGTTTTATGTCCTTGCAATGTCTAAGGTCATATCAGGATGGGTACCGACTTGTGACAGTGCACACTCATGGTGACTTTATAGTGCTGCCTCATTGAGAGACCAGGCCACCAGCACCATGAACTGATATCCCACTCAGTCACATTATCCTGACACTGAGCCAGCCAGTCCTTGCCCTATCCTAATAATGCCGAGCACCTGGCTATGAAGCGACAAGTATCAATTTTTAAGTTATTGGTTTGACCCCACGATCCCATGGTCTACCAACACGGGAGACGGACGCTCTAATTCATTCGGCCATCCCGTCTGGTCTACGAAGCTAAGTTATTCCGGAGGACCTTACCTAAAATCAAATCCACCATCAACTTTTATACTAAAAGCAACGCAGTGTGCACAGTGAAAGCCTTAAGCTAAGATTCCATATATGCGGTATGCGGCACGCGGTGTGCGGTATGAAATACCCATGTGATTTCCTGTATTTCTTGCCACAAATTTGTGAAGGAAAGTCAACGTTCCTGTTGTTTCCTACGGCAAATGGGGCAGCATTCGCATTCACATTCGCATTCGCACCAATTGGTCCACGGGTCGATCCACTTGACGCCTTCGCATTCACATTCGTATTCGCAATCGGACATATGGAAGCACTACTGTGCATTTACATGCTTTTCCATTTTTTGCCGCATATGCATTCGCATACCGCATACCGCATATCGCATACCACGTATGTAGAATCTTAGCTTTAAATGCCGTCTTTCCCTCCTGGTCCCTTCTTAAGTTGTTACATTCGTGCAGGTCGGCATTTCCAGATGTCGTCCTTCGGAGAAAAGAAGGCGTTGCGCTACACAAAGGAGGACCCGGTGTCGTTCGTGGGGTACACCCGTCACCAGTTGGCCCGCATCTACCCGGCCGGGTCCCGGGTCGACTCGTCCAACTATGACCCACAGCCGCTGTGGAATGTCGGCTGCCAGCTTGGTACGTCAGCACGGGTCCTAGTCACGTGGGCTTATGTGTGTGTGTGTGGGGGGGGCGTGTTTGTGTGTGTATTTGTGTGTGTGGGTGTGAGTGTTTTGTAAGTGTGTGCGTGTGTCTGTTCGTGAGTGTGTGTAGGTGTGTGTGATTGTGTGTGATTGTGTTTGACTTCTGAGTGTGTGTATGTGCGTGAGTGTGTGTTTGTGTATGAGTGTGTGTGAATGTGTGTGTGTGAGTGTGTGTGAGAGTGTGTGTGTAGGTGTGTGTTATTGTGTGTGATTGTGTTTGAGTGTGTGTATATGTATGTGTGAGTGTGTGTTTGTGTATGAGTGGGTGAGTGTGTGAGAGTGTGTGTGAGTGTGCATAGGTGTGTGTGAGTGTGTGTGAGTGTGTGTGAGTGTGTTGTGTATATGTGTGTGAGTGTGTGTTTGTGTATGAGTGTGTGGAGTGTGTGTGAGTGTGTGTTTGTGTGTGTAGGTGTGTTTTATTGTGTGTGATTGTGTTTGAGTATGTGTATCTGTGTGTGTTTGTGTATGAGTGTGTGAGTGTATGTGAGTGTGTGTGTTAGTGTGTGTTTGTGTGTGTAGGTGCGTGTTATTGTGTGTGATTGTGTTTGAGTGTGTGTATCTGTGTGTGTTTGGGTATGTGTTCATGAGTGTGTGTTTGTGAGTGTGTGTTTGTGTGTGTAGGTGTGTGTTATTGTGTGTGATTGTGTTTGAGTGTGAGTGTCTGTGTGTGTTTGGGTATGAGCGTGCGAGTGTGTGTGAGTGTATGTGTGAGTGTGTGTGTGTGGTTGTATGTGTATGTGTGTGTTATTGTGTGTGATTGTGTTTGAGTGTGTGTATATGTGTGTGTGTTTGTGTATGTCTGAGTGTGTGTGAGAGTGTGTGAGTGTGTGTTTGTGTGTGTCCGATTGTTTGTTTGGTAGGATGGTTGTGCAAGACCTAGATGACAGATTCATCCCTCCCTACTCAAAGCAAGGTTTAATGAAAACCATGTTTAAATGTGTCATAGTATTATTATTAATCACTTTTCTTTCTTTAGTGGCTCTCAACTACCAGACGTCTGATAAGGCGATGCAACTAAACCAGGGGCTTTTTGCTGACAACGGATTCAGCGGATATGTTCTCAAACCGGATTTCCTTCGACAAGGTAGGCCTACATTTAACAGTCATTGCTCACAGACACAGCTGACTCAGAGGCATGAGTGGGTTAATCAAGGCTTTTATTCGGGCGCTGCCCGCCCGGTGGCATGTACATTGGGCTGTGTATCATCGGGCAAGAAGCGAATGAGCGAAGGTCCCGATATCTTGGGAAAATGAAATGTGATGAGGGCATATGAGTCATGTGAATGATTTAACAAATGAGTAATCAATTATGTTAAAGTACAATAGCAATAGTTAATGATAAAAATATGAGATAACAGTAGAGGGTAAATTATCAGAAATGTGACATCTAAGTAGGTGTGATCTGTCAACTGTGTGGGTGTCAGTCGCTCATTAGATGGTATTCTTTATTTTTAAGTTTAAATGCTCGATTGGTTTTTGGTTTTGTTGATTGTTGTGGGCACAATCAACTGCAGGTGTGGGTGGGTGGGTAAAATTGGAGGTGGGAAGTGGTCAGTGCAGGCGTTTGGAGAAGACTGACCAGCTTCGGTGGCTCCGGAAGACCCCAGGATAGTGCCTGGCCATGATGGCTGGCAGGAGTTGTTATATAGGCTGGAGGGGGGAAGATGGCTTCCCCCCCTCTCCCCCCCCCCATCACTCACTCCCCCCACCACCACCACCACAGTAGTGACAGGGGGGGAGGGCTTCGGCCTTGAGCCTGCCATGTCCAGCAATGACACCGAATGAGCGACCTCGTTCATTCAAAACAATTGCAACTAAACAAAATTAAAATTTCTATCCCAATTCCTGCTTTTTTGTCATTTACATCATTCAATTCAGGCATACTGTGAATGCGTAATTGTCATATCAAACTGAATAAGCAGTGTCTGGAGAATATTCCCTCTTCTTCAAATTACGGGACGTGGTGGCCGATTCGGTAGAGCGCAGGATTCCTATGCGGGAGGTCGGGAGTTCGAATCCCAGCCGAGTCAAACTAATGACTTACAAAATTGTTACTTGTCGCTACATAGCCTGCCTGGCACTTTGTATTACTAGGATAGAGCTAGGGCCGATTAGCTCTCTATCAGGATAATGTGACTGGGTGGGATATCAGGTCATGATGCTAGTGCCTTGATTTTGGCAGCACTATAAATTCACCATGAGTACACACTGTCATGGTGCTGGTTGTTTGGTCTTGGCAGCACTATAAAGTCGCCATGAGTGTGCACTGCCACAAGTCAGTGCCCGCCCTGATATGACCTTAGATGTTGCTATGACATAAGGCTTCGGTCGTTCCAGAGGAACCAGCGGAGCTAGGAACACACATAATTCAACAACGCGGGACACGAATTGGTATATAGTGGGATTTTATTTAGATTTTCCTTTGTTGATGTTATTCTTGGTTACAGTCTTCGGATGTCATTCTGGTCAAGTGTCTGTTGTTTATCTTTGTACCACACGCTCAGCCTTGTCTGATATTAGATGGGTGGGTGGGATGGCTGAGAAAAGGGGGGAAGGCTTCAGTGGCCACGCAGCAGGTTTGGGCGCACTGGTCGGTGTGAGCTACTCAGGGCTCCGCCATTGGCCAGTGCTCGACCGATCCGCCAGGTGGCAGCATGTTGGAAGGTGGTGGTGTCGGTCGTAGTGTGTAGGTGGCGCCAGTGTCATGCACAATGTTGGCGGAAGCGTCATGGTAACGTATTATATTTTCAGAGGAAAGCACATTTGACGTACGAGGGCCTTTTGATGAAAAGAAAGTCCGATTCCTAATGATCCGAGTAAGTTACCATTAAAAGGTTAAAATAGTTGAATAGTTTTCACGATATGCCAGGTTTTTTTTTGCGATTGTTATATTTAAGGGAATATTTGCGAATGACAGAAACCATACCCTGAAGAAAGATCGCAGTTAGATAAATGCATATGTTTACAACAACAAGACATGAATGTTTCCACACACTTTCCTGTTAATTAAATAGGAATACTACATTTCCACTAATTTCATTTTCTAATTGTCCACTAGCTAGTAATTAATGACCAGATATTAAAATAATGCAAATACAGGACAGAATCTCTTTGCAAATGGTTTCCAGTTATTAAAATAATATATGAACAATACTTTCGCTCTGCCCGTCCTGATATGACCTTAGATGTTGCTAGGACGTAAAACAACAACAAACAAACAAACTTTCGCTCTGATCTCATTTTGTAATTGTCGTCTGTCATATAATCAATGGCAGGAGATCGAAATAAAATACAAATACATCACAATGTAATGTGCTTTTCTATGCCTTTTGATTGTTAAAATAAAATAGCAATATTGCATTTGCTCTAATTTCATTTTCTATTTTCCCCTGGCTGGTAATCAGTGATCAGAGATTGAAGTAAAATATGAATGCATGGAGCATGTTGGCGAGGCTAACATGCATAATTTGCGAAAGAGGCTGGTCTATTTCTGTCTTCCTTGCTCTCCACGTCTCTCTCTCCTGTCATTCTGCCCCTGCGCCTCTGCCTCTCCACTTCGCTTCCCCACCCTCTCCCACCCTCTTCCTGGGGGGGGGGGGGGTGAGTGCTGATTGACCTCGCCCCTCATCTCGATTGAACACTGCTGACGATTCAGGACTACCTGCAACTGATCGCCCCTGCCGGCACTCAGATTACTGGGTCCCTGTCACCCACTTGATTAGCCTGTCTACAGGTCCTGATTGTTATTTTCTATATTTAATCAATCTTTCAAATTTATATCTCATTTGGTAAATTGCGCACTCAGGCAGATGATCAGTTCTCTATTATTTTCTGGGGATTATAAATCAAATATAAATACTAGGTTGTCGTATTTGGTTAATTGTGGGCTCATGCAGATGATCAGTTCTATATAATTTTCTAGGGATTATAAATCAGATATAAATACTAGGTTGTCGTATTTGGTTAATTGCACGCTCTGGCAGGTGATCAGTTCTCTATCAATTTTCTAGGGATTATAAATAAGGCCAAATAAAAGTTTAATTGTTATCGTCCCTACCCATTACTGAAAAATCGCCCGCCCCTGATTTTTTTTAATTATGATTTCTTTTTAACTGATAAAAATGTATCGGGCTAGCTGCAATTAAATGTTCGTATCAATTGTTATGTCATTGGTTTGACTCAGCCAGGGTTCGAACCAAGGAGTTGGAATCCCACGACCTACCAGAACCGGGGGCATATGCTCAACTCATTCGGCTATCGCATCTGGTTATGTATTACGTCTGATGCGCGAGGAGGAAGAAAGAGGAAGGCGGGGGTGGAAATAAGGCGTTTATTTTGACGCCTCAACAAACAGAGCATACAAGTCATACAGGGATAAGCTCCAGGGAGCGACAGTAAAAAAGGGCTCATGAGGAGCAGAGTAAGTAAGATGAGGAGGAACTCCCGGTAAGGAGTGAAGAGGCTCAGAGGGAGCAAATATGTACAGAGTCAAATAGGAAGGTAGATAAGCTCATGAGGAGCGGATAATGAGTAAAGTCCGGGTGATTTAAATGTCGGTAGAGTGAGGGGGTGCCGAGGAGCCCTCCACCGCTGGAAGGGAAGGCTATAGAGAGAGTTGGGTGGGTGGGCGGAGGAAAAAGCAGGGAGCTGGAAGGCGGCAGGAGGGTGAGTGCCTGAGGGAGGCCGGCGGGCGGCCTTATAAGGGAAGGGGGGGGGCGGCGACAGCAGCTGAGGTGTGAATGCTGGCGGCCCGGGGGAGGGCGAGAGGTGGCGAGCAGCGGGCGTCGGGCGAGGCGCGAAGGCTGCGCGACAGGGGGGGGCGCGCCGCGCCATCGGCCGAGGTGAGGAGGCAGCGCGACACGGGGCGGGGGAGGGTCTCTTCCTCTCCTCGCATCAAACGTAATGCTTCGCATAACACCGATGCGCGAGGAGGAAGAAAGGAAGGCGGGGGTGGAAATAGGCGTTTATTTTGACGCCTCAACAACAGAGCATACAAGTCATACAGGATAGGCTCCGGGAGCGACAGTAAAAAAGGCTCATGAGGAGCAGAGTAATAAGATGAGGAGGAACTCCGGGAGGGAGTGAGAGGCTCAGAGGGAGCAAATATGTACAGAGTCAAATAGGAAGGTAGATAAGCTCATGAGGAGCGGATAATAAGTAAAGTCCGGGTGATTAAATGTGGTAGAGTGAGGGGGTGCCGAGGAGCCCTCCACCAAACGGCGGAGAGGGCTCGAGGGGCGCCGAGGGCGCGAGGCGGGGCACGTAGCGTGGACGCCGCGGAGGTCCAGGTACCTTGCGCCATGATCTCGGAGAGGGGAACCCGGCGCGCTGGCAGGCCTGGGCGGCGCCGCGGCGGAGGCTGTGGAGAGTGAACGCCTCGGGCGCCGGACCCCTATGGCCGAGAGGCCCCTCGGAGCAGCGCGGTGAGGAGCGCGGGTCGAGGGGCCGCCGGAGGGCATGATGAAGGCGGGGCGTCGGGGGCAGCAGGGCAGAGGGCGACGGCTCCGTGCCAAGCCGCTACGGGACAGAGGGCGGAGCCCGGGATGGCAGGTACGAAGAGGGCGACCGCGCCCGAGGGGCTGGAGATGGTTTTGGAACTTCTGATCCGGAGGCGAAGCCCTCCGGGCGCGGCGCGGACGTCGTCACGGGTGAGGGTGTGGGGGCCGCCCCACCCCTCGGGACTCGGGGCCAGGAGGTTGGACTGCCGCAGCATCCCGAAGTACCCGAGGAGGAGCGCGGCCCGAGGAACCAGGGAGGCGGGGCCGGCCCGCGATAGGTGGTTGATGGCGAGGGCGAGCTGCTGCGGGGCGAGAGGGGGCGCCTGCCGTTGGACGTGCGTGGAGCTCCGTTCCCCTCCTCGGCAGACGTCCTTGGGGAGGCGGGCGTCGAAGCCCGAGGTGAGGCCGCCGGCGCCCTCGACCCAAGAGCGGGCGCCCGAGATCGTGTTTTTGACGGAGGCGGGCGCGAGCCCGCGGAGGAAGAGGGCGGCGGTGAAGGCGGCGACGTCGAAGGGCGTGGGCGCGAGGGGGTCCGCGCCTCGGGCCACCGCGTAGGTGACGAACTCCTCGGCCTGGCGACGACGGTTCCTCCAGGTCGCCGGGGCGAGGGCTGCGGCACGGAAGCGGGAGACGGCGGCTACCTCAGCAGGGGGGAAACCTAGAGACCGGGAAAAAAGGGGAAAGCGTCATGGGTGGCATCGGCAGGCAGGAGCCCGAGGCGGGCCACCTCGGCGCGCGCCGTCGCGTCCCAGGGTCCGGGCAGGTGGGCGCGGCTGAGGGCGTCGGCGAGGAGGAGGTCCGCCCCGGGCTTGTGGATGATTCGGAGCTCGAAGGAGCCGGTGGCCGCCATCAGCCAGAGCTCCCGGGCGCAGGTCCCGAGGGTAGCGTCTCGGGCGCGGCCCGACTCGAGCGCGAGGGCGGAGGCCATGTTGTCCGTGTTGATCAGGACCGTCGCCCCCGCGACGTCGTCCGGAAGGAGGGCGCGGAGGGCGACGACGAGGTTGACCGCCTCGAGCTCGTGGATCGTCGGGAAGCGCCCGGAAGTCCGCGGTGTACCCTCGGGCGTAATAGTGGGTGGGAGAGAAGGCCCCGCCCCCGGTGAGGCAGGAGTCACACTCGATCACCCACCGCCGGCCCTCGGGAGCCCGGAGGAGGTGGAGGCCGTTGGTGATCCGCCCGTAGGCGGCGAACCACCTCAGGTCCCGGAGGGCGTCAGCGGCGAGGGTGAGGGTGGAGGCCCCGAAGCAGCTGCGCAGCGCCCCGAGGAGGCGGCCCATGAACTTCCGGGCGGGGAGCACGCAGCTGCTTACGTGGTTGAGGCGACCCAGGAGGCTCTGGAGCTCCTGCTTCCCGAGGGTGGGGCTGGCGACGCGGGCCTCGCAATCGTCGACGAGGGCCTGGATCTTTTCGGGGGCCACCCGGATGGTCATGGCCTCGCTGTCGAGGGCGAACCCGAGCCAGAGGAGGCGGACAGCGGGGGGGTGACACTTTCCGGGTGCCACGTCGAGGCCGAGGGCTGCGGTGAGGCCGAGGAAGGCGTCAAAGGCCTTGCAGGCCTGCAGGTAGGAGCCCTCGCACCCGATAAAGTCGTCGACGTAGACGAGGGCGTGGAAGCCCTCGCGCCGAAGGATCCAGGCCACCGCCGAGGTGACGCGGACGCAGGCCGCGCCCGAGGAGCGGCAACCAAAGGGAAGGGCGAGGTCGATATAAGTCCCTCCGTTGAGGCAGATCCCGTACAGAGGGCAGGAGAGAGGGTCGGCACGGAGCTGGCGGTAGGCCCGGGAGATGTCCGCCGACCAGAGGTAGGCCCCAGTGCCTTGGGAGGTTAGGCGGCGGCCAACCTCGGCGACGGAGGGGAGGGTGTAGGCGTGGGGTTCCCCGAGGAACTCGCGCCGGGGGATGCCCGAGTTCACGCTGGCCCCTCGGGGATAGGACAGGTCGACGATGACCCGCCTCTTGCCTGAGTCGGACTTGGGGCGGGTCATCATGGGAGAGACCTGCGTCCAGGGGGAGAAAGGGGGGACATGGAAGGGGCCGATGAGGGCGCCGAGGGCGAGCTCCGTGTCGACGAAGGCCTGAACATGGGGGAGGAACTCGGGGGGCTCGCGGTGGTTGGAGAAGGAGGGGCGAGGGAGGGTAGGGGCGGAGTAGTTGGCTGGGAAGCCGAACTCGAGGAGGTCGAGGACTGCCTGGTCGGGGTAGCCCTGGAGGTGGGAGCGCCAGGCCGGGATGTGGAGGCCTGAGGGGAGGGGGATGCGGGCGGCCAAAAAATTAGGTAGGCCCGCTTCCCGGAGGGCGGTATAGGTGCGGAGGAAGGTTGGGTAGCGGTCCCACGCCTCGCCGGAGGTGTGGGGCCAGGAGGCGAGGATGGTGGGGGCGGTACTGGGCAGGGGTGGGGCCGCAGGAGGGGGCGGCGGGGAGGGTAGCCTGGAGGTCGGGGTCGATGACGTCGACGGTGGGCTCGTCTAGGGAGGGCGGGTCGGGGTGGGTTTTAGGGCGGGGGAGGGGGAAGAGGTGCGGCGGGGGCGGGCTAGGGGGGCGGCGAAGTCGTGGGGGTCGGGTTCAGGGGGAGGGTGGGGGGGGGGTCGGGAGGGTCGTGGGGGGGGCAGAGGAAAGCGGTGTCGCCAGGGTCGAGGTGGGCATCTGAGTCGGCGGTGATGGGCGACTGGCGCCGGGCGGCGGTGGGAGCCGTGCTGAGGGGGCGCTGGGGCCCGAGGGGGAGGTGGTTGCCGCTGGGGACGGCAGTGCCGAGGCGGCGGTCAGGCCGCGCCTCGGGCAACGGGGCAGTGCTGCGGATGGCGGTGTCAGGCGGGCTGGTGGTGGTCGGGTGGGCGGCTTTATCAGGATCTGTGGGCCGGTTAGGGGCCTCCGGGCCAGGCTGGAGGTGCCGGCTCCCTAAAAATCCGGCGAGGCGGGGGGGGCTGCACGTGCGCGCTTGGCCAGGCACGCATCCTCGCTGTGCATAGTAAGCACTTTCCGCACGTTAGCGCAGTATGCGCATGCGTGGCGCTGCTTGGTGGCTCCCTGCCCGTGGACCTCCCCCGGGGCAGCCTGGGTGCAGGAGTTTGGGTCCCGGTTCCAAGCGTAACACAGTGCTCCGTGGGTGTCCCTGCTGTAGGCCACCCGGGTGTCGGTGTGGGCGCGGGGCTGGGGTCGGGGCTTTGCAGGGTCGAGGGGGCGGGGCTGGGTGGCGGCGGGCTGGGCGGGCATGGAGAGACACTCTAGTCTCATGAGGTTAAGGGCCACCGGGTCGTGCCACCCGTGGGGGAGGGTTCCGTCCGCGATAGAGGTGAATACGGTCTCGGAGTACCGGCGGACGGTCGCCCACGGGTAGATCAGGTTATCCCGGCAGACCGCGAGGTGGTGGTGGTGGAGTCCCTGGGCGGAGTGGGCGGGGAAATCTGGGTGGTCGATGAGGGTGAGGAGGGCGAGGGTATATTCATCCTTCGTCGCCTCCCCCCTCTTCACCGGCTTCCTCTCGGGCCCACGCTTCACTAGGTCGGAGGGGAATATGTAATCGACCGGGATACCTTGGCGCCTGACGGAGTGTCGCGCCTCGGCGGATGCCAAGATGTCCCGGACGGCGTCGGCCGCGGAGGCGGGGCTGTGGCGGATGGCCTCCTCCTGGTAGGCCGGCGACGTGGCTGGCGGTGCTTGACTGGAGAGGTGACGGTACCTCTCGTACTCCGGGTGCGCGGCCCCGGGGAGGGACGCCTGAGGCGGCGGCAGGGGCCGGGCTGTGGTGACGGTACGCGCCCGAGGCGTCGGGGCGGCCTGGCGCCTCGGGGCAGGTGAGGGGATCTCCGGTGCGGGGCGGGGTTCCCCGGTCTCCAGGGAGTCGATCCGGGCGTGGAGGTCGGCCGTCGCCTGGCGCGCCTCGGCGGCGGACTGCTGATGGTCGAGCTGGATGCGCTGGAGTGCCTCCAGCACTGTTGACATCTCGGAGCCCGAGGTGCGGCCCGAGGGCGCCGCGGGGGACTCGTCCCGGCCGGGTGCTGGAGAGGGCCCCGGGGTGCGGGGGGCGGCCCGGGATCCCTTCCGTCCACGTCCTTTTCCTTGAGGCATGCTGAGGCTGAGCTGGGGCAGAGGTCCGAGGTGGAGGAGCCAAGGCAGGAAAAAGCAGGGAACTGGAAGGCGGCAGGAGGGTGAGTGCCTGAGGGAGGCCGGCGGGCGGCCTTATAAGGGAAGGGGGGGGGCGGCGACAGCAGCTGAGGTGTGAATGCTGGCGGCCCGGGGGAGGGCGAGAGGTGGCGAGCAGCGGGCGTCGGGCGAGGCGCGAAGGCTGCGCGACAGAGGGGGGGGGGCGGGGGAGGAGGGGGCGCGCCGCGCCATCGGCCGAGGTGAGGAAGCAGCGCGACACGGGGCGGGGGAGGGTCTCTTCCTCTCCTCGCATCAAACGTAATGCTTCGCATTACGACCAAGTCAAAAATACCAAATAAATATAACAACCGTCAGCCAGACCCTGATTTTAGTTCAAAAGGACGATCACCAACTTTTTATATTCTTTATTTGGTCTGAAATATAAATACTAGGTTTTCTCATTCGGTAAATTGCGTGCTGCAGCAAGTGATCAGTTCTCGATAAATTTTCCAGGGATAATAAATCAAATATAACTACTAGCTTTTCTCATTTGGTAAATTGTGCGCTCCAGCAAGAGATCAGTTCTCGATAAATGTTTCAGGGATAATAAATCAAATATATATACTAGCTTTTCTCATTTGGTAAATTGCGCGCTCGGTCAGGTGATCAGTGGTATCCAGGTGCCATATACAGATGAGAAGAAGGTGCGAAACGACCGGAACTTACAGGTGCACCTGACCATCAGAGGTGTGGACCCTGACAACCAGAAGGACAAGACAAAGGTTGTCAAGAACAACGGTAAGAACCGACAGAAAATATCCAAAGAGGTTCTCCACAGAAGCTAAGAAGTGCGCCATCCCTTGGAACACTGAAATAGGTTCTCAAGCCTCACTTGTTTAAGGTTGGTTAAAGCTGCATAGTCCGATGAAGCATCACATTTTCAAAACCAAAACAGGAACCTAGATTTGATTATGGATATCTAATTTAGATATTGATGCATATATTAAATATTTGTTTTGGCAGAGAAGGGAATACTGAGTCAATTTAATAGAATATGTTACTGCTGAAATATATAGTGTCAGACCTTTGGCGTGCTTACTAGGATTAATTTTGCATGGTTGCTCTTCAAATATCTCAAAAGTGAGCCCTTTAAAATAGAAGTTACTGCAATCTAAAGTATAGTAGATTATTATGACCAATCTAATATATTTATCTCAGAAAAATGACAGAAACTCAAAACTATCGGACTATGCAACTTTAATTTGGCTAATGAAACTTATGGTCTGTTTACATGGTGCAACAAGTTGTGCAACTTGTTCAGCACAACATTGCCTCAACAAATCACTCAAGTTACAATGTAAAAAGTGTGTTGAGTGCAACATGCAACAAAATAGGATTGCTCTATTTTGTTGAGCCTCTGTTGAGATGTTGAGTGCAAGGACCAATGAAAATGTGCCTGTCTGATCATGTGACCTGGTTCCTTGGATCTTTTCATAGATGGTGCCACTATTGTGAAATGTTGAATGCAAGGACCAATGAAAATACACTTCCGATGATGTGACCTGGTTCCCTGTTTTTTTTAATAAATGGTGCCACTGTAGTAGTAGATGCACACACACGGCACCTAGTTGTGCTCAAAAAGGCCTCTTTCAACAATATTTTAAACCACGTTGTAAATGTCATAATTCACGAAAGGCGGAGACAGGAAGTAGTATATAGTGATTCTTTATTCATCAAATTCATGTACAGTTCAGGTTCAAGGTCAAGTCGGGTGTAGTCTGGATGTCTTTTAGATCAGTCTTTGGGGACTTCGATCCCCGGTGATGTTATATGGGCTGGATCTGAAACTCAACCCTTCCCGTTCTCATTGTTAGTTAGAGGTGTTGGTGGGTGTGGGTGAAGAAAGGTGGTGAAGTTGTCCGGTCGGCACCTGGAGGAGTTGTGTGGCTGTGGAGGCAGTTCGATTTCGAATCTGGTCACGTGATGTTTTTGGTGGGAAAGTCAGGGTCTGGCTCCTCCTGTAACCGGGCAGTGTAGTTCCGATGTTGGGGTTAGGTGGCACCACGGGGGTGGGTGGTCGCTGATTAGTTCAAGCATTTAACATTAGGCGGAGTCGGGTCAGTGTGTCATTTGAGCCCCCCTGCCTCCACCCCGCGAATTAATCATGTTACGATAACATGCTCAATGCACCTCTATTGTGTAGCACCTTAGAATGACTCCTGTCAGTAAAGGTTCTCTATTAAATATGCATTGTCATTATCATGGCCTTGTCTATGACAGATACACCAATGCACTCTGTTCATGACCTGGAGAGTGAATGGTGGTTGTTCTTAAAGTTGCATCGTCAAATGATTTTGAGTTTCTAAAAATTGTTTAGATAAATATATCAGGTAAGTATTTTGCTTTTGAAAATGTGATGCTTCTCTCGGGCTATGCAGCTTTAATTATTTCACTCGGAATGCATCAAGTGTGTCCTGCCATAAATACAAGTTGATGAGACATCATTACAAATTATTATTCCAGGGTAGTGTGTCTAAAGGACTAACCCACATAGACTAGCTGATGATGTATAGTTTCTAGTGAGTGACGTCATACAATAGCCTGCATATTCAACCCGGGCAGTGAGAAAGGACTGGTTACCTCAGCGCCATGATAATGTCACTGAGTGGGATATCGGGTTATGGTGTCGGTGGCCTGGTCTCCAAGTGGGGCAGCACTATAAAGCCCCATGAGTGCGCACTGTCACAAATCGGCACCGGTTATGATATGACCTTAGATGTTGCTAGGACGTAAAACAACAAACACACAAGCAATCCTACTTATTACAACACCTACCAACCACACACAAAATAATTTAACCAGCTATCTTATCCGCGCAGGCTACAATCCGATATGGAATGACATGATGGGCTTCAAGATCCATGTCTTTGAGCTGGCAATGCTGACGTTCACCCTCAAGGAAGGCGATTCCTTCCTAGGACAGTACACACTCCCTGTTCGTTGCTTACAACAAGGTAAGTGTATGTATATATATGATGCATAAGAATTGTAGTAGTCTGCACTGACCTCTCAGGCAAGGAGCCGCATAGACAAGTAGGCATGGGTAGGGTGGTGACATCAGGCATCCTGGATTGTGTAATGGTTAGCACACTGGCCGAGAATGCAAGAGATGTGGGTTCGATTCATTCTCTAGACGCAATATTTCCCATTTTCATCATGGCCACGACACTGGTTGCCATAACTATGATCCTGTACAAGCTACACGCTGTATGGTTGTTGAACCTACCATGTGTATGTATATAGGTCAGTGCCTGTATCTATGTAATTGTAAGCATTAAAAGACTTAGAATTCCAATGGAGGGAGGGGGGGGGGGGGGTATGAGTCTAGTTGTCTGCACTGACCTTTCAGGCAAGGAGCTGCATAAATAGGTAGACATGGGTAGTGTTGTGACATCAGAGAGCCTAGGTCGTTTAATGGTTACCATGCTGTCTCAGAATGCAAGAGATGTGGGTTCGATCCGCACTCTAGGCGCAATATTTCCCATTTTCCTCACCCCTACGATATTCCATTTTCATCACCCCAATGACAGAATAATACGAGTATAATCACAGTTAGTCTGCCAGCCATGTGTTGAATAGACGCTGCATCAATCCCTGGACCAATATTGTGTTAAAGCTGCATAGTCCGATGAAATATCAAATTTTCAAAACCAAACCAATTATCTAGTTTTGATTTGACATATCTAACTTAGATACTGATGCACTTATTAAGCATTTGTTTCTGCATAGAAGGCAATACTGAGTCAATTTAACCGAACCTGTTACTGCAGAAGTCTATGGTGTCAGAGTTTTGGCAAGCTTGCCAAAATTAATTTTCCATGGTTTGCACTCAAAATATCTCAAAAGTTTACCATTTAAAATTAAAGTAACTTTAAACTAATGTAAAGTAGATACTAGTGATCGATCTAATATATTTATCTCAGAAAAAATACAGAAATTCTAAACCACCGGACTATGAAACTTTAAGGTGGTCACAATGACAGCCTGGCCGAAAGGACCATGGTTAGTAAAAAAAACAATCAAAATTAATATGAAATTAAAATTATTTTTGAAATTCAAAATTAGTATGAAATGTGTACGTACATTAGGCACACAAAAACATGCTATCAACAACCCATACATGGCGAAGCATCAGTGGAATACGATGATGCGCGTTGGCAGCACCAATCAACAGAGGAGTAGTGATCAGAACGGCTGTAAAACTTAACCACTGTTCGGCAAATCAGGTCATGGTACCATCGGCCTGTTATTCCAGTGGGACAACACTATAAAGTCGCCATAAGTGCGGACTGTAACAAGTCGGTACCCGTCCCCTGAGATAACCTTTGATGTTGATAGGACGTAAAATATCAACAAGCAACAACTATGGATATATATATATATACCATTATACTTGTGTGCATTTATGGTGGGATAATGTGACAGGTGCGGGACGTAGCTCAGGCGGTAGAGTGTCCGCCTGTGAAGGTGTGGGTCATCTGATCGATCCTGCTCAGTGGACACATTTGCAGTTTTGGGCTATTTTCCATTCCAAACAGTGATCCACAACTGGTTCATCAAAGGCATGTGGTGTCCTGTCTGTAGGAAAGTGCATATAAGGGACCCTTTGCTGCTTATCGTAAAGAGTAGTAGCCTGTGTGGCGGCGCAGGTTTCCTCAACAAAAAAATGTCAAAATGACCATATGTTTGACGTCTAATAGCCGATGATAAAAATCAATGCACTCTAGAGGAGTTGTTAAATAAAACAAACTTTGCTTTTTGGGATAATGTGACAGAGTAGAATATTGGGTCATGATGCCGGTTGTCCGGTCTATCAATGGTTCAAGAGTTAGTCAGGGGCATAGAGAGAAATTTAACGAATGGTTCGTAAAAATTGTTTGCACGTGCTTACGGGAAATTGACAAGTTGTAAGCACAAAATAAAAAGGTACCTCTTTTGAAAGAATTAGTGTAAAAAAATATATGAAGCTGAAGGAAATTATTTACACACGTGTACAGTGCGACAATGTAAACTAAGCCCCTGATTGTATGCAAACTGCTGAAGTAACTTCTTGTTGACAAAATTGACACTTGCTGCATGTAGTTCCAGATAAATCTAAAACTAGATAATTATGTAGTTAGATCTAGATATATCTACCGTAGAGTAACTACATTATTTGGTAGTTTCTTCTGTATTTAGCTTTAGTATGGGTGTTGGGATAGAACAAAACTAAGCTAAGATTCCATACATGCGGGATTTGGTATGCCATTCGCATTCGCACCAATTGGTCCATTGAGCTATCCACTTTGATGTCCACGCATTCGCATTCGCAACCAGACATATGGAAGCATTCCCGTGCATTTACATGTTTTTCCATTTTTTGCTGCTTTCGCATACCGCATACCGCATACCACGTAGATCTATGTGGAACCTCATACCCCAGTCACACTACAGCTTACGACCACTTTGCGACCACCTTAGACCAAAGAACCCACACTCACCAGTGACGCCCAGACATCGGCAACCATTGTTTTGGTAGCAAGGACGTCACTGGTGAGTGTTGGTTCTTTGGTCTAAGGTGGTTGCAAATTGGTCGCAAGCTGTAGTGTGACTGGGGTATTAGGTTAAAATCACAGTACCCCTCTATTCCGGTGGTGGTGATGTGGGGGGAAACCACAAGCCTGCTAGCTTCCCATGTATGAAGAAAAGGAGGTCGGTCTTCCCGTTGACCTATATTTCTGTTGGATTGTTCTGTTATTACTCATGCAGGCTACAGACGGGTGCCACTTCACTCAAAGTCATCTGAGGTGAAGCCTCACTCTTCACTCTTCGTTCATATCGAGTTCAAAGACACTCGCTGACTGAAACACCAGAGGACAAGGGACCCAACCAGCACCAGGTGACACGGCGCGTCAAGGGTTTAGGTTCGAATCCGCTATAGCCTAGAAATATTGACGATCTCAGTTATGTTGATTATACACATATTATATAGATATATAGATATATGGCTATGTGTATATATATATAAATATATCTATCCAAAATATATGCATATATGTATATAATTATGTACCTATCTATATATGTATATATATGTATATGTATATACACATACATGCATATACATACATGTACATACACCTACATATATACACAATACATATACATATGAAGAGTTCAGGCACAAAACCATGTAAACAGCAATAACAAAAATAGATAAACATTGGAATCAAACCTTCAAAAAGTTTATTTTATATTCTTACTCTTTTGTTCATTGCTCCATAACCATGTTATCATATGAAAAGTGGAATTAGTGAGGTTTAAAATTATTTTCATGTAAAAATCTGTTATGTAAGCTTCATTTTTGGATTGGAGTTTACGTGGTTTCGCCCCTGAACTATTCATATAATATATGCACATATGCATATATACATGTATATGTATGTACATGAATGTATATGAGCCTGTCTCAAAAGGTGATAACTCTTCTTTTTTTTGTCCATTGTAACGATTGACACAAAACAGCACAGAAACGATTACACTAATAACCCAAGGACATTTGTTTCAAATCGATATAAAATTATATTGGGATTATGAAACACCATGTAAAAAACAAATCAGTTTATCTTGAACAAATGCATAAGCAGATAGTATGTTGATCATTACAATGGACAAAGTGTTGTCCCATATTGCTTAGCACCTTTTGAGACAGTCTCATATGTATGTATGTATATGTGTATATATATGTATGCGTATGTATGTACATGTAGATATCTGTAGGTATATGTATGTGTGTGCATATATATATATATATGAGCCTGTCTCAAAAGGTGATAACTCTTCTTTTTTTTGTCCATTGTAATGATTGACATAAAACAGCACAGAAACGGTTACCCTGAAAACACAAGGACATTTGCTTCAAATCAATACATATTCTATTGGGATTATGAAACACCATGTAAAAAAACAAATCAGTTTATCCTGAGCAAATGCATAAGCAGATAGTATGTTGATCATTACAAGGGACAAAGTGTTGTACCATATTGCTTAGCACCTTTTGAGACAGTATCATATATATATATATATATATATATATATATATATAAATATATATATAATTACATATGGACATCAGCACTGCTCCCTCCCTCTAGTGGACAGAAATGACGGTTGTATGACGAAAGATTCCAACTACAACCACCAGGGGGAGTGGGCACATACAACACTCCCATCCAATGTAGAGATTGAGAACAGACTGTGATTTATGTTTAGTTTCGCTTGACAAAGTGTTCAAGTCTCTGTTTGAAAGAACTAACACGAGCAATTAGTCGCGCACAGTTTGAGTAGAGATACTCCAGATTTTAATGTATTTTGGGGTTTCTTTCCGCTGATTGAATTGCCACGTCATATAAAACTATTGAACTGTTGCCCTTTTGAAGCTGAATAATCCGTAAACAAAAGATCACCCCGTACTTGTTGTATGGGTGAAAAACAACCTTATATAAAATCTGGTGAAGAATTTCGACATGGCGGAGAAACGAATTGAACTGATAAATTCTTAATTCAAGAAGCAAAATATATTCTTCACATATATCTTCATATTTCCCCGCTACTGCTGATTTGAAAAACATAATAAAACATATAACTTAATTCACTTTAAAAGTGAAATCGACGGCGTTTTATCGCCGCCATCTTGTCTCTTTGCATTCTCTCTCAATTCACCAACTCAATGCCGACATAAGTAGCTATTTGATACTGGAGCCAGAGACTCTACCATGTATCAATATTTAAAGATATTTTCGCAAGTGTCTAGACTACGTTGTCGTTCACCCATGTACTGTAAGTACGAGGTGAATCTTTTATCTACATAATCCAATGAAAGCAACCGATTTTGGAAACCACAACACTCTTATTGACCCACTCCTGCACTTGTTTAGCATGTATTACTGCATAGAATCAATGACATGTCAATCTTACAGAACTAGTCATTGCTGAGGGGATATGATGACCGGGATTTCGCTGAACACACTAAATTAGTTCAGCTAATTCACGACGAAACAGAAGTGCCATAATTTGCTTTTGTGAGCTTTTTAATTTAATCAGCGTCTACTGACACATATAGACAAATAAGTGTTCACACTTCCTGTCTACCATTCGCTATATAATTGATTGTATGCTTTTATAAGTAAAAGCGCTGGTCTGAATAAAAGAGAAACAGTTCTCGCCGTGAATATGGTCTATGCTGCTGACACAGCGTAAAGCTACCACCAATCGATCAAGCTTTTATTCAATCACAGGGCAATATCAGAGAGAACAAGGGAGAAAAGCCACTCAACGCTACCCGTACAGTATCTTTTGTTTTCGTTGAGTGGTGGGTGGCGGAAAAATACAGGTGATCAGCTTCACCTCGCGGGTTCGCATCCAAGCATCGAGTGAGCGATGGGGCTAGATTAGTAGAGGTGCGTGACGTCAGTTCTGGAAGGAACCCGCGAGGTGGCGAGACATTCGCAGTTAAGTTATAGGTCGAGAGTTTGACGCGAGGTGGCGCCATTGTAGATGAGAATCGGCCTGGAGGAGCTAGTTACGACGGCAGGTGGCGGCAGTAGTAGTTAAGTTAATGCGACTGATTTCCAACAGGTGGCGACATTATCCAGCAGTTGAGAGAGAATTCCCTCCCTACCACTTCCCATTCCGTCGCGAATTACCCATGTTATTGTTAGGAGCCAAGATGAACAATTTTGCATGATTTTACTTAAATTATCTCCAATGTTACCAGTTTGAAATAAAAGTCCCCTTAAGCTAGATTAGTAGAGGTGCGTGACGTCAGTTCTGGAAGGAACCCGCGAGGTGGCGAGACATTCACAACTGATAAATTTATCCTGAGAAAAATTTATCCTTGCTCAAATCTATTATATCTAGACTATCTCAAGAAAAGAAAAAAGGCAGAAACTTGAAACTAGTGGTTCCCAAACCCTTTCTCGGCCGCCGCCCCCTTGGCTCACGGTTCACATCCCTAAAACTGCCCCCACACACACGCACATATGGGTCATTCTCAGAAACCGTGCGCCACATTTTTGGTTTCCATGTTACATTGTTAATGATTTTGCCTTCTTTTGGGGTGGTAGTAAGTCAAATAATTATTGTTGACTCTTTGTTTTAATTATGTTGTTATCAGTACTACATGTGTTTAATATTTCACACAAAATGTATCCAAAATATGCTCATATGATTTTGTCCTGAAGTAAAAATAAGAAAATGTGCATATCGACACCATACATTTACATTTCTTTCAACTTTTTTTCTTGTAAGAAAGAATTGTCTTGTCTTAAGTGACATCAATTAAATCTTGTCTGAATTTATTGTGTGCGTTAACATGATGTTATGGATGTCTGTTAATAGGATGTTATGGATGGATGTTACACGGTTAATTTCAACAGCTTTCTCAGTTGGTATAAGATCAAAATCAAAAAGGGAAAACTTAAAAAATATCAAGTCTTACATAATATACACAACTTTTAAACCTTGATATTCTACTATTATTTTTTAATGGTTTCTGCTATTATTTGGAATGTTTTCACTTTACGTTTCCATGTCACAAAAGTGGTACACAGTTTCTGAGAATGACCTATATATGAACACACCTTGGTGTTGGTTCTACGGCGCAAAGTGGTTCTGATGCAACCCGGTGACCCACATAACCTGCTAAAGCCCCCCCCCCCCCTCCCCTTTTCCTTCACCGCCGGCCTGCTGGTTCTTTCTACTGCCCCCAGAGGGGAGGAAGAGAAGAGATGGGGAAGGGGGGGGGGGGGCACCTACTTTTGGGACAACTGTTAAATAAAAATTGCATTCTGCAGGTTGAAATGTCACCAAGGGAGTAGGATGCACAGACCAAATTAGTTGCACTGCCCACTTAGAAACAGGATTGAGTGGTTTTAGGCAATGATTGATTCATGACAGGGGAGCGAACAAGAAAGTAAAAAGAGTTTCACTAATGCCTCGGTCACAAATACGTTACGGCATGCTTGCGGCGACTATAAGTCGCCACATCGGCCAGCCATACGGTGACCATACGTTTTTTTGCTTGCCGCAAGGGTTGCATTTTTCTTAAGTTGAAGTTATCTTAACTTCGAAAAATCGCAACACCGCAGGCCGGAATCCTGGCAATACAGACTCCACAACACTTTACGATCACCTTTGTTGACATCAATAAAAAGGTTGTAAAGTGAATATCAATATATTACAAAAGTCATGTTTGTGTGATCAATATTAAGAAAGTTATCACTTTCTTTGTATATTAAATATGTGTATAAATTCAACACAAACCATACGATTTGTGAACAGATAGACTGCAGACCGTAACGCCATAACATTTGCATAAACCGCAAGACACACCGCAGACCGCAGCACCGTATGGCGCCCGCAGCATTTGTGACCTAAGCATTAATTATTGAGTTTGGTCTGGTATTAAAATCTGCATAGTCCGATGAAAACATCAAACTTTCACAACCAAAACAGTGCTCTAGTTTTGATTCTACATATCTAACTTAGATAGTGGTGCACTTATTAAACATTTGGCACCACATAGAATGGAACACCTAGCCTATTTAATAGAAGCTGTTACTGCAGAATCCTATGGAGTCATAGTTTTGGTTTGCTTGCTGAAATTTATTTTGCGTGGTTGCACTTCAAATATCTCAAAAGTTAGCCATTTAAACTCAAAGTTACTTCAAACTAAAGTAACGTAAATTATAACAAATAACCTAATATTATTTAGACTCTATCTCAGAAAATGACAAAGACACAACACCATCAGACTATGCAACTTTAATGTAATATATGGGTCTAATGTCTCGAAATCACTCATTACATTTGCATGATGAAAAGATTAGAATGAAACTGTTGATTCCTACTTTGTAACTAGTTATTCAAATGTAATCCAGCGCAACAAAGTGAATAGTTACTGAGCTTGATGGTTGACTGTGGTGAAAGGTAGCCTATATTGTATATGTATATATATATATGTATATATATATATATATATATAAATATATATATATATAAATATATATATATGGAAAGTTTGGTGGTTAGGATGCACAGCCTTACATATATAAATATTATAGCTATATTTATATATATGGCGTTATACCAACGTTTGATGTAGATATCTTCTTGTGTGGTAGCATTATGGCGTATTGTTTGATGTAGATATCGAATAAATGTTGATCCAACATGTGTGCATTGGTGCATAATCAAACTAGCAATAAATTACCCTGATCCGAGTAACCTGGTAACATGTGTTGTTTAGTTTGTGTGTCAACGGTTCGCAGGCCATCAGACTTACCGTGGACCTTTCATTAGGCCGAATAAAAATGAATTGGTGATCGTCTCCGCCCGGGCCTAAACAATCGCTCGCCCCTGATTTATTTTTATTTGATTGTTGTTGTTGTTTTTACTGTTAAAATTGTGTCAGGTTATTAGCAATTCAACTTTCGTATCAATGTTTATGTCATTGCTTTTACTCAGCCATGGTTCGAACCCAGTAGTTCGAATTCCATGACCTACCAGAACGGAAGGCCTATGCTCAACTCATTCGACCAAAGCATTTGGTTACGTATTACGTCTCCGTCAAAAATATATAATATAACATATAAATAAACACTGCCCGCCCGACCTTGATTTTTATTTCAAAAGGACGACCACCATTTTCTTTTTAATTTGGCCTTATGTAAGACACGCTTTCAGATTATACTAATATGAGAGTAGTTAGGACTGTCTACTTTAGTAGCTCTCACTTTTCTACTAATTACCTTTGCTCAAATTGGGGATGGTCTTGGTGCGATTTGAATACTATATACAGTATAACTTCGTTAAACCAAACTTGAAGGGACCCTAGAAGTTTGTTTGGATTAACCCATCATTGGTTTAACCAAGCTTTGGCTTTGACTTTGATTTTGAGTAAGCGTGTATTGCACATGTAATATACAATGTATGTGGACACTTTGACTGTTTTATTTAATGTATATACAGTATACCCCCATTAAACCAAGCTCGGTTAAACCAAACGATCGGTTAATCCAAACTTTGTTGGTGGCCCGGCAAAATACTACCATTTATCATTAAAATAAGTTGGTGGGGTCTAGGTGACCTTATAAGCACATGAAAGCTTGGTTTAACGATACCGGAGTGGTCTGGGGTCCGACAATTAACCAATAATTTGGATTAACCAACTTTTTTATATGACAAATGGTAGTATTTTGGTGGGCCCCCGAAAAAAGTTTGGATTAACCGATCGTTTGGTTTGACCGAGCTTGGTTTAATAGGGTTATACTGTAGTCCGGTGAAATCCTCAAATTTCAAAATGAAACCGCCTGTCTAGATTTGGGTATACATAACCAACTTAGATACTGGTGCACTCAGTACAGATTTCTTGCTGCATGGAAAGGAAAGCAGTCAATTTAATAGAACCTGCTTAATGCTTAGGCCTATGGTGGCCAGAATTTTTACTTTACATTAACTTGATATGTTATTACCTCAAATATCTCCAAAGCTAGCCATTTATAATCAATGTTTCTCCAAACTAAAGTAATGTAGATTGCAATGATCAACCTGTTAGAATTGCTTCAAAATATTGCACAAACTCAAAATGCTGAGACGATGCAACTTTGACTGCCATTGTCATATATACTACATTCTGTCCATAGCTAGCTATCCCATCCAATGCCAATGGGCATCGTGGGAAATTTGGGAGTAGACAAGTCTATTGATTGGAAAATAGCTGTCTATTCGGATATGAATTAATAGAGTAGTAGTCTTTGTTAATTAAAATAAGTCATGTGGGTATTTTGAGGATGCCTAAAACATCAAAGAATAGGAATATGTAATCATTCGCTAATATGTGCTTATTTTTTAAATGCATAATTTTGGTTTAGTAAAACGGTATTAACTGGAACATGTATATCCGCATTACTCCAAAGACCCTATAATACTAAGATGGCTCACTCCCTATCTCTCCAATGGTAATGTATATTTTGTAGTGCCACCTTGTGGTGGGTTTGATCAGCTGGCTGCTGGTTGGTGTTTCACATGTAAACACATACAAATATATTATACATGAGATAGGTAAGTATGAATACACATCAATATGAAATTGCTATGAACACATACACATCATCATCAGCATCATCATCAGCATCGCCATCATCACAGATCTTTCACATTCAGATATACATTTATACATATAATATAGCACCTGTTTAACCAAGAGAACAGCCAGCGCACCAAGTGGTGGGTTTGATCATTTTGATTACACAGTACAGGCTGAGTGAGCCGTCTTAGTATTATAGGGTCTTTGATTACTCTACATATATACTTGATACTATGATATGTATTATCAGGTAGGGAACACCACTTGGTTTTCAAGCTGTCTTGGGTTATCAAGGCGTGTTGAAAAACCAAGACAGTTTTCAAAAAGAAACAAATAGAGGTAATCTGTCACAGGCTACAACTTGCTTAATATTGGGTAAGGAACCTAAGAAAACATATCATTAGAAAGGGCTTAAAGAGTTATTTGCAGTTTCTGTAAAGACAACGTGTTCTTATGAAAGCTATGTTCATAGTTGATTTGAAATTGTGCATGTTAACGTAACATGTCTAATTCACTGGGCGGGGATGGAACCCCCGACAAGACCCGACCCCACTCCGCCTTGATATAGAACACCCATACGCCCAGCACTCTGCCGCCACCTAGCGTTAACCCTGGGTACCCCCCTCCACCCACAGGAGGAGGACGCGACCCACTCCCGCCAAAAGAACACGTGACCGTTAAAACTCCACCCGCCTCCACGGCCACAACCCCTCCAGCTCCCGATCGGACAGCTCCAACCCTAACTTCAACCCACCCACCCACACCTCACAAAGACCATGGGAAGGGTAAAGGGCTCGAATCCGGTCCCCACATACCACCACTGGGATCAAAAACCCCACGGGACGAACAAAACACAAAGGGCTAGCACCCAGATAAGACAACACCCGACATGTAAACCTCTTAACGAAGAAAATAAAAAACCACTCTATGGAACTGCTGTCTCCGCCTTAGTGAATTACATTAAAATAAAGAAATCTTATTTCTGCCTATAATATTGCAGTGCTTGTATTACAGAATTAGTCATTTTTACTGGGGAACCACCTTGGTCTGTTCAAAGAACCACTTGTCTTAGAATCAAAATCATATGCATAGTTAATGAGAAATAACAAAAAAATATGAACAAATCATGATGTGTGACATCATATAAGCCATTACTCTAATGGACACACAGGCAGATGGGTTGTTGTTTTAGCAGTCTACACAAGGATGGCCACTGGAGGTGGGTGTGGGTGTGGGTGTGGGTGTGGGTGCAGAGTGGGATTTCCTCTGTGTGTTATATCCACCACAGAGTATATGTGTATGTGCATATACACACATACATATATATATGCATATACACACATATCATCATCATCATCATCATCATGCTGTCGGTCGCAATGCGACAAAAACTGCTTTCATTACTTGACTGCTGCTCTCCATTTAGTTCTCTGCTGTGAGAGTTACGTCCATGAGTCAGTCTTAATGTCTCTCAGTTTCAGGTTTCTCTTGATGGTATCCTTGAACCGGAGACGAGGGTGCCCTCTAGTCCAGGAACATTAGGTTTTAACCCGGAAAAAAATAATGTCAAGCTGAATTTTTTTTTACAAGCTCAGTTCATCTTGCTGAGTAACATATCAAAAGTCCCCTAAAATCCCACCCTTGCTTCATTCCTAAAAAAATGGTGTTACCTAGCAACCATAGCTGAATGCTAAATAGCCCAGAAATGCCCTTATGGATTAACTAATTCCACTATTAATCTAACATTTACTTGTATTTATCATTCTGATTAATAAGCAAGTACAACAATACATACAACAACACCATACATATTTATTATACATGGTAACCAATGGCAACAGTGTACATTGCAGCCAAAGTATGGTAGCGCTAGCATGAATATTAGCAACCACATCCAAACTATGTCGCGATGAAAGTGTAGTAGATCATGTTATTATTAGTACAAAATATAAACAGTACAAATGGTCAATATCTTGTTTGAAACCGTTTCATATCTGTGAATTATGCTGATCAATGACAACCTATGTCCGAACATATGCATAGCAACCAGCGTAATTGAAATGCATGTCCATTGTTTAGCGCCATAATATGGTTTTATTATTAGGTGTGTAATATATGCTAATGAATGAATTCCTTCCTTCATCCATCAATCCGTCCGTTCGTCCTGCCATCCTTTCATTCATCCATCCGTCCATCCGTCCGCCCGTCCATCCATCCATCCCCCCATGCATATCGATCCATCTGAGATCGTGGCTGCCTCAGATGAACTGGACAATGTTGTTGTTAGATTAGGTGGCTTCCACCTATTGATGTCTTATATGGGAGCTGTTGGCAACATAATGTCAGGCAGTGGATTAGAAGAACTGTGGAGCACAATATATGTCAAAGCCTGCCTTATTCTTGCAATGTGTTCTGCAATGTGTTCACAATGTATGGGAATTGGATGCAGCAACACCCCACAGGCTGAGGAACTCGGTACTGGCGAGGACGAGTAGATTCAAGAGTTGGTTGATCAGTTGATCACTCATACATCAGGATTACATAGCTAATAACTTTCCTGATAGATATATATATATATCGATATGCAATGAACAAAATTGAAGCATTTCATTGATATCTATGCTGTTGCCATTGGTTACTGATGTGTAATAATCATGTATGGTGTTGTTCTATGTATTATCTTACTTGCTTATTAATTAGAATGTTAATTACAAGCATATGTTAAGTTCATAATGCAATAAGTCCATTTATAAGGTCATTATCTGGGCCATTAGCATGCATCGATGGTTGCTAGGCAACATAATCTTTTTAGCAATGAAGCAAGGGTGGGATTTTAGGGGACTTTTGATATTTTGCTTAATATACTACACTAAGCTTATAAACAAAAAATTAGCTTGACATTATTTTTTTCCGGGTTTTACTGTTCTGGTAGCTAATGCTCCTGCACTACTCTCTTTCTGTAACCAGAAGACAGTTTAGAATAGAGGATCTGCTTTGGTAGCCTGTCTGATGACATCCTCATGAGGTGTTCAGTCCACCGGAGATTCTTTTTGATCAGAAGATCTTCCATAGAGGGCAGCCCCATCCGTTTGAGTACTTTGACCTTCCAGGTTAGCCTCATGATTGAACGCAGATTTCGCATCATGACGGCATGCAGCCTTTTCACCTGCAGTCTGTACACTTTCCAGGCCTCGGCTCCATATAGTAGGGTGGATAGCACGATTGCACGGTAGATCTTGCCTTTGACCCGCATGGACACATGGTGGTTGTTCCAGAGTGTCTGGCATAGTGGCCATCCTCCTCTGTATTTCAGCATCAATGCGTCCATCACTTGATATAGTGCTTCCAAGGTAGGTGAATTCCGGAACAGAGTTCAGCCTGTTTCCATCAACAATGATCTCCTCCTCTCGGGTTCTTGTAGAGTTGGATTGGTACAGCACCTTCGTCTTCTTGATGTTAATCTTCAGGCCGAACTTCTTTGATGCATCGGAGAAAGCGTCCACTATTTTCTGGATCTCTTCAGTAGAGTGGGCAACCAGTACACTGTCATTTGCGAATAGCAGCTCTCTCACCAGTATCCGGGTAGTCTTGGTCTTCGCTCTGAAGTGTGCGACATTGAATAGGTCAGCGCTCTGTGTGGACTGTATATAGATGCCATACCCCATGTCTCGGAAAGCCTCGTCGAGCATTGCTAATAGGAAGATGGAGAAGAGCATGGGGGCCAGTACAAAACCTTGCTTGACCGCATTGGTAACCCCGAACGATTCCGAGACTTCCCTTCCAACACTAACGTTCGCCATCATTCCTGTATGTAGAGCCTCGATCATAGTTGTGAACTTCCCTGGGCATCCATACTTCCTCAGTAGCTGCCATAGCCCGGTCCTCCCGACTGTATCAAATGCCATGTACAGTGGTCGGTCCTGCTCAATGCACTTTTCTTGTAGCTGTCGGAGACAAAATATCATATCCACGGTGCTCCGGTTCGCGGTTGTACATTTCATGAAAGCTGCCTGCAAAAATGTTGAAGTGCTGCTGGCTTTTGCAAGTTACCAGCGGCACTCTCTCAGGGAGCAAATAGAGGTTTCACATCAGCAAGAACATGTCAAGACAGGCGCAAAACTATTTGTCCCTGCAGTGGCTGGTCGGGAGATGTTGGGAGTTTCATACATCAACCGCCCTTAATGCTGCCACAGTGACATGGTTTTTCTGGTTAGGGTTTGCTCCCTTAGCCTTCGGTTCTGTCAAGAACCTGTACCACAAGGCAGTGGTTTACAACTCTGAAGAGCAGGGGCGTCAAACTCCCTGAGGTATTGCAATATCTGCAATACCTGCATAGCTAATATATATATGCATATATATATATGCATATATATGCATAATTATATACATATACACACATATATGTGCATATATGTGCATATATATGCATATATACACATATATATGTGTAGATATGTGTATATATACACATATATACGCATATATAAACGCATATATGGGACATTCTCTAAAACTGGGCACCACATATTTGGTTTCCACATTACGATGCTGATAATTTGTTCTTTCTTTTATTGAGTGCAAGTCAAATAATTCTTGTATCCTCTGTGTATTAAGTATGTTAGCAATAGTACATTTATTGAAGCTATTCCAAGAAAGAAATTAAAAGTTTACTTATATGATTTTGTGCTAATGTGAAAATGTGAAAATTTACACATTTACACTGTGCATGTAGCCAAACTTATTTTCAACTTATTTTTCAACCTCTTTCTTGTAAGTCATAACCTTGTCTGCTTAACAGTAATCAATAAAATCTGGTTTTACTATGTTGTATATGTTAAAATGAGGTTCTGGATGTGACTTTGATTTTCATGTTACATGAGTGATATTAATCTATTGCTCAATTTGTATAAGATCTAATTCAAAATGCGAAATTCATTTTTTTCAACTCTGACATATGCACAACATGCAAACCTTCATAGGACATTGGATTAGGCTATTATTTGGAAGGTTTTTGCTATTATTTGGAAGGTTTTCACTGTTGGTTTCCATGTCACACTTTCATGCCCAGTTTTAAAGAATGACCCATATACATGTAGATATGTGTATCTATGTGTATATATGGACATATATACACATATATTCGCATATATGTATATATGCATATATATATACATGTATATATAATGGTATGTTTCTAAGCTTAATATAATAATATGACTTTTCACTTCGAATTAAGTGAAGTGACAGAATACTTAGGACTCAATGATGATATAAATATATACATATATACATATATACACATATATGCAGTTTATTATACAACACCTTGCTAGATGAATTGCATATAATTATTACTCATGTAGATTAAACCTTAGATATAAGATGGTGGAATTGTCAGTGCAATAGACTTTTTTTTTTTAACCACATAATTGTGTACATCATGTCTGGTCATTATACTTTATAGAAATAGACCCCCCCCCCACCAGCCCCATACCCCCTCTTACCAAACTCACTTCCTCAACAAACCCATACCCGATGTCCCTTTCACTCTATTGCACACAAGTTGGGGGTGAGGGGGGTGTCCCAGTATATGCTGTTGCTGGTAGTACCCCTATCCTCATACTTAAAAACAAGGTTTAGCAGCAGTCATGGCTGAATGACCATGACCCACATCCACCTTAAGTTTTTCAGTTGGACAGTTATGATTTGTGTTGGTGTAACCCTGCCAGCCATATATGGCAGAGTAGAGGTAGTCATGCATGGTTGCCCCACCTGACAGCTCCCCCCCCCCCAACAAACACACAAAGTAAGACAAGAGCCACACAGGAACACTGGTCTGCAATGCACACACTCTCTAGCCACACAATGCTGGTCACTCATGAGTCAATGATGATGTGGTGATATTTATTTAAATTTGATTGAATTTATATTTAAATTGATTGATTTATTACCCTTACTATTTAATTGTGTTCATATTATTTGTATCCATATTCTTTGCTCATTATTCACATGCTGTCAGGACCTCCCAGCATTCTGCACCAGTTGGACCATTGTGGGTTGCAGTTCCTCTGTAGGTCAGATGGCATAGTGTTGGTCTCAAGATCAGAGGGTATCGGGCTCAAATCTTGGAATCGGAAGACTTTAAAAAAAAGTTTTAATAATTTGTTTGAAATGCATAAATATATCAATATTAATCAATATTCCTTTGCCCGACTCTACTTTACCCGACTTGACTGTACCCGACCCGACATTACCCGACCCAACTTTTCCCGAACTGACTTTACCTGACCCGACTTTACCCGACCCGACTTTACTCGCCTTGACTTTACCAGCCTCGACTTTATCTGATGCTACTTTACCCGCCCGTCCTGATATGACCTTAGATGTTGCTAGGACGTAAAACAACAAATAAACAAACTTTACCCGCCGCTACTTTACCCAAATCTACTTCACCAGAATCGACTTTACCCGACATGACTTTAACCGACCTGACTTTACCCGACCCGACTTTACCTGACCCTACTTTACCCGACCCTACTTTATCCGACCCGACCTTACCCGAGCAGACTTTACCGGACCCGAGTTTACCCGAACCTACTTTACCTGACCTGACTTTACCGACTCGACTTTACAAGGCTCGACTTTACCCGACTCGAGTTTACCCCAGTTGACTTTTCCGGCCTCGACTTGAACCCCATCGACTTTACTAGCCTCGACTATTCCCACCTTGACTTAATGGACTTGACTTTACTGGCCTTGACTATTCTCGCCTCAACATTACTCGACTCGACTTTAGCCGACTCGACTTTACCCGACTCAACTTTATCCGACTCGACTTTATCCAACTCAAATTTACCCGACTCAACTTTACTCGCCTCGCCTTTAACCCACTCGACTTTACCCGACTCAACTTTTCCTGCCCCGACTTTAACCGACTCGACTTTACTCGCCTCGACTATTCTCGCCTCGACTATATTCTCAGCTTGACTATTCTCGTCTCGAGTATTCTCTCCTCTTCTATTATCCCCTCGACTATTCTCCCCTCGACTTTACCCGCCTCGACTTTACCTGACTCGACTCTACCCGACTCGACTGTGCCTAACTTGACTTTACCCGACTCGACTGTACCTGACTCAACTTGGCTTTTCCATAGAGAGGGTGGGAGAGAGAGGGAGAGAGAGCGAGGGAAAGAGAGAGGGAGAGAGAGACAGAGAGTGACAGAGACAGAGAGAGACAAAGAGAGGCACATAGAGACACAGAGAGACACAGAGACACAGAGAGAGAGAAAGAGAGAGAGACTGGGAGAGAAGCAGAGAGACGGACAGAAAGATCTTATAACTAGCACTCTCCCATCTGAGCTACAGAGGAAGTGTTGTCCAGAAGGGTCTAATTGGTGGCAAAATGTTGTGAGGTCCTGGCTGCAGGAGGCTGCCAATAATGGGCAAACAATATGAATATAAATGATATAAACAAAATTAAATAGTAATGGTAATAAATAGATAAAATAAAAATGCAATGTGTGGACAATGATCAGGAGAATCAACCGAAGGGGAGGTGATTCTTCTGTAGTCCAGCACTTGAAACACAACGGGACCTTTCTCACATGACTCGATGAAATAAGTGAAGAATTGGCTTGCGCCTTTGCTGGAAACTCATCTATGGCAAACTGCCTCCCGGGTTTTCTGGCTGTCAAGGAACACCAAGAGCGAAAGCTCTTGGATTTTTCCTCTGATGGCGAGGAGCACTACAACTCCCCATTCAGTATGGGTGAGTTGAGGTGTTCTTTGGAAAGCTTGCATGACACAGCAGTTGGACCTGATGGAATTCATTATCAATTTTTTTTAAATCACCCCGAATCTGTGCTGAGATTGTTGCTTCAACTCTTCAACAACATCTGGGAGTCGGGTGTCGTCCCCGCCTCTTGGCAGGAGGCGACAGTAATACCGATTCCCAAACCTGGTAAAGACCAGAGTGAAGCCAACAACTATCGTCCCATAGCCCTCACAAGCTGCATCTGTAAAACCATGGAGTGTATGGTAAAATCCACCTCGTATGGCTACTGGAGTCAGGACACCACCTTTCCAACCTCCAATGTGGCTTCAGACGGGGCCGCACCACCCTCGACCATTTGGTGCGCATGGAGACCTTAATAAGAGATGCTTTCCTTAAGAAGGAGCATGTTGTGGCTGTCTTTTTCGACCTCGAAAAAGTCTATGACACAACGTGGCAGCACGGCATCATGGAGGATCTCCACGCGATTGGCCTTCATGGCCACCTGCCAATTTTCATCAAGAACTTTCTAGCCTTGAGGCAGTTCCGGGTCCGTGTCAAGACTACCTATTCCAGCCTACACTCACAGGAACTAGGAGTACCTCAAGGCAGCATACTGGCCATGACCCTTTTCAGGGTCAAGGTCAATAGTATTGCTGCTGCTGTAAAGCGGGGGGTCTCCTGTAGTCTTTTCATGGACGACTTTGTTTTATATTACAGCGGTGCTAACATGAATGTCATAGAGAGACAGCTACAACTAAGCATAAATGGGATCCATCGATGGTCAGTTCTGAACGGATCCAACATTTTCCAAGACCAAAACAGTCTGCATGCACTTCTGCCTGCTGCGTAGAATGCATGCGGAACCGGAGCTGACCCTTGATGGGGATCCCATTAAAGTCGTTGAGGAAACCAAATTGTTGGGCCTCATTTTCGATGCAAAACTGTCTTTCGTGCCACATATAAAGTACCTGAAAACAAGATGCCTGAAAGCGCTAGATATTCTGAGGGTGCTGTCCAGCTCAGACTCAGAGTGGGGAGCGGACAGAGATGTTCTGCTCTCCGTGTACAGAACCTTGGTTCGGTCACGAGTGGATTATGGCAGCATAGTATACGGTTCCGCAAGGAAATCGTATATTGGGCTGCTAGACACGGTCCACCACCAGGGGCTGCGCCTGGCCCTTGGGGCCTTCCGCACCTCACCGGTTCAGAGCCTCTACATCGAAGCCAACAAACCATCACTGAACAACAGGCGAATCATACGCGTGAACAATTGCTAGCTGCCGAGAGGTGGGGCATTGATTCCGCTATGGTTGCTCTTGCAGATGAGCGTGCAGCTTTTCAAGCCGAAAAATCAGTGTTCTGACATAGTTTCGGGCTTGGGGAGAGCTGTGTGAAGGTTACTGAGTCGACGCGGTTAGATAGCCGTGAGTCGCAGTATCCGGCACATAGTGCGTACCCCACTTCTTCGGGTAACTCGCCAAATCTGCCGGCGCCTTCTAAGGGGGGCGGTGGTGGACACGGGGGTCCGAGGGAGCCGGTGCCTTCTTCTGGGGAGGATATTACTTCTCGGGGGGGGGGGGGGGGGGGAGGGGGGGGGGGGGGGGGTCTTCTGTGCAACATCAACATGGGGTTGTTCAGGATTCGTATATGTGGGAAAATCTCATGTAAATATACGTAGAGAAGGGACTTCTAACCCGACGTGTTCAGATGGGGATCCATTATATATATATATATGTATATATATATATATATATATATATGTATATATATATATGTATATATATATATATATATATATATATTCCTCGGTTTGAGCGTGTTAACCTTATGTAAATAGGGCGACAGCTCACTGGCATCGGGCCACGACAGTTCCCCTTCATGGACCGTGTCTAGGCCTGCTGTTTCCTCACACACTACACACACACTCGAACACACACACGTATATCTTCCCACCCACTCATCCATTTACCAACACACCCTCCTGACCTCCCACCCACTCATCCTCCCGCCAACCCATCCTCCCAACCACACCTCCTCCTACCACACATGCTCCCACCCGCTCACCCTCTACTGGATGCGGTGGCCTAATCGGTAGAGCGCAGGCCTCCTGTGCATGAGATCGGGAGTTGGATTCCCGGTGGAGTCAAACCAATGACTTACAAAATTGATGGTTGTCGCTTCCTAGCTTGCCACTAAGCATTAATAGGATACGGCAATGACTGGTTAGCTCAGTGTCAGGATAATATGACTGAGTGGGGTCATGTAGATAAAAGATTCACCCGGTACTTGTAGTACACGGGTGAAGACCAGCCTTATATAAATACGGGCGAAAATAGTCTTAGTATGGAACAAGAAGTAGAATGCCTGGCACCAGTATCAAATGGTTACTTATATCAGAACAGAGTTGGTGAAATGGGAGAGAATGCAAAAAGACAAGATGGCAGCCAGAGAACGCCGTCGATTTCACTTTTAAACTGCATTAAAGTATATGTTTTATTATATTTTCCAACTCAAAAGTAGCGGGTAAACATGAAGACATATACAAAGAATAAATGTTGCTTCTTAGATTGCGAAATTAGGCTCTCAAAAAGACTCATTTCATTAGCCCGATTTTTCGACCGTTTTTATATAAGGCTGGTTTTCACCCCTGTACTGGGTGAATCTTTTATCTAGGGGTCATGTAGATAAAAGATTCACCCGGTACTTGTAGTACACGGGTGAAGATCAGCCTTATATAAATACGGGCGAAAATAGCGTTAGTATGGAACAACACCTAGAAACTGTGGCTCCAGTATCAAATGGCTACCCATGTAGGCACAGAGTTGGTGAAATGGGAGAGAATGCAAAAAGACAAGATGGCGGCCGCAGAACGCCGTCGATTTCACTTTTAAATCTTATTAAACTAGATATTATATTATATTTTTCAACTCAAAGGTAGCGGGCTCTCAATAATACATATGTAAAGAATAAATTTTGCTTCTTAGATTGTGAAATTAGGCTCTGATTTCATTGACCCGCATTTTCGCCACCTTTTACATAGGGTTGGTTTGCACCCCTACTGCAGCAGTACGGGGTGAATCTTGTATCTAGGGGTCATGGTGCCATTGCCAGTGCCAGTGGCCTGGTCTCCCAGTGACCCAGATCTATAAAGTTGCCATGATGGTACACTGTCACAAATCGGTCGGTCTACCCGCCCTGTTATGACCTTAGATGTTGCCAGGACGTAAAATTCCAACAACTAACAACCTGTTCATCCTCCATTCTCCACACCGCCCTGCCCACCCTCCCACCGCCTCACGCTCCCACCCCGCCCACATTCCACATCCCGCAGGCCGTGATGTGTTCAGATCGCAGCGCCCCGCGCGGCATTCAATTGAACTACATCCAGCATGGCCGCGCAACAGAGCCCGTCGGAGCAGACATCGAACAAGAATTTCGTCGTGCTCGTCGCATTCGACGCAAGTTCTAAGGCAGAGTATGCCCTAAACTGTGAGTATAGCTTGCGCGTGTTTACTTATGATGAGATACCACACACTTGCAGCCAAGACGCCTTTGCGGGACGCCTTTGCTGTACATTGCATCAAATGCTCGCGTCGCTCGTTAAAAGCTTCTCCCAACAGACGTCACGTCCGCCAAGCCCGGGCAGCACTAGGATGAGCACAGTCAACAAATCGATAGGCGCTCTTTAAGGCGTTGTCACACTACGACGTATCGCCTCAACGTGCGCCAACGTATGTGATTTGTGACCAACACGTCGGCGTACGTCGTCGTACGTTACATATACGTCAGGTATACGGCGTATACTTTCTGGATATGTGGGTATACATCGAGGCTCCGAAAAAAAATGTTTGTGCATGCTCAAAATTGTCAACGTGTGCCTTATACATTTGGCATACGCTATGTGTACGTTAGCCATACGCTGGGTGTACGTTAGACATACGTCGAGGTATGTTCCCCGTCTTCCGTTCCCCGTCTTCTGTTCCCTGTCTTCCGATCCCCGTCTTCCGTTCCCTGTCTTCCGTTTCCCCATCTTCCATTCCCCCTCTTCCATTCCCCTCTTCTATTAGCCCTCTTCCATTCGCTCTCTTCCATTCCCCCTGAGCATTTCGCGAACGTTCTGCATACGTTACGTACGTTGTGTGTACTTTGATAATACGCCCAATTTTACACCCCGCCGCTGAAAAGTTTGCCGAATGCCGACCTACTGGGTAATTTTCTAACGCTGAAGGCCCTGTCACACTATGATGTATGGTGCCGGCGTGTGCGTAACGTATTGAAATAAAACGTATGAAGCGTACGCGGGGCGTATGGCTGGCGTATGACTACCGTATGCATGGCGTATAGCGACGTATACCAAACGTATGGTGACGTATACTCGGCGTGCTGAGATGTGTTGTGACGGTTGGAGGTGACAGGTCCAGCGTATGAGTAACATATGCCGATGTATCCCTAACCTGCTCCTAACGTATGCCGACATACCCCTAATGTACACGTTGTGTATGAGGAACGTAAAGCCACACGTTGAACATTTTTAACATGCACAAAAATTGTTTCGGAGCACCGACGCATGCCGACGTAAGACGCCGTATAACACCATATCCCGAACGTACCCGATGTATGCCCAATGTATACGTGATGCCGTACGCCGACATGTTGGTCGAAAATCACATACGTTGGCATACGCTAAGGCTATACGTTGTAGTGTGACAGCCCTTTTACAGAACGTTGTGAGTATGTTATATACGCCAGAGATACGCAGAGGGTGCCAGTTCAACGTACGGCTAACATGTTCCAACCGATGCTGACCTACCCGTAACGTGTGAGTAACATATGCTGAGCGTATGCCAAGCGTATGAGAAACGTATGAGCCATACAGCGACATACGTTGAAAATTTTGAACATGCACAACAATTTTTTAGTGGCTCGACCTACGTCGACCTATGATGCCGTATCCGGAGCGTACTCGACGTATGCCCAACGTATACGACGTGTTGGTCGAAAATCGCATACGTCGGCATATGCTAACGGCATACGTCGTAATGTGACAGCCCCTTGAAGCACGGGCTGACGCTGACGCTACTGTGACAGGCCCATTAGACCTATTTCATATGATATCGGCACAGGTATGTAGGTCAGTGCGCGCGCTGCTTGGCTGCAGGATGACACACTTTAGATTGGGACCCCGCTACCTAGACCAAGCCAATCACACTGTCACACTGCAAACTCAATGGCTATGAGCAATTTCCATAGAGAAAAGGTGAAATATCTCTTAAAGCCACACCACTTAGAAACAAACCGCTTGGAACACATATAGAAAACATATTCAACGAACAGATTACAGATACAGTGCCTTGCTATAAATAGGAAATTCAATGGGGAGAGCATGTTCATTTTAATTACGATCTCTGTGTCAGGGTGTGGTGTATAGAATTAGCATAGGCAGCAGAAGTCGGCAGTGGCAATCCCTGCTATAGTGGTATTGGGTATCGTGCTAGTTTCATACACTCAAACACTGTTTTACTGTTGTATTTACATTAGCATATTATGGTAATGGTTTGTTTATTTGTTTTTTTTCTGTAGTGTTAGGTCCTACCAACATCTAAGGTCATATTAGTACGGGTACCGACTTGTGACAGTGCACACTCACAGAGACTTCATAGTGCTGCCCCACTGGGATACCAGGCCACCAGCACCATGACCTGATATCCCACTCAGTCACATTATCCTCACACTGAGCCAACCAGTCGTTGCCCTATCCTAATAATGCCGAGTGCCAGGCTAGGAACTGACAACTAGCAATTTGTAAGTCATTGGTTTGACTCGACCAGGGTTCGAACCCACGAACACCCGATCTCCCAATACAGGATAGGGATGCTCAACTCATTCGGCCATCCCGTCTGGTTGTATGATAAAGGAAGACATGGACTTAAATATTATTGCGGTATACCATAGTAGTAGCCTACTACTAATACTAGTGTAAAATATTCGGACTTTTTAGGTCTGGTTCATGAATAAATAATAGTCTAAATCAATTCTAAAATATCTCCTTTTCACGAAACTCAATTGTGAAGCATTAAGAAAACTATTTTAATCATATTTAAATCATCCAGTTATTTCTATAAAGTCATTATAATGATAATAATATTCCAATTATATAAGTAGCCCTACAAAACCGCTCTAATAATACATAATTCATTCTCTCATGTTGGTAAATACATATTTATGCATAATATACAAACCAAGTTGTGAAACCATAGATTATGTATATTAAGTGAAGTGATAATTAATATCAGATTGTTCTAAGGTTCTACATAAAATATAACCACTGGAGATAAGAACTCTGGAAAATTATTACTGTATTGGTATATTTACATGTATTACTGGATGGAAGTCTGTTGGTGTTGTATATTGTATAAAGGGAGGTAAATTCTGAAACTAAGGACAGCAATACAGTTGCTGCAGACTGGTTTCTTCACCCAGACACATAGTCTGTGAAGAATGCCACAGAATGGGTACAATAATTAAGTTAAGAAACTGAGTTCTGTGTGCCTGTTATGGTATGATTTACAGATGCCAGTATCTGAGGGAGTGTGTGTGTGTGTGTGTGGTTGCAGGACCTGCCAAATCCAGGTGTCAGGCTGGAGGTGGCGTGTGTGTGTGTGTGTGTGTGTGTGTGTGTGTGTGTGTGGTGAGCCCTCCCTGCCCCACCTGGTGGCAGTTTGCTGAACTAAAGATGATGCAATATGTAATTCTCAAAGTAAGGCATGTAGAAATTCCTACTATTTTTTAGTTGTCCCAATCTAAGGGACTGGTGACCTGGTGTCCACCCACTCCCACCCTGCCTCCCCCACCACTGATCAGCCTATGAAATGCCATGTTAATGTCTCTGATTGAGGAGACTCCCAGCAACTGTGTAACTGTATTTTGAATGTGTTCCATCTGAATAAAAGACCTGGGCAGGAGGTGTGCCAGGAAGATGACCTGGAGACAGCACAGCAGGAGGAGCCAGCCACCCGTCCCTACTAGACTTTACCACACTTAATTTCTGTTGGGTTAATATTTCTTGGAACTGATATAGTAAGCAGATATAGTAAGCATATATAGTAAGCATATATAGTAAGCAGATATAGTAAGCGGATCATCGCTTGAGTAATATCATCTATTAGTGCATTCCGGTCTCCACACACAGAAGTTAGGGTTCTATTTCCTATAAAGATTCTAGCGTGTAAAATACTGCTAGTTAACAGTAGGTACTCCAAAAATATTTTTTATTTTAAGGTGTCAGTGTTTAAAAGGATATAGGTCTATAGATCTTTTAAATCCAATTCCAGTGATATAAAATTTATATAGATCCCTTGAAAAGTTCTGAAATTATGGAACTTTTAAAGATTCTTTTTTTCACCCTTATTTGTGCACATTTCCAAATTAGGGAAATCTAGGTTTTTAAGGCCCCAACACAAAAGCTATGTTGCATATCATTTGTCCAATATTGAATAATCTCACTCTCTATAGCACAAATAGCAGGCTCCATTTTTTCCAGACTATTAGCTTGTTATTCTTTCAGATATTTCATGCCAAACTTGCTAAATTCCTTAATTTCTACTGAATATCATCAGGATTAATGAAGAATTCTTTGAAATATCATAACTTCTGTTCTACTTAGACTATCACTCTATTTTCTATTCCAAATTAATCAGAATCAAAAGCTGTATATGATAATAGATGTTTTCAATTAATATGAGGCAAAAACTGAAAGTTCACTTTTATAGGCATTGCTAACTGAATACAAGTCTAGGTCGCAAAGTCGTTAACTTTATTAAGATGATTAAACAGATTCCCTCAGGCAACAATGCGCTTCAGAAATGTCTTTAAAGTTTGGCACCTTCCATACTCTAAATTCATCTTTGATGGGTGCCACATCAAGCTTTTTCTGCTGAAACAGAAGCTTCAATCAACACCATGTTCGTCACTCTGGTGTGGGAGACAGGAAGAGATGGTCATTTCTCAGACCAACCTTGCCGAGTATGATATCAATCTCAACCAAATATTGTTCTGGTTAGGTAGAGGAAGACTTGAGCTTTCTGATGATATAATTTTCAGGACGATCCTGATTAATTTTCAAGGAGAATGAATGTCTGAAAGTTTTCACTCTTTCTGTTCAATCAAATTTCCCACTCAAAGACAGCCATGCCTGATATGCTAATGAAGCCCGGTTTCTTCTCCATCTTTCACTGGTGGTTATTTTTAGCTCAGGTGACCATACTTAGCAAGGTAGCAATTTTAAGGAAGGGAGTGTCTAAGACTGGATGCAAACAGACTATGGCAAACATGCACAGAGCTGTTGATGGTACACCCAAACAAGTGTCCATTGACTCTAATTTATTTCATCATGTTAATTCAAAATTGAACACCCTAAAAGACAAAAGAACAGGCATTCATGACATACAATTTTTATTTCAAACAAAGCAGAATTAATGGAGGTGCAAGTGTTTTTAGAATGGTTATGTCAGATTTTGTGATGCGGACAGCGTTTCCGCCCACTTTGGAGTACCTAATACTAGTATTTATATAAAGGTATGACAGCAAGCACAGATGGGGTGGTTGGAATCGACTGAACCGTCAGTCTGGTATGTCCTCGACACAAGGACAATCTGGCCCTGACACCCATAACCCTTTGATGTCAATCCTTGTCAAATCGATAACACGTGGGCAGAACCATCACCCTTCTGCGCCGGATGCTTTGGTCTAATCATTAGAGCATAGGCTTCCCGTGCGGAAGGTCGGGAGTTTGAATCCCAGCCGATGACTTATAACCAATGACTTATAAAATTGATATTTGTCGCTACCTAGCCAAATGCTTGGCATTAATTAATAATAGGATAGGACAAGGACTGGTTTGCACAGTATCAGGATAATGTGACTGTGTGCGATATCGGGCCATGGTGCCGGTGGCCTGTTCTGCCAATGGGGCAGAACTATAAAGTTGCCAGGAGTGCGCACTGTCACAGGTCGGTACCCGTCCTGATATGACATTAGATGTTGCTAAAACGTAAAACAACACACAAATCACCATTCTGTTCAAAACAGGCCTCACATCACTCAGGAGTTACAACTCCATCATAGTTTGGAAGATGTTAATCTTGTAAGTCCTAATACTGCTATAAGTAGTAACAAATAATGGAGCCCAATCTGAAATATATAGTAATAGGCCTACTAATAGAAGTATTGTATTGCATTAATTCAATATCAGCATCTTGGCCGCCATCTTGGAAGCCGCTCATATCCGCGCGAAATTCAAAGTCAACTAGGTCAACGGTCCCCGACGCACCACTTTCAACCGGCGTGCACACAAGTCAATTCTTTTTATTTTTGCAATCATTTATCGGGTGGGAGCCTGATTTGCAGCTCAGGCACTTATGTTCGTACTCGCATCGGCGCACACTGCACCCATCCTTGTTGTAGTTGTACGCATAGCAGATCTTCCGGGAATTATCATAGCTTTTACTCGCCTGTGTAGGTCTGGATGGTCGGCGTGCCTCTTTGTTGCTCCGCGTATTTTCCAAATTGAAGTACAGCAACGATAGTTCATGATCGCCCATGGTGAACGCCTTCAGCCCAACATCCTTTACCTTGTCCCTGATTGCCTTATCATAACCACGATAGGCCTGATCTGTATAGGTTGCTGTAGAGGCATGCATGCACATATAAGCCACATGCCCGATATATCGCTCCAGATCATCATATTCAAACCCGACTCGCCTCCCACGTTTCATGCCCCAGACCAGGGCCGTGTAGACGAGCTCCATCACCGAAAGTTTTTTTAAACGCTTCTCGTTCATCGTGTATTTGTTTAAAGCGAACTTACTGCGCTTACGCCTCCTCCTTCGCCTTCTGCCAGAGTCACTGTCTGACCCTGAGCCGTCCTCCGAGCTGCTGTCTGTAGGGGAATCGTCCGGGTCCCCGGCCGCCTCTGCCTTTTTCTTCTTCCCGGACAGCTTCTTCTTCGTCGTCGGCACCGCCGTCACTGCCTCCTCCTCCGGCGATCCGGCGTCCAAGACCGCACGCAGCTCCTTCTTATATTCTCTATATCCCATCCAAGAACGAGTCATCCATTCTTATTTGAGCCCTGACTTCTTTGAAATGAATTTGGAAGGAGATGCCAATTCGAAGGATTATAGCAAGAAATTTGTGTGTGGTAGGTCGTAGGTTTCGAATCCTAGGTTCCAATCCAGGCATAGTCAAACCTATGACTTAAGAATTGATACTGATTGTAATGTGGAAGGAAATCACTGTTATATATATATTTTGCCCCGGTACTACGCCTCTGGCTACTCGTAGCCCAGGAAGAAGGAAGCACATCCAGGTCCAGCAATTAGCATAATCTGCTCACAAGAGGAGGACGTTTGTTGAGTAGCTCCGGCAGTTTTTCTACATAACTACTAAACCAAACAGGTTAGTATCGTTTTTGAACGGATACATTGGTTTAGTTTATGTTAGCATTCCCATACATCAAGTTTAAAAAACTTTAAATTGTATATTAACTGATTTACAGGTTAATTACGATGTGTCGTAACATCGTTAGAACAATGCGTCCATTGTTCTTTTTAATGCCACCCTTTGCCGGACGGAGAGATGTTAACAGGAGCCACTTACATCTTTAGGATTTATTCCTCAGTTTCTTTAAGATTCCCAATTTTATTTAGGTGTACCTCCGAGTCCCGTAGTATTTTCTCCAACTTGTTGTCCACTATAGCCACAGGTGGGAGAAGTTTATTGGACAGAGAGTGTGGGAGCCTACCGTTACACTGGTCCCTACCCCTCATTTGGTTTCGGTTGGTTATCCATACCCGTTACCTACGACTGACAAAAATTAGCCACACGCCTGTGTTAAAAACGGTTTAAATACAGATTTTAACACCACTAGACACGATTGTTAATAATATTACTATAATATTTTGCCAGTGTCATGATTCACCGTGAAAGATTCCTAACCTTTTGGTTTTCGGTTTCTTACAGACTCCCAGCTATGGCTACGATGGGGAGTAAGGTAGATGCATCTCACAAGCTCAGCGAGGACGAAGACCCATCACCACAGTTGAGGGTCCAAAGGTCGCCAGAACAAAAAGATTCTGGGGAGGCTGGGGGCTCGGAGCCTGGCCTGAGTGACCTAGATGAACGGGTTGCGCGGCTGATACAGCTTAAGCTGGAGGAGCTGCTCCCCGCTAAGACACATGCTGCTAAGAAGAAGCAACAACTAGTGTCGGAGGACTCCGATTGGGAGGATTATTCGGACTCCCCGGACTCGTCCAATGAAGAGTCCCAGGATGAGGTGGTGCTGCCTGTGCGTAAGCGCAAACATACGAAGAGGGCAGATTCGTCTGAGGGGGATGACTTCACCAGGGCGTGCAAAAAGAAGCCGCTGGTGAAGAAACAAAAGAAGGCCAAGAAAAGCAAGTCTTCTTCGGACTCGTCATCCAACTCATCCTCGACCAACTCAGATTCCGAAACGGAACAAGTCGGTAAATACGCGAGAGTGAGTGGGAAAGTCATCAAGAAGATCAAAGTCCTCAAGAGGAAGAAGATCCAGACAGCCACCATGATGCGCAAAACTATCCAGGGTCATTTCCACACTTTCAAACCAGTGGAAGTGATCATGAAGTTGAGTGAGAGGTTAACCGGGATTAAGGGCATCCCCCGAGTCGGCCATCAAAGAGATGGATTCAGATGTGAGGCTCAACAAGGATCGCAAAAGGTTTGAGGCAGTCGTACATACCATACACAAAGGGGTATTAGCCGGTCTGTCCGTGATTACGCCGCTGGCCAATCGCATGATGACAGAGAACAAGGTCTCCTCACTGGTCGATGATATCGACGTTGGAATGGCATTGCTGACAGCGACTAGCAATTTCATCTCCTGCCGGCACTTTGATATTGTGTCCAAGGCTGTCTGTACAGATGCGGGGAAGGAGGTTGCTTGGTCCAATAAGGTTTTGGTCAATGATGTGAAGGAATACACTCTATTCATTGCCTCCAAGCCAATAAAAGGCAAACCCTTCGACAAAACCAAGATGTTCGGGGTACAGCTACAGTACTTGTTTAAACAAGTCGAGACGGGATCCAAGTGTGGCAGACAAGAAGAAGGCAGCTGATGTGAATGCGAGCCGGTTTAAAAAGAACAGGCAGGATTTTCACAGCTTTCGAACAGGACAACGGGGCAGGTTCGGCACCAACTACGGCTATCAGGCCAGAGGAAGGGGCCAAAGGCAGTCGTTCGGGTGGAATGAGGGCAACAGACCCTTCAAGAGGGACTTCAACACCCAGAACCCGTTCCCCCGCCCAGGGAACAAGTAGAGGCAGCAACGCAGACCCCAGTAAGCGAATTTAATGCTGGTACCATAAGAAATTGCCTATCGGAATGGAACAACATTACCGACAATCTAACTATCCTTAGCCTAGTCGATGGAGTTAGAATACCACTGATGGAAGAGCCCATACAAAAAGGCATACCCTTTCCTTATCGCTTTGATGATGAAGAAAGGAAGGCTTTGAATGATCAAGTCCTTAAATTTGGTGAAAAAGGCATTATAGAGTCAGCACTTCATGTAGCTGAGGAATTCATATCGAATGTTTTCACGAGACCCAAGCCAAATGGGGACATCAGGCTTATTTTGGACTTAACAAGGTATACAAATGAGTTGAGTATCAAAATTTCAAAATGTTTTCCCTAGAGACAGCTAGAGACTTGGTAACCCAGGATCCTCGCTAGCCAGTGTGGATCTCAGAGATGTATACTATTCAGTGCCGATTTATAAGCCAGATCGGAAATACCTAAGGTTTTGTTGGAATGAGGAGCTTTATGAGTTCACTTGTAACACAAGTCAAGCAGCAGTAGATCAGCTATGTGAGACACTTACAAAGTTAGGTTTCTACATATGTGAAACTAAATCAGTTTTAAGACCTACAAAGAAATTGAAGTGTTTGGTTTTCATTATTGACACCACACATTTTTAGATGACCGTGTCATTAACAAAAGAGAAAGCTGATAAATTTACAAACACGGCAAATCAAGTCGTACAATTAAGTAAACCAAAGGTAAGACAAGTCGCAATATTGATAGGAATCATGATAGCCTATGCCCCTGCTATTCTATACGGCAAAGCTCATATCAAATTGCTAGAAATAGATAAGAACTTAGTGTTGGCTCGCACTAAAGGGAATTTTGAAATACCTATGACCATTTAGCCAGAAGGTATACAGGATATTATGTGGTGGTTTTCACACATTGATAATTCACATAACCCCATTAGAATGGCAGAACTCAACACCACGGTTACGACAGACGCGCCACTAGAAGGATGGTGGGCTCATATAGACCAACAGGCAACCGGGGGTCGGTGGATGGAAGATGAAATCTCCGATCACATAAATGTACTAGAGCTTAGAGCTATTTATTTAGGTTTATGTAGTCTAGTGCACTTACCCAAAAATCATGTACGGGTATTAACTGATAATACAACAGCCATGGCGTACATACATAATATGGGAGGTACTCGTTCCAAACCATGTAACCATTTAGCCGAACTAATTTGGGACTGGGCAGAGGAACACGATATATGGCTAACAGTAGCACATATTCCAGGCAGTCAAAATACTTTGGCTGACAAAAAAAGTTGACACTTTCATGACCATTTAGAATGGTCATTAAGTCAGAATATTTTCGATTACATTTGTAGCAAATAGGGCAAGCCAGAAGTTGACCTATTTGTATCACGAAACAACAAAAAGTTGCCCAAATATGTGTTGTGGCATCCAGAGCCAGAAGCCTGGTGAGTTGATGCATTCTCTCTGATTTAGAATAATAAATTTTATAACATATTCCCGCCATTCAGCATTATCAGCAGAGTGACCAGGAAGATGGGGATGGACCACTGTCATGTAGTACTGATAGTACCAGAGTGGGACACATAACTGTGGCTAGCGGCAGTCACAGTAGGAGCTAAAGACAGGATCAGGTTTCCACGAGGGAAAGACAACCTGCAGCATCAAGGACCGTAAACAATCCACGGAGACGTGTCAATGACACCCCTTTTAGCATTCCTTTTCTAAAGAAGCATTTGGAACAATATAGTCTGGATAAAATTACACAAGAGACTCATTTCACACACCTGGAGAAAAGGGATGGTGAAATTATATACAAGTTACTTAGGCCAAACTATTGTGGCATTGTCTTTGGACAGACTGGAAATAGACAGCCAGGAGGCATCATTCGATTTGGAGACATTGCTAAAGTTGAATCGTACAGGGGACCCGCTGTCCACAGTACATGTAAATAGTTTTCCAGAGGATAGACGTATATGTGTAGTGTCAGCCATTAGGGCATATATATCCAAGTCACGAGGAATAAGAAATTCAAGACAGCTTTTAATAAGCTTTATTAAACCACATGAGGCTATCTCGCGAGACACACTCGCAAGATGGACTATCAAGGTGCTTAAGGAGGCAGGCGTTAATACTGGACGCTACGCATCCCACTCAACGATGGGTGCCATGGTCTCTAAAACAAGACAATTAGGAATCTCAGTGAAGAGAATCCTGGCGCACGCGGGCTGGAAGACAGCTAGATCAGTTGCAAAACATTATAACAAGCGGCCTGGCGACTCGCCTACTCACCAATTAAAGACGGATGAGAAACACAAAAATTTCTATTTGGTAATAGGTACATTATATGCTTAAAGAATAATTATAAAAAAGGATAAAAAATGAGATTACATAAAGTTCTCCCTGGGCTACGAGTAGCCAGAGGCATAGTACCGAGGTAAAATAGTATAGTTATACAAATCTTACCTGGATACAAATGATGGATAATTGTTGTTTTCCCGAGGTACAAGCCTCCGATAGTCATTGGCTAGGGCCCGCCCACCCTACCCACCCACCCTACCCTGCCACAACTATAACATTGGCTTGTGCCGAAATGAAAACATATGAGTATTCATAGAATCTTAAGATCATTTTTTATCCAAATAAGTATGTAAAAGATTGCTGGACCTGGATGTGCTTCCTTCTCCCTAGCCCACGAGTATCCGAGGCTAGTACCTCGGGAAAACAATAGTTATCCATCATCTGTACCCAGGTAAGATTCGTATGACTATACTATATATATAATACACTGATGTTTTTTCCACGTACATCCAGATACTCATTTTCAACGAGAAAATTGAAGGCTTTTCTATGTTGAATGATTCCCTCCACTGGTCCCCGAGCCACAATTCCGGTACACTGATGTAGACTGGTGTATTTGAGCCTAGCTGTGTTCGATTAACTGGTCCCTGTTATGCGCATATATATATAGACTTGCTAAAACCTGCCTTTACAGATGACCAGTAAGCGGTATTTAATCCGCATACAAAGTGGTTTCAGATTACATCTGTCCTATGTGAAATGCTGCTTATTTTACCAAAGCCTCGTTTTCAGATGCAGAAACCAATATTGCATATCAGGCACAGACGGACACATGCATATATTTAGTAAAGTCACAATTTATTCCAATATCACCATATATACTTTTGTTCGCAGGCCTCTTCGTGTTTAGGAATAAACAGGATGGCTGAATGAGTTGAGCGCATGTCTCCTGTTTTGGTAGATCGTCGTCGAGTCAAACCAATGACTTAAAAAATTATACTTGTCGCTTCCTAACCAGACGCTCGGCATTATTAGGATAGGGCAAGGACTGGTTGGATCAGTGTCAGTATAATGTGACTGAGTGGGATATCAGGTCATGGTGTGGCAGTCTTGTCTCCCATTGGGGCAATCGTTCAAGCATCTTTCATAGTTTCACCACTGACCGAGATAGGCCAGGGCCCGTATTCATGAGCTCGGGGTACGGTTAGCCGGAGGCTAGGCTTAGCCGTTGGGTAGGTATCCCGCGGTTTAACGGCGGTGGTTAAATAGGTCAATCGGTATTCACCAATGTTCTAGCCGGTGCGGATAGCTACCCGTTCGCTTTGTTTACATTCGTCGATTCGACACTATTAATATCGCCGCCAATTTGGCGGTAGCCTTAATAACGGTTCGAATTTAGGGTTAAATTGATCAAATTTCACTTATTGCGTATGTAATTCTGTTAAATATGACAGCATTTAATAGATTTGGGCGTAAGAAATTCCCGCCGATTCGGCGGCGGCGACGGCGGCGGCCATTTTTACTTGACATCGACAGTATGGATATCGACGTCGCTGCGGCGGCGGCGATTTGTGTACTTTACATTCGTCGATTCGAAAATATTAATATCGCCGCCTTTACGGCAGCAGCGTTAATTTCGCTTCGGATTTAGGGTTAATTTGAATAAATTTCACTTATTGCGTATTTAAATCTATCAAATATGATCGCATTGAATAGATTCAGACCCACACAGGCTCACTAACCCCTCGGGATAGTGGCTTACCCCTGAGTCGAAAGTGGGGTAGCGTACCCCCGGATAGAGCCCCAGGGTAGCGCTACCCCAAACTCATGAATACGGATTTTCCACCGTTAGCCGGGGGGGATACCACTACCCTACGGTTAGAGCCCTACTCCGAGCTCATGAATACGGCCCCAGGTGGATAGGGTCATGGGAGCCATTCCTGACCGAGTCAAAACAAAGAGTTATAAATCAGATTTACACTTGCTACTACTAACTTGCTCCCTTGCACTTTGGTTTTTTAAAGCTGAAACTAAGGGGTTGGCTATTACACAAGTAATGTTTTTGAATGGATGAAATTCATGTTTGCTATGCGTTAAAACACATGTGTAGGCACTAAGCATTGCACTTATAGCCCAGGCTACAAAAAGGGTGTTATTTCTGCCACAGTATTTAAAGTTGCATAGTCCGATGGTTTTGAGCTCCTCTCATTTTTCTGAGATAAATGTATTAAATTGATCATTGCTTATTTGGTTTGAAGTAACTTTTATTTTAAATGGTAAACCTTAAAGATATGGGGCTGAGACATGGACAATCTCTAAGAAAATGTACAAACGTTTAGCAGCATTTGAGATGTGGACTTATCGAAGGATGATGAAAATATCATGGACAAAGAAGATCACCAACAAAGAAGTTCTCAGAAAAATTAAAAATAAGAAAAGCTTGTTTGCCACTATACAGACAAAGAAACTTATTTATTTTGGCCACTTCATTCGTCAGAGTTCAATATACCATACATTGTTGGAAGGGAAGGTGAATGGCAGCAGAGGGAGAGGGAGACCAAGAACATCATGGTTTACAAATATTTCACAGTGGACAGGCTTGAATTATTCACAGTCTATCAGAACAGCACACCATCGGGACAAGTGGAGAACCATTGCATCCAACCCTCGACTAGAGGACGGAACTATTGATTGATTGAAAGATATTTGAAGTGCAAACATGTTAAATTAGTTTTGCCAAGCATGCCAAAACGCTGACACCATAAACTTCTGCACTAACAGGTTCTATTAAATTGACTCAGTATTCCCTTCTATGTAGAAACAAACGATTTGATAAATGCATCAGTATTTAAGTTAGATATATAGAATCAAATCTAGTTAATTGTTTTGGTTTTGACAAGTTGATACTGCGTCGGACTATGCAGCTTTAAACGAAATGTTCAACGATATTTTTCTTTCATATCTCTGATTGCTCAAATTAATCTTAGAGTAAACATAGTTTTATATCTTTATTTTTCTTTAATACAACTCATATATGGTAAGGCGTCTTTGCTTTCATTTTTAATTTAATGTTTTATTGAGGTATCTTTTTGTATATGTACATTGACATCGACTGAGGTTTGAGGTTGAATTTGATAGGTCCAGGGGGTTTGTGGGGTTGGCCAGTGGGGTGGCTTGTTGGTGTGAGTGGCAGGTGGAAGGGGCTGCTTACCTGTAACCCGATTATAAAACATAGGACATTCTAGATGCTTTATAAATATAATCTTGAGTACCAATCGTATCTGTTTAACATAATTACCCAGCTGAAAGAATACTTCCCGGATGTGCACGATTCCTGGTAAATCTCCAATTTGTATTATTTCTAAATACATGTATCTAGGATATAAATCTCCAACCTAATTCTATGTATTTTCTCCATGTACTACCGAATAATGACTGTTTGGCTCAGTGTCAGGATAATGTGACTGAGTGCGATATCAGGTCATGGTGCATATCAGGTCATGGTGCTGGCAGCCTCGTCTCCCCCCGTCCTGATATGACCTTAGATGTTGCTAGGACGTAAAACAACAACAAACAAACAAACAAACCTCGTCTCCCAGTGGGGCAGCAGTATAAAACTTGCCATGAGTGTGCACTATCACAAGTTGGTACCCGTCCTGATATAACCTTAGATGTTTCCAGGACATAAAACTCCAACAACCAACCAACTTTCGAAATTTGGTTCATATTTCTGATCAAGAAGCCAGGAAAACATTTAGTCAGTTTCTTATTGTATTCATGTATAATTTACATAAATGCATAATAACATTTAATAATCATTGTTTTCAATAACAACTCTTTTCAAACCGAATACTCCTCTACAGTATTGACCTGCAACCATAGTTTGTTCTGTGTTTTTTTGTACATTAATTAATTAAGCAGGGGGAATTTCAATCATGGACGATTGGTTTTCCTCATTCCACTGCTCCTCACCCTATCCTAATAATGCCGAGTGCCTGGCTAGGAAGCGACAAGTATACATTTTTAAGTCTTCGGTTTGACTCGACCAGTCGAATCCCACGACCTACCAAAATGGGAGGCCGTCGCTCAACTCATTCGGCCGTCCCGTCTGGTTTCACTTCAGTGTCCATGTATATGTTCCGGAAATTGTTTATATCTGAGGTTGATGATGCTTTAATTCCAGACTACTTCGACCATCTTCACAGAAGTACAAACGAGCTCGTGCTGATCCACGTCATTGAACTGCCTGACCTTGCACATTCACGTGAGTAAAATAACCGAAGAATTCTCTCTTCAGTTGCTAGTGAAGAGTTATGTGTGTATAATATGATGTATAATCTGCTACATACACTGTTCCACTAACAATTTTATTCTCAGGTTTATTGCACAATACCTCGGAGTTTGAATCACTCGGCGCTTGCAGTCAGATTGTTAACCACTGCCTTGTGGTACAGGTTCTTGACAGACCGAGCGCTAAGGCGAGCAAACCGTAATCAGCGAACCATGTCACTGTGCGGCATTAAAGGCGGTGATACGGAACTCCAACACCTCCCGACAGCCACTGCATGGACACATAGTTTTGCGCCTGTCTTGACATGTCCTGCCGTATGTGAAACCTCTATTGCTCCCCGAGAGAGTGCCGCTGGTAACTTGCATAAATCCAGCAGCACTTCCAACACTTTTGCTGGCATGCTTTCATGAAAGTACAACCGCACCTATGAAGGGTATGGCGGCATACTGTCAAAAGATGTCAAAGCACGTCCCATACGCTCCCGTACGCTACTCGTACGCATGATCGTGAGGTTCCACATACGCTCAAAACCACCCGAAAGGTCACCAACAATGTCATCATCAGGTCGGCACGCGCAGGACTATCGAGTTTTCAATACACTCCGGGCCATACGCCGTAATGTGACAGGGCCTTTAGTAAATGCAGAAGATTCTGTCCTGTTAATTCCGAATGGTGCCAACTGTTGCATTTATTCTGGTGTTTGACGTTCAATAGCTGATGGTACGAAAATTCGATGTGCATTAGAGGCCTCATTAAATAAAACAAGCTTCTTTTTCTTTGATTTATTCAGGTGATGCATACATGTCGCCCGGGATGGTCGCCGAGCTCTGGGAAGAAGAGCGCAAGAAGTCAACCATTTTGGAAGAGAAATATCGAGGCATCACACGAGAAAGAGGGGTAATTTGCATTTAGATATTGCTAGTTTGTTGGGATTGTACATCCTAGGAACATAATTTACTAAGGCGGAGACATCATTCAGTTATAGTGGATTTATTTTCTTTATTTGTCATCATAGGTCATTATCGAGTCATTAAGTAAATCAACCGGAATGACATTTCATTAAGTCACTTCCGCATCTGTGTCAATATTCTGGCCGGGCTGCATTTCGAACCCTCAGCCCTACTGAGTTCTTATTTTTCAGCGGTGTGGATGGGTGGGTGAAGATCGGTAGTTAGATGTGGTGATGGCGGTGGCTAGAACGGTTGTTTGAGCTGGTCAGTTGGTCGTTAGGTCACGGGGTGGTTTTCGGCGGGAAAGTTCAAATGTTGGCATCGCCCCGTGGCCTGTGGTTCTCTCAAGTTAATACAGGGGGCACCGCTGTAGATCGGTGGCCGCTGGGGTAGTGTGAGTTCAATGCGATAGTTGGTGGCAAGGTTCGGCTCAGTGTTATCGGGTGGTTGGTCACCGCCCGTAAATTACCCATGTTAAATATAACATGTACAATGCGCACTGTCACATGTCTGTGTAATAATGGAAACGTCTGGATAACGTGAGTGCTTGATCAGTACTGGGGCCAAATGTAAGAGTCCGGGTTAAGGCTCGTAACCCACGCGTCGTGCGGATTTCCCGGGTTAGCGGCCAAAGTGTCAATGTATGTGGACGGGTTAGGCAAACTCCTCGAGGGTTAACGTCGTCTTCACTAACTCCAACTTGAGCCTGGGATAACGTGCAGGTTAGGGACCGATTCGGGCCAAATCTATTCAAAGCGACCATATTTAACAGAATTACATACTCAAATCGTGAAATTTCATTAAATTAACCTTAAATTCGAAGCGTTAATAAGGCTACCGCCGCATTGGCGGCGATAGTAATCGCCGAACGTAATGTAAACAAATCCCCGCTGCATCGATGTCGCGTTCCATACTGGCGGCGGCGGCGATTTGTTTACTTTACGTTCGTCGATTCGAAAATATAACTAGTAATATCGCCGCCAATGCGGCGGTAGCCTTAATAACGCTTCGAATTTCGGGTTAATTTAATGAAATTTCACGATTTGAGGATGTAATTCTGTTAAATATGGTCGCATTTAATATATTTGAGCCTAATATATGGCTACAAAGGCAGAGGGATTTCCCAAATCTATAAATAACTGAAACGTTAGCTAACCCACGCGCGCTTTGGACTAATACATCCCCCGTGACACATATATTAACGCCGACAATAGATACCCCGCCGGCCGCCCTTAACTCCGCAGCCGATAAATTTTGGCTCATACATTTAGCCCCTGGTATATTTACATATCTTGTCACGTGACCCCGGGGTTCCTCCCATCACGTGGTGGGGTATCCCCTCTCTATATATATATATATACATCACATCTCCCCCCTTTAACGTTTAACTGCTTAAACTAGTAACATGGTATTTATGCATACTGTAATAGTTATTACGGTTTTTTATAATGTCTTAATGTTAACATTGTAGCTTATTTCTGATTGTCATCTGGTAGTCTCTTAACTTTAACATGTATTCTGTTTCGTGTCGCAGCTACCATCTTTTACTGCACTCTTGTGGTAACCACTGTTTCTTCTCTTACTATCTATCCTCTTTTCCTTGCTTGTTACATGTCTATTCTAAACCTGCTTTTCGGGCGTATTACCCGGCCGTATTGATTGACATACTTTGACTTATCAGCTATTGGAGCCTCTATTTGTGGTGTAGATGCCCCTGCTTTTGCATTGTTTGATGTTTGTGTGATTTCGCCTGTTGCTGGTTTTACTTTTTCATTTGGTACCTTAAAGATGTATTTACGGTTCCGTCTCAATATATTTCTTTCCATATTTTTTATCTTGTAATCCCGTGGGCCTGGCGTATCTACTTGTACTATAATTCCCGGCTTCCATTTACCCTCGTAGTCCATGTATCGGATACGGTCATTTACCTTTAATCTAACATGTTGCTTACCAGCATGTTTGTCATGATACTGTTTTTGTGTTCGTTGCACTTTATTAAAATCCTCCGTTCTGGTTTGTTGTACCTTTGGCTCTAGGTGTTTTTTAGTTGCTGGCAATTTGCACCTGAGCCTTCTGCTGAATAGTAGTTGTGCTGGTGACGCATTTATCTTATTGAGAGGTGTATTTCTGTAGTTTAGTAAACCAATGTTGTAATCTTTATTTTCCTTTGATGCTTTTTTTATAATTCGTTTAACGGTTTGTACATACCTCTCGGCCAGGCCGTTACTCTGCGCATGTAGTGGGTTAGAGAATACTGCCTGAAACCCGAACTCCCTAGCAAACTCGTTATAAGCTGCGCTGTGGAATTGTGGACCATTGTCCGATACCACGACCTCGGGTATTCCAAAGCGACAACAAATTTGTTTTAATGCGATAATTGTATTCTCACTAGTTGTCGAATGTAACTCTGCCACTTCTGGGTATTTTGAATAGTAGTCTACTGCGATAATAAAACTTTTTTCATGGATTTGAAATAAATCAATACCTATTTTTTGGAATGGTAGCTGTGGTACTTCGTGGCATAGTAATGGTTCAGAGTGTAGTTTGTTTCGCAACACCTGGCAATTCGTACAATGTGATATCATTTCTTCGATTTGCCCTGACATTCCAGGCCAAAATATATTATCACGTGCTAACTCCTTACATTTTACAATGCCTAAGTGTGATTCATGTATTATCTTTAACATTTCACGTTGTAATTTAGATGGTATTATTATTTGATTGTCCTTGAATAGCAAATTGTCTGCGTACGTTATGCTGTCTTTAAATGTGGTAAATGGTTTTGCTAACCAATGTACTTTTTTTATATCATCAGGCCAACCTTGTTGTGTTAGTCGAATCACCTCGAGCAAAGTCTCGTCGCTTTTCGTGTCATTTGCGATCTGTTGGATCATGTGCGGAGCCACATCGATTTCTGCGATCGCTAGCGTTGTGTCGAACAAGTTATTCGGCTGAATGGTGGCTGAGTGAGCATGTGATAGGGCATCTGCAAAATACATGTTTACTCCTTTAATATACACTAATACTATGTCATAGTTTTGTAACCTGAGTCTCATTCACTGCATCCTAGCAGATAATTAAACACGCGAACGAGGAGCCCATGTTATGGAATTTTATTGATCAAAGTCATGTAAAAAGCAAGTAAGTAATGTCGGATCAGTGGGGTTTAAGGTAAAGTTCGACTCAGGCCCTCAACCCTTGCGTTTGACTGTTCGTTTGATGGGTTGGGTGGGCGGCTGAGTTGGTGGCGTGGTCCTGGTCGTCTGACTGCCCGGTTGGTAGTGGCTGGAGTAGGTAGGTAGGTACTGGGTTGTTTGTAACCTTACGACGGTTACCGGTTGCAGAACTGCAACATTATAGAGAGGCTCTGATAAGTCGGCCCAATCTTTGGTTTGAAGACTTGTCTTCTGTAGAGGAAGTGGTCTTCGTAGAGGGAGTGTTATGAAGGCTGGGACATCCTTCACGACGTAGTGGCGCCGGGTGGCAGCGGATCTCTCCGTGCCGGTATGTATGTAGTAGAGCTGTATGGTGTGTGTAGTGTAGTGTAGCACTTGCATCCGGTCAGCAGGGGTTCGAGGAAGGCGGGCAAAGGTGGGAGCAGCGGTCGTTCCAGCAACAAGAACCAGACAGAGAAATCGTAATAGGTCAAGGGCCCCACCCAAGAACACAACAACCCTGGTTAGGGGAAGAAGCGTGCCTGGGAGAAATCGAATGGGCAGAATCTAGGAAAGAGAAATGAGGAGAGTTGAGTCAAAGGACCGTGCCTATCTGCCCTATGGTGACCATCCGGCGAGCCATAGACACGGACAGAGTAAGAGTAGAAAGTGAAAATGCCGGCGGGCACCCCCTCCTGGAACTCTTTTCAGACATATCAAGGAGGTGTCAGGCCGGCAGAGAGGTGATAGAGAGAGGTGTGGATGAAGTGCGGTCCGGACAGCAAGTGGCTGGAGTAGTGAGCTGCTCAGTTATATAGGTGGTAAGTAGGTCAGGCAGGGCGTGGGTCTCGCGAGGCGAGATCGTGACGTCATGGTCCCGTGTGGTAGTTCTGGCTGTCTCCGGCAGGGTTTTAGTTGGTGGGGTTCAGTTCAGATGGCGCCACCGTCGGGTTGGGCGGGAATGGGGGGGGGAGCAGGTAGGGGAGGGCGTGGGTGTGGGCGGGGGGGGGGGGAGGGTAGGGCTCCTCGTACGCGTGTAAATTATCCATGTTGGTATACCATCATGAACAATGTGTGGATTGGCTTACTCATTATAGCAATTAGCGGCTTGTGGTCGGTTTGTATTGTTACTTGTTGGCCGAATATGTATTGATAGAATTTATTACATCCGAAGCATATTGCTAGGAGTTCCTTCTCAATGACTGTCTAGCTTGACTGCGCTCGGTCTAATGATTTTGATGCCATTGCCACTGGATGATTACTCTGGAATAGCACCGCGCCCAGTCCTGACTTGGACGCGTCTACTTGGAGGGTTATTGGTTTCTTTACATCGAAGTATTGTAACACTGGTGATGCTATCAACAATTTTGTTAACAATGAAAATGCTTCTATTTGTTCGTGTTGCCAGTGCCATTCAGTGTTTTTTTCTAATATCGCTCGTAGTGGCTTCGCGATTTCTGACATATTGGGCATAAATTTGCCTACATATCCGACCATCCCTAGAAATCTTTGAATACCAGCCTTATCTGTTGGGGAAGGCATGTCTATGATGGCTTGAATTCTTTCTTTATTTGGTTTTACTCCCACTTGTGTTAACGTATGCCCAACATACTCAACCTCTTTCCTGCATATTTTAGATTTAGCTGGGTTAAATTTTAGATTCACCTCTCTTGCTCTCTTGAACACTGACTCTAATCGGGCATTGTGTTGTTCAATTGTTGATCCATATACTAGTATGTCGTCTGTGACGACGTTAACTCCCGGCAACCTGTGTAGAATCTGGTTCATTTCATGTATGAATATATCCCCTGCCGTTTTTATGCCGAATGGTAACCTAACGAAGCGATACCTACCCCATGGTGTATTAAATGTGCATAATTTGCTACTTTTGTTGTCTAGTTCTATTGGCCAATATTCACTGTTTGCATCAATGACTGAGAAATATTTTGCTTCTGAAGTATGGGCAATGACTTCCTCTATTATTCTGGTCGGGTATGGGCTTTTGAGTATGGCTTTGTTTAATTTAGTTGGGTCTAGGCATATGCAAATTTTATTTGTTTTTTTTACTATGGTTATTGAATTGACCCATGGGGTGGGCTCCGTTTCTTCCACTAACACCCCTAGCCGGATCATTTTTTTTAACTCATCTTTTACCTGATCTGCTATGGCATGCGGTATTCGCCTAGGTGGGTCTATACAAGGGGGTACATTTTCATCAATGTGGATAACAGCGTTTGTTTTGATTTTCCCTAGCCCTTCAAAAATGTCAGCATATTTATTTACCAGTAGTTGGGCACTTGGTTCATCTGCCTGGGTAGTTACTGGTTGTTGCCCTGTTACCTTGAGCCTTGATACCGTGTTGACGCGTCGCATGAGTCCCAGCTTACTGCACGCTTCTGTTCCTAATATCGCGCAGCCGGTCGTTGTAACTTGGTATCGCAGCCATTGGCCGTTTGTGTTGATCACTGCTTCCCCTTCTGGGCGAATTCGTTCGCCGAAGAACGTAATCAGGGTGCACTTGGTCGGTTGAAGCACCACGTTCCTTAGTTTGTCGTACATGCTCTTGGTGATTATGTTCGCTTGCGATCCCGTGTCTAATTTAAATTTCACTTTTTCGTCTCCGAGCGATACTGTGGCGAACCATAGTGAGGCATCGCTCGTCTCGGGCTTTGCAATGTACCCGACGAACAAGTCATTTTCGTCGTCAAACTCCCTCTCGCTTTCTGGTGGAGCTTGGTTATTTTCATCGACTTGTAAGACGTTGAGGCTTGCATAATTTGGCCTTTTTGTCTTGCACACTTTAGAGAAGTGCCCGAGTAAGTGACACTTCGAGCATTGCTTTCCTTTTGCTGGACATTGTCCTGGTGCATGCATGTATCCGCATCTACCGCACTGAGTGCGGTTGGTTGTCGATCTTGATGGTGCGCGCTGGCCTGTCCATGCTGGCTTATGTGTTGCGACAGGTGTATGTGCCATAGGGCGCATACTGACAGCATCTACTTGTTCAGCTTCTGCGGTTGCGACGGTGTCTGACAGTAATCCTGATCGATGTTCACTGAGACGGCATGTCTCTATGCATTGCTCTAGGGTCAAATTTGCTGTCTGTAATAAATGGTCTCTCAGCTTGGTGTCTTTGACACCACACACTAACCTGTCACACAGCATGGAGTCTGTGAGCTCCCCGTAGTTGCAGTACGTAATCCGGTATTTTAGTTCCCGAATATATGTGTCCATCGACTGCGTTGTCTGTTGCAACGAGTTAAATTTGTAGTGTATCACCGTTATATTAATTTTTCCTTCACAATACTCTCTGAATGCTGTGATTAACGGCTGTATCTTGTCGATGGCATCGGTGTCGATTTTGAGCGTTCGGTACACTTTCTGGGCCTCGGCTCCTGCCACTTGTAAGAATACTGCGCACTGTATTTTTTCCGTCTTATTGTGAACTCCAGTCGCTGCAGCATAGTATTGGTATGAATCGTACCATATTTCCCAATTTAGGGACATGTTATCTTCCAGATTTAGTTGTCCTGGCAGTTTCAAACCGGTGAGCGCCATTGTGGGTTCTTTCTATCTGACACCATGTAATAATGGAAACGTCTGGATAACATGAGTGCTTGATCAGTACTGGTTTATTTACATATCTTGTCACGTGACCCCGGGGTTCCTCCCATCACGTGGTGGGGTATCCCCTCTCTATATATATATACATCACAGTCTGTACCAATCCTGATATGACCTTAAACGGACCAGGTATAGGCTGCTGCGACAGGAACCGTACTCCGACAAATGCTCTCCAAGCACAACCTTGTTTAGTTTTTATGTTTATAGAACCAAATATGTGTGGGGAGAGTAGTGGACCCACTTCACCACCAGAAGTGGGTCAGTGCTGAGGTCAAGGTGGGGGGATGGGGAGGGGGGGGGTCTGAGGCTGGGACTACGAGAAGGGAGAGTAAAACTAGGGCATTTTCAATTTTCTTTAGAGTGGTTCAATCAGAAAATATATTTGCTTTAATGTAATGCACAGATTTCCAGGTTTAATGCTATGATGCCAGTGACTGTTCTGGTCATGCGTTATCAGTTGGACAGGAACCATTACAAATGCGCCGGGTTCTGGGCTTAATGCTATGACGGCAGCAGCCGTTCCGCAGTGTATGCGCCGGCGGATGACTTAGGATCGCAGAACATGCAGTTACTCATAGGCGAGTATAGAAACTGATATGGTGCTACTGTAATGTATATATGTACCGCTGGTCACTGGCGAGAGTGACCAGCCGCGCCGGGACCAGCGCAGGTGGGTCCATAAATAAACACCTGATACTAAGACGTCCTCGTGTGCAGTCGAGTCTTTACATGGTGTCAGATCCGAACCCAAGCCATATTGACATGCCGTTGTCTGGCCTGAAACCTCCAGGGCAACTGCAACTGGAAGGTGACCTAGGCACTAACTGGGAAACATGGTACCATGCCTACACCATATTCGCCGGAGCTACGGGTGTATCTTTAAAGGCAGAGAAAGCACAATGTTGTGTTTTTTTACACGTGGCTGGGCCCGAGGCCCAGAAAGTGCACAGGGCCATGCATTTCGACCAGAGCACCGAGGACAAAATTAATCCTCTGATAGACGCGTTCCGAGCATACTGCGAGGAAAAAACCAATGCGACCGTCATACGCTTTAGGTTTAATCACCACAACCAAACAACCACTACCATGGACACATACATACGGGAATTACGAAGTATGATAGCGCGCTGTGAGTATGGCGCAATAGAGGATTCACTGTTGCGTGACCGCCTGATAGGGGGTGTCAAGTGTGATAGACTCAGAAACCGGCTGCTTCAAACAAAGAAACTAACTCTACAAAGATGTGAAGAAATATGCAGAATGAGTGAGTTCACGGCAAAGCACTTAACCAGTACACTGGACTCAAGCGACAGCCCAGTGGACGCGATACGCACACAACAGAAGTCAGGCGCCGGTGCACCGGCTCCCAGACAGCAGCCGCCATTCCAACGGCGTGGCCAGCAGAGCGTGCCAACAACAACAACAAAGGCCACATGTGCTTGGTGTGGTTATGTGCACAGACGGGGCATGTGCCCGGCGAAAGGGAAAGCATGTGCAGGATGCAGCAAAATAGGACACTTCGTCAAGGTGTGTCGCAGTACACAACAATCAGCCGCACCAGTGGACGACATTGCTGTGGACACACATAACATACTGGAGGAATGCAGGCAGGAAGGATTGGCCTCCAGCGATGACGAGCTGTTTGTTGGAGCGATGGACAAGGAACTCGCCAGTCTAAAACCAGAGCTGTGGTACGTGGATTTAGCTGTGGAAAAACACTGGTGCGTTTCAAGCTTGACACAGGATCGCAAGCGAACATTTTGCCTGTGCGTGTATTCAACAAACTGAAGAAGACGACCCTGGCGGCACCGACATGCAGGCTGATCACCTATTCGGGCCACAGGATACAACCGATCGGTGAGGCGACAATCAGCGTACGAAATCAAGAGTTACGTTTCCAAGTGATCGCAGAGGGAGGGCCGATCCTAGGCAAGGAGGCGTGCGTCAGCCTCAACCTGCTCAACCGCGTAGATGACATCGATGCTGAACCGGTGCAGCACTTTCCACCAAGCATAACATCCTCGGCGGCTGAAAAACTGGTAATGTCCTATTCAGATGTGTTTAAGGGGCTTGGCACCATAAAAACCGGTGCAAAAATACATGTAGACACAGACATTCAGCCAACGATTGACCCTCCACGACACATGCCTCACGCGATTGAAGGGAAAGTGCGAGATGAGCTTGATAAAATGTTGAAGTTAGGGGTTATTGTCGAGATAACTGAACCTACTCCCTGGGTAAATTCCATCACTATTATGAAAAAGCCGAATAAGATTCGTATCTGTTTAGATCCTACCAAGCTGAATCGAGCAATAAAAAGAGGACCGTACCCGACCCGTATGGTCGAGGAAGTAGTGTCCAAATTGGAAGAAGCAAAATTGTTCTCAGTGTTAGATGCCAATAGCGGCTACTGGCAAATTGAGCTAGACAATGACAGTTCCAAATTATGCACCTTTAATACTCCTTGGGGTAGGTACAGCTACACAAGGCTGCCGTTCGGCATAAAAACTGCCGGCGACATATTCATTTATGAGATGAATCGCATATTAGGTGACCTCAAGGGTGTCAACGTAGTGACAGACGATATCCTAGTGTACGGGCGAACTGTAGAGGAACACAACGCGAACCTTAAAGCAGTCCTAGAGCGAGCACGGCAGGTAAACCTCAAGCTCAATCCGAGCAAATCCAAGATTTGCCAGTCAGAAGTGTCTTACGTGGGGCATGTAATAAGTAAAGATGGTCTAAAACCCAGCAGAGAACGAGTTCAAGCAATAAATGACATGCCGACACCCACAAACGTAGCAGCAGTTCAGCGGTTCCTGGGTATGATAGGTTATGTAAATAAATTCATACCGAACATGGCCAGCATCACTAAGCCACTCAGAATACTGTTGAACAAAGAAGTCGCATGGCATTGGGACAGTGAACAACAGACAGCGTTTGACAAACTAAAAGCACTATTAACTAGAGCACCCGTACTAAGGTTCTATAATGTGTCCAAAGAAGTGGTACTGCAAGTAGATGCATCCAAATCAGGGTTGGGTGCAGCCTTAATACAGGAGGGGAGACCCATAGCATTAGCATCCAAAGCACTAGATGACACCCAAAGCAACTGTGCCGTAATCGAGAAGGAATTACTCACGATTTGCTTTGGGTGCACTAAGTTCCATAACTACATATTTGGTAAAAAAGTGGTGATCCAAACTGACCATAAGCTGCTGGTGGCGATCTTGAATAAACCGTTGCACATGTTGTCTGCGCGCATGCAACGTATGCGCATGCGTCTCTTGAACTATGATCACACCATAACACACATAAAAGGTTCATCAATGTATGTTGCAGATGCCCTGTCGAGAGACCACAGTTCATCCATAGAGCCGAACAACTTGTTCGACACGAAGTTGACCATAGCAGCAGTTGACATCCTAGGTGACATCACACAACAGATTCGAGCCGAAACAACACACGATCAGACACTGCAAGACGTAAAACAGCTTGCAGAAACAGGTTGGCCAACTCATACAAATCAGCTAACGCCCAGCACAAAACCGTACCATACGTACCGACATGATATAACAGCAGAAGACGGTCTGTTATTTAAGGGGGACAGAATTATAATTCCGCAAAAGTCACAGTCAAATGTGTTAGCATTGATACGCGAAACACATCAAGGCATTGCAAAGAGCAAACAGTTGGCAAGGGATTATATTTTTTGGCCTGGGTTACAGAGGCAAATAGAAGACATGATATCGCGCTGCCCGGTATGTCAGAAATTCCAAAACAATCAACAAAAAGAACTGCTGCGTTCGCACAACATCCCAAACGCTCCCTATCAGAAAGTGGGGGTGGACTTGTTCTATGTGGAACAACGAACATTTCTCGTGGTAGTCGACTACTACAGTAAATACCCAGAAATAACAGAATTACCCATAACCACAAGTTTGGCAACGATAGACGCATTAAAGCAACAATTTTGCAGACATGACATTCACTATCTCACGCATCAGGGTACCTGGGCCCCCGGGACTGTTATCGGAATAAGCAAAACAAACGACAGAGACTATGACATACGTAATCTGCAGGGGAAAACTTTGAGGCGAAACCGCATGCACATACACAAAACCAAGAAACAACCCTCAGTGCAAGTCGAACAACAAGACCGCACCATTGACCGCCAAACAAAGCACAAACAGCAGGCCACACAGACCGGCGAAAGAAAATCAACAAGATACGGTCGAGTAATTAACCCGGTCAATCGATTGGTGTACAATTAGCACGCAGCTGTGGCCGTCCATGAACTACTAAGGTATGACGGTAGCTAAAGTAAGAACGTCCTGTTTATGGTGGTAAATGTATATATCAAATTGTGCAACTACTGTTAAGAAAGGAGATAGACCGTATGACACGGCATACACTGAGATTAGTGAGATCCAATGGACAAAGTGAACAAACATAATGTTAGAATTAAGGCATTTAATTATTGATTTCATGACTGCTACCATTGACCAAATTGACACAAATACATGTTAAGCATAAGGGTTGATCGGACCATATTCATGAACTTGTTGGAAAAGGGAGGATGTAATGTATATATGTACCGCTGGTCACTGGCGAGAGTGACCAGCCGCGCCGGGACCAGCGCAGGTGGGTCCAGAAATAAACACTTGATACTAAGACGTCCTCGTGTGCAGTCGAGTCTTTACACTACGACCCCAGGACGTCCTCTGATGCATACGCTGTGGAACAGCGCATTTGCGATGGATCCCATCCAAACGATAACACATAGGCAGAACGGCTGCTGCCATCATAGCATTAAACCCAGAAACCTGCGCAATTGCAGCGGATCCCGTCAAACCATTAATGCTCAGGCCCAGCTGAATCATAGAATGTGCAGTTTGTCATAGGTGAGTGTAGAAACAGATATGGTTCTACTACCCGGGGCCTATCTATATATATTAGTATTGCCAGATCAATATATATATATTTTTTGGTCCATGTATATATATATATATACATACCTTGTATATACGTTGTGTATATATGACATATAATGATATATACTAATACTATACTATACTAGTGCACAGACGACAGGTGAAAAAGCTGCATGCCTTCATGATGCGACATCTGTGTTCAATCATGAGGCTAACCTGGAAGGACAAAGTGACAAATAAGGAAATACTCAAACGAACGGGGCTGCCCTCTATGGAAGATCTTCTGATCAAAAAGAATCTCCAGTGGACTGGACACCTCATGAGGATGTCATCAGACAGGCTACCAAAGCAGATCCTCTATTCTCAACTGTCTTCTGGCTACAGAAAGAGAGGTCGCCCTCGTCTCCGGTTCAAGGATACCATCAAGAGAAACCTGAAGCTGAGAGACATTAAAGTTGCATTGTCCGATGAAATATAATTTTGTCAAAATTAAAACAACTACTTACATTTGATGCTATATATCCAACTTAGATATTGGTGTATTAGCTAATGATTTGGGACAGTATATACAGAATAACCAGTGAGTTTATAACCTCACCCCTTTGAACACTCAGTTTGAAACACCCATTATGCAGGAAGGCCATTAACCAATTAGGCCAATCTCGTGACCCCATTAGCCCCCCCCCCCCCAACCAAGTAGGCCTGCTGTGCAGGGCCATAGAGGGGAAGGGGATATGAGGTGGATGTGTGTGTATGTGTCTGTGTTTCCTGACCTGACTTTACAGAGACACAGAGACAGACATACACACACAGACATACACACACAATACATACACACACAGACACACGCACACAGACAGACACCCATAGATAGGCACACACAGACAGACATGCACAGACAGCACACACATACACAGAAACACACAGACATGCACACACCCGACATACACAGACACACATACACCCAACCTGACTTTGCAGAGAGAGCCACATTCACACACACACACAGACACCCCCAGACAGACACACACAGACATACACACAGACAGACATGCAGAGACATACACACATAGACATACACACACAGACACACACATACACATACAAACAGACACACACTAACATACACACATGCATACACACATACACACATACATTACCACCCATATATATACACACAGACAGACACACACAGACAGACATGCATAGACAGCACACACAGACACACATACATGCACACACCCGACATACACCCCGACATGACTTTGCAGAGATAGACACGCACACAGACACATAGACAGCCGCACACAGACAGAGGCAGACACACACATACATGCACACACATACATACACACACATACAGACATACACACACAGACACACATACACCCGACCTGACTTTGCAGAGAGAGAGACACACACACACAGACACACACAGACAGAGGCAGCCACACACATACATACCCACAGATATACACACAGACGCACATACACACACAGACATTACCACACATACATATACACACACACGCAGACACACATAGATAGACACACACAGACAGACATGCATAGACAGCACACACAGACACAGAAACACACAGACATGCACACACCCGACATACACAGACACACATACACCCGACCTGACTTTGCAGAGAGAGACACACAGACCAGACAGAGACACATAGACAGACGCACAGAGATAGAGGCAGACACACACATACATACACACACATACATACATACCCACACAGTTTGTTTGTTTGTTTGTTGTTGTTTTACGTCCTAGCAACATCTAAGGTCATATCAGGACGGGGGTCACACATACAGAGAAACACACAGATAGACACATACAGAAATACACACACACAGATACATACAGACATACATAAGCCGTGTTTACACGGGAAATTGTGAAGCGAATTAGACAAAGCGATTCATATGAAGCGAAGTAGCGGCGCGTTTACACGAAGCGAGTTTGAAAGTGTTTTGGCGCCGGCAACAAGCAGCCTTAGTTCTGCCTGTAGCCGGCGAGCACTGCTATTTGTTTACTTTACACTCGGCGATTCGACGCCTATGCAGCTGCTACGTTAATATCGCTTTTAATTTAGGGTTAATTTAATTAAATTTCATTATTTGAGTATGTAATTCTGTTAAATATGATCACATTCAATAGATTTCGGCCTAATCGGGCCCTAACACTGCCAGGTACCAGCGATTAGTTACTGCTCCCCCTGTTTCCGGCACGCACTACTATTTTATAGTACCGCCGCCCAGGAACCAGCTGAAATCGCTTCATATAAACCACCTAGCCAGGCGGATTACAATAAGCGAATTATATGAAGCGAATCAGCCCTAATACGCTTCAGTGGCGCGTTTACACGGCGAATCTGAGGCGAACTAGGCAAGGCAATTTATATGAAGCGAATTAACTTCTCCGTGTAAACACGGCTATAGACAGACACAAGCAGACAACAGACACACATTATATTTAGTTAAAAACCCTAGTGCCATGGGCCTATGGCACTAATCCAGTCCCAGAAGCCCCTCACCCAACCAGGAATACCTACCTACAGTCCTGTAAGGTTCCAGGTCATCTCACATCACGTGGTCACCGCGAGATGACCATCTGGGTCATAGCCACAGGACTTTTGACAAGCTTGTCGAAATTATTTTTGGTTCTTTCAGCTCATATTACTTCAAAACTAATCATCTTTAATCAAAATCACTCCGGACTAATGATTAGTAGCTTGTAACGATCAATTTGATATATTTATCTAAAAAATAAGACAAAAATTCAAGTGCCATCGGACCATGCAACTTTAAGACAGACTCATGGACGCAACTCTCACAGCAGAGAGCTAAATGGAGAGCGGCAGTCAAGTAATGAAAGCAGTCTTTGTCGCATCGCGACCGACAGCATGATGATGATGATGATGAGTGCATATACTAGTAATGCATACATTTTATATATGACTAGTATATACATCGTACATATGATATACACATGGTATATATATATATATATATATATATATATATATATATATAATATATATGTATATATATATATATATATATATATACACACACATACACAATCACACACCTTCTATATATATGATGTTATATATACAAGTAGCCTGAACTGAGACAAGTAACTATGTCTGGTCTCTGTGGCCTAGTGGTTAAGGTGTTGAACTTGTAAATCTGAAGTTGTTTGGTGTTGTGGGATCAAACCCCATGTAGTTCACTGCTTTTTACATTGAACAACAAAAAAACGTTTTTCATCTATATGTGTTTTTCATTGATTTATGCAATGTAATTGTACTAACATATATTTTACATTAAAGCAAATATATTTCCTGTTTGAACTCCTCTCAAGAAAATTGAAAATACATCAGTTTTACCCTCCCTTCTCTCCACTCACCCAGCCATTTTCACAACAACAGCTATCACATGACCAATCTAGGTCACCCTACACCACCAAGTGGAAAAGTTCAGTACTAAGAATGCACCACCCTGTGGCACAAATTAGAACTATTCCGAGTTTGTTTGTTTTCCTGGCAAGGTATACCTGCCCACTTTAAATGTTGCCACGACATAAAAACCCAACATCAGCAAGACACCCTCACACTCACCCCACCCCTATAGAGGGAGTGCACGTGACGTCATCACTCAGCGGTTAGCCATCTTGGATTACACTTAATACCACCTACGGTGCCCCCCTCTCTTCTAGCAAGAACACTACCTCCACCACTGGCTCTACCTATAGTCAGGGCCGCCGAAGTATGTGGCGCCACCTAGTGGGGACTGCCCCAACCTTTCTAATTCTTTGCCAGAGCATCCAAAGTGTCAACATACTGCGCTTTAAGGGGCTGTCACATTAGGGTTTTTTGCGGGAGCGTGCGCGTTACGTCATATACGTCGGCATACGCCGTATACGCTACTCATACGCTACGCATACGCTACTCATACGCCGCCAGATGCCGGCTTATGTGAAGCGTATGAGGCATACGCCACCATACGCTTTCATAAATCCGTCCGTCCAATTTTTTTTGTGCATGTTCAAAAAAACTCGACATATGAGGGCGTATGGCCCATACTGTCAAAAAATGTCACAGCACGCTCCCATACGCTCCTCGTAGGTTCCACATACGCTCAAAACCACCCGAAAGGTCACCAAATGTCATCATAGGCCGGCACGTGCAGGACCTACGTAGGTTTTCAATACGCTCCCGCCATATGCCGTAATGTGACAGGGCCTTTAGCAACAATGTGATGCTTCCCCTCCATCAACAAATCCTTTTCCACCAACTTTTGAGGCCAAACTGCTCAAAGCAGTGACAAATAAACCAACAAATCGGTAAATAAACACAATGTAAGACCTTCCAAGCCTTTCATATGTAATCCAATATGGCCACCGGAAGTTGTCTCGTGACATCATTACAACCCCTCTATTTGCTTCTTATGTAGTATTTATCTAGATGGGTGCAGTAACATCCCCGGATGAAAATACGCTAAATCCATTTAAGATACAAATTAAAAGGATAGCTCCATCAGAAATAATATTTGTATAATGAATTATGAATTAACTGTGCAACCTGCATGCAACGTCACCTAGTTTACTTATTATAATCACTGCTATTTAAAAGCACCGGGCGCGATGGCCGAATCGGTAGAGCGCGGGCCTCGCGTGCGTGAGATCGGGTGTTCGGTTCCTGGTCGAGCCAAACCAGTGACTTTTAAAATTGATACTTGGCGCTTCCTAGCCTGGTGTTCGGCAATAATAGCATAGGGGAAGGACTGGTTAGCTCAGTCACTGGATAATGTGACTGAGTGGGATATCGGATCATGGCGCCAGGTAGCCTGATTTCCTAGTGGGGCAGCACTATAAAGTTGCCATGAGTGTGCACTGTCACATGTGCATACCCATCCTGATATGACCATAGATGTTGCCAGGAGGTAAAACTCCAACAACCAACTATTTCAAAGCAAATGGTATCTTTGTGTAACTGTATAGCTCTATTTAAGATATCGCTAAAGCGTCAGTGCCTCGGCGGAGTTATTCCGATGAATAAAACATTTATACAACAAAAAGCAAATAATATACGTGACATACATATTGGCAACAACTCTGATCAACAATGTCGGTATGTGAGGTTAGACATAACAATTGCACAGATAATGTTGAACATTCAGGGAATCTTGATAAATCGGGTCATACCATAACCTTTGGCTTCGGGTCATGACCTTTGCACACGTAACCTAACCGACACAGATTAGTGACAAAATTTCGCATATGTAGGCCTACTGTTGAGTAATGAAATGATCTTGATAAATCAGGTCATGGCATAACCTTTGGGGTTGGATCATGACTTGTATACTTATGGCTTAGTCGACGTCATTTAATTAACTATATATACATAAATTCTGATTTTTGATTGATTGCTCGTGGTTTTAACGCTGTGTCGACGACAAGGGATATATTATATATATAGCGATATAGCGAATGGTAGACAGGAAGTGTGAACACTTATTTGTCTCTCATTTTTTGTTGTAGGTACATTAGTTGTCCCAAGCAGGGGAAATCCCAGTCACAGACGACTGGTCTTCCCCACTCCACTGCTGGTCGATAGAAAGCCCGAGCCTACACTTTTACCGACCCAAGGGATTTTTAACCTCCCACACCACATAGACATGGTATGAGAGCAACCGGCCTTTGATGATGCTGTAAGTTATTCGCAGCGGTGGAAATCCAAATTGGCAGAGCTGGGGGCACGGGGAATCGAACCGCTGACCCTCAGATTAGGAGTCTGACCTAGAAAAAGTCAGACACTCTAACCACTCCCCCACAGAGAACGCCACTAATGCAAAACAGTTAATCCTATTTATTAGGTCGTATTTGTTAATCACATTTATATGCTAACATTGAAATTTACAGGAAAATCTGAAATGGTCAGATTTGTATCGAATGACAGCAAAAATTATCTCAGATTCAATTTTGAAGTGGTTAAATTTGTGTCGGTGTGTCACAAGTTCAGGACTTGGACGTCTGTAAGCGAACAATAAGTGTATGAACGTGGTAGTTCCCTCTAGATATAAAATGCTGTCAAGATGTGACCTTAGTTAAATGAGTACGTTCCATAATGCGTGTGCAGAAGATATTTTGCTTGTGTTACATGGTAATGCGCTTGTGTTACATGGTGATGATATGGGACTTAACTGAAGTCTCGCTTGTGTTACATGGTGATGTTATGTGACTTAACTGAAGTCTCACTTGCATTACATGGTGATGATATGTAACTAACTGAAGTTTTGCTTGTGTTACATGGTGATGATATGTTACTTAACTGAAGTCTCACTTGCATTACATGGTGATGATATGTAACTAGCTGAAGTCTCACTTGCATTACATGGTGATGATATGTGACTAACTGAAGTCTCGCTTGTGTTACATGGTGATGATATGTGACTTAACTGAATTCTCGCTTTACATGGTGATGATATGTAGTGAATTGCAAGTCTCACTTGTGTTAAATGGTTATGATATGTGACTAACTGAAGTCTCATGGTGATGATATGTCACTAACTGAAGTCTTGCGTGTGTTACATGGAGATGATATGTGACTTAACTGAAGTTTCGCTTGGGTTACAGGGTGATGATATGTGACTAACTGAAGTCTCGCTCACGTTACATGGTGATGACATGTGACTAACTGAAGTCTTGCTTGTGTTACATGGTGATGTTATGTGACTAACTTAAGTCTCACTCATGTTATATGGTGATGATATGTAACTAACTGAAGTCTCGCTTGTGTTAAATGATGATATGTGACTAACTGAATTCTTGCTTGTGTTACATGGTGATGATATGCGACTTAACCAAAGTCTCACTTGCATTACATAGTGATGATTTGCGACTTAACCATAGTCTCGCTTTCTTTGCAGATTGAAAATATCAAAGTGAGGCGGGACGGCGGCATGAAGCCGGGAGCCCTCGTAGTGCAGGCGGCAAAGGAGGAAAAAGCCGACATGATCGTCATGGGAACGCGCGGACTGGGAAAGATCCGCCGCACCTTCTTGGGCTCGGTGTCGGACTATGTGGTGCACCACTCCTCCTGTCCCGTCGTTGTCTGTCGCAAGATAGAGTAGGGCCACCCCTGTTGGGCAGCAGCAGTGCGCCTTGTCAAAGGCGTGGTCTGCCAGAGGTGGCCATGCCATTATCTTTGAAGGGTCAGTCACTAAAATTCCAGTTGCTAAAATCTTGACTTGCCATGTTTTTGGTAGGAGTCATGGTGCCATCTTTCGGAATCTGAGACCTATTATATATATATACTAGCTTTACAGCACGGGTTAAAGCTAGGCTCAGCATCAATCCCTGGACCTATATTGTGTTGAACTGTCATTATATATATATTCACAGTCTCTGACTTTATTCAGACACTGTGTATGCATTTACGTTCTCTGCTATATATCGGTCTTGTGCATGGTCCCGTTTCAATTTAGTTCTGCCATCTGGTGGAATCCATCTGCACCATTATGCGGTAAACCATATCGATGGCGGTATCTAATGGTGGAGATAACAACACTTGCGGTTACATGACTCAAAATGGATGGCACTCTGGTTGAAGTGACCAAAGTTAGTAAAAAACCATCAAAATTAATATGAAATGTTGACAGTATGCACACAAAAAATGCTATTACCAGCCCATACATGGCAAAGCATTAGTGGAATACGATGATGTACATTCGCAGCACTAATTAACAGAGGAGTAGTGATCAGAAGGACCCTAAAGCTTAACCACCGTTTGGTATTATGTATATAAAATACTTTTCTTTTAAATTGGTAAGCATTTATTCAGCAGAATATACACTTATTTCAGTGCCGAGGAACTGGTCTTCTGGCCATATGCATTCCAGTTATTTACACTATGGGTATCAATGTGCAGAGCCGCTTACGTCAGTTTTCCTTTCGCTTTTATATTTCCGTTAACAGATTCTGGGTTCGAACAACAGATTAACTATTAGATATATGGTTTGGTAGTTTATTCCGTGTTGTGTCTGCTACGGGATTTCACACGATGCAAGTTATTGATACAATCATGGCTAGTCCAATATCAGTAGTACTAGTAATATACAGAATTATGCCACTGTGGCCAACATCATGGTAGTCATTATTTCCTGTTTTACAAGATGTAAAGAGAGAAAAACCGTCTGTGAAACTCTGGATAGGAACAAATAGGTACCAACATTGTTTTTTAAATTGTGTATATATAATCGGATTATTAGAAGAGAATAAACCTTGGCTTTAGTAATCCATGATATTAGATTATGGCTGGACCTGTGAACACTTGGTCTTTTACCCTTAGTTGGTTACATGTAATGATTTCTCCGCCTATGGATCACAAAAATCTGAAATGTAAACTGTCGAGGAAAGGTGTATGAGGGAATTACCCATGTTGCATATGGGTCGCTCTCCTGAAAACTGGTCAGTATGGGATGGGATTTTAAAACATCAATAAAAAATCGTCCTACTTATTTTTTCCCTTATACTTTTCATATTCATGTTCAGATTTGATGTAAGAAATAAGGGAAATAAAATATACTGTGTGCAACTTTGGTCTTTTTAGTTATGAAGTGTTTTTGTACCAAAAAAAAACATTTTACAGTCAGCCATTTGTAACATGACATATGGGACATGGTTGGATCCTTACTAACATCTTGTATTGCATTGATATATGAAAGAAAACAGTTCCCAAATCAAAAGGAAGTATTAATTAACATTTATGCATCCTTAAATTTAAAAAAATGATTTGATGTCTTCAGAAATAACATTACAAAATTCCGTCACATGTAACGAGTGGTGTCTGGATGCCACCCAAATATTGTACACTAATTATTCACTGAATAAAGCATGGCTGGGAATTACATTTTTTTTATCAATATAAGCACTACATATTTCTGTATATTATGCCATGTTTAATATGCTTCTAAGTGAAATTATTTAATTCTGCTTATATTTGTATTAAGCAGACTGTGTGGTGTCCTAAACATGTGTTACATCTGACCAACACATGTTATACTGCCATATGACATAGCTTAATCATGGACTACACCATTATTTTTTATCTCATCAATTTATATTTCACATAGATGTAAAGATGAGATTTACAGCTTTCATTTGCAACCAAAAAATGTCAAAAATTCAAATATTAGATTTTAAATCTCCATGTGACACTTTCTGGCCAGTTTTCAGGAGAGTGACCCATATAACATGAACAATCTATGATATTAGGTGAATGGACATGGGGGAATGAATATTTTCTTGTTTGATTGATTAGTGATTGTTTAACACAAGACTTTGCATTGGTAGCAAAGGTCATATTCACAACAAGGGCCAGACTGTCACACCATACTTTTTCATTATGTGTGCTTGTCCAATGATTCTGAAGTTTGTGAATAAATAAAGAAACAAAGAAATAAATAGAAAAATAAAACCCACAGAACCCTGACCATACCATAGCTACTAGTACTATTGGCCATGTGTATTGATTATTTCTGCCAATCAGGTATTGGGCATGAGCGAGAAATTTATCATATAAACAAAAACCCCAATCATCAGTGTGTCCATATAGCTATACATATATATATTTGTTTATGGTAGATATGTTTACATATATATGGTAGGACGGACTGCTATATGTTCTATAATCTATTATAGGAATAAAGACATGGACACTATCTTTAGTTCCCTATATAATAGTATACTCACTATATCCTATCTAACTGACCCTGGGTAGTACAGTATTGGCCACAATGGCACCACCTGTGAGGGGCTCTGTGCACTGTATGCCAGCTGTGCCTGGCCATTATCGCCTATAGACCCGTTTGGGCGGTCAGATCTTAACTCATTTATATATATATATCACTTTATATATATATGTATATATATATATCCCTTCTACACATATATACATGTACTAGATTTAACCTGTGCTCTGCATGGGTTAAAGCTAGGCTCCGCATCAATGCCTGGATCAATATTGTGTTCAACTGTCATTACATATATATTGACCGTCTCTGAATATATTCAGAGACTGTATATATCTACATTCTCTGCTATATTCTGGACTTGTGCACAGTACTGTTTCAATATAGTGCCGCCATCTGGTGGAATCCATATATACCATTATGCGGTAAACCATATTGGTGCTGCTATCTAATGATGGAGTTAACAAAACCTGTTATGTGACTCAAATGCCTGCCACTTTGGTAGATGTGACCAAAGTTAGTAAAAAGCCATCAAAATTCATATGAAATCTGTACAGTATGCAAAAATTAATATGCTATTAACAACCCATGCATGGCGAAGCATCAGTGGAGTATGATGATGTGGGTTGGCAGTGGCAATTAACAGAGCGGAAACTTAACCACTGTTTGGTATTATATATATAAATATAGGCCCTATGTGTATATATGTGTGTAGAAGGAATATAAATATTTTTTTATATCCAATCATATATATATATATATATATATATGATAGCCATCCGTCCTATATATATATATATGGTACCATATTATTTGTATCTGATCTACTTAATTCCTCCAGTCCAGGCTATGAATGCTGTATGTATTGTCGAACCATCGACCATGCTCCATCCAGAAAGTATTGAATCAATTAAAGCTTTACTTTTTACTTGGGTTGTGTATTAAGACAACACACCAAAAGGCACTTTATTACAGGCACTTTTTCTAATTAGTGCATTCTTTTGCAGCACATTAATCAGAACAAGTACCAAAGCATGCGGTTTGGTTCTGTTGGCACTGAAATGTCATTGCTTCCACAGGCTAATAATAGATCATAATCTCATGACCTTACTATTAAAAGGTTCTATCTGACAAAGTGACCGAATTGGTGTTATGGATGTAAAAATGTTCTATCTACAAAAGGCTATCATGCAATTACACAACTGTTTCTCAACTGGTATTTTTCACTGAGATATATTTAAAATAATATTGTTCTATCTGCTTTGCTATCATGCAGTTACACAGCTTCAGTCCTCATTATCTCGAAAGCACCATTTTGTCAGATAGAACCGTTTTATAGTAAGGTCGCGATATCATAAAGACCACTAAATGAGCTTGAATTCAGTATATGATGGACATATTTTTAAAACAAAATCAAATCATGCCAAACAAAAAAAAGAAAAAGCTCCATGTTTCATTCAGTGTTAATTCACTACACTCGGTTGCAGTAGGAAAAACAGAGACAGATATGGATTCATAGAAATTTAATTAAAAAAACAAGTCGGGAACCAATGTAGGTCCAGCAATAATGAATCAGGTGGGTACTATGGCCGAGAATCAGGTGCTGACTGGATTGCACTACCAGATTGAGTGAGTTCTTGAAATGTGAGTTCATGGAAGAGCAGGTCGGGAATCAGCGCTCACCCCCCTAGTAAGTGGGTGTGTGGATGGGGAAAGCGAAGTAGACAATAGCAGCGGCGAAGGCAGAGTGAAGGTAAAGCAAGAATTACAGCACGAGGAAAGCTAAAGAATAGACCAACCCCATGAGCAAATTACCCATGTTAGCCTCCGACCAACATGCACAATGGCAAATTTTGTTCAAGTAAATAAAAAAAATCTTAAAATGTGAAAATCATGAAAAGTAAACAAAATAGACCATTTCTGGCTTTTGAATATCTTGAAAAGTAAACAAGATAGAACATTTCTGTCTTTTGTGTTATTCTGCATTTAACTAGCACTGTGTGATTAACCTTAATTAACTGCCCAGTTTAAAGATATAAAAAATGACTGCCGGTACCTTCTACCAGTGCTCTCCTGTGGTTTTATACCGATATGAAACTGCTAAACAGTCCTAGCCAAATTACCTGAATTGCATCACAAGCGCCCTCCAAGTTCAAATAGCCCATATGTCAGGAATAGCTTGCACCGTACCATTATACCCTTTAAGTATCCCTTGACTATTATTATTAGTTATGTGACGTCACATGTAGAAAGGAAGGTTGAATTTACTTACATAGGTTATAAAGCATGCTCAAAGAGCTTCAAAGGTTTGCATTACATTCCAAGTAGGTGATTCAGTAAACCATTTCTAACCAACCACCTCCACAGATAACCCACTCCGCTATATCAATCGCTAAATTTGGGTCCCAAATGATCGTCCATACAATACCATTGTAACGTTAAAACTCCCTAAGCCGACCACCTCCCTAAAAGTCGGTCCCATGGTGGGTCGATTTAGAGAGTTTTACTATATGTCCTAACCTACATAAATAAAGGCTGAATGACACTAATAGCCACAGCTTCATCACTGGGGTCTTCAGACCAAAGTTGGGCCCTAAATAACTCAGGGAATACTTTGTTTTAACCTAAACTAATTATGGCTGGTCAGAATTGCAAGTAAGTAAATGGTTAATGGTCATTTTACACAGTCTCTTTAAGTGACTGGTGTGAGAGAAATTTAGATCTGAGTAAGTTAGTGTAACTGTAAGGCCATATAGTCACTTGTTACACAATGCGTGATATGTGTACACTTTTACACACATATATACGTATTTATATACTGGAATAATACGGCGCATGTGTAGTTGTATCAATTTAATCATAATGGCATGGCTGACAGTTATTCCTCATTGGTTGAGTATAGCCAGATGTTATATAGTGTGTTATATCGTGTCTCTTGCATTCCGGGCCAGTGTGCTAACCATTACACTACCTAGGATCCCTGATGTCACCATTCTACCCATGCCTACCTGTCTATGCGGCTCCTTGCCTGAAAGGTCAGTGCAGACTACTACACTCGTCCCCCTGGAATTGTAAGTCTTTTAAGTGGTAATTGAATCCTTACAATTTACATACATACAGGCAATGCACTTATATATACATACACAGGATAGGTTCAACAACCATACAGCTCGTACCTTGTACAGGATCCTGGTCACGGAAACCAGTGTTATGGGTGTGATGAAAATAAGCTCTCTGTTGTCACCACCCTACGTGTCCATGCCTACCTGTATATGTATCGTTGCCTGAGAGGTCAGTGCAGACAACTACAATAGTATTGTTATAAGTCTGTATTTGGACTTTTGGTTAGGGAGAGGTGACAGTGGCCACATGAAGTAAGTTTATTAAAGGGGCATGGTAGGCCCTCTCGACTAACAAAATCATAACTCTATCCTGGTAAATCTCCAGCACATCTTCAGGGGTGTGGCAAGAAATGAAAAACAATCGTAAGCTTAACATTCTTCGCATGTGCTTACAGGAAATTAGAAAAGTGTAACCACAAAATACAAAGGTGCATATTATAAAAGATTTAGTATGAAAAAAAAATATGACATTGAGAGAAATTGTTTGCAGGTGCTTACAGTGCTACATTCTGGCTGCGCCCCTGATCTTTGTATGTGTTTTCTGTTTATATGACAAGCTATACACCTGCAGAGTGACGTAGTCTGTGTACTGAGACGATGGTTAGTCTGACAACTGTCAAAAAAAAATTGAAACCTTTGCAGTGTTTCCACTTTGTCCTTTTTTGAAAGTATTAATTCTTCTGTTCAAGGAAAAACTACTTTTTATACTTTTTTCATACTTTTTCAAGTGTAAATATAACTTTTGTATATTTTCTTCTGCAAAGAAATTCCCAATCTGGTAATTGAAAACTATTCAGATTTATAATTAGGAATTTTATGAAATTGAGAGATGTGCTTTGCTAGTCTCTTTGCAGGAATGGTGTGCCGACAAACACTTCTGCCATTCAGGAGCTAGTGTCCTAACCATCACCCTATCTAGGTTCCCTGGTGCAATCAACTTCCCATCCTTTCTATGTATGTGTTATTTCAGATGTGGAGGTCAATTCACCTCTCTACACTGCAATGTGGGCGATATCGGACAACACCAGATGTGGTGTGGTTTGAAATTGGCTTTTTCATTAGTTCTGTTCTTTGTATGTTTATGTCTCAGTGGGGTTTTCTGTCTTGGTCACATCTGAAACCATATTATAATGGCTATTTACATGCAACTGACTGTGTGCTCTCATGGTGACTCCATAGTGAGTGCACAATTTTGATACTTTTAAAAACAAGATGTTATCCTTTTTTTTTTGTCAAATCCAGAGTGGCAGCAATCAATGCCTTTGCATAGTGGTTTGCACATAATCTGAGAATAAGTGAACGGTAACTATTGTAACCCAAAATAAGAGAAACAATCATTAAGCCATCACTAGCTCCTGATTCTGTCTCCCAAGTTGGAGGAGCAAATCTGTCCTAGGTGGCGGCTAGATAAAGGATTCACCCATTACTCGCAGTACACAGGTGAATACCAGCCCTATATAAAAACGGTCATAAAAGCGGGTTAATGAAATGAGAGCCTAATTTCACAATCTAAGAAGCAACATTTATTCTTTTTAGGTGTCTTCATATTTACCCGCTACCTTTGAGTTGAAAAATATAATAAAATATCTAGTTTAATAAGATTTAAAAGTGAAATCGATGGCGTTCTAGCGCTGCCATCTTGTCTTTTTGCATTCTCACCCATTTCACCAACTCTGTGCCTATATGGGTAGCCATTTGATACTGGAGCCACAGTTTCTAGTTCATGCTCCATACTAAACCTATTTTAGCCCATATTTACACTACGTTGTCCTTCACCCGTGTACTACAAGTACTGGGTGAATCTTTTATCTAGGTGGAGGCACGATCGAGAGGTTTGGATTCAATGCCCGTATGGAAGCAAGGTTAACAATAGACCTATTTCATAAGAAGTCAGCATAGGTATTTAGGTCAGCGCATGTGCAGCTTGGCTGCAGGATGACCCACTGTCACAATGAAAACTCAATGGCTATGAGCAATCTTCATAGAAAAAAAGTGAAATATCTCTAAAACCACCCCACCTAGAAACAAACCGATTAGAACACAATGGCAAACTCAATGCATTGTCAATGGCCGTGAGCAATCTTCATACAGAAAAAGTTTGATATCTCTAAAACCACACGACTTATAGAAACAAACTGCTTGGAACACATATAGAAAACATGTTTAACAAACAGATTATCTTAAATTCATATGGTTAGGATTCTGAATTTCTATTAATTTTGAATAAAACTGACCTTTTTCACTGCGCGTATCGGCAAACTCAATGGCAGTGTGCATTCGTTCTGCAGCCTGGCTGTGCGCGCATACACAATGTTTATAAACATTGAAAGGGGTCTATAGATGACGGCTGCAGTAGGTATCCCAGATGTGTAGATTCAAATGACTCCTTGCCGTGCCAAGAATTACCCATGTTACCCAGTTACATGAATTGCATAATTTGTCGATCATATCATAAATGCAGTGCCACCTGACTAGGTGCATTCAGGTGCTCTCGGACTAACTGTAAGCACACCGCATCAGTTAAGCTAGTGACATCTATCGGCAGAATCTGGAACCACTCTATTCAGGTACTTAGCTTATCCCTGTACCAGCTTATGTACTGGGATCTTTCTTTTTTTTAATGTACCCATAATAACGTCCCAATGCACTGTGTTCTTTCTACCTTAGCATGGGGGTTGAAGATAGTTACATTTAGCACCTTACTTGCAATCTGAATAATCCTGCCTGTTAATAACTGAAGATATGTTACATTTAGCACCTTACTTGCACCTGAATAATCTTACCTGTTAATAACTGAAGATAGTTACATTTAGCACCTTACTTGCAATCTGAATAATCCTACCTGTTAATAACTGAAGATAGGTTACATTTAGCACCTTGCAATCTGAATAATCTTACCTATTAATAACTGAATATAATTACATTTAGCACCTTACTTGCAATCTGAATAATCCTAAGTGTTAATAACTGAAGATAGTTACATTTAGCACCTCACTTACAATCTGAATAATCCTAACTTAATAACTGAAGATAGTTACATTTAGCACCTTACTTGCAATCTGAATAATCCTAACTGTTAATAACTGAAGATAGGTTACATTTAGCGCCTTACTTGCAATCTGAATAATCCTAACTGTTAATAACTGAAGATAGTTACAGTTAGCACCTTGCAATAGGAATGATCCTACATTTTAATAACTGGGTGTTTACGCAATAGCTACAACTACTGATAGATAACTAAATTTCCCAGAGGATGTCTGAAGTTAGTTACATTATGTAATTATGTGTTGATGATAATGCTATGGGACCAACTACTTTCAATATTCCCTTTTCAATTGAATGTTAGATGAAAATCAAATCAATAATTGTTTTGGTTTTTTTTCACACATAGTCTGTGATTATTTTCTTTTGTTTTTGAATGAAAGACTTATATTACGTCTTCATCTAACATCTTGGTTATTTTCTTGTGTTCAGAAAGAAATGAACTCTTAAAGTCGCCCGCTACACCTCACCCAGATACAAACGAATCCAGCATCAAAAGCTCTCCAAACATACCTTTGCTTAGTTTGTTCAGTTCATACAACTCAACATGTGGGAGGAGAGTGTTGAGGTCTGTGATGTGTGAATGACATCATAGGTGGGAGTCCCTCATCACATGACCTAGAGGGGTTCCCCACACACAGGGGAAGCCATGGCAACCACCAAGATGGCAGCCACAGAAAGCTCTCAATTCAACTTTTAAAGTCTATTAATCTACATGATTTAATCAAGTATTCACACAAAACGTAGCTCGTTATAAGAAATAAACATTTGAACTTTATATTTAGCATTTTAGATTGCAAATTCTAACATTTTTCTCTATATGGTTGTCTAAAAGCCTTGTCAGGTCTGCTGGACTAACTACAACACAACAGGAGCAACCAATTTCAGCACTCTCCCCCCACGTATACAGTTACATAAACTGAAAACCTGCAACGGTATGCTTGGAGAGCATTTGTTGGAGTACAGTTTGTATCTCAGCAGCCTATACCGGATCCGTTTAATATAATAGCTGTCATGTACATTGCCTGTAGGATTTTCTTTGGACAAAACTATATTTACTTGTGTCGTTCACATATCCCCTGAGTTATTATTTGATTATCTTTAGGCAAATTCACATAAACCCTGGTTTATTGTTTGATTATCTTTAGGCAAATTCACATAAACCCTGGTTTATTGTTTGATTATCTTTAGGCAAATTAACATAAACCCTGGTTTATTGTTTGATTATCTTTAGACAGACATGCACTCTAATAATTGGAGTATTCACATAGTTATTTTAGGTTTTTTTGTTTTAAAAATAAACTCATTTATTATGTTGTTCACGTAGCCTATGGATTTTTATTTTTAGACAAAATTTAACTTAATTATTGTAGGCCCACAATTCAAATAGCCAGTGATATTTTGTTCTTAGACGAAGGTAAACTCTTAATAATTGTGTCGTTCACATAGACTTTGGTGGAATGTCTTGAAATAGTATGTGAAGGAAAGCCTATTTATGTATCTCTTTCGAGATAGCGAGCACCATTGTTATGTGAATTCGCCATCGTGGCGATTGTAAGTTTAGAAATAAACTGTTATCAATTATGTCTACGCATTTCACTAATTTGTCTTTGTTGTGAGTATATTACGCAGGAATGAAAGATCTCCACGGTTTCGTGGATTTCCGCGATTTATGATAAGCGATTAACTTTGACAAATTGCCAGGGATAAATGACAGCAATAGACTACATCGCCCCCAATAACTAACTAAAGGGGCTGTCACATTAGGTTTTTTTGCGGGAGCGTATGGCGGCGTAGGCGCATTACGTCATATACGTCGGCAAACGCCGTATACGCTACACATACGCTACTCATACGCTGCCAGATACCGCCAGATGTGAAGCGTATGAGGCATACACCGCCATACGCTTTCATAAATCCGACCGTCCAAATTTGTTTGTGCATGCTCAAAAAATCTCGACCTATGAGGGCGTATGGCCCATACGCTACTCATACGCCGGCATACGCTCCTCATACGCCGGCGTACGCTCCTCGTACGCTAGGGGTACGCTGGCATAGGTTTTTCATACGCTCAACTTGCTTCACCGCCGTATCTCTAGCATATGTAGCGTACGCATAACCTACGAGTTACGTATGGGAGCGTACTCCTAGCGTATGCACAGCGTATGCACAGCGTATTCAAAGCGTATGCCATAGGTCTCGACATCGAGCTGAGACGGGTCAATCCGACAGCTACCGGACTGTATTTTTTGTATTTTGGACGGTCCAAACATGTGCTCCAACCACTATCAAAAACAACTACCTGTTAGGAAGCAGTCTCCATATGAAATATGAAGAAATGGGACGGTGCAAACATGTACACACACACCCACTACACACACATGTACCTAGATTTTATCCTACATATCGACCTTAGTTTTTTATTATTATTATTATTATTATATAATATATTATTGGGGGGTTTGTGACCTAGGGGTCACTGGGTGCAGAACTGCAGCATTAATAAAAACGGCGGACCTTTTTGGAAGTAGTCTCCATGAGAAATATGAAGAAATGGGACGGTGCAAACATGTAGGACGGTGCAAACATTAAACCTGCATGTGCATGCTTCCTACATGTTTGGACTGTCCTACATGTTTGCACCAACCCATTTCTTCATATATCATATATGGAGACTGCTTCCTAACAGGTAGTTGCTTTTGATAGTGCTTGGAGCACATGTTTGGACCATCCTACTCTGGATGTCACACAAATATTGTACACTAATACTTAAGATATGATACGCTTTGCATATGCTAAGCATAAGTACCGCTTAGTTTATGCATACGCTACTCATACGCTCATCTGCTATGTATACGCTACGCATACGCTCCACATGCCAATCAAAGCCGTCAAAACATCTCACAGTACGCTCACATACGCTCCTGGTACGCTCCTCATACGTTCCTCGTACGCTCCTCATACGTTCCACATACGCTCAAACCCACCCGAAAGGTCACCAAAGGTCATGATAGGCCGGCACCCGCAGGACTTACGTAGGTTTTCAATACGCTCCCGCCATATGCCGTAATGTGACAGCCCCTTTACAACTCCAAAGTCACTTGCTATCCGGGCCACACTTCGTCCACACCTCGCCGTGTTTGGCGCATGCACAGTCGGAACCGTGATCTCGTCTATTGGTCGGTCAGAATTTCCTATACAACGGGTGAACTGTCCTGATATGACCTTGGATGTTACTAGGGCATAACATCAACACGAATAAACAAAAAGGGTAATTAAGGCATGGATTTCCGCGACAATTTCTAGAAATCAGGTTTTATACCACAGTCTCCAAACATAGTTTTTCCATCATATCTATGACCAGTCATTAATGACTTTGCTTCGAGAGTGTTCCGCTGTCATTTGTGTGACCATATTATCGCCCATCTCATTGTTATTAGAAATGGCCACTCACTAAACTACCCTGGAACTCTGGCATTAATAGGATAGGGCAAGGACTGTTTAGCTTTATGTCAGGATAGTGTGACTGGATGGGTTATTGGGTTATGGTGATGGCAGCCAGGTATCCCAGTGGGGCAGCACTATAAAGTTGAATAAGTGTGCGCTGTCACAAGTCAGTACCCGCATACCTGTCAAGTACCCAGATAGCATAGAGCCGTCGGGCCGACAGTGGCCGCGCCGTCGGGCCAATGGTGGCAAACCGCCGTCGAGCCAACGTTGTTTTGTCCACTGACCCGCCGTCAGGACAACGGTGGCAAGCCACTCATACCAGCATATGCCACCGTTGGCCCGACAGTGTTTGCCACCCATAGCAGCATACGCCGCTGGTGGCCCGATGGTGGCAAATATGTAAAAAGAAAGGCAAAGAGCGGCGGACCACCACCGACGGTTGCCCGACGGTGGCAAATATGGGGGAAAAGAATGGCAAAGAGCGGCAGACCACCACCCTCAGCCCGATGGTGGCCCGACAATGGCAAATATGGGGGAAAAGAGTGGCGGCACCACCACCATCGCCCCGATGGTGGCAAATATGTAAAAAGAATGGACCACCACCGACGACCCGACAGTGGAAAATGTGTGCAAAAAGAATGGCAAAAGGCGGCGGACCACCACCGTCGGCCAAACGGTGGAAAATGTGGGGCAACTGTGCGACCAATAGCCAATGTCGGCCCGATGGCTCTGTGCTATCTGGGTAGGCCTACTACGTTTTGGCCGTAAAGACTACGCTTTTACACGTAAAATTACAACTACGGCCAGAGGTGAGAAAACCACACGGTTTTCAGCGTATTTGAACTCACAATTTTAATAATAGAGACGAAAATCGATTGATAGTTTTTGGGGTGAAGTGATGATGAAAATGGCAATGGGTGAAACACGATTCCCCACACTCACCCAGGTCACGGTAGCTGTTCTGAGCTTGCCACATAGTAATGCCGCCTGCAAACAAGCATTTTACGTAGTCCGCAAAATCTTGTAGTGGGTAGCGCATACTTACAGTTTGGCTGTAAAGACTACAGTTTTCACAATCTTATTTATACTACAGTTTTCATTCTTGGGGGTTGACACTTATGGTACCCTTTCTGATATGACCTTAGATGCTGCCAGGACGTAAAACTCCCAGAAAAACCGAAAAAAATAATAATCATTCCCCATGCCTATTTACCTAACATCATGGATTGTTCAATGTTACATGCAACATGGGTAATTCCCTCATACGCTTTACCTCGACCGCCCGATGGTGGCGCCACCTTCCGCCAAAATCCAACCAACTGTCCATACTCCTCTTGGACTGGCGCCATCACTCGCTACCCGTGGCACCATCTTGTGGACACAGGACACAACAGCGACTGACCAACAAATGACCAACACACCATATATCATAATAAGTATAAACAGTGCGACAAAGAGTGGTGGAATAGACGAGTTCGTAATTCCAGCCGCGCGGTGCATTGTGGAATGTTGGGCAGCAAAACAAACCCGCAGGAAGCACATGGGGCATGACATAGCACTCACTCATCATCATCATGTTGTCGGTCACGATGCGACAAAGACTGCTTTCATTACTTGACTGCCGCTCTCCCTTTAGCTCTCTGCTGTGAGAGTTGCATCCATGAGTCGGTCTTAATGACTGCTGCTATGAAATATGCTAGTTTCAGCTTATTTCAGCTCCTGTTTGAAACATAGACTACTAACTAAAGAAATATAACCAATATCATAAATTAAGATGCTAACCTTTTATCTAGCATTGTACTCACATCAAACTAATCAGCACATATTATATATACCATCTGTGTTTAGAATTAGACAAATCTGGTCACTCAGACTAGTATTAGAACTATAGCCAGATTCCATTTGACTTATTTCATGTTTTTATTTATATCATATGGTTAATAACATCTTTAGAGCTAGGAAATGGGTAGGACGGATCAGACATTAGTTATATATTTCTTTGAAACAAGTTTCTATGGACACATTTGACATTTTAATATTTAGAACAAGAATTTAAAATGGTGATGTGAGCATCAGCCGGTAAAGTGACTGATTGTTTTGTGGGGAATTGTATCTTTCTTAACTCAAAATGCTTATAATTATGGATAGTTGTGGCTTCAATATATTCACTATATCATTATATTGTTATATTAAAATGTGTGCATCCCATGTTTATGCCAAATTGTTCTCTATTTCTATTAATTTAGAATAAAATCAAAGTTTTGCATTGCGCGCATCAGCAAACTCAATGGCACTGGTCATTTGTTTTGCTATCGATGCAGTCGGAAGTACGAACCCATATATTGGTGCATTTGAACTCGCTCGAGCACATTCAAACTTGTTCCAGCGTGTTTAATCTCGCACAAGCGCGCATCCTGGCTCATCGGAAATAAAGCTACCTCTTCTCATGTTCGTGAGAATTCAGTGAACCAGACTAGTGAGCAGTGTGATTCCAGCTGGGAATGCACTCAAAAAGGCATCTAAAGCAAAACAAATGCATTGCTTTTAACATAGAGATTAACTTACAGATCCTCTTCTGGGTGATCTAGGCTCTATTGGGACTCTTGTGTCAGCTCGTTGGGGCAAAATATAACTATTTTTTGTGCACACATATATGGAGGTTGACGGTGCCCTGAAGTCATAATTATAATTGTGGGTGTCCTCTCCAAGGTCTATCCAGCCTTCTGTCAAATGCTTCTGCCATTGGTGCTTCAACCACTTGGTCTGGGAGTCTGTTTCATGGATCTGTCACTCGAAAGAAAAATGAGTGTTTCCTGACACAAATTAATATATTTAGTACACAGCTGTCCACAATTAAGCATTTTGAGCAGTTAAACATCTAAATTAAAGTGTTTGAAGTATATTTGAAAATAAGTATACTAAAATTGCACAATACTTAAATTACACAATATCAGAGGTTAGAGAATCAAAGCATCATTATGAACCTGTGTGCTCAATAAAGGACAGTGGTGACATGGCTTTCCTCCTTTTGTCGCTGCCGACCCTTCTCCAATGCACACCGATACTGGCTGCTGGAACTCGAACCCGCCAGGTTCGGACACAGCTCCAAAATTGCCCACCCACCCAAACCATAGAACCAATGACTGGACAGGTAGAGCTGATCATCAACAGCCACAAGAACTTGAAGCCTCGAACCAGTGACCTCACAACAGACAAAAAGGAAAGTTTGTTTTATTTAACGATGCCACTAGAGCACATTGATTTTCATATCAACGGCTATTGGACATCAAGTATATAATCATTCTGAGATATTTCTTTGGAGGAAACCCGCTGCCACCACATAGGCTACTCTTTCTGATAAGCAGCAATGGGTCTTTTATATGCACTTTCCCACAGACAGGACAACAGATACCTCAGCCTTCGATGAACCAGTTTTGGACCACTGGTTGGAACGGAAAGTAGCCCGGACTGCAAATGGGTCCACTGAGCAGGATCGATCAGATGACCTACACCTTCACAGGTGGACACTGTAGTACTGTCTGAGCTACGGCCCGCTCCCTTCTCAATAGAGATGCCCTTTTCCTTACGCATTAACCCACCAACCCACATCACAACTGAATAATGAAAAAGATCATATATAATATATGCCAGTCACTTCGCTATAATTATAGACATTTGAGCTCTAATCCTGTTGTGGTTTGAAACACTCCTCCAAGGAACATAACTCTTAAAAGACTGGATGGCATGGATACTCTTTACTACTCATAAACTCAAAATGATGCATGCTTAATTCAAATGACCAAAGCTTATAGTAAATGTGGACTTATCGAAGGATGATGAATTTATCATGGACAAAGAAGATCACCAACAAAGAAGTTCTCAGAAAAATTAAAAATAAGAAACGCTTGTTTGCCACTATACAGACAAAGAAACTGATTTATTTTGGCCACATCATTCATCACAGTTCAATATACCGTACATTGTTGGAAGGGAAGGTGAATGGCAGCAGAGGGAGAGGGAGAGGGAGACCAAGAACATCATGGTTTACAAATATTTCTCAGTGGACAGGCTTGAATTATTCACAGTCTATCAGAACAGCACACCATCGGGACAAGTGGAGAACCATTGCATCCAACCATCGACTAGAGGATGGAACTATTGATTGATTGATTGATAGATCTTGATTCTGTCTAGGGTTAAACATAACTGCAAATATAGCTTGCATTCTTACAAAGCAGGAAGACATGTAGTGATGCCAAATGCTATATGTGCATACAACATTCTGGAGTATATTTGCACAACCCTTGCAGATGTACAGATTGTCCATTAGAAGTGAGTCGCTTAGTGTAAATCAAGCTTCATTCTTCACTTTATTTTCCGTTTATTCGTGATACTTTACTGTGCGGATTCCCAACATGTCACATGACAATCTGCGGGTTCAGCAATACAGACACATCAAGTAAAGCATGATAAACCAGAAATCCCTTTCCGGAAATATCGCCGTCGGGCAGTCCACAGCGGTGGATAAACAGCGCCTATAGTGCATATCGTGTGGGAGATGCTCACAATATTGCTGAATATGATAAAAAGCAGTGGATTTTACACGAGGCAGCTGATTACGGGGAAGATTAATGTGGCAGCCAAGATCTTATTCCCATGCGACTTGCAATAAATGTTCATTGCAGTGGCGTGGTGCACAATGGTATAGTACATATACTTGTTTATGGAATAGTAAAACTGGGTTATTAATAAAGACATGATTGGGTAAGATAAATGTTACCTCAATATAAAGGGCGCATGAAAATAACAATGGGTCCAGTGCAGCGGAAGTAAATAGACTCATGAATATTAATTTTGACCTATATATGACGCATGAAAACTCCCTGGGTGTCATTAGCTGCTTTCATAGTCAGCTGACATTTGCATTCTCCCCAGCTTGCACCGATAGCCACACAAAACGCAGGGAAAAAGTATACAACCAACATGTTTTGTTAAAAAGACTAACTTAACCTATTATAATAATTATATTCCTGCATTTACACCTTTCCCTTTTGTATAGCTAAGGAAGACCAAAATATACTTTGCCATTCAGACTGGGATTCAGCCGGGTCAGACGCCATAATCTAGCAAGTTCAAGGTCGATCCATCATATATATAGGTCAAAATTAATATTCATGAGTCTATTTACTTCCGCCGCACTGGACCCGTTGTCATTTTCATGCACCCCAATATAAACTGGCATGGAGGCAGCAGCCCTCTCCCTCCCCTGCCCCCATGGAGAAGCTATTAAAAGTGTATAGTGTGATGACAGCTGCAATTTTTCAAAGCCTACCTAGATTTGATCATCACTATCTAACTTAAATACTTGTGCACCTACTAAGCACTGATTGATGCATAGAAGGAATAGAGCAAGTCAATTTAGTCAAACCTGTCACTACTTAAAGCTGCATAGTCCGATGAAAACATCAAATTTTCCAAAGCAAAGCAATTATCTAGATGTTATTCTACATACCTAAAGGCCCTGTCACATTACGGCGTATGGCGGGAGCGTATTGAAAACCTACGTAGGTCCTGCACGTGCCGGCCTATGATGACATTTGGTGACCTTTCGGGTGGTTTTGAGCGTATGTGGAACCTACGAGGAGCGTACGAGGAGCGTATGGGAGCATATAGGAGCGTGCTGTGACATTTTTTGACAGTATGGGCCATACGCCCTCATAGGTCGTTTTTTTTTTAGCATGCACAAACAAATTTGGACGGACGGATTTATGAAAGCGTATGGCGGCAGTATGCCTCATACGCTTCACATACGCCGGCATCTGGCGGCATCTGGCGGCGTATGAGTAGCGTATGAGTAGCCGTATGCGTAGCGTATGAGTAGCATATACGGTGTATGCCGACGTATATGACGTAACGCGCTTACGCCGCCATACGCTCCCGCAAAAAACCCTAATGTGACAGCCCCTAACTTAGATTCTGATCCATTTATTAAACAAATGTGTTGCCACATAGAAGGGAACACTGAATACATTTAATAGAACCTGTTAGAGCAGAAACCTATGGTGTCAGAGTTCTGGCGTGCTTGCCAAGAGTAACTTTTCATGTTTGTACTTCAGATACCTCAAAAGTTAGTCATTTAAAATAAAAAATTACTCCAATCTAAAGTAAGGTAGATTATAACAATCTCAGAAAATTGACAGAAAGTCAAAACCATCGGATTATGCAACTTTAAGTCTATGATGTCCAGCGTTTCCCTGTGCATATTAAAATTATTTGGAATCTGTTCACTTCAAATATCTCCAAAATTCACCATTTCTGGAAGATTTATACTGCCTATCATGGATAAGTCTGAATAGACTTGTTTTCACCATTAGACAGTTGGTCGATAGAAAGCCTGAGCCTACACTTTTACCGACCCAAGGAATTTTTAACCTCCCACACCACATAGAGCAACCAGCCTTTGATGACGGTGTAAGTTATACACAGCGGTGGAAATCCAAATTGGCAGAGGTGGAGGCATGGGGAATCGAATCACTGACCTTCAGATTAGGAGTCTGACCTAGAAAAAAGTCAGACACTCTAACCACTCCACCACAGAGAACACCATATAAATTAAAGTCAATCATTAGGATCAACTTAACATATTCATTAATTAAAAAATATGGCAGAAATGTAAAATCATCGGATTATGCAATTGTGAGGAATTAGCAGGGGATGCCCATTCAGTGTCATTACACCTGACACAGAATACAGGGCAGCTGAGTTGGGAAAATCATGGCTTTTATTTGGGCACAACCCCACATCCCCCCCCCCCCCCCCCGACGGTATTTACATTTGACATGGTATCAGAGTGGGGTGGTCAACACCAAAGCAATTATCTAGAATTTATGCTATACATCTAAGCCAGATAATGCTGCATTTATTAAGCATTTGTTGCCACATATAAAGGAAGGCTGACATAATTTAATAGAACTTGTTACCGCAGAAGCCTATGGTATCAAGAGTTTTGGTGTGCTTGCCAAAATTAATTTTACACATTTGCACTTCAAATATCTTTTCTTTTTTTTTAAATTTAAAGTTTTAAAGCCATTTAAAATAAATGTTATTTCAAATTAAAATAAGGTAGATTATAACAATAAACTTAAGATATTTATCCTTATATAATTGATAGAAACCAAAAACCATCGTTCCATGCAACTTTAAGTCCTGAACACACAATCCATGAAAAGGGAAATCCCCTTGCCCACTTCACACATTTCCACATTTCTAACAGCTGGAAAAACAACGCACAATTAGCAGTTTAGTACATATATGGTACTGCCTGTATGACGTCACTACCACATAATTAATAGTTTGGCAATATTCGATTTCCACCACCAACCCGCCGCACTCTGCGCTCTGACGTCAGTGGCAAGAGGTAGTGTTGCAGTTAGCAGCTCATTCTGCAGACTGCTCTGTGGTAAACATCTTAAAGGTGATTTCCCTCAGCAACACGCCCTCTGACATCAGCGGAAAAACTAATGTTGTGGATAGCATTAGCAATTTACTGCGCACTAGATATAATATTAACCCCTACCCTGGTAGTTGTGGTGGTGGTGGTAGTTGTGGTGGTGGTAGTGGTAGTCGTGGTAGTAGGTGTGGTGGTGGTGGTGGTGGTTGTGATGGTGATGGTGGTGGTAATGGTTGTAGTGGTGGTGATGGTTGTGGTGATGATGGTGGTGTTGATGGCAGTGGTGGTGGTAATTGTGGTGGTAATTGTGGTGGCAGTGGTGGAGGTGGTAGTAGTGGTGGTGGTAAGTGTGGTTATATTGATGGTAGTGGTTGTGGTGGTAGTGATGATGGTGGTGGTAGTGGTAGGGTAGTGATGATTGGGGTGGTGATGGTAGTGGTGGTGGCAGTGGTGGTTGGAGTGGGGAGTGGTAGTGGTGGTGGTAGTAGCTGTGGTGGTGGTAGTAGTGGTGGTGGTGGTGGTTATAGTGGTGGTGGTAGTGGTGGTGGTAGGGGTGGTGGTGGTAGTGGTTATAGTGGGGGTGGTAGTGGTGGTGGTAGTGGTTATAGCGGTGGGGGTGGTGGTTATAGAGGTGGTGGTAGTGGCGGTGGTAGTGGTGGTGGTAGTGGTGATGGTGGTAGTGGTTATGGTGGTGGTGCTAGTGGTGGTGGTAGTGGTGGTGGTGGTAGTGGTTATAGTGGTGGTGGTAGTGGTGGTGGGTATAGTGGTTGTGGTAGTGGTGGTGGTAGTGGCTATAGTGGTGGTGGTGGTAGTGGTGGGGGTTATAGTGGTTGTGGTATTGGTGGAGGTAGCGGTGGTGGTGGTAGTAGTTGTGGTGGTGGTAGTGGTGATAGTGGTGGTTGTAGTGGTTATAATGGCGGTGGTAGTGGTGGTGGTAGTAGTGGTGGTGGTAGTGGGGATAGTGATGGTGGTGGTGGTTATAGTGGTGGTGGTGGTGGTAGTGGTGGTGGTAGTGGTGGTGGTGGTATTGGTATAGTGGTGGTGGTAGTGGTGGTGGTAGTGGTGGTGGTGGTAGTGGTTATAGTGGTGGTGGTAGTGGTGGTGGGCATAGTGGTTGTGGTAGTGGTGGTGGTAGTGGATATAGTGGTAGTGGTGGTGGTTATAGTGGTTGTGGTATTGGTGGAGGTAGCGCTGGTGGTGGTAGTAGTTGTGGTGGTGGTAGTGGTGATAGTGGTGGTTGTAGTGGTTATAATGGTGGTGGTAGTGGTGGTGGTAGTAGTGGTGGTGGTAGTGGGGATAGTGATGGTGGTGGTGGTGGTGGTTATAGTGGTGGTGGTAGTGGTGGTGGTATTGTATAGCAGTGGTGGTAGTGGTGATGGTAGTGGTGGTGGTGGTAGTGGTTATAGTGGTGGTGGTAGTGGTGGTGGTTATAGTGGTTGTGGTAGTGGTGGTGGTGGTAGTGGTTATAGTGGTGGTGGTGGTGGTGGTAGTGGCTATAGTGGTGGTGGTGGTGGTGGTGGTGGTGGTGGTGGTGGTTATAGTGGTTGTGGTAGTGGTGGTGGTAGTGGTGGTAGTGGTAGTAGTGGTTATAGTAGTGGTTATAGTAGTGGTGGTGGTAGTGGCGGTGGTAGTGGTGGTGGTAGTGATGGTGGGGCCGGTGTTTCGCTGTACTATTAACAGTCGTCCCGGAAGCCGGCCTTTGAGCGCCCCCTGTCGGGGCTACAGGCGAGTGCCCTTCCGCATGAAGGCCCCCTGCAGGGTTTGCAACGCGCAGTCGACTGCCGCCTATTATAACGCCTATTATTCTAGCTTACATCACCGCACCAATTAGTCACCCCCGCAGCGCGGTCTTCATGACAGCGTTGTCTCCAGGGCTACTAAGCAACCCACTATTTACAACACACAAAACAAAAAGTGTTGCAAGGCTGGGGATTTTAAAAAACCCACAAATTTAAAGCTGCGTAGTCCGATGAAAACATCAAATTGTTTAAACCAAAACAATTATTTAGATTTGATTCTGCATGTCTAACTTAGATACTGGTGCACTTAATAAACATTTGTCTCCACACAGAAGGGCCACATACTGAGGCAATTTAATAGAGCCTGTTACTGCAGAAACCTATTGAGGGAGTGCATGTGACGTCATTACTTAGCAATCAGCGGTCGGCGGGCTGCCATCTTGGAATACGAGCACCCTCCCTAGCCATGTTGTGAATGCATGCAGATGCAGTAAAACAGAGTTTTCTTGTGTTATGGGAGGTTCTGGGCAGTTTATATCCAATGTGTTTACTTACAGCACTTTAGCCAACAACTTCTGAAGCCAAACTGCTCAAAACAGTGACAAATAAACCAACAAATCAGTAAATAACCACAGTGTAGGCAGTTGCAAGCCTTCTGTATGTCATCCAATATGGCCACCGAAAGTTGCCTCATAACGTCATTACACCCCCTCTATAGTGTCAAGAGTTTTGGCAATGTTTGCCAATATTAATCATACATGGTTACACTTCAGTTAAACATTTAAAATAACAGTAACTTCAAACTAAAGTAAGGTAGGTTATAGGGATCAACCTGATATATTTATCCCAGAAAATGACAGGAACTCAAAACCATCGGTCTATGTAACTTTAATAAGGATGTAATGCACTATTTTGGATTCCGGCGTTGTTGGCGACTCTGCGCATGCGGATTCTATCAATCAGTCTGCGCCAATCTGTCACACGGATTTACTTTCGCAATCACCATCCAATGCTCTGACAGTTCCAGAGAACTGTAGTAGTGATTCACATCACCCTAAATATTTGTGTGGGGAATTAAATTGCATATAATAAAAACTACCCACTTTCAAACAACCCTGCCTGCCTGCACGCGCACACACCCCATAACAAAAGATAGCTTTCATTGAGCATATTAATTATTTTATATTGTAGTTATTCTACGGGTCCACACCCAAGCGACTTGGTTGGTTGGTCGTTGGAATGTTACGTGCTGGCAACATCTAATGTCATCTCAGGACAGGTACCGTCTTGTGACAGTGCGTACTCATGGCGACTTTATACTGCTGCCCCACTGGGAAATCAGGCCACTAGCACCATGACAGCCTACTCAGTCATAATTCACGACACGGTGGAGACAGGAAGTAGTATACAAGGGTTCTTTATTCATCAATGTCATGTACAGTTCAGGTTAGGGTCAATGTTTCCCTGGTGCTATGCTGGGTACAATACAATCAGTCTGTGGGCACCTCGTTCCCTGTTGACATCAAATATGGACCGGAACCGAACCCTCAACACTTCCTGTACTCTTCATTACTTAGAGGTGTGGGTGGGTGGGTGAAGAAAGGTAGAGAAGTTGTCCGGTCAGCACCTGGGGGAGTTGTGCGGCCGTGGAGGCAGTTGTTTTGAATTTGGTCACGTAATGTTTTTGGCGGGAAAGTTCGGATCTGGCTCCTCCTGTAGCTGGGGAGGCGTAGTTCCGACGTTGGTGCTGCCACAGAGGAGGGCGGTCGGTGGTTAGTTTGGGCTTTTTACGCTAGGCGGAATCAGGTCAGCGTGTCGGTGAGCCCCCCCTTCCTCTACCCCACAAATTAATCATGTTACGATAACATGCACAATTCACGACACAGTGGAGACAGGAAGTAGTATACAATGGTTCTTTATTCATCAACCGAACCGAACCCTCAACCAAGTAGGCTGGAAAGGGTTTGTGGTCCATTGGTGACCTGCTCCCTCGGGACTTATGTATGTACGGCGCCTGAGTTTCATGAACCCAGCTCCATAATGTCCTTGATGGAGGCCCCAGATGCAGCACATGCCTGGGCTCCACTTCTTCCTGAGGCTGTGTAAGGTGTGTCATTCAGCCTGGGGGTTCCCTGTCGCAGCGAGAGCCATCCTGATCACTCCCAGGAGAGCTGCCGGGAGAAGAGGGGCCCTGCCCAGTGATAGGAAAGCTGGGCCAGGGGGCGTGGCTGCTGCTTACGGACGTATGCTGCCCATGCTTTTTTTTTTTTTTTTTTTTATTGAGGCTGTATTTATACTGTCCATAGCATATAAGCCCGGGTACCCAGGCTTGTTTTCAATGCTGGCCAGTTGTAGTGTTGGTGTTATCTTACCACACAGTGGCTGCTGATAAGGTATTTGATTGCCTGCATTTCAGTAGCAGATAGATAATTGGTTGGTTTGGTTAGTAGCCTATGTTAGTTTTTTTGGATTTTCTTGGTATATATGTTTTTATTTTTCTACTCTTATTACTAGACTAGCCTACTCCTATTTACATATCATAGGCTTGTACGTAGCTGTGTGGTGTGTTATCTGGCTACTTTTGGCATGGTTACCTTCCATTGGGCATCCCGCTGGTGGGCCGTGACATATTACATGCCCCTTTGCGGTGCAGCTTACTGGGGGTTTCCTAGCCTTATTTTGCACAGATATTTTTTGTAAGTTTTTAGGTCAGGAATTTGTCGTTCCTTTACCGTTTGGGCATTCCACAACTTGGCAGCCATTTCCAGCGTGCTTCTCTCATGAGCTTTTATTCGGCTTCTGGTCTGCTTTAGTAGTGGTGCATTATTTGCTCTAGTAGCCCTTTGTGGTTTTGTTAGAAGTTTACTGTTTTGACTATAGCTATATGCTAATGTTTTCAAATGAATTATTCTCCTATTTTCTAGTAGTTTCACTTTGGTTCTTTTGTGTATGTCATAGGTTGGGTGCAGCTTGTCTACTCTTAGACAGATTTTTAGGGCTCTGTTCTGCAGTGTTTGCAGTTTTTTTAGTAGTTCTTTTCTCGCACCCATGTAGTTTACATCTCCATAGTCAAAATAGGGGAGCACCATGCCCTTGAAGATTTTTATTGACATTTCTTGTGTCATGTAGTCTCTTAGCTTTGCAAATAGCCACAGTTTGTGGTTTACTTTTTGTATAATTTTATTTATACATAGGTTGTAGTTTAGTTGGCTGTCCAACTCAAGGCCTAGGTATTTGTAATGGTCTACATTTTCTAGTGTTTGGTTTCCTAACTTACAGTGTAGTTTTCTTTCTGGCATTTGTTTATGCGAGAAGAGTACTGTTTTTGATTTGCTTGTGTTGATGGTTATTTTGTTGGACTCAGACCACTCATCTAGTTTTAGTAGGAGTTTATTTAGTTTAGTTATTACCTCCTCCTCTGTGGTGCCATTTGCGTATATGACTGTGTCATCTGCATATAGTTGGAGGCATTCAGTTTGCAACCATTTTTCAAGGTCGTTTATATAGATTATAAAGAGTAGTGGCCCTAACACTGACCCTTGGGGTACACCACATGTGACAGGTTGGTTGTCTGATAGTGTATTGTGTATGGAGGGGACTAGCACGTGTAGGCCTGTCCGGGTCTCCATCTGGTCCTGGTGGAGTGGACCGTGACCGTGAGACCTGACTGTGTGGGGCGAATGTCAGTGGTCAGGAGGGCGTGTCCGGGGTGATCGCGGGCTCCTGTGTGCAGTAGGTTACCTTGCCGCAGGAGTGTGTGGTACCCTATTAGGAGCGCCGCAGTGAGTACCCGGGCAGTTGTGCCTGCAGATGAGAGGAAATCGGCGATCTGTCGGATGTTGTCCGGGGTTAGGGGCGGGGCCTGACGTGGGGGTATGCGAGGCGAGCCGTTGCACACCTCTCTTCATCAGGCTGACCGGGTATATGCTGAAGGCAGCAACGTCGGCTCCAAACAGCTGTATCCAGGTCTTGGCCCCACTCAGGTAGTTGAGTACTGCTCCTGGTGTTCTCAGCGTTTCTTTGAGATGTAGTACATACGCAAGGAGGTCATACTGCGTGGGTGCGAGAGGGTCCTTGTGATGTCGTGTTGCGATGTCTAGGTAGCATCTTACTTGTACCGATTTGTTCCTCCAGGTCCCTGCTGTTAGTCCTGCAAAGTAGACCTGGAGGATGCGTTTGCGATGTTCGTCTGTGTAACCTGGGGAGAGAGAGGCAAATATAGTCGAGCTTCCCAGGTTACCTATAATCCAGTGGTGAACACATTATCAAATTCAACGCTAATTTTATTGAGTGACAGTTCAGTTCAGAGGGTGGCTGCGAGGGACCAAGCATTGTGGTCAGTTGAGCGCCTGCTAAGGGCGTCCGCCAGTATGAGGTCCTTCCCTGGCATGTGGACTATTTCCACTTCAGAGGAGTTTGTGGTGGCGAACAGCCAGATCTCCCTGTCACAGGCTGTCAAGGTCTTGTCACGCCCGGTGCTGTTGTTCAGGATGTGCTGGTTTGCCGAATTGTCGGCACTTGGAGGAGTTGTGCGGCCGTGGAGGCAGTTGGTTTGAATTTGGTCACGTAATGTTTTTGGTGGGAAAGTTCGGATCTGGGTCCTCCTGTAGCTGGGGAGGCATCGTTCCGATGTTGGTGCTAGGTGGCGCCACAGTGGCGGCCGGTCGGTGGTTAGTTCAGGCATTTGACGCTACGCGGCATCAGGTCAACGTGTCGGTGAGAACCCCCCTGCCTCCACCCTGCGAATTAATCATGTTACGATAACATGCACATTATCCTGACACTAAGCTAACCAGTCATTGCCATATCCTACTAATGCCGAGCCCCAGGCTAGGAAGTGACAAGTATCAATTTTATAAGTCATTGTTTTGACTCGACCGGAAACCGAACTCCCGATCCCCCGCACGCGAGGCCCGCGCTCTACCGATTGGGCCACCGCGCCCTCTACCAAAACGACTTGGAGAAAGTGCTTATAATATGCAATAAAGGTAGTCAACATGTTACGGTGATATCCTGACATAGTCGCTAAATGTACAGTATGTGTGGTTGTTGTTGATCTTTTTTTTTTTTGAATAAATATCAGATCTAAGTCAGGGCTTAAAAGCGCTCACCAGGTCAGAGTATGACACTGGCACCTCTGCCTCGCCCGACTCGAGATTTCACGCCTCGGCGACACTCACCTCACCAACCCCGCATAGACATTCCTACCTACCTTGCCCACTACTATCCCACTACAGCCCACTACATCTGCCCACTACTATCTTCACTACACCTGCTGCTGACTGAGGTTTCTTAGGGGCGGGCCTCTCCTCTCTCCTGTTATTTTTGTACTCTCTACTTGTTTTGTTCAATGAACACTTTTCACCTCCAACTGCGTGTCTCCCCCCCCCCCCCCCCCCCCCCCCCCTGCCCCGTTTGTGAGAATCATTAGAATAGGGCAAGGACTAGTTGGTTCAGTGTCAGGATAATGTGACTGAGTGGGTGCTGGCGGCCTCGTCTCCCAGTGGGGCACCACTATAAACTCGCCATGAGTGCACACTGTCACAAGTCGGTACCTGTCCTGATATGACTTTAGATGTTGCCAGGATGTAAAACTCTAACAACCATCTTACATCGTCCAACTGTTAATATAACTCATTTCCAAATATAAAATTCGCATCGAAACCTTATCGGGCTCAGATATCGGGCCAATGCAGGTGCTGAATCGCATCAATATCGCAACAACGTTACACTTCTGGCTGGGTAGCGATTCAGTCGTTCTTCTTCTTGCAAAATAATCCAATTTTATATTGTCGGCTTTAAAAAAAAGTAATTAATTTTCTTTATATTCATTGCTGAAGTAAGGGCAATCTTAATCGCAGATAATTAGTTCTCATTCCATTTCTCCTTGTTGACTCCGAGCAACGTCAAGTACTAGACGCGGTGGCCTAATCGACAGAGCGTAGGGTCCCGTGCGGAAGGTCGGGAGTTCGAATCCTAGCCGAGTCACACCAATGATTCATGAAATTAATACATATCACTACATAATAGGATAGGACAAGGATTGGTTTGCACAATATCAGGATAATTTACGAAGGCGGAGGCAGAGAGATTATAGTGGTTAATCTTTATTCAGGAGCAGAGAAGGATCATTACGTTCAAATCTACAATGGTTAGTTCAGTTCACAATGTCGGTAAGTTCAATCAGTCAATTGGTGGGCAGGATTCGAACCCTCAACCCCTCCCCGGTGCCTGTGTTATCAGAGGTATGGATGGGTGGGGGAAGTTTGGGTCGGTGTTCCGTTGGTGGTGGCTGGATTGGGTGTGATGGTTTGAAACTGGAGGAGGTTGGTCATGTGACGATTTGGCGTTCAAAGTCCATTCGGGTGGGCAGCCCTGGAGGCGTCTGTGGGTTAGTTTGGCCGTGATTCTCCAGGTGGCGTGCGGATCGGCAGCGGCCATGGTTAGTTCAGTAGCTATGGCTAGGTGGTGCCACCAGTGTCTTTTCGTTCATGTGATCTCCGCCCCGTAAATTACCCATGTTATGAATAACATGCACAATTTACAACGGCAGAGGCAGAGAGATTATAGTGCTTAATCTTTATTCAGGAGCAGAGAAGGATCATTACGTTCAAATCTACAATGATTAGTTCAGTTCACAATCGGTCAATTGGTGGGCGGGACTCGAACCCTCAACCACCAACCATACTGACGATTATAGCGATGAACCTAATATATTTATCTCTGAAAATGACAGAAAGAGAAAACCATCTGACCATGCAGCTTTAATCTACATGATTCCATAAACTCTGCAATTCAAAAGTAGCGGACTATAATCAATAATTATTTGGGAAGAAAACACCCATATATTTAGCATGTGAGATTAAGTATCTATGTGATTATATCCATAACCCAGCCTTTTGACATTACTTTTATCAGGTTGTTTACCAGTTCTGCCCTTGAGAAAGTGATGTGGGAGTAACTAGCTTGTGGGAGTAAATTCGTCTTAAATATATATACACAGTCTTCTTCTTCTTCATTGTGTCCTTCCACCAGTTATCTCAAGGGATTTTCGAGCAGAGGTATGATCTTTATTTGTGGGATGTGCTCTCGGTGGTGGATGGTGGTAGCAGGATTTGCAATCAGATAGCTGATTCCCAGGGCCGCGGTGTGGACGCTCCTGCTGTGGCCAGTTTGTTGATAGAAAGCCCAGGCCTACACCTTTACCGACCCAAGGGATTTTTAACCTCGCACACCACATAGACATGGTATGAAAGCAACCAGCCTTTGATGACACTGTAAGTTATATACAGCGGTGGAAATCCAAATTGGCAGAGGTGGGGGGGGGTATGGGGACTCGAACCACCGACCCTCAGATCAGGCATCCGACCTAGAAAAAAGTCAGACACTCTAAGCACTCTGCCACAGAGAACACCACAGTATATACAGTAAAATCTCTCTATACCGACCCCTCCACAGATCAACCACTCCCCTATATCGATCGCTTTATTTGGGTCCCAACAATCCCATTGTAAGGATATTCTAACTCTCTAAACCGACCACCTCCCTAACTGGACTATTGGTCGGTCGAGTTAGAGAGGTTTTACTGTATGTATATATATATATATACATACATATATACACATATATGTATATATATATGCAGTCTACTCTGTCAATAACGGCCTCTGTCAATAACGAATCTCTGTCAATAACGGCAAAAAGTGCTGGTCTCTGTCATGGCACCCCTTTAATTTAATAGCATTGCCTCTGTGTCTAACAAACAACTGTCTCATGCTGACAACGAGCCGTTCTTTCACCTATTTGATCAATATTCTCATGCCATATAGTTATAACATAGTAGAAATGACTAATTGTACAAATGACCAATTGTAGAAATGGCTTTGTACGGACCGTCCTAGTCAGTCAAGTATAAAGGAAAAACATTGGTTTCAACCCATTCTGTCAGTCAGTCTCTGCCTTTAACGGATCTCTATCTATAACGGCATCTTGCTCCAGTCCCATGGGTGACCGTTATAGACAGAGTTGACTGTACATATATCAAATCCGCCCAGCGGTCGGATTGCGCATTAATCTTCCTCTCACCGTTCTGACTTTGGTTTACCCACTAATCCCGTTAATTATGGGTCGTGATCAATCAGGCAAATTCGGGAAATTTTATAAGAGCGCTACAATGTGATATATCAGTTACTACACGCAACAGCTGTATCTAGTAGCAGTGAGAACAGGTACTTAATAATAATATCAGTTAGCTGGCCACCGTCAAAGCAAGATCTCCTCTTTATTTGTTTGTTTTTCTTCGTTTGTTTGGGTTTTGCGTCATGGCAACACCAAAGGCTGTTTCATTGTTTGTTTGTTTTTTGGTACATTAGTTGTTTAAGCAGAGGAAATTTCAATCGTGAACGATTGGTCTTCCTCATTCCACTGCTCCTTGCCCTATCCTAATAGTGCCGAGCGCCTGGGTAGGAAGCGACAAGTATTAATTTTTAAGTCATCGGTTTGACTCGACCAGGGTTCGAACCCACGATCTACCAAACACGGGAGACGGACGCTCTAATTCATTTGGCCATCCCGTCTGGTTAATGGTTTGTTTGTTATTTTACGTCCTAGCAACATCTAAGGTCATATCAGGATGGGTACCAACTTGTGACAGTGCACACTCATGGCGGCCCACTGGGAAATAACGCCACCAGCACCGTGACCTGATATCCCACTCAAGTCACCTTATCCTGACACTGAGTGAACCAGTCCTTTCCCTATCCTAGTAATGCTGAGCGCCAGGCTAAGAAGCGACAAGTATCAATTTTTAAGTCATAGGTTAGACTCGACCAAGGTTCGAACCCACCAACTCATGGGTTCGGATCCCCTGATCTCCCAAAACAGGGGACGGAAGCTCAACTCATTCGGCCAAAGGCTATTTCAAGATGGGGAAATACATAATATGTGTATATATATTCATATATATATATATATATATATATATATGTGAGTGATGTATGTCGAATTATGCGAGTATGAAGGCACAGAAGGGAATTATTAATTACTATGATTGCTATTATTATTATTATACTGTATATTGACACCCCCTTGCTATGGTCATGACTGGTGGCGCCCCCCCCCCCCCCCCCTTCCCTATCGTGCGCGTCAAACCACCACTCGCACTGGAGGATATATATATTTATATATATATGCTGTATAAGAATTATACATCTATAACAGCCCGGAATGTCCCCCTTGCTCGCCAGCACTCCTCTCAGTCATCGAGTGCTGGAGCCTGGATTACTCATCTACTGCACCTGCCTATTCAACCTCAGCCCCGATTGTGGCGCCACCACTGGCTTCACAGTGTAACAACCACACTGTAACGGCCAATAAATATAGGCCCCTATATGTGAGGGAGGGGCACATTTCGTCCCATGCCAGATTAAAATCGAGCCAAAGCATTGACATCTGTGTTGTATTGTATATTTGTCACAGTGGGAGTCTGTACTTAGTGTATATCGGACTTGTATTGTCATTTCCAACTCTAGAATCTAATTTTGTTAAAGGAGTCTATTTAGCCCAACATGCACCATCAAAGCAAGTTGCCCATATCTTACACTAAATAAGATGGGATGGACGACTGCATCAGGCACTCACACCCGTCCGAGAGGTCGTGGGTTTGATCCCCAAACCAAAAACTAACAAAAGTATTTTACCGTTTGTTACATTGCTTGTTGTTCGACATAACTAGGATACACATAGCAAGGACTGATTGGTTTAGTGTCAGGATAATGTGGTTAACAGGGGCAGCAACGATTAGTATAGTCAGATCTACACAGTCCGATGATTTTCAGTTCTTGCTATACCTTTTTAGAGAATATTAAGTTGATTTAGTTCTAAGTAATTTATATTTCAAGGTGTTAAATTTGGAGATATTTGAAGTGAAAACATGCAGAATTCAATCGAAATGCTGAATACGATAAGCTTCAGCAGTGACATGTTCTATTACATTTACTCAGCAGCATTCCTTCATTATGTGTGCAGCAAACACATGCTTAGTAGTTGGTCCAGTATCTAAGTTGGATATACATGATCAAATTCAATTATTCATTTTGGTTTCGAAAATGTGATGCTTTCATCAGACTATGCAACTTTAAGCCACAACCGTCCTGATACGACCTCAGATGTTGCTAGGACGTGAAACAACAGCAAACAAACATTTAAGCATCCATGCGTGAGTGCTATCACACTTCTAGCATACACCTATGATGTTGATAGGAGGTAAAGCCCCAATAAAACCACTCCAGTTTTAGCTATAGTTTTTCTTGTTTGTTCTCTGCTATAAACACTAGGCAAAAGAAAATTGTGATCGGAGTGACAATGGTTTGCATTAATTCCGCACCAAGCAGTTGGCGCCCCAATCGCGCGTCCCGTAGTGGGGTGGGCGCGCGACTCCAAATACATACAATTGATCGTACAATAAACAATATATACAATAATACCGACCCACCCGCGGGGAGGCTTAGGACTAACGCATGTAGATATATATACAAATACATAAACAATATATACATAATACAATACCCACAGAGGATTTTGTCAAAATCCAGCAACCGGAAACGGAAATAGGCCTCTATGGGCGCTGCCATTTGTAATATCTAGTTGAATAACCATATATGCAAAATCCAGCAAACGGAAACGGAAATCGCTCGTCGAGCTTAGCTACGCACCAAACAGGGTGGACGACAGCGATTGGCTTAACGCCTTAATAATGCGCCACCGCAGAGTAGCACACGCCGAATCGAAGAACAAGTACACTGGTCCCTCCCCACAGACCTTCCATATATGGTGAGATGACGTCACTGAGACCAGTGTACCTGTTCCCCTGTGCTACTCTGCAGCGAGGCTGTCAAGGCATTAAGTCCATAGGCCCAATTTACGGTATTCGGGGTCAGCGATTGGTTAATAATATATCAAAACAAATGCCCGCTGCCATAGAATTTGCCGATATGCGCAGTTCAAAACTTTGATATTATTCAAAATTAAAAGAAATAAAGAACAATTTGGCATAAACATGAAGGCACAAATGAAATATTAATAGTTTCTTCCGCGGAAACGACGGCCGTATTCGGGTCACCCGAGTTACTAGAATTTCAAATCGAACACCACGAGTGGAGTAAGAAAATACACGCGCAATAATAAAAATACTTTGCTGTAGTTATATCTGGGGGTCGGTCCTAAGCATTGCTTATTCATATTATATTAATAATGGGTTTCGCTCTGTTCCTTTATATTATTATAATACATTATAATACACATACACTAGACGCATGCGCACGAGATGTGTTTGTTTCCTTTTGACCTGGGCCGCATTCAGGGTCCATCTTGGCGACGTCTTGGTGATGCTTTTTGGCCTATTTGCATTCAGGGTGAGTCTCGGCGACGTCTCGGCAACACCTCCCTTTTCAGATAGGAGACAAAAAGCGCCTCAAAAATGGCCGCCGTATCTAGTGGTTTCAGCCCATCACAGAGCAGCTTTTCCATTGCAAATGGCTGCCGCCTATGGGGGCGGCCATTTTCGAGACAACAAACTGCTTTTGTCTTCACACTAGGGTGATGTCAGTGCCATCTACGAGGCGCCCCCGAGACGGACCCTGAATGCGGCCCTGGTCCCTTAGCCATCCACCGACTGGTCATGCAGACGATGACCCCACCCACCCATGCCCCATCCCCCCAGTCCCCCAGTCCCTCCACAACGCCCCCTTCCCCCTGCACCCTTTAGTACCAGGGTCGTTCCCAGAAACTGTGTACCACTTTTGTGACATGGAAACCGAAAATTAAAACAATTCAAATACAGTATAACCCCGTTAAACCAAACTTGAAGAGACCCTAGAAATTTGTTTCGATTATCTGAGCTTTGGCTTCAACTTTGACTTGGCTTTGGCAAAGACGCGGGTGCATTATGAATGTAATATCCAATGTATGTGGACACTTTGATTATTGTTTCTTATGTATATACAGTATAACCCCATTAAACCAAGCTTGGTTAACCCAAATGATCGGTTAATCCAAACGTTTTTCACCGGCCCGGCAAAATACTACCATTTATCATATAAAAAAGTTGGTGGGGTCTCAGATGACCTTATAACCACAGGAAGTTTGGGTTAACCGCACTGGAAGTGGCCTGGAGTCCGATGTTTGGATTAACCGATAGTTTGGATGAACCAACTTTGGTTTAACCAACTTTTTTATATGATAAATGATAGTATTTTGCTGGTTCCAGAAAAAAAATTTGGATTAACCGATCCTTTGGTTTAACTGAGCTTGGTTTAAAGGGGTTATACTATAATCGCAAAAAAACATTCCAAATAATAGCAGAATCCATATTCATATGAAGGTTTATATATTGTGTGAATGTCAAATTGACTCTTTTTTTTTAACTTTTTGATTTTGATCTCATACAAATTGAGAAAGCTGTTAAAATTAACCATCCTCCATAACATTATTTTAACACACATTCAATCACATCATTCAAAAAGACACATCAAATTCAAACAAGATTTTATTGATTACAGTTAAGCCAAAGGAATTGTTTTTTATAAGAAAAAAAGTTGAAAAAAAGTTTGGGTAGATGGATGTATTTAATACACAGAGGCAACAATAACTATTAGACTTACTACCCCCTACCCCCTAAAAAGAAAGCAACATCATTAACAATGTAACGTGGAAACCGGGAATGTGGTACACAGTTTCTGAGAATGACCCATCACCATCTTCTATCAGGGGGCCATTTTGTTTAGTTTTTTTGTTTGTTTTTGTTTGTTTTATTTAACGACGCCTCTAGAGCACATAGATTTTAATCATCGACTATTGGACGTCAAACATATGGTCATTCTGACATATTTCTTTACACGAAACCCGCTGCCACCACATAGGCTACTCTTTCCGATCAGCTGCAAGGCATCTTTTATATGCACTTTCCCACGGACTGGACACTACATACCACAGCCTTTGATGAACCAGTTGCGGACCACTGGTTAGTGGTTGGAACAGAAAATAACCCCAACTGCAAATGGGTCCACTGAGCAGGATCGATCGGATGATCCAAATCTTCACAGGTGTACACTCTAACGCCTGAGCTACATCCCGCTCCCTCCACCAGGGGGCGCCTCTTGAACGGACTGCCGCAGAGTCACCTGGAAGGGCGACACGACAAGGTTGTTTTAACCAAGATGCCATATTGGCCACTCGTGCTCAAGGGGCACCCTCCCCCTGAATGTCTTGGATGTCAGTCCCCACTGACATTAAAACACACTTTATTAAACTGTGTGGATTTCATGGCCCTGCACCAACAATTTTACACTGCAACCAACATGCATAACCTTTTTACTAAAGTAAAACAAGAAAACATGTTAGCCTTTTTGAGGGCAGCTGGTTTGTACCACGTCATATAGGTTTTTAAACAAATTTCATCAGTGAATAATACTATCATTTAGAATTCTATTTAGCTTGACTAGAAACTATATGATTGTGAGTTTACAAAATTCATGAGTGTCCATTGACACAAAATTGATTGTATGCTTTTACATGTAAAAGCGATGGTTTGAATAAAAACAAACATTTCTCGCCGTGAATATGGCCTATGCTGCCGACATGGCGTAAAGCAACCATCAATCAATCAATCTGGTGCCCCAGAGAGTGGCATCTAGGGACCCATCTAGGATTGATAGTAATGCTGTAGACTTGTCCTATCATTTTCCATTACTATATGAAGACGCCTTAGCCGAAGCCTATGCCCACACCGCGGATTAGTTGTTGTTTTGTTGTTGTTTTGTTTGTTGTTGTTTTATGTCCGAGCAACATCTAAGGTCATATCAGGACGGCCGCGGATTGGCATCAGTGGTCATCTTAGCTATATCAAAGTAGGTGGGCATTGCGCAACTTTGCACTAACTAGCTCCAGATAAATATGTTAATTTAGATTTGTTGTTCTCGACTAAGCGTATGTCTGTTATGTATATATAATATATATATATCACAAATGCATATATATGCTGTATAGTAAGCCATTATTCGAGTATAATAAGGCAGACATATTCCATCTATTCCCCAGCTTCCTCAGTCATCGGCTGGTTGAGTCTATACATTAGGTCATCTACTGATAGAACCTCAGTTCTCCACGTGGCGCCAGCTACCCGCCCACGCCTCAGTGACCGTTATGCTCACTCACTGTACCGCTATATGTGTATATATACATATATGATATATGTATAGATATATATGTGTTATCCAACTTAGATTGTGTTTGAATTTCCATGTGCACACCAAAATTAATTTGGGATGTTTTCACTTCAAATGTCTTCCAATGTTAGTTATTTCATAACTATGTTATGCATAATGAAATCTATGTGATCGCTTTGGTTTCGAAAATGTAAGTTTTCATTGGACTTTGCAGCTTTATTTACATACACCAAGGTTTGTAACCGATGGCAAATTTGTAAATAGTTAGAGGACCGATAGTGGTTTGACGCTGAACAAAATGAAATTAGTGAAACGAACACGGACACTGAAGCCCCGGTCACATAGCCGTTAGTGGATGTAGTTTAACGTAGTGGAGGCTAACGTAGTTGAAAGTAGTTGAACGTAGTTGAACGTACTGTCATCCGTACCGTAACGTATTTATCCATATCATTCGGTGGCTCACTTGCCATACCTTAATGTATTTGTCTGTGATGTTAACTTGGTATTAACGTGGGTGAGCCATGAGCCGTGATCTCCGATTTAATTTTTGGACATGTTCAAAAGAGCGGTACATTAAAGGCTGAATTTGCAACCGTGATGCTAACGTACTCTATCATACTCTGACGTAGTATAACATGCCTCTTAATGTACTCAACCATACTCTAGCATACATTGACCGACACAAAACCATGGCCGTTCCATGTCGCACATCCCTGGTCACATAGCCGTTAGTGGATGAAGTTGAACGTAGTCGAAAGTCATCGAACGTACTCGAACGTAGTCAAATGTGGTCGAACGTGGTTGAACCTGGTCGAACCTGGTCAAAGCTAGTCGAACCTGGTCAAACCTGGTCGAACATAGTCGAATGTAGTTGAACGTAGTCGAATGTAGTCAAACGTAGTCAAACGTAGGTGAATGTAGTGGAGAATAACGTAGTTGAACGTAGTTGAACGTAGTCGAACGTAGTCAAATGTAGGTGAATGTAGTGGAGGAGAACGTAGTGAACGTAGTTGAACGTAGTGGAGGCTAATGTAGTTGAAAGTAGTTGAACGTAGTTGAACGTAGTTGAACGTAGTTGAACGTACCGGCATCTGTACCATAATGTATCTATCCGTATCAGTCGGTGGCTCACCTGCCACACCTTAATGTATTTCAATGTAGTTTAACAAACTTACACCACGTTTGACCCATGTTTGCCTCCAGTACGGTTACCTACGTTCAACTACGTCCACTAACGGCTATGGGACCAGGGCTTGAGCTCCTAGTACTGAGTTGTCTGTTGGCAGAGGGAAAGCCTACCTAAATGTTTTTGTGTTGTTGCTATTCATTTTGTTTGTGTTGTTTGTTGTTGTTTTACATCCTAGCAACATCTAAGGTCATATCAGGATGGGTACCGACTTGTGACAGTGCGCACTCATGGCAACTTTATAGTGCTGCCCCACTGGGAGACCAGGTTGCCAGCACCATGACCTGATATCACACTCAGTCACATTATCCCGACACTGAGCCAACCAGTCCTTGCCCTATCCTATTAATGCTGGTCGTCTGGCTTGGAAGCAACCAGTATACATTTTTAAGTCATTGGTTTGACTTGAAGGGTCATCGATTAGAAAGGTTTTACTGTATACATAAATATAACATACGCTGCAATATGGAACACTCAACCAGAGTAGATTAACCTGGTCCCCTGGCCTTTGTTTACAGATAGGTGCCCCTAGGTTGCCCTCTCTCCATTGGAATCAGATGTAGTAGTAGTTTCTTATTCAGACATAATCACAAATTTATTTATGTATGGCACAGCATAACAGGAGTGTAAAAAATGGGAGGATTACCCCGAAACTGTATGCTCAATAAACGGCTCATTAGGTCGGCTCAGTAGCTCGATGAATCTCCTCTTTCTTCGCTGTTTACCCTTCTCCAATATTTGCCCAGAATTCTGACTTTACTAAAGGGATGGGATTTTTATAGCGGATGTGCCTATAAATAATCTGCAGTATAAGCATTATACAAATATTATTTAATATGGAACCCGTCATGTAGTAACTTGTCTCGGCTAGATTCGAACCCGTGACCCTCACGCCGGTTATGTGGGTACAGCAGCTACAGCAGCCTGGCGCTTGGCCAGCTGCTTAAGCCGGGGGGGGGGGGGGGGGGGGCGGGGGGGGGGGGGGCGGGGGGGGGGGATTGGTGTGCTTTCTCCAGCGTCCAACGGTTTTCCCCTCCAGTGTGCGCATTTGGTTCTGAACTTTAGCTTTAAAAATGTTTGTGTTTAATAAACGGTAGGTCTTTTGGGCCAGCCAGAGTGTCTACTCAAACCAGCTACATATGTCTCCTGTTGTATTAAACTAAGATTCCATATATGTGGTATGCGGCATGCGAATGCGAATGCGAATGTGAATGCGAATGCAGGAAAAATCAAAAAGCATGTAAATGAATAGTGGTGTTTCCATGCATCCGAATCCGAATGCGAACACGAATGCGAATGCGGCAAATGGATCGACCCATGGACCGATCAGTGCGAATGCGAATGCGATTACTGCTGCGTTTGGCAGAGAAAACAATAGTAACTTTGATCTTCCTTCACAAAATTGGAGCAAAAAAACCCAAAAATATCATGGGTATTCTTTTTGGTGTGTTTGTATGTTTAACGATCCCCCAGCACAAAAAGTAAACATTGGCTATTGGGGTTGGCATATATCTATGCCGCATATACCACATTTGCATGCCACATGCCGCATACGCGTATATGGAATCTTAGCTTTAACCTGTAATAACTAAATAATATGTCAGAAATGCGGTTGGTTTCGCCCAGGGAGAGGATATGCTTCCTGTTTCCTGCACCCTCTGTCTCAGTTACTTCCGCAGTGCGGTCTCTGTGACAGGCTGCTGAGCGAACATATAGACAAAGTGTCGGAAGGCTGGGTTATGGATATAACTAACCACATGAATTTGCAATCTAATTTTTGTTTCGTTTTTTGTGACAAGTTTTTTTATTCTGCCCATAACGTATAAGCTCCCTTGAGGGTGCTTGTTTTCAATGCTGGACAGCTGTGATACTGGATTGGGCTTGTCCTGCACTCAGGAGTGTTTACCTGATCTTTCTCGGGCCAGCCTTTGTGGTTTTGAGTGTTAGTAGTTTCTATATTAGTTTTTTTTAATTTTCAAAGTTTTTTCCTAACCTGTATATGATAACTTAGCCTACCATGTACATCTATGCAGATGACATACAGGCCTGCGGGAGAGGATCCAATCCCATTGTGGTTTGTTACAGCATCCTTTCTCCCATGCCCTGTCCTTAGATAGTGCACTAGTGTGCCAGAACACCCCTGGACCCTTCAGGACTGCGACTAGGTGGGATGGTTGTGTTGTATGGTTAGCCATTTTGTATTTCAGGGTGAATCAAATGCATGACCATGGCCTGCCCGGTTCTGCTTTGGTTTGTACCAGTACACATACCCAGACGGACTGCACCCTATGGTGATAGTCATTTCGAATTCCTTAGTACTTAGTAGGGCTAGTTTCCGTATTTGTAATATCTACCATCTTTTCTGGCCTGTCTTTTGCTTTTTGTGCCAGAACACAGCAAGCAGTGACTGTGCCCATGGTTAGGTGAGATATTGTTCCTTCAGTAGGTGGTTGTGTATTATTTTTTCTTTAAGAACTTTTTATAGTATACAAAATATACTGTTCAAATACTTATATATCATAACCCGCTACTTTTGAGATGAAGAATTGATTAAATTATGTAGATCAATAGACTTGGAAAAGTCAAATTGAGAGCTTCTGTGACCATGCACCCACCATCTTGTTTGTTATTTGTTTTGTGTCATTCTCTGCAAATGTATCAACTCTCACAGAAGGAGGTAGTCCCACCCTGGTGTGTGGTTATTAGTCCGATGTCCAATTCGGTGACTGAGATTTAGTTGAGATGTACAACCCCTACTGTGGATTGAATTACTTCTTGATACGACCTAAAAGTTATGAACCGACTTAACCTAATTCGTGACCACAACAGAGGGACGGTTCTAGGAGGGTTTGTATTGGGATTTCCAAAATGTTCATTTTAGCACTTTAAAGTTGCATAGTCCGATGATTTAGAATTTCTGTATTTTTTCTGAGATAAATATATTAGATCGATCACTAGTATCTACTTTACATTAATTCAAAGTTACTTTTATTTTAAATGGTAAACCTTTGAGATATTTTGGTTGCAAATGTGGAAAATTAGTTTTGGCAAACTTGCCCCCCAATGTGTTGCTACCTTGTCATGGTGGGGAGGCTTGTGTGCCTCCGTGACCATGAGAGCTATACCGGCGGGGGCTAGCCCCCTGGCAGGTTTAACCAAGCCGGGCAGGACTCATAGTAGAGGACAGACTGAGAGCAGCAACTGGTCCTCCAGGATGGGGATTGGGCGTGGGGCCAACAACCCCACCCCAGAAAAAGAACAATGTTACAGAATCAGGAACAAGAAACTCAAGGCCCAGGACCAGGAAAACTGCAGAGCCCTTGTTCGTGGCCTATGCCCAAAGTTGGGTGGTAGGTGACACGTTCATCTACGACATGGCTGAGGAAATGTTTGTGTGGATGGGCGCTGATGCCTCAACGGGTGAAGAAGAAGCTTGCCAAAACTCTGACACCATAGACTTCTGCAGTAACAGGTTCTGTTAAATTTACTCAGTATTGCCTTCTACGTGGAAACAAATGCTTAATAAGTGCATCAGTATCTAAGTTAGATATGTAAAATCAAATCTAGATAATTGGTTTGGTTTTGAAAATTTGATATTTCATCGGACTATGCAGCTTTAATAACAAAATCAGTCATGTGACACTACATTATGCTGAATCAGCAGATTTCGTTTGTTATTATAGTATTGCTACATCCGGTTGGGGGGCTTTATGGGGCGAGGGATCTCGGAGACCTATCCGGGGAACTGTTAACTGTGGAGTGGTTAATTTCCATAAGCCCTCTCCCTTGATCCAGTGAATGTATTAACACAAGTATTTTAAACCACTTACCAGTTTGTCTCCGAGGCTCGCTCCTTAATTCCAGGCAGAAGCTTTGAGGCTTACGAGCATCTTATTATAGTGAAATAGCGAATGGTAGACAGGAAGTGTGAACAATTATTTGTCTCTCATATTTGCTTGAGTGCAAGTAAATATGCAACACAAGGAATAATTAGTACCATGTGGTGAATAAGGGGTCAAATTTCCCTACATCATCAGCCCATGCTTTTTCTAATCTGTGTTATTGACTCGGCATCAATAACATTTTGTGGGAGACTGTTCCATATATTTATGATCCTGTTTGAGAAACTGTGTTGCCTTAACTTTGAAATGGCTCTGGGTTTTACTAGTTTGAGAGTATGGCCCCGACTGCCTTCTCTTTTATTCAAGGTGAAAAATTGGTTCATATCTATTTTATCAAAACCTTTCATAATTTTAAATACTTCAATTATGTCACTTCTTTTCCTTCTGTAGGAAAGGGTAGGAAGTTTCAATTCTCTAAGCCGTTGTTCATAGGGTAAGTCCTTTATAACTGCAACTAATTTCGTTGCACGTCTCTGAACCTTTTCGATCTCCAGAATATCTTTCTGAAAAATTGGGTTCCAAATTTGTGGACAGTATTCCAAAATTGGCCTAACAAGAGACTTAAATAGAATGAGAAAATTGTTCTTGTTGAGGCGATGGAAAGTTCTTTTAATTATTCCTACTCTCTGGTTAGCATTTGAGATGATAGTCCTCATGTGTTTCTGAAAGGAGAGTTGGGAGTCGAAGGTTACGCCCAAGTCCTTTTCATAGCTGTCTTGTTGCAGGACAGTGTTCTTCATATTATAGGCATAATGAGGATTATTTTTCCCGTAATGAATAATTTTGCACTTCTTTTCATTGAAGGGCAATTGCCATTTCTCGGACCATTGTGCGAGTTTCAGAATATCCTCCTGCAAGAGATTTTTATCTCTTACATCTTTTATGGCTCGAAAGACTTTTGTGTCATCCGCAAATATTGTTGGGTTTGATGAGACACTGCCTGGCAGGTCATTTATAAATATTATAAATAATATTGGTCCCAGCACACTTCCCTGAGGTATTCCTGAGGTGACATTCTTAAAGGAAGATTTTGTATTACCTACGACTACCCTTTGCTTTCTCTCAGACAGGAAGTCCTGTATCCATTCAGAAATTGATCCGGATATTCCCAGAGCTTTAATTTTGTTTAATAGTCTATATGCACTTCAATATAATATCAGGAGGGGAGACACTCGCTAAATCCAAACTCAACAACACCGTCCCTTCTCATTCATTTGTTTCTTTATGTAGGATCTACATCAAATTAAATTATGTAGATCTGTTGTGATGGTATCATTGCGTTTCACTTGGTGGGAACAACATGCCTCCTTCCCATGTCTGCTATGCTTTGGACTCAGGTGGATGGGGGAGAGTCCACCGTCCATCCACCCGATTAGCCAGCAGGCTTTCACACCTTTTCCCCTGCCATTGCTGACTCACCGCTCGCTCCTCACTTATCATATGAGCCAGCAACATGCACACTTCCACTATCGCTACAACCACCTCTTTCTTTCTGCCCACCCACCCTACTACGACTCGTGATATTTCCTCTGGGGCTGGGCCCGAGCACTTCTGTCCACCTTTAAATAAACTCTTTTTACCTGCACAGCCTTGTCGCGTCATTTCCATTTTGAATCAAACATAAATATTAACGGCCAGAAAATCAAGGTCTCAGCTCCGAAGAAAAATGCAAGCAGTCAGCAAGGAGGGAAACATCCAATGGGATCGCGCAATGAATTGCATATAAATTGAAAATCCTGCCAACATTTAAAGTCAATTTAGATAGAGTACATAGAGAGTGACAAGTTAATAAATACAAAGTATTAACTTATCAGCTCATTGCTACCCGAGGCATTGAGAACGAGGAAGAAAGAGTGGGAAGAACATAACTTTATTCCCATGACAGACAGGGTTGTCAGCTTGCAGGACATGCCCGAATCAAAGTGGCTGGATCAAATTTGAAACGATGTCTGACATGAAAGGGAAGCAAGGCAGTACATATTTAAGACATATCGTACATGAATATCATAATATTCATGCTCATTTTGCTACCAACCCACCCTACACTCTAAAATGACGGTCTCTATATGTTTTGTGGGTGGTATTTTTTGGTACATCGGTTGTTTAAGCAGGGGAAATTTCAATCGCGGACGATTGGTCTTCCTCATTCCACTGCTCCTTACCCTATCCTAATAATGCCGAGTACCTGGCTAGGAAGCAACACATATCAATTGTTAAGTCATTGATTTGACTCGACCAGGATTCGAACCCATGATCCCATGATCTACCAACACAGGAGATGGATGCTCTAACTCATTTGACCATCCCGTCTGGTAACAAAATTGATTGCCAATGAATGCTAAACTCATGACGTAAGACCGCTTAATTTCAGACTTGGGCAGAGGTCAGGCATCGAACTGACAGTGAAAATAAAAGCGCCATAATATACCACTTAGCCGTCTGTGTTGTGAATTACTTTGTGGGTGAATGAGGCTTAGTACTCTGTTTATGACTGTGGAAATGATGAAAACGTCGGAGGACCACTACAGTAATTTCACATGTAAATAAATGCCAGAAGCTTTCAATTGGTGAATTGACACTAAGGCCAACAAAGAAAATTGCTGTTCGTCCCAACCAGTGCCTGACAAAAAATCGCCCGCCTCCGGTCTTTACAATTTCTTTCTTTTGTTTTAACTGTTAAAAATGCATCCGGCTAGCAGCATTTCAACTTTTGTAAGCACACAATCTGCGCAATATAGTGTAAAGTCCACGGCTGGAATCTGTTAGTTGTGTAGGCAGGAAGAGTATAAAGAGAGAAAGGAAGAGTATAAAGAGTGAAAGTAGAGAGAGAGCCAAACCTCTGGTTTATTATTTATAGTGGTACATGGATCTGGTATGGCATGTCACCTGACCGTGTTCTCCAATGAGAATCAAGCATTTACAACTCCACCAATGAACATCAAGCATTCCTGTGTCACCATGGCTACAGTGATCTGCCCACCACCACCATGCGGCATGACTCCCTTGGCCACCACCTGCCTGAGTTGAGTGTGTGGTGATCCATGACTAATGGGGGGGGAGGGGGTAGTGGGTAGAGCTCCAAGTGCCCCTTAAACGCTATCTCCTAGTGCCCTTTCACACTAGCTGACTAACACACAATGACTATTGACCATGAGTAAAGGATCACCAGCAACTACATAACAATTATGCACCTGGCACTATATACCTTTTTCCATAATAGCAGCTGCCCGACCCTGCCCGACCCTGAATTGTGTGATCAAAAAGGACGATCACCATCCCTTCTTCTTTGCTTGGCCTAACATAGTCCATTAATTGTCTCCTATGGGAATGTGGGAGAGGTGCTCGATGTTATCGGGACCCGCGGGGGGGGTGTAGTGGTTGATGACCAGTCTGATGGATCACCACCGTCCACCGTAGTGCATTAAGCTAACCATGTCGCGGGGTTAGCTCGGCAGTGGCATCAAGGTCAGTGGGGGGTTGACTGCCCAGGGAGAGTGAGCCCGAGTCAGGGCGAGTCAGGGCTAGCCAAGGCGAGTCAGGACGAGTCAGGGCAAGCTTCGATGCAAGGGGAAGAGTTAAGATGAGAAGTGGTGTCGTCTTAAGGGCGATAATTAGGGTGGGGTAGGAGTGGGGTGAGGGAAGGAGTGAGGGTGGAGGTCAGTTTGAGATTGGGGGTGAGGGTGGAGGCAAGATTGAGGGTGGGGATGAGGGTGATGGTAGGTTTGAGGGCGGGTACAAGATTGAGGGTGGGGGAAGGTGAGGATGAGGGTGGGGATGAGGTTTTGGAGGCGTGGCTGAAGGGGTGAGGTGGGGGTTGAGGTGGGGGTAAGATGGAGGGTGGTGGTGGTAGGGGTGGAAGCAAGATTGAGGGTGGTGGTGAGGGTGAGGGTAGGATTGAGGGTGGGTACAAGATTGAGGGTGGGTGAAGGTGATGATGAGGGTGGGGATGAGGTTTTGGAGGAGCGGGTGAAGGGGTGAGGTGGGGATTGAGGTGGGGGTAAGATTGAGTGTGGGTGTAAGATTGAGGGTGGGTGAGGGCGGGGGTGAAGTGGGGGTGAAGGTGGGGGTAAGATTGAAGGTGGGATAAGATTGAGGGTGGGGCTGAGGGTGTGGAGTGGGGGTAAAATTCAAGGTGGGAAGTGAGACAGAGATGATGGTGGGTGTACAATGTGAACTCTTTTTTAGTCTTGAAATAATTGCATGAGGAGAAAAAGTGCATCTAGTTATGTGAAGTGTAACTAGTTATACCAATATTACTTGATCAAAGTCTCTGGTTATTTGTTGGTGATACTATCGGAAGGGACAGTGTATCCTGTGTAATTGCAGCAATATCCTGCCTGAGTGGCAGCCCGCATCCGGCCTGCAAAAGCAAGGCAGGCCTTAATGTGTTTGCGCAGCTCGGAATCAGCCTCCAGTCAGCTTTTTTGCTTTTGGGGGGTTTGTAACCTTACAACGGTTACCAGCTGCAGAACTGCAGCAATATAGAAAGGCCCCGATAAATCAGTCCAATCTTTGGTTGAAGATTAATCTTCAGGTGGGATGGTTGTAGAAGCTGGAGATGTCTTTACAACAATCCAATGACGAATCATTAGGGCAGCCCCGAATCACTCCGGTCCGCCAGTAGCAGAGCACCCGTATCCAGTAACAGCAGCAAGGGTTCAGGAGGAAGGGATGGGCAAAGGTGGGTTCAGCAGGTTCCAGCAACAAGAACAAAGTGAGAGAAACGATAAGGTAAAGGGCCCCACCCAAGCCAATAACTCCCTTGATCAGCAGGAAAATTTGCTTTATAGATAAACGGAGGGGCTTTTAGAGGTACCAGCCAGAGTAATAATACTCTTCCAACTAGATCCACTTGTGTTGTGTTCAATAGACTACATCACGGCTCTGACTGCGCATGCGCTGAAAACGGCCGTGGGAGCAAAGCAAAGGCGTACAGCCATTGAGTTTGCCTATACGCACATTGAAAAATGTCAGTTTTATTAAAAATGATAGAAATCCAAAACCCTAACCTTGTAAATTTAATATAATTTTTTTGTTAAACATGTTTTCTATATGTGTTCCAAGCGGTATGTGCCTAGGTGATGTCGTTTTATCAATATTTTACTTTTCTGTATGGAGATTGCTCACTGCCATTGAGAATGCATCGAGTACTCTGGCTATGGCTCTAACATTAATCTGAGTGCCTAGATCTTTCTAAATCTAAATGCACATGGCATAATATGTGCTGATTATATTGATGTAAATGCAATGCTGGATAAAATTAATTTATTATATATATTTTTTTAGTTAGTATTCTATGTTTCAAACAAGAGCTGAGATGAGCTGAAACTAGCACATTCCATAACTGCACCCAGTGTATTAGCATGTGCCATGTGCTTTTGGGGGGGGGGTTGCTCTGATGCATCCCACAATGCACCGCGCCACTGGAACCGTGATGTAGTCTATTGTGTTGATTTTCTCTATGGAATATGACTAGAAAAAATTTCTAATTTAAGAGCCTCGGATTATATGGAAGGGCTATAAAGAAGCCGTTCACTGTAATGCAATTCTCCAAGAAATTTATCACAAAGCCTACTTTGACTAATAATAGCGAATTTGTAGCTCTCTGACATGCCTCATAAACTGTGTAATTCCATCTATCCCTTCCATCCCATCATAAAATGTGTCATTTGAGCTATACCTCAGTAGGTATGGCTTGATCCAATCCAGCCATGGTACTGAGTGTACCATGGCTATTCTCAGTAGTTCCAAATGCAGTGCATTTATGAATTGTAGAATATGAATATTTTGTTAAGATATATTACAAATAGTCATGCAAGGAATATATTCTAAATTCAGATGCTCAGATCTTTAAAGTTCCATGGTCTGATGCCTTTGAGTGTCTGCTTATATTGTTTAGATAAATATACAGTATAACCCCGTTAAACCAAGCTCAGTTAAACCAAATGATCGGTTAATCCAAACTTTTTTCGGCGGCCCTTCCAAATACTACCATTTATCATATAAAAAAGTTGGTTAAACCAAAGTCGGTTATCCAAGTTATCAGTTAATCCAAACAGAATTAGGGGGAGGGGGATGTAGCTTAGGCAGTAGAGTGTCCACCTGTGAATGTGTGGGTCATCCGATCGATCCTGCTCAGTGCACCCATTTCCAGTTTGGGCTATTTTCCATTCCAACCAGTGGTCCACAACTGGTTCATCAAAGGCTGTCTTGTCTGTGGGAAAGTGCATATAAAAAACCCTTGCTGCTTATCGGAAAGAGTAGCCTATGTGGCAGTGGCAGGTTTCCTCCAAAGAAATATGTCAGAGGACCATATGTTTGACATCTAATAGCTGATGATATAAAAAGCAATGTGCTCTAGAGGCGTCTTTAAATAAAACAAACTTTTGTTTGTAAATTTAGGTTTCGCAATCATACCAAAATAGTAAATACCAGAGGGTTCACCAGCAACAGGCTCTATTAGATTGAGTTAGAAATCTCTAATATGTGGTAATACAGGTTCAATGGGTTCACCATTATAAACTTTGGATGTCTAGGATCAAATCTCGGTTTACAAGTGTTTGGGTTTAGAAAATGGTATACTTTCATCGTATTATGCAGCTGTAAGTTTAGCAGGCAGGCGTCCTTATGCCTAGGTCACAAATCATGCTGCCGCCGTAATACCCCTGTCACACTACGACGTAACGAGCCAACGTGAGCCTAACGTGGCCATTTTTCGTCATTACGTTGGGTTACGTCATGATGACGTCAGAATGACGTTAGAATGACGTCGAGCTACGTCACATTACGTCGTGTTATGTCGAGTTACTTCGAGGTTTTGGACATGTTCAAAAATTTCGACGTAGATCGAACGTAAGGGTTTACGTTCGCCGTACGTTCTGTTCACGTTCAGTGAACGTCAATGACGTTAAACGGACGTTTTTCCAACACTGCTCACTACGTTCAACTACGTTCCACTACGTTGACCCACATTAAACCGAGTGCAAATGCCCACGTGCCGTAATGGGAACGTCAGGAGAACGTCAGGAGAACGTCAGGAGAACGTCAGAAGAACGTGCATTCAACGTACGTTCAACGTCTCATGACGTAGGTAACGTCATGTAACGTTCTTCTGGCGATGGAATAACGTTCATAACGTTCCGTGAACGTAAAGACGTTGTCCTCTCTCGTTGAATGACGCAATCACTACGCTTTACCGCCGTTACTCTCTCGTCCACTACGCTGTATCCACGTTCAACTTGTGCCCAAATTTGCATACTACGCCGAGAAGTTCAACGTTCTTCACGTTCACCCTACGCCGACGTCGTTACGTCGTAGTGTGACAGGGCCATAAGGCCCTGCGGTCTGTGGTCTGGATTTGATTCAATCGTACGGTGTTGCGGGCTACAGTAGAAATGTTTCCAAATTGTACAGTGTCTGCAAAGTCATGAAATTAAACAAAACCCACAAGGCCATTGTACGGCACACCATACTGACACACCAGACTGGGTAAAAATCGTGAAGTAACCAGACGTCACCGTACGGCCACCGCACGGCAACCGTACGGACACAATAGGTCACCGTGTTGCCACCGTACTCCCGCCGTAAGGCCGTCGTGCAGTCACCGTACGGCCGCCGTATGGACACCTTGTGATACTACTTGCGGCGTGGTTGCGGTCTACGGCCTTGTGATTTCTGGAAAACAAGTTTAATGTCAAGTTAAACAAATCGCAAGCCCTTGCGGCGAGCACAAAACCGTGCGGTCGCCATACGGCCACATATTCTCTCCGACACTCGCCTCAGTGGCTTAAAGTAAGCTCAGTGGGGATAACTGTGGGCCACCGTCCTGTTACTGGCCGTCTCCGCCATTGTGTGTGCAAAGCACTCATAAGCATATTCAGCGCTGAACGGAGAGGGACAACCAGCCACGGTTGAACTTGTCTGAGCCCGTTTAAACTTGCCGGAAATGGATTTTCCTCTTCTCGTATTCACGAGAACTCAGTGTCAGCCAATCAGAGCTGTTCTTTTTTATTGCAAATGGCTGCCCCCTATGGTGGCCGCCATTTGCAATGAAAAGAACAGCTCTGATTGGCTGAGAACAGTTCTCAGTGTCAGCCAATCAGAGCCATTCTTTTTTATTGCAAATGGCGGCCCCCATAGGGGGCAGCCATTTGCAATAGAAAAGAACGGCTCTGATTGGCTCAAATTATGGAAAGGTCCCAGTCGAATACATCCATTATTTTTTTAGTAGTTTCTTGTTCAGACATTGTCACACATTTATGTATCTTTTGCACAAATTTAAGTGTTTGAAGTATATTTGAAATTTATCTACATCGAACACTGTTTAAATCACACAATATCAGTACTTAAAGATTGGGAAACTCATCCTGCAAGGGTTTGCTCAATATGGGACAGTGGTCACCCGATTTTCCTCCTTTCCTCGCTGTGGACCCTTCTCAAAGCGCTATTCTCTCCATGTTTCCTATTTAGCAAATACTTCCGGTTCATATGCAAATCCCTTCTTCGTGCGCGGCTCACGGGTTGTACAGAATGCTTGTAGTTCTGGAATTAAGATTGATCCCCAGGGACTTGACTAGTAGTAAGGGAATGAGGTAAGGTGGGATATATATAATATAAATATTATGTATATATATATATGTTAAGGAGGAAAGGTGATATAAATAACCAGTATAACCCCGTTAAACCAAACTTGAATGGATGCTAGAAATTTGTTTGGATTAACCAATCATTGGTTTAACCAAGCTTTGGTTTTGACTTTGACTTTGAGTGAGCATGTATTGCACATGTAATATACAATGTATGTGGACACTTTGATTATTGATTTTTTATGTATATACAGTATAACCCTGTTAAACTAAGCTCGGTTAAACCAAACGATCGGTTAATCCAAACTCATTTTGGCGGCCTGGCAAAATACTACCATTTATCATATAAAAAAAGTCAGTGTGGTCTCAAATGACCTTATAACCACATGAAAGTTTGGTTTAACCATACCGGAGTGGCCTGGGGTCTGACAATTTTGTTTGGATTAACTGATAATTTGCAATAACCGACTTTGTTTTAACCAACTGTTTTATATGATAAATGGTAGTATTTTGCCGGTATTATACCGATCGTTTGGTTTAACCGAGCTTTGTTCAATGGGGTTATATATATATATATATATATATATATATATATATATATATAAATATATATATATAGCGATCGTTTGGTTTAACCGAGCTTTGTTCAATGGGGTTATATATATGTCATGGGGGTGATGAAAATGGGAAATATTGCGCCTAGAGTGGGACTCGAACCCACATCTCTTTGCATTCCAGGCCAGTGTGCTAACCATTACACCACCTAGGCTCCCTGATATCAAGACACTCCCCACGCCTACCTGTCTATGTGGTTACTTGCCTGAGAGGTCAGTGCAGACCACTACACTCGTCCCCCTGGAATTGTAAGTCTTGTAATGCTTACAATTACATACAAACAGGAAATGCACTAACACATACATACACAGGGTAGGTTCAACAACCATACAGCGCAAAGCTTGTACAGGATCCTGATCACGGCAACCAGTGTCATGGGGGTGATGAAAATGGGAAATATTGCGCCTAGAGTGGGACTCGAACCCACATCTCTTTGCATTCCAGGCCAGTGTGCTAACCATTACACCACCTAGGCTCCCTGATATCAAGACACTCCCCACGCCTACCTGTCTATGTGGTTACTTGCCTGAGAGGTCAGTGCAGACCACTACATATATATATAGCATATATATATATATATATATATATATATATATATATATAGGCTATGTAACAAATAACAAAGTACAACAGACTGAAGTTGGCTTGGACAGTTTAATGCGTCACTGGCTGATCATTTTACAAGATCTACCGGTAAAAGTTTGAATGCACGTTTGCCCCATTTCCAACCGGAAATTACCGCTGGTGGCGCCCCGATCGTGACCCATACGGAGTAAATAGAAGCGGGGCATCGGGTGGTGCATAATAATTTACACAAATATGATCCTGAATACATATTTTAAATTATGCCACCAGCCTGGGCCGTATGCATGGACAAGTTTTTATCGGCTCCGGTGTTAACGGCTGCCGCCGGGGTAGCTAACGTCGGTCTTCTGAAATGGCTCATGGGGTATGTACGAGGCCAAAGCGAGGTGGCCTTAGCTAACCTAGCAGTTATTTATAGATTTGGGAAATCCCTCTGAGCCTGTTCCCGGCGAGCACCGCTATTTGACAATATGGCCGCTGATTCGGGGGCGGCAGCGGCGGCGGCATTAATATCGCTTCGATTATTGGTTTAAATTGACCAAATTTCGGCGGCGGCATTAATATCGGTTCGATTTCTGGTTTAATTTGATCAAATTTAACTTTTTTTGTATGTTATTCTGTTAAATAAAATTGGTCAAAGTAAGGCCGATATTAACGTCACCGCCGCATCAGCAGCCATTTGTTTTGTTTAGATTCGACAGTATGAATATCGCCGCCGATGTAGCGACGGCGTTAATATCACTTCGAGTTTGGGGTTAATCTGAGCAAATTTCACTTTTTGACTATGTTATTCTGTTAAATATGATAGCATTGAATAGATTTGGGCCTAACCGATACCTAACACCGCCATTAAACCTGGTACGGAGTGGTGTTAGCGTAGCCGACCTTAAACTCGCGGTGTTTCCGTAACACTGCTCCATACATAGCGACTTTTCGCCGCTAAACTAGAAATCCCGTCCAAAACCAGTTTTGGCTCGCTAACACCTCCTCATGAATATGGCCCCAGGGGTTATCGTGGCAGTTCACTGTGGCCGTATTCGATTATGACACTCCGGACCATTCGTATCACCTGTGTCGTCAGGAATTTTAAATAGAATACCCCGAAGTCAAACTAAAAATACACAGGCCGTGTGCAAAACGATCCGACTCCAATGCCCCAGGTCTTGGCCGGGGGCATCAGGAGCATTTATTTGTGCTGGTACCTGTGTGTGGCTGTAGTGAGATCATGTACTGCAAAGCGACTTTTTTCTTTTTAAATGTAAAAGACTATCTAAATTAAAATGGACATATAACTAAATTATGCAATGATAAAATACTATAAATCCTATTTTTATGTAGCTATATTGGTGATTACAAAAAAAAAGCTTTGGATTAAACCACCATTTGGTCCACACTGAGCGCATTCGTTTATGCAACTCAAGGTTGTAGGGCCAGACCTCTTCACATCTGCCTCCAGGTCACGGCGCCAGCTGTTTCTTGGCCTGCCTCTCTTCCTTTTCCCCCTGTAGATTCCAGGAGAGGGCATCTCTTGCAGTGTTGGATGCAGGCTTGCGAAGGGTATGGCCAACCCATCTCCAGCGTCTCTGAAGGATCTCCTCCTCAACAGGCTGCTGTCCTATTCGCTGCCACAGCTCCAGGTTACTGATGGTGTTTGGCCAGCGTACTCTTAGGATTCGTCTGAGACAGGTGTTGATAAAGGACGTTATTTTATAATGTTCCAAAGACGTTTTTTAACATCATTATGATATTTTCATATAACATTGCATGTTAAACGATAAGGGAAGATTCATAGCCATGTTGACCTGAGTACCAGGTGTGCAATGCTAAACAATGTTTTTAATGGGTAGGCCCTACTTGCTGTGATCCTTGATGTTGGTTGCCCTGCAGTAGCCCTTCCTTATGTGTAAGTTGGTTCACTTATTTTTATTGTATGTTACTTTAATGCAGGTCAATTTCCCATAAAATGGTCATAAGATGGTTGGCCCAGATCATCGCATCCTTGCTCCCAAATTTGTAGTGAAGATCGCAGCAGTATCAACTAGATTAAGTTGGATTAGGTTTGGGTATACTTTATATCTCACATGTCTTTACAGTCTCTTCTAATATGGCTACCCTCTGTCTCAGTCATAATTTATTTACATTTAAAGCAATGATGACACAATATGCGACAGCCTCTCTTGCTTGAAAAGACATGACGCGAAGGAGCATCTGCTGCAACCTATAGGTCCGGGCCACACGAGTTGCAGACATATCTTTCGATAAAGTCAACTTTATTTACAGAAACTTGCACCCTCAAGAAGGATGGCGACTGATGGGGCAGCACCTGGCCCCCTCAACTCGGTTGTGTGCTAATTCAAGGCATTTTGTGAGTCGTATGGTCGCCTTTGTGATTCTTGGCAGGTCTGCCTAGATACATAAGCTGGCTGGAAAACCCATACGCCACGCCTCTATTCGCTCTTATGTTAGCTCAGTTAACCTCCACCTCAAAGGCTCTGGTGGTCCGGCCGTAGACGATGACTATTTCAACATCCTCTGATGCCTTAAGCAATGTGAAGGGAATTGGATCCTTACAATTAACGTCCAACGCCAAACCTCTATTATCGCTCACCCTCACCAGGCCGAGTGAGGTGAGGGAGACCAAGCCCCCGGTATCCTCCCATCCTCCCACCTTCCCATCATCCCACCATCCAATCCTCCCACCCTCTCACCCTCCCATCCTCTGACCCTCCCATCCTCCAACCCTCCCATCCTCCCACCCTCCCATCCTCCCACCATCCAATCCTCCCTCCCTCTCACCCTCCCATCCTCCAACCCTCCCATCCTCCCATCCTGCCACCCTCCCATCTCCAACCCTCCCAGCCTCCCACCCTTCCATCCTCCCACCCTCCCATCCTCCCACTGTCCAATCCTCCCACCCTCCCACCCTCCCATCCTCCAACCCTCCCACCCTCCCATCCTCCCACCCTCCCATCCTCCCATCCGCCCAACCTCCCACCCTCCCACCCTCCCACCATCCAATCCTCCCTCCCTCTCACCCTCCCATCCTCCAACCCTCCCATCCTCCCATTCTGCCAACTTCCCATCTCCAACCCTCCCAGCCTCCCAGCCTCCCATCCTCCCATCCTCCCATCCTCCCACCCTCCCACCCTCCCATCCTCCCACCCTCCCATCCTCCCCGCCATCCAATCCTCGCATCCTCCCACCCTCCCATCCTCCCACCCTCCCATCCTCTAACCTTCCCACCCCCCATCCTCCCACCCTCCCATCCTCCAATCCTCCCACCCTCTCACCCTCCCACCCTCCCACCCTCTCACCTTCCCAGCCTCCCAGCCTCCCACCCTCTCACCCTCTCATACTCCCACTCAATATTCATTTGAAGTTCACTTAATTTGGTATTTTTCACTGCATAAGTAAATAATTGATTTCAAGTAAAAGTGATTTTATGCTCATTTTACTTTTTTTTTTTTTTTTAAATGGCTGCTGATGAACACCCAAATAAGCAAGCATCCAGTACGTTTTACCCGCTGGTCCTCCCCACCCGACTATAATCGTTTCATTCATAGGCTTGAATGCATAGGCCTGTCATTGTAATTAATTACTCAAAACAAATCTCACTCAGTAAATAAAAGCAGGTGAATAATGTGCGGCAACAGATCAACTATTCATTGAATGAAACTGATCCCCAGCGTTCATGTGAAAATATTAATGCTTTATTTAAACAAACAATCAAAATCATCAGAAAGAGTACAACCCACTATAAATGTACATATATAATTCAATTTGCAATTCAGAATTTTCCATTGGCAATGCATTGATCTTAGTAGCCTACGGCTTGATGTTAAAGTTGCATAATCCGATGACATTCACTTTGTACCATATTTCTTTTAGATAAATAGATCAGCTTGGTCATAATAATCCATTATGCTTTAGTTAAAAGTAGCTTATCCTAAAGGGCTTTAACGTATTTAATGGCTTTTAATTGGAAATATGACAAATTAAATTAATTTAGCATGCAACATTAATTTAAAGTTGCATAGTCCGATGGTTTTGAGCTTCTGATATGTTCTGAGATAAATACATTAGGTTGATTATTATAATGTACCTTACCTTAGCTTGAAGTAACTTTTATTTTAAATGGCTAACTTTTGAGATATTTGAAGTGCAACCTTGCAAAATTAATGTTGGCAAGCACGCCAAAACTCGGACACCACAGCCTTCTGCGGTAACAGGTTCGATTAAATTGACTCAGCATTCCCTTCTGTATGACGACACATGTTCAATACATGCACCGGTATCTAAGTTAGATATGCATGATCAAATCTAGATAATTGTTTTCGTTATGCAGATTTGATGTTTTCATCAGACTATGCAGCTTTAATTAACATGCTAGATTAACTTATTTTAATTTCGGTATGAATAGACTTCAATTCTGCATTCTGGAGAATAACTGCACAGCACAGGAATACCAAACTGCAGCAGGTATCTACTGAATGCGGCAGCATCTGAATTGGATTTTAAAAATCTAAATAATCTAGACAAGTGGTCTGGTTTAGTAAATGTGAAGCCTTCATCGGATTATGCGGCTTTAACTAGTTTAAGCAGTGAGTGTATCGACTATCAAGCGCGTTGACGATGTTTTGTATCCGTTCAGAAACAAATCTTTGCGCAACAATCACTTGGGTGCACATTGGATGCACCCGTCGGTTCACACTGCGCATTTCCTTTCTGCCTGAACCGGTCAGGACAGCCGAGTGGGCAGAGCGTCCATGACACATGCGGGAGGTTTGTTGGTGTGTTTTGCGTCCTGGCAATATTTCATGGGGCACCGCGTGCTTATAGTGACTTTATAGTGCTGCGCCACTGGGAGACCGCAATATACCGGCACCATGATATAATATCCCACTTAGTCACATTATCCTGATACTGAGGAAAACGAGATACTTGGTTTACCCTATTGATGCCGAGTGCCAGACTAGCTAGCAACAAGTATCATTTCTTAGGTCATTGGTTGGACTCGCTCGGGGATCAAACCCATGGTCTGCCAGACTGGAAGGTGGCCAATGCTCTTACCGAGTAGACCATCCCGCCTGCTCCATGCGGAATGTTTTGGGATCAATCCCCGGCAGAGTCAAACCAACGGTTTACCAAATTGATATTTGTCTCTATCTTGTCTGGTGTTGGCAATACTAGGATATGGCAAGGACTGGCCGGTTCAGCATCGGGATAATGTGACTGAGTAGGATATTGGGGCATGTTGCCAGCGGTGTGGCATCACAGTTGGGATGCACTATATAAAGTCGCTATGAGGGCGAATTGTCGAAAGTATTATTAATATGTGACGTTTGTATATGATCTTCTAGATAATGCTAGGATGGAAAACCCCTAAAAAACAAAGTAGTGTCTTCAAATTTAAACCTTGGGATATTTAACAGAAAAGCCACAGGTTCATATCACTATCAGTTGCCAGGCCCAGTTAAGCACACACAAAACCAGAGGTGAACAAATTCCAATTCTCGGCGGATTTCTGAAAAAAAATATTTGTATGTGGGTAAGGAGGAGGTAATTTCCATAAGAACAATTTCCTCTTGTATGCCTAACAATATAAGACTAACCGGAAGTCAGTTTTCTGCTTCCTTTCCCCCCTTTTTTAGGGGCCTGGGGTGGGGCGGGGCGACTCTGATTCCTGTAAGAACTGGCCAGTCTGTATGCGTGAAAGGTAGTGAGCTAAGGAAATAAACGACAGTTATTTTTGTTTTTTACCACACGAGAACCATACTGCCTGGATGGAATTGTGAGGAGGAAGAAAGAAAGAGAGAGGGGACGGAAGAGGGAGAGAGGCAGGAAGGAAGAAGGGAAGAGAGAAAGATAATGGGAAGAGTGAGAGTTGGAGGAGAAGGAAAGAGATGAAGAGAGACAGGGACATACGGAGAAGGGGGTGAAGAGAGAGTGATGAAGGAAGAAGGGGAGAGGGGAGAGAGAAAGAGAGGGTAGAGAGGCGCTGAAGAGAGTGAGGAGAGAGAAGTAGGGCGGAAGAAGGGGAGATGGGAGAGAGACCGGGAGATGAGGGAGAGAGGGGGAAGAGACGGGTGGGGAGGAAGAAGGGGAGGTGGGAGAGAGAAAGAGGGGAGAGAGGGGCTGAAGATAGAAGGAGGAGAGAGAGGTAGGAGGAAGAAGGGGAGAGAGGAGAGAAGGGGAGGGGGAGAGATGGGTTGGAGAGAGAGGGACAAGAGAAACGGACTGAGGAAGAATGGGGGAGAGGAGAGAAAGAGAGGGAGAGGAGAGAAAGAGAGGGAGAGGAGAGAAAGATGGGGAGAGGAGAGGGGCTGGAGAGAGGGACAAGAGAGGGGTAGGGAGGAAGAAAAGGGGAGAGAAAGAGAGGGGTAAGAGAGAGGAATTTAGCAGTGGGTGTCACCCAGGGGCTGGGGGGTGCATTCTAAATACATTCCAGGTTCAATAGCGTCTAGCATATAGTGGCGCCACATGGCGGAATATGACAACATGAACAATGGCGTCTGAGTGTTCGTCTGTTCGCCTCGTTACTGGGCGTCGCATGGCTGAGAATGGTGGCAACAAAACAGTGTTCACATAATAGCCACTCTCAATAGTCAAAGGTATATCACTAAATACATTGAAAAACAGACATGATACATTTTGGACTCCGTATTGGTATAGTCAGTCCTCGCCGTATGACCACTATAATTATGACTGGTCATATAGAGACAGGCCAAATCTGTTAACAGGCTCTTATTATGCCTAAATATATAAACAGAAGAGTATACGTATAAGTATAAGTATAAGTAAGTACAATAGGCGCTCCCACGGGTAATTAACGTATTCATAGCAGGATCAAGTCAATGCAGTTATTCCCTGATTTGTTACAAGCAGATATCCATGTAATATTAAATCGAAACGCACCGCGTTTGAAAAGCACAACAATGCATGTGAAAGTATATATATGTGGATGGGTGGATGGGTGGTGGGCGGGGAGGTTGGTTGGTTGGTTGTTAGAGTTTTACGTCCTGACAACATCTAAGGTATTATCAGGACTGGTACCGACTAATGACAGTGCACATTCATGGCAACTGTATAGTGTTGCCACACTTGGAGACCAGGCTGCTGGCACCATGACCCGATATCCCAGTCAGTCACATTATCCTGACACTGAGCCAACCAACCAGTCCTTGCCCTATCCTAAATAATGCTGATCGCCTGGCTAGCTAGCTAGGAAGCGACAAGTATCAATTTTTTAGGTCATCGTTTTGACTCGACCAGGGTTGTTGGAATCCCATGATCTAACAAAATGGCAGACGGACTCTCAACTCATTCGGGCCATCCAGTCTGGTCAGCCAGGTAGGTGTGTGTGTGGGAGGAGGGAGGGAGTCTGAGGGAGGGAGGAAGGGGGTGTGAGGCAGGGGGGGGGGAGGGAGTGGGAGGGAGGGAGGGAGGGACGGATGGACGGAGGGAGTGGGATGGAGGAGGATATCATCAGGGAGGGGGTATCATCAGCACGGCGTCCAGGTCCCCACAGCCGGCGTGTGCTCTCAACTTCTCCGGGCGTCTACTACTACTACTGCTGCGTGTCTGCTGTGTGTCCGAGCAGGCTGCAGGTCGGCTGGGCATGCAGTTCCAACCCTTCTTGTGGCTGGTAATAATTATCACGCTCCGGGCGGTGTCGCTGGCTTCCCAACACCACCGCAGCCGTGGCTTTCCTCGCCGCTGTCACGTGATCCTTCTTGCCGCCGTAATCGCCGCCGACCAGCTCGTCTCTCTCGCTACGGCTGCTGCTGCCGCCACCGCCGCCGACACTTCCGCCGCCGCCGCCGCCGGGGATCATCCAGTGGCTCCGGTCTTTGCCACCGCCGTTGGCGCCCCCGCCGCTGTTGCCGCTGCTTCTGCCGATGACGACGACGACCTTGTTCCGACACTCGGCTCCACCGGCGCTCCCGAGCAAGGAAGAAGAGGAAGAGGAAGAGGAGGAGGAAGGCGACATGGTCACATGAGCGGCGGCGGCGGCGGCGGCGGCGGAGGCGGAGGCGGGTGGCGGCGCTGATACCGACGGCAGCAACGGGAGTCCATTCGCCACGTCGAGCGTGCCGGCGGCGGCGGCTGTCATCATCATCGCCGCCGCCGCCGCCGCCGATGACGACACCGGCACCGACGGGCCGGCGGTTGCGGAGAGCGGCGGTGGATTCCCCGGGGCCTTATCGCGGTTGAGCATCGTGAGGCGGACGGTGGTGAGCTCAGAGCCCTCGGAGCTGATCAGTACGCTGCCGGCCTCGTAGCGGAAGCGCGCGGACCCACCGCTGCCGCCCCTGCCCCCGCTGCTGGCACCGCCTCCAATGCAGCTGTGCGCCGGGCGCAGAGCCCGCCGGGTCCGGGCCGCGAACCGCCCGGTCGGGATGCGCGCGCACAGGCAGCACACGGAGAGAGCGATCTGGCCGAAGCTGTTGCGGAACTTCTCTGACATGACGTTGTAGATGAGCGGGTTGATGCAGCTGTTGATGAAGCCTACCAGGTGAACGGCGAGCATGACGAAGATGTAGTTAGACTGACGCAGGAAGGACTGCGTCTGCACCTGGGAGATGAACGTCACCAGGTAGAAGGGGCTCCAGGCGGCGATGAACGCCGCCGCCACTACGATGATCATGCGCGCCACCTGCAGGCGGAAAGAGCAGTCAGGGATGGGGTGAAATTGAAAGTATGCGCTAACAAAGACCATATAATACTAAGACGGCTCACTCAGCCTGTACTGTATAATCAAAATGATCAAACCCACCACTTGGTGCGCTAGCTGTTCTCTTGGTTAAACAGTTGCTATATTATATGTATAAATGTTTATATGAATTTGAAGATGTGTGATGATGGTGATGATGATGATGATGCTGATGCTGATGATGTGTATTTGTTCATAGCAATTTCATATTGATGTGTATTCACACTTACCTATCTCATGTATAATATAATTGTATGTGTTTACATGTGAAACACCAACCAGCAGCCGGGCTGATCAAACCCACCACAAGGTGGCACTGCGAAATTTACATTACCATGGGAGAGATAGGGAGTGAGCCGTCTTAGTATTATAGGGTCTTTGGTGCTACCACAGTAGATAACAGATTCACCCTGTACCTTGCAGTATGGGGGGGGCAAACAACCCATTAGAAAAGTTGGCGAAAGGCTCGGTAAATGAAATCAGCACATAGATTTGTAATTTAAGAAGCAAAATATATACTTCATATACATCTTCATATCTACCCACTACCTTTGAGTTGAAAATTATAGCAAAACATGTAGTTTAATCGACTTTAAAAGTGAAATCGACAGCATTCTGTGGTTGCCATCTTGTCTTTTTGCATTCTCTTCCATTTCACCAACTCTTTGCCAATATAGGTAGCCATTAGATACTGGAACCAGGAATTCTACTTGCTGTTCCATACTAAAGCTATTTTCGCCCGTATTTAGAGGATGTTGTCATTCAGCCATACTCTGCGTACAGGTGAATCTTTCATCTACCATCACAGTAACTTATGTCACCTCCAGCACACTGTATGTGTGCTGCATAAGCATTATACGAGTATAATCAGCGGTAAACTGATTGTGCATGTTGCGGCGGCAACATGGGTAATTCGAGACGCGGGATCGAACTCCCTCAGCCTTGAACTCTATGGACGACCCTGGCGCCACCTATACCCAAAGAGACTCACTAACGCACTGCTATGCCGCCTGGCGGATCCTGCCCGTACTCAACAGCGAAGGAGCCCGAGCAGCTCACACCGACCAGTGCGCCTGAACCTGTCGCGTGGCCACTGAAGCTTTGCTGTCTTCTCTAACCGTCCCACCCACCCATCTGAGGAAGGCTGAGCGCACGTGGTACAAAAATAACATCTACCAAACTTTACTTACATTTAAACTAAGAATAACATCCTCAGAAAGAATAATAAACTACCACTTTATACCACTTCGTATCCTGTGTCTGAAGTATCCATAAATGGTGCCTCTGCTTGGCACCTTGTCTTAGCACCTCACAACTATTGACAATTAACAACTCAGGCGAATGGACAGGCTCTCTGCCTTGCTTGGTGCTGCCACCTGGCCTATTCAGTTGTCACGATTCAGCCTCTGACCTGTACCGCTTGCTTAAATAAGCTGAAAGCTGCATAGTTCGTTGAAAACATCAAATTTCCGAAACCGAAACAATTATCTAGATTTGATTCTATATGGCTAACTTAGATATTGGTGCACTTAATAAAACATTTGTCACCACATAGAAGGGAATACTGAGTCAATTTAATAGAACCTGATACTGCAGCAGCCTATGGTGTCAAGAGTATTGGTATCCTTGCCAAAATTAATTTTGCATGGTTGCACTTCAAATACCTCGAAAGTTTACCATTTAAAATAAAATTTACTTCAAACTATAGTAAGGTAGATAGATTATAGCGATCAACCAAATATATTTATCTCAGAAAATGACACAAACTCAAAACCATCAGACTATGCAACTTCAAGGTTTCATAATCATCGCAGTGAAACAAACTCACCCGCCGCTTGTTCTCCTCTCGTTTGCGGGTGATGCGTTGTCCCTGCACCGACTCCTGCTTCTCCACAATGGGCTTCAGCAGCCGCATGGCGATCCGAACACACGTCCCCAGAATGACAATCAGGGGCACCAAGTAAATCACGATAAAAAGGAAGAAGAAGAACCCCTTCCGGAAACGTCCGCTTTGATCCGCCTCCTCCCCGTACAGCCAGACGTCGATCTCGTTGAAGCGGTCGGTGCAGATCTGGCGCGAGATGCTTCCCATGTCGCTGAATATGACAAACGGGTAAGACTTGTAGAATAGGTACGGCGAGGCACAGATGATCGGGATGATCCATGTGGCAGCGAGGATCTTACGCGTTCGCGACTTGCTGTGCACCTTCATGGCACTGAGGGGGTACACAATGGCGTAGTATCTGCAATGTACAAAAGAATGCTGTGGTTATTCAAAGATCCAAAATGAATGCAGTGCATAGGAAGAAGAGATAATTACAACATCAGTCGGGACACACGCTGTTATTATGGAGGGATAGTTTCAATTCCTGGGAGTTTATCTTTAGGTTGAAAGTGCAGGTCAGGTATTAGAAATCTATGTTTATTTTGTGAATGAATGTTAAAGCTCTGCAATGTCTACCAAATGCATATGTATGACAATTTGTCTTCTGTAATCTAATCTCGCCATCCTAGAAATCAATAGAACATGGATTCATCATGGTAAGTTTAGTATACCAGACGGGATGGCCAAATGAGTTAAGTGTCCGTCTCCTGTTTTGGGGGATCGCAGGATCCGAACCCATGGGTTCGGGTGTTCTAACCCTGGTTGAGTCAAACCAATGATTAAAAAAATTATACTTCACTTCCTAGCCAGGCGCTCGGCATTATTAGGATAGGGCAAGGACTGGTTAGCTCAGTGTCAGGATAATGTGACTGAGAGTGATATCAGGTCATGGCGCTGTCGGCCTGGTCTTCCATTGGGGCAGGATTATAAAGTCGCCATGAGTGCGCACTGTCACAAGTTGGTACCTGTCCTGATATGACCTTAGATGTTGCTAGGACGTAAAACAATAACAAACAAACAAAACAAATGGTAAGTTTATTGGGTGTATGAAGTATTCACTTCACAAGAAGCTGAATTCTACTTACTACCCTATACCCACACACTATCCAGTAAGCGATTATCAACCCATACACCATACAAAACCATTAAGCGCGCCAACCATAACTGATTCGAGAAGGGGAATGCAAAGTGAAATGGGGTTTGCGTGTGGGTTTTTAATTCCTGAGATGTCGACCGATGCGGTGTTTGATTTGGTAGAACACAGGCTTCCCATGCAGAAGGTCGGGAGTTCAATTCCAGGCAGAGTCAAACCAATTACTCACACAATTGATACTTTCTGCTACCTACCTAGCCTGGCGTTTGGCATTACTAGGATAAGGCAATGACTAGTTAGCTCAGTATCAGGATGTGATTGAGTGCCAACTTGGATTATCGTGCTGGTGGATTGATCTCCCAGTGGAGCAGCACTATAAAGTGGCCAAGAGTGTGCACTGTCACGAGTCGGTATATGTACTGATATGAACGTTGATGTTTCCAGGACGTAAAGCATCACCTGACAACAATTATTCCAGAGAATACAATGAACAGTCGAGTAGTATAGTAAACAGTAAATTGCATAAGGCATTGGCAGGTACAATATAAACTGTCAGTAGTATACACGATTGGGGCTTTGGAGTGGACAACGGCAAGGAATGGTAGTGGCGTTCGCATGCTCTGAGGTTCTCTGTACTAAAAGGTGGTTTACTTGGTTGGTTATTGGAATTTTACGTCCTGGCAACATATAAGGTCTTATCAGGATGTGCTTTAGTAGTGTAGTGGTCTGCACTGACCTCTCAGGCAAGTAACCACATAGACAGGTAGGCGTGGGGAGTGTGTTGATATCAGGGAGTCTAGGTGGTGTAATGGTTAGCACACTGGCCCGGAATGCAAAGGGATGTGGGTTCGAGTCCCACTCTAGGCGGAATATTTCCCATTTTCACCACCCCCACGACACTGGTTGCCGTGATCAGGATCCTGTACAAGCTTTGCGCTGTATGGTTGTTGAACCTACCCTGTATATGTATGTGTTAGTGCATTGCCTGTATGTATGTAATTGTAAGCATTACAAGACTTACAATTCCAGGGGGACGAGTGTAGTGGTCTGCACTGACCTCTCAGGCAAGTAACCACATAGACAGGTAGGCATGGGGAGTGTGTTGATATCAGGGAGCCTAGGTGGTGTAATGGTTAGCACACTGGCCCGGAATGCAAAGAGATGTGGGTTCGAGTCCCGCTCTAGGCGCAGTATTTCCCATTTTCATCACCCCCATGACAGTTGTGTAATTCAGCCCTAAATACTGCAGCCATTGATGGAACCTAGGACATGTTAGAGATTTAGAAAGTCTTGTAAGCCCTACTACCTTTAAACCCTTTAACGCCCCAGTCAGACCTCACCGGATTGAGGAAAACGTACAGAAATCGGACACTGTCTGGTGAAATATGGCGATGTATGGCTTGTATATGGTACCCATCCGGTGTGTCCATTCTATCTCCGGGGGTGTCCGGCGGTGTCCGGTACAAGTTGTGAACATGCACAAAACTTGTACCGGACACCGCCGGACTGATGTGTACGGTTGATGTCCATTTTAAGTCTGTTTTGTCCATTTTGTCCATTTCATGTCTGCTACCCATCCGTCACGTCTCCGGTTTGCTTCCTGCAGTGTCCGTTGACAGTGCTGTGGGAATTGAGTCCGTCAGTTTTCGGCGCGTCTGGGATCAGTCCGGTAGGTGTCCGGTTGGTGTCCGGTTGGTTTCCGGTTGGTGTCCGGTTGGTGTCCGGTTGGTGTCTGCTCCGTCCGTTTGACAATCCATTGCCGTCCGGTTCTCGCCTGGTTCTCGTCTGGTGGCTATTCGTTAATGTATGTTCCTTGTCCGTTTAGCGTTCATTTCATCCAGTACATTTCGGTACATTTTGGTACATTTTGACACCGGACACCAACGGATTAGACAATTCTTTGTCTGCTGGTGTCCGGTACTCAGTGCGGTGAGGTCTGGCTGGGCCTTAAGGCCAGAGGTGGCCAAATGAACCCGCAACTGTCACGTGCTTATCCTGAATGCGCCCGCAATCGGGTAGCATTGTACTTCTGATATGATCTATGCATTTTCAAGAAAACATTTCTAGAAATTGAAATAAACTACAGTTATGTAAGTGTTGCTGTTCCCGTTTCAGTAATGCTGTAATGACTCCAGGGACGAAACAATTGAACATTTTTTAGGGCTGGGTGTGTAAAAGTAGATTTATAAGTTTTTAGTATGACTTAAAACCTATATAAATCCACCCTTCCCTTCCCTGTGTGATTATGATGCTAACAATAGCACTCAGATTCTAATGGTGGTGGGAAGACCACTCCTAACACGAGGGTTCAAGGTTATATACATCAAATGTTCAAAATCAAAACAATTCTCTAGATTTGATTCTAAATATCTAATTTAGATATTGGTCCACTTATCAAATATATGTTACCACACAGAATGAAATACCGAGGGAATTCATTAGAATGTGTTACTTCAGAAGCCTATGGTGGCAGACCTTTGACGTGCTTGCCAATATTAAGCGCCTGTCACACCTTACTGGATTGAGCAACGGACATGAACCAGACAAAGAATTGTCTAGTCCGGTGCTGTCTGGTGATAACATTTATCGAAATGTACCGAAATGAAGCGTAATTGGGTCAATTGCCACCGGGCCACTGGACATGTACCGGACGAGAACCGGACGAGAACCGGACATGTAACGGATGGGTACCGAACATGAACCGGACTAAACGGACAAACCGGACACCAACCGGACACCAACGATGGGTACCGGACACATACAGATGGGGACTGGATATGACCCGGAAAAACCGGACACCAGCCGGACATGTCAGTCTGGCGGTGTCTGGTAGAAGTTTTGTGCATGTTCAAAACCTGTACCGGACACCGCCGGACACCACCGGACACTGCTGGATGGGTACCGGACATGTACCAGACATTGCCGTATTTCACCGGACAGTGTCCAGTTCCCCAGTCCGGTAAGGTGTGACTGGGCCTTTAATTTTGCATGTTTGCACTTCAAATATCTCAAAAGATAGAAATTTAAGCAAAAAGTGATTTCAAGCTAAAGTAAGGTAGATTATAACTACCAACCTAATATATTTATCTAAAAAAAAAAGAGAGAAAAAATCCCAAACCATCGGACTATGCAACTTTAAGACACAAATATCCATTTAAGTATTACATGGCAAAGTCACGTGACTAGACCCTTTAGTGACGCTGTGAAGGTCAACAAACCCATCTAGGCCGTGCTCAGCGAAAGCCAAGGTCAAGGTCATCAGCTGAGGTTGGCTGGCTGTCTGTTTGTGTGTTCCACAGAGGAACGCCTCCGCCGACCATGTCCAAATATGGAGCAAGGATATTTCATTCTGACGTGGTTACTAGGCGTTCACTGGAAATGAAAATGCAATTTGCGGCTGCGGAACTGTGGTGGCGAAATGTAATTACAGCACAGGAAATACAGCGACAATTACGTTCTGTTACCACTTTGTGTCAATGTGATGTCAGTTGGGTCTTCTCTCTCTCTGTCTCTGATTCTCTATTTGCCACACAGTTGCTGCACGCCTAATGTTGTGCAATTCCTTTTCTTTGCGGCACTATTCCCTTTCCTTCCCACACACACTAACGGCGCAGTAAGGCCATGTATCCATACACTGTCCCCTTGTGACATGTTCCCTTGTTCTGTGTTCGCTTGTGACCTTGTGACCTTGTGACACACCACACAGACAATGAACCTGTGTTTTGCTTAGTGGCCGTTCCCATAGGTTGGACCCAGGGACCATATGGCCTTGTTTGTTTTTTAAGAGAGTTTTTTAGTGATGAATTTATTTACCCTGCTTATAAAAGATACGTGTGCTAACACTTGTTTTCATCGCTGGGCAGCACTAATCCAATTTTGATTTAAATATTCTGAATTTTGTTATATATATTGACTCGGAACATAGAGAATCGACATGTTCATTGGCTGTGTGGCATGTCACAAGGTCACAAGCGAACACGGAACAAGGGAACATGCCACAATGAAACAGTCTATGGAATCACACAGCCTTACGTGAGCAATGCAACTTAATTAATGTTTGGGCGAGATGATCCAATCAATCCATAACTTGTGAAATGTATTATCCAACCGAGTCAAATCAAAAGGCTGCCTCATCTGATCTAATGTTCATAATTGATATTACTATTACTACTTTGGTATGCAGGTATTGCGATACCTCAGGGAGTTTGACGCCCCTGCCCTGCAGGGCCCGTATGCACCAAGTTGTGCTAGTCGTAACCGGAGCTAGGCACTAACTCCAGTCAGCTAGCTCCGGGTAGTGGGGGCTCCGCGAAAAAAATAAACTGGTATGCGCCAATGTTGCAGCGCGAGCGTTAATAAGGGTTCGATTTTATGGTTAAATTGATAAGATTTCACTTATTGCGTATGTAACTCTGTTAAATAAGACAGCATTGAATAGATTTGGGCCTAATATATTGCCGCCGATTCGGCGGCGACCGCGGTGGCCATGTTTATTTGACATTGGACTGTATGGACATCGACGTCGCTGGGGCGGCGGCGATTTGTTTACTTTATACTCGTCGATTCGAAAATATTAATATCCCCACCGTTACGGCATCACCGTTAATCTCGCTTCGATTTTAGGGTTAATTTAATGAAATTTCACGATTTGCCTATCTAATTCTGTTAAATATGATCGCATTCAATAGATTGAGACCCATACACACACACTAACCGCCCCGGCTAGCAGTTAAACCTGATTTGAAACTGGGGTAGCTTAGCCTAGGCTACGGTCCGCGATTAGCGCTGGCGCATACCAATTTTCCACAGTTAGCCTTGTGGAGATACCCAAACTGCGGTTAAGGCTCTAACTCCGATTGGTGCATATGGCCCCAGAGTTGTAAACCACTGCCTTGTGGTACAGGTTCTTGACAGAACCGAAGGCTAAGGGAGCAAACCCTGAATAGAAAACCATGCCACTGTGGCAGCATCAAGGGCTGTTGATGTATGTAATTCCAGGCATCTCCCGACCAGCCACTGCAGGGACAAATAGTTTTGCGCCTGTCTGGACATGTTCTTGCCAGTGTGAGACCTCTATTTGCTCCCCGAGAGAGTGCCGCTGGTAACTTGCAAAAGCCAGCAGCATTTCAACACTTTTGCACGTAGCTTTCATGAAATGTAAACCTGAAGCTGAGAGACATCAAGACCGACTCATGGACATCACTCTTACAGCAGAGAGCTAAATAGAGAGCGGTAGTCAGGTAATGAAAGCAGTCTTCGTCACATCGCGACCGACAGCATGATGATGATGATGATGATGATTACTACGATATGGTTGAATCAGTGTCATGGTAACGTAAACTGGGCACACACATGGTAGGTTGATAGTGCTGCCCAATGCGGATACCCTGCATCTGATGCAGTTACAGGCTGGTACCCGTCCTGGTATTACCTCAGGTGTTGCTAAGACATAACATTTCTATTAATTAATATTTTCTTTATATATTGTAATAACCTTCACTGTCCAGAGTTAGCCTCGCTGTGGCCTCTCGTTATATCAGGTGAGTAATTAAACAACTGCCCCTGGCAGTCTGCAAATGCCCTAACATAAAACCTTTTTTGTATGCTGTAGAAATCAGGACCACAAACCTGATACCCCTGTCACACTACGACGTAATGAGTGAACGTGAGCCTAACGTGGTGATTTTTCGTCATTACGTTGATTTACGTTGGATTAGGTTATGATGACGTCATAATGACGTTAGACTGACGTCGAAATATGTCACATTATATCGTGTTACGTCAAGTCACGTCGAGGTTTTGGACATGTTCAAACATTTCGATGTAGCTCGAACGTAAGGGTTTACGTTCGCCGTACGTTCTGTTCACGTTCAGCGAACGTCAATGACGTTAAATGGACGTTAGGCAAACGTTCCTCACTACGTTCCACGATGTTCCACTACGTTCCACTCGTTGACCCACATTAAAGCCGGTGGAAACGTCCATGCAGTGTAATGGGAAAGTCAGGAGAACGTCAGGAGAACGTCAGGAGAACGTCAGGAGAACGTCAGGAGAATGTACGTTCAGCGTTTCACCAACATTTAATGACGTAAGTAACGTAGGGTAACGTAAAGCAACGTAGTTCTGGCGATTGAATAACATTCATAACGTTCCGTGAGCGTCATTACGTTGACCTCTCTCGTTGAATGACGGTATCACTATGCTTTACCGACGTTACGCTCTCATCCACTACGCTGCATCCACGTTCAACTTGTGCCCAAATTTCCATACTACGCCGAGAAGTTCAACGTTCTTCACGTTCTCCCTACGTTGACGTCGTTACGTCGTAGTGTGACAGGGGCATAATGCTTGGTCATTGACCCTGATTATAAATGTAATCATTTGCAGGCAGTGTCAATGTTGCACCATAACATCGGTAATTAAGGGCACAGGAACGGACCTGAACTATTCAAAACTACTGTAGCTAATGATGAGCGTCTGTCTCCCATTTTGGTAGATCATCGTATTTGAACCCACAGGGTAGAAACCCTGGTCGAGTCAAACCAATGACTTAAAAAATGTATACTTGTCGCTTCCTAGCCAGGCGCCCGGCATAATTAGGAATTTGTAAGGAATGGTTGTCAGGATAATGTGACTGAGTGGGATATCAGGTTATGGTGCTGGTGGCCTGGTCTCCCAGTAGGGCAGCACTACAAAGTTGCCATGAATGCGCACTGTCATACGTCAGTACTCGTCCTGATATGACCTGAGATGTTGCCAGGATGTAAAGCTCCAACAACCAACCGAACTGTAACTAATGATGCGGCGCTTGGCGCCATTTCCTGTTCATTGCCATACTGCAGTATCAATTGTGTAAGTGGGTCATTCTTTAAAACTGGGCACCACATATTTGGTTTCCACATTACGATGCTGATAATTTGTTCTTTCTTTTATTGATTGCAAGTCAAATAATTATTGTATCCTCTGTGTATTAAGCATGTTAGCAATAGTACATTTATTGAAGTTATCCCAAGAAAGAAATTAAAAGTTTACTTATATGGTTTTGTGCTAATGTGAAAAAGTGAAGATTTACACATTTACAATATACATGTAGCCAAACTTTTTTTCAATTTATTTTTCAACTTTTTTCTTGTAAGTCATAACCTTATCTGCTTAAGAATAATCAATAAAATCTTGTTTGACTATGTTGTATATGTTAAAATGAGGTTCTGAATTTGTCTTTGATTTTCATGTTACACAAGTGATATTAATGTATTCCTCAATTTGTATAAGATCTAATTCAAAAAGTGAAATTAATTTTTTTCAACTCTGACATATGCACAACATGCAAACCTTCATAGGACATGGGATTAGACTATTATTTGGAAGGTTTTTTGCTATTATTTGGAAGGTTTTCACTTTTGGTTTCCATGTCACACTTTTGTGCCCAGTTTTAAAGAATGACCCAAGTCAGTGGTTTAACGCGACCTTCCACATGGGAAGTGTGCGCTCTACCGCGTTCGGTTCAATTCACACCACAGTAGCCCATTGTCTCCAATGTGGATGTAGGGGGTCTGGGGTGGGGTGGGGGGACCTCCTTGGATGCTATTGGCTAACAGCATTGGGGGTGGAGGTGGGGTTGAGGGTAAGGGTGGGAGTGGGGGTGGAGGTGGAGATGGGGTGGGGTAGGGGCCGGGAGTGGTTGGCGGTATGAGTGGGGGAAGGGTTGGGGGGTAGGGGTGGGGTGGGGGTGGAGTGGGTGGGGGTGGGGTGGGGAGGGGGTGGAGGTGGAGGTGGTGGTGGGGCAGGGTGCGCAGTGGTTGGGCGTATGAGTGGGGGAGGGGTTGGGGGTAGGGGTGGGGTGGGGGTGGAATAGCGGCTCATTGACAGTTTGATGGATCACGACTGTCCACGGTGGAACGCTAGGGTAAGCACAAGCATGCTGTGATCTCGAGTGGTATGGAGGTTAGTCAGCTGTTGGAGTTTTACATCCTGGCAACATCTAAGTTCAAATCTGGACAGATACCGACTTGTGACAGCGTTCACTCAGGGCAACTTCATAGTGCTGCCCCACTGGGAAATCAGGCAACTGGCACCATAACCTGATATACCACTAGAGTCACGTCATCCTGACACTGAGCTAACCAGTCCTTGTCCTATCCTATTAATGCCGAGCACCAGGCTAGGATGCGACAAGTGTCAATTTTATAAGTCATTGCTGTGACTCGACCAGGAAGCGAATTGCCAACCTTCCGCACATGAGGCGCGCCCTCCGCCAATTCGGCCACCGCGCCCGGTGCAGGCAGGTTAGTCATGCCGGCTGGACAGGCTGAAGCATGGGTGAGGCTGCTTTGTCCAATCTGAATAAATCCCTTCCAGCGCATTAGCTATAGGATCAGCAGGCACACAATGCAGCTTCACTCTGCCAGCTGGAGTCTCTAGTTGTTTGCGCATATTATTAATTCCACATCCTTTAGTCGCAGTGGCCTGGTCCTTTCTACCTGCTGGACCAGACGCAGTGGTCCAATCGGTAGAGCACAGGCTTCCTGTGCGGAAGGTCGGGAGTTTGGCAACCCAACCAGGTCAAGCCAATGACTTACAAAATTGATACTTGTCGGTACCTAGCTTGGCGCTCGGCATTAATAGGATTGGGCAAGGACTGGTTAGCTCAGTGTCAGGATAATGTGACTGAGTAGGATATTGGGCAATGGTGCTTGCAGCCTGATTTCCTTGTGGAGCAGCATTATAAAGTCAGAATGGATGTTCAGAATAAATTATCTTTACACCAAATTTGCATCATTTAGTCACATATATTAGCAACGCTGGCTACAAGTGGCAAAGGTAAATGTTTGCAAATATAAGTGGTACTTAATTCAATCATGTAATTTTATTGTATGTTTACAATTGTTCTTTTATTAACCCCATGGCATCCATGCAGTAAGATGCAGCCTACTTCTAAACATCCCTATTCGAGGAAGTCGACTACACCATGTCAATATTACATGGCCATTCTTTTTAAATCCAGTAAAAATTAAATAATGGTAAGTCAGGAAATAGCAATATAATCAAACTCATGCTATGAGAAGGCCGAAAGAGCAGAGGTGATATTCTCTGTGGTGGAGTGGTTAGAGTGTCTGCCTTTTTTCTAGGTCGGACTCCTAATCTGAAGGTTGGTGGTTCGATTCCCCGTGCCTCAACCTCTACCAATTTGGATTTCCACCGCTGTGTATAACTTACAGCGTCATCAAAGGCCAGTTGCTCTCATACCATGTCTATGTGGTGTGGGAGGTTAAAAATCCCTTGGGTCGGTAAAAGTGTAGGCTCTGGCTTTCTATCGACAAACTGTCTAATGGTGAAAACAAGTCTATTCAGACTTATCCATGATAGGCGGTATAAATGTTCAAGAAATAAAAAAAGAAGAAAAAAAAGGTGATGCTTTCTATCGTCGGCTGAGTCAAAGCAAAGACTTGGACAATTTATGCTTGTTGGCACCTTACCTGATGCTCAGCATTATTAGTGTAGTAGTCAGGACTGACTTCTGGTGCAAGGAGCCACATGTGGATAGGTTCAATGCATCAGGAAGCCTAGGTACTGAAATGCTTATGGCATTAGCCCCAGAATGGCAAGAAGTATGGGTTCGAATCCTGCTCTAGGTGCAATATTTCCAAGGGGTAGTGGAATTAAGAGAACTAATCGTCTGTAATGGAAATGTCCCTAGTTTTAATAATTAATGCAAATATCTTAATATTTGTTTGTAGACCTGCTAAGGCATAAGGAAGAGTAGTTGTGGCATATACAGTTTATTGACACAATATAGTACTGTACCTGACTGGTCACAAACCGCCGAATCATAATAATTTTTTTTAAATGTCCTCTCGCCCGAACGGTGAGTTAGTTTGGTGCGCAGGCTGGGTGGTGTATCACGAAGACGCCAGGCTGCTGGTGCCGCCAACTGGCGAGTAGCGGGCGCATAATGCTTTAGTCGAACCCGCCCGGCGCTAGTGGTGCCAACTAGCGTAAATGCCAGAACCACCACGCAGCCGGCGCGTTCGAAACTCTGTTCGTGAAACCTGTTGGCAGGGGAGGAGCAACGCCCCGCAGGTGCCTACACCGGTATATACACGTATATACTATCTATATTTCAAGCCAAGACAATAATGGAGAATATAATGTAGGTTCTTTAGAACCCAGGACTCTGGTTGGCTGATTATTTTACTAGACCTACACAACAATTCTGTCGAAGTTCCAAATGGTCACGAGGTATACAGCCAAACCGCTGGTACCTGCAGATAGTAATCCGCATTAATGTAATTGTTGTAATTAATATATGGTAGTAAAACCTGTAATTATGTAATTACTGTATTACAGGTCCCACACTGACTTGAGTCCGTCGCCGAATCTTTGCAACCTCCATGTAGCAAGTGGCATTATTATAATTGGATTTCAAGTTCGATACATAGATATAATATATACAGTATATATATAATATATAATATATATAATATATATAATATACGTGATATATAACATATTATATGAATATAAAGGGGGGGGAGCATTCTTGTGATATTTATTCCGCATTTATTATTCATGCTATTTATTATTTTTCTGGGGGGCGAAAAAGCGACACACCTGGAGCTTGAGAGCCTTGCTGGCAATTTATCACATTGCGCTAAGGTGATTAGGGGGGGCCACACCTTCAGCAGACGTATTTATGTACGAGAACCTTTCTATAAGGCCCGCTTGAATGCTGGGTTCACGGAGGACATTAGTTGGTGGGCCATTTTCACAGCAACATTTAAAGGGAAGGCTGCGATGCTTGGACAATTTACAACCATGACTTCCGTTTATAGTGATGCCTCGAATTGGGTTCTAGGTGTGACCCATTTAAACGACTGGCTTGTCGCAGCATTTGAAGCTGAGGATGAGGGAGTATTGGAACAACCGATGGAGCACCATCATGCGAGGCTCCCCAGGTGGGTATGAGACAAGCATATAAATGTGAAGGAGATGCGGGGATTGATGGAGGGAGCTCTTCGATGGTCATCAGGTTGGGGTAACTCTGAGATTATTTTCATCACAGATAGCGCCGTAGTGCAGGCAGCTCTTAGCACTGGGAGATCTAAGTCAGGAGAGATTATGCACATGTTTTGCCAACTTTCTTGGTTAGCTGTGAAGAATAACTTCACGTTTGTGTCCACATATATAAATACTAGAGTCAATGTAGAGTGTGATGGTTTGAGCAGATTAGACAGTGGAAGTAGTATAGCTAGGATTAGAGTGGTGGACGTCGGAAGGGTGATGTGTTGTTCACACCTGTTTGACTATATGCTGCCATGTCGTTCCAGGCCGAGAGGAGCTGAGGGCAGAGCAGAAGGGTTATGAGCGGCTGTTCTACGCGCCATATTCCATCACTATCAGGATGGTTCAGATACGTCACTATTTGGATTTTGTTGATCTTTCGCAAATAACCGAGCCCCCTTTCCCTGATCGTCCGAGTGAGTCGTGCTCTATGCTGCCTGGTTGGCCATAACTTTAACCTACCGCTTGGTGATCAATTATTTGTCGGGCCAGAACTATTTTTTAGAGGCAGAATGCATCTCCCGAGATTAGTTACAACGATTATATAGTCCAAGCCACTCTGAAGGGAATTAGGTGCCAAAAGGGGGATATGCCAAGGCAGGCTCCGCCGATGGTGCCATCAATGCTATTGCGCATCTTTGCATTGCTCACACCAAACCATGGCCATGTGGCATGGCATGCTGCGATGCTCTGTTCATTCAGGGCCTTACTGCACAAGGCCGAGGTGACTGAGTCAGACTCGTCACTGTTACGTAGTGATTTTTCCTTCTTCGATTGGGAGATGTTGATTAAGATTAGGCGTTCTAAGGCCATCCAGTTTTCTGAGCACGTCCTTGAGGTACCGGTTACGCGCTGTTCAAACCTGGCGCTATGTGCTGTGTATTGGACAGGGCAGCATTTTAAGGAGATGAGGGCAGAACCGGGAGACATAGCTTTTCGGACCTGGACATGCTTGCCAACCGATGACCTATAAAGCTTATCAGGGTATGCTTAAACTGTTTTCTGAACAAGCAGGTTTGGGAGAGTGTTATTTTACTTCACATTCTCTTCGATGGAGGGGGGGGGTGTACTTATTTGTCGATGGCTGGGGCCACTATTGAGGAGATCAAGGTATGGGGGGATTGGGCCTCTGAGACGGTCTACTCATACTTGAAGACCCCTCTTCAGACACGTATGAATGACTTGCGGGTGGCTGCGACACTCGCGTCGGTCAAGGGGGTAGCAGAGGAGTATTGAAGGCCCGGGCCGGTGTAGCCGGCTGGGTCTTGGCGGTATATTGCTCAGCCAGAGCCTCTGTCAATAAAATGTGAGGCTTCCCACCACTCCTCGCTTTGTGTCTTTTTCCTACTAGGGCATAGCCACCTCTTATGTGATATATAATGTATTATATGAATATAAAGGGGTGGAGCATTCTTGTGATATTTATTCAGCGTTTATTATTCATGCTATTTATTATTATTCCATATGGCCTGGTCTAGTTCCAGGCAGAGCCACCAGGGGAAGCATCGTGCGTATTCGCTTACATCTGCATATACGTTGTATATACGTAGGTATATATATATATATATACACACACATACACACAGAAACAGAGAGAGAGGGGGGGGGGGGATATCTTAGCAGCACCGAGAATCATTAGCTGCGTGACCCATTTTATGTCAGTGTCCTGAGGGTGGTGTCAACAAATTGGACATCTTGCCTAGAAACTCTGTGGTTTTTTTTGGTGTTTTTTTATTGAGGCTGTATTTATACTGTCCATAGCATATAAGCCCGGGTACTCAGGCTTGTGACAGTGCGCACTTATGGCGAATTTATATATAGTGCTGCCCCACTGGGAGACCAGGCCACCAGCACCATGACCGGATATCCCACTCAGTTACATTATCCTGACACTGAGCCAACCAGACATTGCCCTATCCTAATAATGCCGAGCACCTTTATAGGAGGCGACAAGCATACATTTTAAAGTCATTTCTTTGACTCGACCAGGATTCGAACCCTTGGTTTCGAATCCCACGATCTACCAAAACGAGAGCGGAACGTTCAACTCATTCATTCAGCCATCCGTCTGGTCGTCGAGTAGCACAGGGGCACCATATTAAAAGCTACACTGGTACTACAAGAGTAGTTACACAGTCCATCAAATAGGAAATTGTCAATTCCTGATGAAACTCTGGCCACTGTGTGAACCAAATGAGAATTAAGCATAACTGTGCATGCTCCATTTAGTCAGCTGTTGGTGTGTGTAAATCACCATGGAAACCTCCAGGGAAAACGAGGAGTCACGTAGCAGGCCATTAGCACCGTATATCTCCCCAGGACATGAGGTGTATACAGTAAAACCTCTCTATACCAACCCCTCAACAGATCGACCACTCCCCTATATCGATCGCTTTATTTGGGTCCCAAACGATCGCCCATACAATACTATTGTAACGATAATAGCAATTTCCTAAACCGACAACCTCCCTAAATGGACTACTTAAAGTCGGTCCCATGGTTGGTCGATTTAGAGAGGTTTTACTGTAGTTGTGAATTAGAGGTGGGAATAGACTCACCATTAACCTGTCATCTCCACATGCTTTATCGCGGGACAGATTTCTTCCCGTGGTTATATCTACGCAACCCCTCTCCTTACCCCCCCCTCCCCCCGACAGCATCTCTCCCTTTCCCATCTCCTTTCCCCATCCAACATCCATGAACCTAATACCAACAGAATTGTTTACACTTTTATACCACACAATACCATGTGTATACAGTAAAACCTCTCTAAATCGATCGACCATGGGACCGACTTTAAATGGCCCATTTAGGGAGGTGGTCGGTTTAGGAAATTGCTATTATCGTTACAATGGTATTGTATGGGCGATCGTTTAGGACCCAAATAAAGCGATCGATATAGGGGAGTGGTCGATCTGTGGAGGTGGTCGGTTAGAGAGGTTTTACTGTATATGCATGTGGGTATGAAGAGTGCAGGTGTAAAGCCATGTAAACGGCTATCCAAATATGTTGTTTAAAAAAAAGATTTTTGCCTGAAAATAATTTTAATTCTCATTAATTCCACTTTTCATATGATCACATTATTATGGAGCAATGAACAAAAGAGTAGGAATATGAAAATAATTAAGTTTTTGATGGTTTGATTCCAATGTTAATCTCCCTTTTTGGATTGGTGTTTACATGGTTTTGTGCCTGATCACTTTGTATGTCTATGTAAGTAACCTGTAAGTATTATCCGGGTATTGTTTAGTATTTATCCACGATGAGCCAAAGAATAGTATAAGAATGTTTTGTTTCACAGTATCGTTTTCGCAATAGACAAGATAATGTTCAGATCGAACACTAAAATCAGGCACTCAACCCTAGAAACAAAACAGTCATTAGTAAGTTGTCGGTTGGGTGGCGGCAAAAAAAGGTGATGGGCCCAACCTTGCGGGCTTGTGTCCAGGCGTGACGTGATTTGATTTGAACTCGGAATAGACTACCTCACGGTTCCGACTGCTCATGCACTGAAAAAGGCGTTGGGAGCAAATCAAAGCCGTACGCCCATTGAGTTTGCCGATACGTGTAGGGCAAAACTGGCATTTTATTCAAAATATCTAGAAATACATAACAATTTGGCATAAACATGGATGGAAGGATGCAATATAATAATATAATGAATATGTTTAAGACACAACTCTCCATAAACCATAGAATATAAATAAAAACACGAATAAAATAAATAAAACTGACTCTGGCTATGGCTCTAACACTATTCTGAGTGCCTAAATTTGTCTAAATCTAAATGCACAGGGCATAAGATGTGCTGGTTATATTGATGTAAATGCAATGCTGGATAAAAGATTAATATCTTAATTTATTATATATATTTTTTTAGTTGGTATTCTATGTTTCAAACAAGAGCTGAAACTGGCACATTTCATAGCTGCACCCAGTGTATTAACATGTGCCATGTGCTTCTCGTGGCTTTGTTTTGCTCTGATGCATCCCACAATGCACCGCGCCGTTGGAACCGTGATGTAGTCTATTGGTTGTGACATCAGAGGGCCTTGAGGAGTAGGTCTGCGCTAGATGGCAGCACAGTCGAGAGATTTGAGTTAAAAATCTGGAGGCGCCCAGTGGGTAAGTACAATAGATAGCAGCAACAGTGTTTTCTGGTGGTGTTAATTTGAATGACTCTTTGTCGTTACCAAGTAACACGTACTAATTATGCAATCTGTAAATATGTCCTGCATATAATTAAATATGTAATTATCTAATTATGTAATCTCTACATATTATATCCATTGTTTTAATAATGTAATTATGTAATCTGTAAATATTATATGAATGTCATTGTAGTTATCCTTCTTGGATAGAATCCTTGTTCACCATTGTTTATATAATTTATATATATATATTTTTTGTGATGAATTTATTTTACCTGCTCATAACGGATACGTGTGTTAATACTTGTTTTCACCGCTGGGTGGCGCTGGTCCAATTTGATTCAAATATTTAGAATTTTGTTTAGGTAATACTTTTGTTGTCTTGCTTCTTGTTTATGGCATGTAACTGTTTGTAGATTGCAAAAAGTCCAAAATCGAGCTTTAACTATACTTTGTGTTAATCCATTTAAACATTGTCTGTATTTCTAGGTTACATTATTTTTTAGGAGTTTCTTAAACACTCATATGTTTTCTGCATTTCATGTTGCAGCTGGCAGTCTATTCCAAATATTGGCACTCATGTTAGCTATGCTGCGATCATATGCACTGCCTTTTGATTTTACCATTGCTAGTAACAGACCATCGTTGCTTCTTGTGCACCTTGTTTTTTTTTTTTCGGTTCGAGATTCGTTGAATAGTCTTAACGGACAGCCAGAGTGTGAAGACTCACCAACTCATATTCTTGACCGGACGCAGTGGCTGAATCGGTAGAGCGCGAACCTCGCATGCGAGAGATCAGGAGTTTGGTTCCCGGTTATTATGCTAGATAAATCTGAATAGTTTTATTCATTCAAATTTACTTTAGTTTCTTTCCTACTGTTCCCTAGTTCTTTAATGTAACCACTGCCGCCACCTGGCGAGCTCCACACTCACTAATTCTTTCCTTCAACCCATCCACATAGCACTGTAGCAGCCCTACATGTGTGATAACCTATGCATAGCCTCAGATTAGGGCGTAATGGCCTTATATATTTATTACGAGAGTGGTACAGGCATGAGGCGACTGTCAGTGAGGGAGACGCAGCAAGGTGGCGCCACCAGGTGATGCAGTAGGCCTGATCAGCAGATGACTGGTGGGCAAGAACGAACCAGTAGAACACTGGTGGAGTGTTGGCGCGGATGAACTGTGAAGACAGTTCCTGGTTAATATAATTTTGGATAATTATACTTGTACAATTGCTTATACAGCACATATGAATTTATGTGATACACAAAAAAAGGCATTTTCTTAATACTCCCTCGCATAGCCATTTTTGTAAGCCAGTATGCGTATATACATATATACATGTATACAAGCATGTCTAAATGGATACATGTACAGAAATAGCCATATGTACATGTATACAAACATGCATGTATACATATGCATGTATATGAGTCAGCCTCACGAAAATGGGCCAATTGGTGGTCAATTTAAGATGTCGGCATCACAATTCTTAAAATGTAGTGCATTTCTTTGTTTCATATTAAATTATCCTAGAAACAAATAAGGTTGTTGTATTTTCTCTACCTTTACATTCAGGATAAATTTAATGACTTTCCAACACCTCTGTCAATGCTACACTATAATTATACAGCTCGACGCCGACATCCAATGCTCGACGCCGACAACTTACCCCAATTGACCCATTTTCGTGAGGCTGACTCATACACATATATACATGTACATATACATATCTACATACATATACATCATGTTGGAAAGCTTACCTCGTTCGGGTGACCCGGGTCATTTTAGGTTCGCTACAACTACCAAGGACGTATTTGATATGGTGAAATGACATAAATGACTGTGGCACAATGAGATTGGCCTAGTTTTACTATTCAAACATATCACAGGAAAGGAAAATATTATTGTAAGATCCTTGATTAGTGTCAGGATATTTAGTTAGGGAAGTAATGTGTAAAACAACATTAGGATATTAGTGCTTAATGATTTTGGACCAGGTTCCTGTGTTAGTTACTGTGTGTTATAATCAAACAACCACATCAGGATAGGGGTACCTCCAGTCAGCCATAGGTGTATATGTAGGTCAGTGGCAAACCCTGTGTGTCTGCCCCCAACACACACACCCACACCCTTTACACCCATTCATGTGTAGTGGCGAGCTTCTTTGTGTTGGGCGTTAGTTAAGAGAGGGAGAACAGTTAACATGTCAGGTTAGGTTTATTAGCTGTATTAGTATCTATATGTTATCAATTATTATTATTGTCATTATTACTATCATCATTATAATTATTGTCATTATAATAATGACGAATATAATGACGAATATAGTGACGAATATAGTGATGAATATAATGATGAATATAATGGAGTATGTTGGCCGAGGCTAACATGGGTAATTTGCAAACGAGGCAAGTCTTTTTTAGCGTTCCTCGTGCACTGCTGCTCTCCTTTCTTCATTCTGCCCCTGTGGCCCTTCCTGCATGCCTCGCTTCCCTAGATAAAAGATTCACCCGGTACTTGTAGTACACTGGTGAAGACCAGCCTTATATAAATACGGGCGAAAATAGCGTTAGTATGGAAGTGAGGCTCCAGTATGTGGCTCCAGTATCAAATGGCTACCCATATTATGCATATAGGCACAGAGTTGGTGAAATGGGAGAGAATGCAAAAAGACCAGATGGCGGCCGCAGAACGCCGTCGATTTCACTTTTAAATCTGATTAAACTAGCTATTATATTATATTTTTCAACTCAAAGGTAGCGGGCTATCAATAAGACATATGTAAAGAATAATTGTTGCTTCTTAGATTGTAAAATTAGGCTCTCAATTCTTTGACCCGCATTTTCGCCAGCTTTTGCATAAGGTTGGTTTGCACCGCTACTGCAGCAGTACGGGGTGAATATTGTATCCATCGCTTCCCCTGCCTTCGACAACACCAGACATGCCGCCAATATGGAAGCAGAGGGGCTGCCCCCCGCTGGTACAGCGACACCAGCCATTCAGGCAGGCTCGCTTGTCATGCCACTTGTTGGCCAACCAGGACTCCTCGGACTCCTCCTCCCTGGATAAGGCGCCGGGCCTCCTCCTGTCACCGACCTCGTCCTCCCATACGGAAACAGACCATGACATTATCAAAAGGCTCAGGAAGGTTTGATTGATTGATTGGTGGTTGCTTTACACCATGTCGGCAGCATAGGCCATATTTGTTTTTTGTTCAAACCATCGATTTTACATGTAAGAGCAGACAATCAATTATGTGCCAATAGACACTCATTAAATTAGAAAGCTCACAATCATATATTTGTGGTCAAGGGAAACAAATTCCCATAGAAAAAGAAAAGTTTTATAAATAATTGATAGAATCTATTTAGTAAACTATATGAGGTGGTACAGTCCAGCTGCCCTCAAAAAGACTAAAATGTTTTCCTGTTTTACCTTAGTAAAAAGGTCATGCATACTGTCTGCAGTGTAGAACCGTTGGCGCAGGGCCAAAAAATCAACGCAACGTAGTAAAATGTGTTTGAGTATCAGTGGGGACTGACACCCAATACATTCAGGGGGAGGTTCCCCCTTGAGCAGAAAAGCATGTGTAAGCCACGAGTGGCCAATACGGCAGCGGCTAAGGACCAGTTGGTCCCACCGACCTCCCGCATGAGTCTGTGGTGGCTTTCCCACAGATGGTTCAATTTCTTTAAGTTTATTAATGTTTTCATCCCACTCATGTTGCCATTTGGATTTTATGTGGGTGGCTATTAGTGGTTTCAGATCAGAGTGTGGGATCAGACACGGTTCAAGATCACAGTTCAGGGCCTTCTTCGCAGCCCGATCAGCTCGTTCGTTTCCTTGTATGCCAGCATGGCCAGGCACCCAGCACAGGTGGATGTCATACCCATCCGTTGTCAGTTGGTTCATTTTATAAATGACCATTGCTAGAATAGGGTGATTCGTTTTCAGTCCAGCAACAGCCAGGAGGCAAGAGAACGAGGCTCAGGAAGGAGAATAGGTGCCTCAATACGGAATTGGACTCTCGGACCCCGTGCTGCCCCCCTGTGACACCGGTACCGGTTTCCTGCACACCGTCCACCCTTCCCCGCCCCTTTCTGTCACCAGTCCGCTCTCAGCGCCAACGCACCTGCTCCCCATCTCCCCCCCCCCACCTGACGCCGGTCTCTCCACTTCCCTTGACACCTCGGCCCACCCACCATCGCTATAGCTGTGCCTGCCCCCCTCCCTCCCAGTCACACCCTCCCCACCCCCACCCTCCAGGCCGGTCAGGCTCCGACCTCACCTAGAAGAACTACTCATTGAAGCTGCTCCCGGTCTGCAAAACCTTAAAGGTAGGGCTCTGTTACCACACACGTTTATCACTAGGGGTGATAAGTTCAAGAAGATTTCCTATGGTGAAGCAACCTGGGCTGAATACTACTTCACTGCCATCCAACAGATAGCCGCCCACCCAGCATTCCCTGACGCTTGCTGGCCCCATTTGCTTAAGTATAAGGAAGAACTCTCTAGAATGGGTGTCACTTGGGACTGGCCAACCTGTTGTAGGTGGTCGGAGCGTGTCTTTCAGATGGTCGCTGGCGGTCGCCTGATGCAAGGTTGGTCAGACCCCGAAGCCATTAAGGATGATAAGCGTGATGTCTGTGCTGAAGCCAACAGGGCAGCTTCAGCTCGCCCCCTCTACACCCCAGCTGAGTCACGTATACCGGTGGCCGCCTCTGTGTCCCCCCCCACCCTGAACCCGTCCCCCCCCTTCCAATTAACACTCGTGATGAGTACAATAAGGACGCAAATGGCAAAGCATGCTTTAATTGGAATTGCGGCAGGCCCTATGGTTTCACTGTCTCGCATGGCACACTCCGCAAGAGATATCTTCATATCTGTGCCTACTGCACCTACCGCTTCAGGCGGTCTCTCCCACATAAGGAACAGGACTGCCTCAAGAAACGGAAGTCTCTCGATAAGAAGGCAACTGATCCGCCCCTTCCCCAGTAAATTTGCTTCCCATAATCTCTACCCCCGTTTCCTCCCCCGTGCATCTATGCATCTATGTCTAGACCAAGTGCAAGATGGCATTCCAGTCATGCCCTGTGATCATTGCGGCACGCCCACCCATCCAACCTGTACATATCTACATATATATAAACAAATATATATATATACACATATATAAATATGTACATATATACGTATAATAAACATATACACATATACACTGTTGACTGTCCATCCACCCAACAGTGAAACATACCTCGATAGTTATGATCATGTTCCTGATTAGGTTATTAATAATGCTGGCCCTGCTACTGCATATTGATCATGTGACCAGAAACTGAGATAAGGACTGACTAATAACTAATAAAGGTAGTTGCAGTACAGAGCTCGAAGTTTCCACATGTATATTATAGTCATGGTGTCGGTGACCAGGTCTTGCAGTTGGGCAGCACTATAAGGTTGCCATGAGTGTGAACTGTCACAAGTTGGCACCCGTCCTGATATGATCCTAGACCCTGCTACGATGATATCAAGCTCCAAATGAAAACAAATGAACTATGGTGATAAACAAATCAAAACTTGTATCTGTCTCAATTTGGACACCCCAATCATCAGCCGCCTTAAAGTTGCATAGTCCCATGGTTTTGAGTTTCTGTCATTTTCTGAGATAAATCTATTAAATTGATTGTACTAGTTGTCTACCTTACTTAAGCTTGAAGTAACTTTTATTTTAAATGGTTAGCTTTTAAGATACTTGAAGTGCAAATATATCAAATTAATTCTGACAAACACGCCAAAACTCCATAGGCTTCTGCAGTAACAGGTTCTATTAAATTGACTCAGTGTTTCCTTCTATGTGGCAACAAATTCTTAATAAGTGCATCAGTATCTAAGTTAGATATGCAGAATCAAATCTAGATAATTGGGTTAAATTAACAGGTGGCGCTCATTTGCTGTCATTGCTGTGGGTGCAGAGAACAGGTATGCAGCGCTTCCCACCTCCCACTCACACCAACAAGCCACCCCACTGACCAACCCCACAAACCCCCTCCACCAATCAACTTCAACCTCAAAACCCCACCCCCAGACTTGCCTCTGCGAGCCTCGGCATAGCCTCTCACCCACGGCCCACCGTAGCAGCAACACATCTTCTTAACCCACCCACTCACAACCAATGCACTTAACTCGATCTTTAAAAATAAACCCAAGCATGTGTCTATGTAATGCGCGCTCATGGCCACTGGAGACTGTGCCTCTTAGCAGCAGAGGAAGCCGGTGGGAGAGAAAATGTACTGTCCGTGGAGAAGGTTTCTGGTGGGTCCTGTGTTGTGGAGGAAAGTGGTGTTATATTGTCTACCAAGTTGTTTAGTGTGAACGAGGCAGGGAAATGTTGCATAGTATATATATACTATGCCTGAGAGCTGTCACGGCTGGCTGCACCTGCCAGAGAGGCACCCCAATTGGAGGCCAATTGAAGGATAATTGTAGGTCAATTGGAGGTAGGGAAGCCAGGGTATAAAAGCAGTGTATATTCACAATTAAAATCACTTCCTTTCCAACACTCAACTGGTTCATGTCTCTTGTGTTCTCCCATCTCAGACTCATTTGATTCCTTGCTCCCGTATAGAGGAGAGCTTCCTTTGATTCATCTTTTGGGAACATCTTCCAAATTCCAAAGTGTTGAGCCAAGGAGGACTCACATTATACAATGTGACTTCACTCTATAATTACTACGTCTTATTAGCGTAGTGGCATGCCTGGTACGCCATGTGGCTTCACTCTATAATTATTATGTTATTAGCAGTGACATCACTGGTACAACATGTGGCTTCACTCTATAATTAGTATGCATTATTAGCTTATTGGCATGCCTGCTACAACATGTGGCTTCACTCTATAATTATTATGCATTATTAGCTTATTGGCATGCCTGGTACAACATGTGGCTTCACTCTATAATTATTATGCTTTATTAGCTTATTGGCATGCCTGGTACAACATGTGGCTTCACTCTATAATTATTATGCATTATTAGCTTATTGGCATGCCTGGTACAACATGTGGCTTCACTCTATAATTATTATGCTTTATTAGCTTATTGGCATGCCTGGTACAACATGTTGCTTCACTCTATAATTATTATGTTATTAGTGTAGTGGTCGGCACTGACCTCTCAGGCAAGTAACCACATAGACAGGTAGGCGTGGGGAGTGTATTGATATCAGGGAGCCTAGGGTGTAATGGTTAGCACACTGGCCCGGAATGCAAAGAGATGTGGGTTCGAGTCCCGCTCTAGGCACAGTATTTCCCATTTTCATCACCCCCATGACACTGGTTGCCGTGATCAGGATCCTGTACAAGCTTTGCGCTGTATGGTTGTTGAAGCTACCCTGTGTATGTATGTGTTAGTGCATTGCCTGTATGTATGTAATTGTAAGCATTACAAGACTTACAATTCCAGGGGGACGAGTGTAGTGGTCGGCACTGACCTCTCAGGCAAGTAACCACATAGACAGGTAGGCGTGGGGAGTGTATTGATATCAGGGAGCCTAGGTGGTGTAATGGTTAGCACACTGGCCCGGAATGCAAAGAGATGTGGGTTCGAGTCCCGCTCTAGGCACAGTATTTCCCATTTTCATCACCCCCACGACATTAGCATAGTGCCATGCATAGTACAACATGTGGCTTCACTCTATAGTTATTATGCATTATTAGCTTATTGGCATGCCTGGTACAACATGTGGCTTCACTCTATAATTATTATGTTATTAGCATAGTGCCATGCATGGTACAACATGTGGCTTCATTCTATAGTTATTATGCATTATTAGCTTATTGGCAGGCCTGGTACAACATGTGGCTTCACTCTATAATTATTGCATGCTATTAGCCTAGTGACATGCCTGTTACGACATGTGGCTTCATTGTATTCATTAGTATGTTATTGGCGAAGTGGCATGTCTGGTACAACATGTGGCTTCATTCTATAATTAGTATGTGGTATTAGCATAGTGACATGCCTGGTACGACATGAGGCTTCATTCTATAAGTACTATGTTATTAGTGTAGTGACATGTCTGGTATGACATGTGGCTTCACTCTATAATTATTACATGTTATTAGCGTAGTGCCATGCCTGGTACACCTTGTGGTTTCACTCGATAGTTATTACATGTTATTTGCGTAGTGGCATACATGGTGCAACATGTGGCTTCACTCGATAATTATTATATGTTATTGGCATAGTGACTTACTTGTTTTTAAATGGATGTTCTCAAATTGCTATCTTCGCTAAAGAGACATGGCAACAGGATGATCGGAGGGGTTGGGCCCGGGTCGGGGTCTTGAAGAAGTAGGAATAGGAAACAGGAAGCACGTGGTGACTGACAGAGATGACTGCTTTCAGGACAGGAAGTTGTGTGTGTCACGTGACACACATATGCCAGACACGATACTTAGCGACTTCCTTAAAGTTGGATGGTCCACTGGATTGGTTGGTCGGTTGTTGAAGTTTTAATTTCTTGGAAACAATTAAGGTCATATCACAACAGGTACCTACTTTTGATAGTGCGTACTCATATGGACTTTATAGTGCTGAGTCACTGGGAAATCAGGCCACTGGCATCATGATCCGATATCTAACTCAGTCACATTATCATGACACTGAGTTAATCAGTCCTTTCCCTATCCTATTAATGCCGAGCACCAGGCTAGTATCAATTTTGTAAGTCATTGATTTGACTCGACCGTTTACAGTGTTCACTCAGCAAAATTCAGCCAATACTACAAGCCGTGTTTCAGTAGTACCTCAGTTATCCTGAAGGATCTGCCCAAATATGGCCACACATTGTGCGGATTTTTGTGTGTGTTTACAAAAGAAAATCTGCTATCAAATTCCTTCTGAATTCAAACTGACCACCGTTGAATCAAAGACAGTGAGACGGCCCGTGTTTATTTATTATTCACGTGTTTCAGTGTTTTACCGCGGTGAATAGGTGGGATGGCAGGGTTGTCCCCCCTCCCCCTCCCCCCCCCCCCGGTGTAGTAAGTTCAAAACACTACACAAAAAACACTATGGTAGTGTTTTCAACCTAGGTTCAAAACACTATGGTAGTGTTCTCAACTTAGTTGAAGGCAGGTTCAAAACACTACTGTGGTCACAGTGAAAACACTATCCGTAAGTTCAAAAGACTACCTTTAAGTTCTATTTTCATTTGTAGTACGGTGAGGCAGTGTGCAGTAAGGGTGTGCAGTATGCAGTAAGGTGGGGCAGTATGCATGAAGGTGGGACAGTATGCAGTAGTGTGGGACAGAATGTAGTAGGATGGGGCAGTGTACAGTAGGGTGAGGCAGTATGCAGTAAGGTGGGGCAGTTTGCAGTAGGGTGGGGCTGTATGCACTGAGGTGGGGAAGAATGCAGTAGGGTGAGGCAGGGGGCAGTAATGTTAGGCAGTATGTAGGGGTTATTGTTGTTGGTTGCTGTTTTACGTCATAGCAACATCTAAGGTCATATCAGGATGGGTACCAACCTGTGACTGCACACTCATCATGACTTTATAGGGGAAACCACTTTATTTGGATATTCAAGTGAGTCCCCCCTATCATATTGTGAGTGTTTGATTGATTGATTGATTGATTGATTGGTGGTTGCTTTACGTACAATCATATATTTGTGGTCAAGGGAAACAAATTCCCATAGAAAAAGAAAAGTGATATTAATAATTGATAGAATTTATTTAGTAAACTATATGAGGTGGTACAGTCCAGCTGCCCTCAAAAAGGCTAAAATGTTTTCTTGTTTTACTTTAGTAAAAAGGTCATGCATACTGTCTGCAGCATAGAATTGTTGGCGCAGGGCCAACAAATCAACGCAACTTAGTAAAATGTGTTTGAGTGTCAGCGGGGACTGACACCCAATACATTCAGGGGGAGGTTCCCCCTTGAGCAGAAAAGCATGTGTAAGCCACGAGTGGCCAATACGGCAGCAGCTAAGGACCACTTGGTCCCGCCGACCTCCCGCATGAGTCTGTGGTGGTTTTCCCACAGATGGTTCAATTTCTTTAAGTTTATTAATGTTTTCATCCCACTCATGTTGCCATTTGGATTTTATGTGGGTGGCTATTAGTGGTTTCAGATCAAAGTGTGGGATCAGACACGGTTCAAGATCACAGTTCAGGGCCTTCTTCGCAGCCGGATCAGCTCGTTCGTTTCCTTGTATGCCGGCATGGCCAGGCACCCAGCACAGGTGGATGTCATACCCATCCGTTGCCAGTTGGTTCATTTTATAAATGACCGTTGCTAGAATAGGGTGATTCGTTTTCAGTCCAGCAACAGCCAGGAGTCAATGTAGGCCAGGACTGTAGGTCAATGGATCTTTGTAGTGGGTTAGGGGATATGTTGACTCATTTTTTAATTATTTTAAAGACATGATATGTATAGCTACTCATTTTCATGTATGTTAATGTTTACGATGTTATATATTATATAAAACGGTTTGTTTTAAAGAGAAATGTTTGTGATTCTTTTAACTAAAAAGTAACAACCAATTCATTCTAGAAAAGAATTAAACATTGACGAAAAGAAACTTGGCGGGGAGTTACAATATGATAGAGTAAGCCGCTTTATTATGCATGTCAAACAGGTGATGAAAATGAGAAATATTGCACCTAGAGCTGGAATCGAACCCACATATACTGCAATCCGGGCCAGTGATGTCACCAGCCTACCCACGCCTACCTGTCTATGTGGCTCCTTTCCTAAAAGGTCAGTGCAGACTACTACACTCGTCCCCCTGAAATTGTAAGTCTTTTAATGCTTACAATTACATACATACAGGCAATGACCTTACATATATACATATATACATATACATATATACATATATACATATATACATATATACATATATACATATACACATATACTCATATATACATATATACATATATACATATATACATATATACATATATACATATATTGATGTATACATGTATACATGTATGCATATATACATGTATACATATGTACATATATACATATATATATACATATATACATATATGCATATAGACATATGAAGAGTTCAGGTGTAAAACAATGTAAAAGGCAATCCAAAAATGTAGCCTAAATAACAGATTTGTACCTAATAATTATTGTAATTCTCACTAATTCCACTTTTCATACGATCACATGGTTATGGAGCAATGAACAAAAGGAATATTGAAAATTAAGTTTTTGAGGGTTTGATTCCAATGTTTATCTCCATTTTTGGATTGGTGTCAATGTGGTTTTGCGCCTGAACTCTTCATATATATACAAGGTATGTTCAACAACCATACAATAGGTAGCTTGTACAGGATCATGGTCACGACAAACAGTTTGTGGACATGATGAAAATGGAAAATGTTGCACCTAGAGCACAAATCAAACTCACATCTCTTGCATTCCCGGTCAGTGTGCTAACCATTACACCACCTAGGTTCCATGATGTCACCACCTTCTCCACACCTACCTGTCTATGCGGCTCCTTTCCGGAGAGAAGTCAGTGCAGATTACATGCATAATAAAGTGACTGGGGAATTGTGTTATTATGGGAGTCAGAAAAATAATCTCTAGTGCGCTTCCACTTCCTGTTAGAGCCTTATCATCTATGACATAATGGCAGACACCTGATTTCACGCATCAACTAAATTAAGGCAATTGACCTTGATGTGAAGCGAAGTATGATTTCACAGAACAGTGTCAGGTTAACAAGCCAGGGAAACACCTCACCGCCTATGTGCACTCAGGTTGAATGGAGAACGCTTAAATCCGCGTAGTGCGAAAAAAACATCAAAATGTTGTCAAAACCAAAACAATTACCTAATTTGTGTTCTGGGTCATTCTCCAAAACTGGGCACCACATATTTGGTCTCCATGTTACGATGCTGATAATTAAGTCTTTGTTTTATTGATAGCAAGTCAAATAATTATTGTAGCCTCTGTCTATTAGGGATGTTAGCAGTTCTACATGTATTGAATTTATTCCACTAAAGATATCAAAATTATAATTGTATGATTTTGTCTAGAGTGAAAATGTGAACATTTACATATTGACACCATACATGTAGCCAGACTTTTTTCAACTTATTTTTCAACTTTTTTCTTGTAAGTCATAACCTTGTCTGCTTAACAGTAATCAATAAAATCTTGTTTGACTATGTTGTATATGTTAAAATGAGGTTCTGGATGAGTCTTTGATTTTCATATTACACAAGTGATATTAATGTATTTCTCAATTTGTATAAGATCTAATTCAAAAAGTGAAACTCCTTTTTTTCAACTGTGACATATGCACAACATCCAAACGTTCATAGGATATTGGATTAGGCTATTATTTGGAAGGATGTTTGCTATTATTTGGAAGGTTTTCACTTTTGGTTTCCATGTCACACTTTTGTGCCTAGTTTTAGAGAATGACCCTTCTACATATGAAGAGCGGAGGCAGAAAACCACGTAAACGCCAATCCAAAAATGGAGCTAAACATTGGAATCAAACCTACAATTTGTTTGTATTCCTACTCTTTTGATCATTGCTCCATAACCATAATATGAAGAGTTCAGGCGCAAAACCACGTAAACACCAATCCAAAAATGGAGATAAACATTGGAATCAAACCCTCAAATCTTCTTTTTTTAAATATTCCTTCTCTTTTGTTCATTGCTCCATAACCATGTGATCATATGAAAAGTGGAATTAGTGAGAATTACAATAATTTTTAGGTACAAATCTGTTATTTAAGCTACAATTTTGGATTGCCGTTTACGTGGTTTTGCACCTGAACTCTTCATATTATGATCATAGGAAAAGGGGAATTAGTGACAATTAAAATCTTTTTCCAGAACAAATCTGTTATTTTAATTACATTTTTGGATCGGCGTTTACATAGTTTTGCGCCTGAACTATTCATATCTAACTTAGATACTGGTGCACTTATTAAAAACTTGTCGGCACATAGAAGGGAATAGGTAGGCAATTTCACAGAATCTGTTACTGCGAATAGGCAAAAGCGGGTGGAGTCAGGACAAAATTAATTTAGGATGTTATCACTTCAAATACAAGTTAGCCATTTAGAATAAAAGTTACCTCAAACTAAAGAAAGGTAGATTATAATGATCAACCTGATATTTGTTATAGAGCATCATTTGTTATAGAGCACCATTTGTTATAGAGCAAACAGGAACTTTGGCCTTCCTTCACAAATTTGGAGCAAGAAAGAAAGCTAAGATTCCATTTTCGGTCTTTCTTGCTCCAAATTTGTGAAGGAAAATGAAAAGTCCTGTTGTGTTTTTTTTTTATGGCAAATGAAGCAGTATTCGCATTCACATTCGCACCGATCGATCCATGGAGCGATCCACTTGCTGCATTCACATTCACATTCACATTCACATTCACATCCGGACATATGGAAGCACCACCGCGCATTTACATGCCTTTCCATTTTTTGTTGCTTTCGCATACCGCACACCGCGTATATGGAACCTTGGCTTTACCCAACATGCAAACAAGGATAGATGCTAAGCCAGGGCCGAGGTGGAAGAGACAAGAGCCCTGAATCCGCGCTAAAACCGGAAATAAAAACCAATATTTACCATTCAGCCACTTCTGCATCGTGAATTAGTGAAAACTATGTCAGCAATCATCACCAACATTCATATTTTAATCAATTTGATTTTTGTGTTCTTGGGTTGCAAAAAAAAGAAGACAAATAAGGTTGACTAAGACCTCATCAATTGCTCATAGGGGATTAAGATATATTGGAGAGAATAGGTTGTGAAATAATATTTGGTGGGTTCCTGGGTCGTCTTCCCACACCCTTGGTCGTTTAGTTTGAGGTAACTTTTATTCTAAATGGCTAACTTGTATTTGAAGTGATAACATCCTAAATTAATTTTGTCCTGACTCCACCCGCTTTTGCCTATTCGCAGTAACAGATTCTGTGAAATTGCCTACCTATTCCCTTCTATGTGCCGACAAGTTTTTAATAAGTGCACCAGTATCTAAGTTTTCATTTTCCTTCACAAATTTTATTACTCCGCTCCTCATGAGCTTCTTTACTTTATTATTCATTGCTTATTTACTTCTATTGTCCTATTGTTACCCTGTTTGACTTGTATGCTCTGTCTGAGGCATAAATAAAGACACCTTATTTCCACCCCCGCCTCCTCTCTTCCTTTTCGCGCATCAGCAATCAGAAATAAATCGGGCGGAAGTGCCCAGAAAGGTTTCCCGTCTCGCCCGTGTGGGGGCGCCACCATTAAGGTCTCATTATATAGCGATATAGCGAATGGTAGACAGGAAGTGTGAACACTTATTTGTCTCTCTTTTTTTTTTTTTGGTACATTAGTTGTCCCAAGCAAGGGAAATCCCAGTCACAGACGACTGGTCTTCCCCACTCCACTGCTGGTCGAGAGAAAGCCCGAGCCTACACTTTTACCGACCCAAGGGATTTTTAACCTCCCACACCACATAGACATGGTATGAGAGCAACCGGCCTTTGATGACGCTGTAAGTTATACACAGCGGTGGAAATCCAAATTGGCAGAGCTGGGGGCACAGGGAATCAAACCGCCGACCCTCAGATTAGGAGTCTGACCTAGAAAAAAGTCAGACACTCTAACCACTCCGCCACAGAAAACGCCACATCAGTGAAACACATATATTGTGGTACAAGAACAAGTGATACTAAATAATGAGAAGAATAATCTTTAAATTCACAATACATGTAGATCGTATTTATGATAAAAAGCAAATCGTGCATGTTAGCATAACATGGGTAATTTGCAACGGTGCGGAAGGGATAGGGCCTTAAGCCAAACTCATACGACACTGACACGCCACCTATCGATTTGAATAGAAACCAACTGCTTAATTGGGTAATAAATGTCATTAGAAAATAAAAAATGTTGCTTGTTGGGTTATTGCGATTATTGTGGTATTTTACCTAGTGACCCCTACTATAGCTGACCCGTTGCCATCGGTGACCAGGGGCGAACAATTATGTTCAATGTACAAACTGTAATTTCCTCATTTGACTGTCCCTGCAATGACAGAACACTTACTATGCCATCAAGACTATACCTACATTGCATTTGATTCAGCGGGAATGATACATTTCCACAAACCCCCGCCCCCGCCACTGTGCTTCGGACGCTCTTTCGGATGGACGGAAAAGTTTATCTTCCATCCACCCGATAGGCCAGTGGATTTTCACACCTTTTCTGCTGTCGACTGTAGTTCACCGCCTTCCCTTCACTTCTCAGTGAGCCGGCGATATATGCACTTTTTCTACATAATAACCATTGACCAGACATAAATATTAAAATGTCAAATGTGTCAACAAAAACTTATTTCAAAAAAATATATAACCAATATCTGATTAACCCTACTCATTTTCTATTTCTATATATGTCATTAACCATAGGATATAAATAAAAACATGAATAGAATAAGTAAAACTGACTCTGGCTATGGCCCTAACACTAGTCTGAGTGCCCATATTTGTCTAAATCTAAATTCACATGGCATAAGATGTGCTGATTATATTGATGTAAATGCAATGGTGTATATAAGATTAATATCTTACTTTATTATATATATTTTTTTAGTTGGTATTTTATGTTTCAAACAAGAGCTGAGATGAGCTGAAACTAGCACATTTCATAGCTGCACCCAGTGTATTAGCATGTGCCATGTGCTTCTCGTGGGTTTGTTTTTCTTCCACGCATCCCACAATGCACCATGCTGCTGGAATGGCGATGTAGTCTATTATGCGATTGTTTTGAAAATTGCGCCCGTGATCCCCTGCATTGATCTAATTTAATACAGTATTTCTAATTTTGCAAACACTTTAATTACCTCATTATTATATTTTGTTTGTTTGTTATTATGGGGGGGGCTAATTTTTCCAATCACACTTTAAACTCACATTAAAATGATTAAGACAATTGATTGAATGCTTTAAACACAATATTGAAACAGCTGTGACCAGCCTCCCCTCAAAGATCCGGTTTCAAGTGAAATCACTGGACGCGCTGGCCGAATCGCTAGAGCGCAGGCCTCCCATGCGGGATATCGGGAATTCGATTCCCGGTCGACTCAAACCAATGACTTACGCAATTGATACTCGCCGCTTCCTAGCCTGGCCCTCGGCATTAATAGGATACAGCCAGGACTGGTTGGCTCAGTGTCAGGATAATGTGACTGTGTGAGATATTGGGTCATGGGGCTGGCGGCCTGATTTCCCAGTGAGGCAGCACTAAAATATTGCCATGAGTAAATGCTGTCACAAGTCGGTACCCATCCTGATATGACCTCAGATGTTGGCAGGATGTAAAATTCCAACAACCAACCAACCAACAAGTGCAATGGTTGGTGATATAAATAACGGCGGAATGTCAATGCAGGTTTCTAATCTGGTTTTAATTCTACGGAATGCCTTTGCGGTGTTGATCCGAAGCATTGCTTAGACCTGTCAGCAACTTATTCGTAATTGTGAGCCGTGCCAGGTCTGATGCAAATAATATTAGAAGGTAATTTGTCGGCAACGCCATCTCCATTTGACAGAGGACCCGCTATGACGAGATACCGCCGTTCAATATGCGGAGTCTCGCGTCCTTCCCAGTTTAAATATAGCACACTGAAATGGAACGTAATATAAATTCATTAAATAATTAAACACGCGAACGAGGAGCCCATGTTATGGAATTTTATTGAATCAAAGTCATGTAAAAAGCAAGTAAGTAATGTCAGATCAATGCGGTTTAAGGTAAAGTTCGACTCAGGCCCTCAACCCTTGCGTTTGACTGTTCGTTTGATGGGTTGGGTAGGCGGCTGAGCTGGTGGCGTGGTCTTGGTCGTCTGACTGCCCGGTTGGTAGTGGCAGGAGCAGTGAGCTGCTCAGTTATATAGGTGGTATGTAGGTCAGGCAGGGCGAGGGTCTCGCGAGGCGAGATCGTGACGTCAGAGTCTCGTGTGGTAGTTCTGGCTGTCTCCGGCAGGGTTTTAGTTGGTGAAGTTCAGTTCAGATGGCGCCACCGTCGGGTCGGGGGAGTGGAGGGAGGAGGTAGGGGAGGGTGTGGGTGTGGGCAGGGGAGGGGGAGGGTAGGGCTCCTCGTACGCGTGTAAATTATCCATGTTGGTGGACCATCATGAACAATTTCACTCACTAATTAATGTCATTTTGACTTCCCCTCACATCCTTTAGATAAAGCAATATATATATATATATATATATATATATATATATATATATACATATATATATACATATATATATATGTATATATATATATATAAGAAATAATTCCTCCAGTGTGTGTGACGCAAGGGGGCCCCCACCCACCAATTACCCCGACAGTTGGGAGGGGGGCACCACACCAATACGCCAAAGAGGAATAGATATATAAAGTATATGTTCCCCTTACATTTATACTCGTATAGTGCGTTATACATCACACACACACACATATATATATATATATATATATATATATATATATATATATATATATTAGGATGACCGTTACAATCTACTTTAAAGCTGCATAGTTCCATCAAATTGCCACATTTTTTAAATTCAAAACATTGACCTAGATTTTATCCTCCATATCCAAATTAGATACTGGTTCACACATTAAATATCCGTTAGGCCTTCCTTCAAAAAAATCTAAACGCATGCAACTCTTACCTCACTTTCATATTAGGCCAAATACAAATTGTTTAAACGTTGGTGATCGCCCTTTTGATCACACAAATCAGGGTCGGGCGGGTGGTTTTTATTTTCTTCATGATGTAATTACCATGTTGCATAAATTGTGTGCTTCCAAAAGTTGAATTGCTGCTACCCCAACATAATTTTAACGGTTAAAAAACATTAATTCAGGGACGGCCGATATTTCAGGCACGGGCGGGGACGATCACCAATTTTATTTTGGGGAGGGGTGTGTGTGGGTGGTGCGGGGGGTGTGGAGGGGCCGTCCAAGGGCAGAAAGAGCATGAGTGAAGGATTGTGGTTGGAGTGTTTCAATGCACTACAAAGGTTTCCCACTGACACTGCCCTTGCCCCGTCTTGACTTGCTGCATTATTTCGTCATGACGAAGACCTCGCTGTTCTGGCCATTTCATGGAACTGACTCAGAAGCTGTCACTGGTCAGAGAAGGGTTTTTCCCCTCAAATAATCGATGATATTCCATCTATTAAAGGCATCTAATATGGCCCATCTATCACAGCAGGTCCGTTGATTCAACAACAAGATGTGGTGCCCTACTATAATAGACAATATCATAAGTTATATGCTCAGGGAAACATATTCATCAGGAAATTTCATCTGTGTACAGTAAGTTGATGTTATGGTCAATTTATTTAGGACTTTCTGAATGGATAGCATTAGAAAAGTGAATGTATTGTCATCGGGGTGATGAAAATGGGAAATATTGTGCCTAGAGCGGGACTCGAACCCACATCCCTTTGCATACCGGGCCAGGGTGCTAACCATCACTTCACCTAGGCTCCATGGGTATCAACACACTACCCACACCTACCTGTCTATGTGGTTACTTGCCTGAGTGGTCAGTGCAGACTACTACACTCGTCCCCCTGGAATTGTAAGTCTTTTAATGCTTACAATTACATGCATACAGGCAATGCACTAATGCATACATACACAGGGTAGGTTCAACAACCATACAGCACGTAGTGTGCACAGGATCATGGTCACGGCAACCAGTCTCATGGGGGTGATGAAAATGGGAAATAGTGTGCCTAGAGCGGGACTCAAACCCACATCTCTTTGCATACTGGGCCAGTGTGCTAACCATTACACCACCTAGGCTCCCTGATATCAACACACTACCCATGCCTACCTGTCTATGTGGTTACTTGCCTGAGCGGTCAGTGCAGAGTACTACACTAGCATGTAATGACGTTATGAGGTTATTACTCTGTCTATCTAAATATCACAGTGCTAGCCATCTATTAAATGTTGGCAATGTCGATGTGCCAGCCTTCCAGGCTGTTATCGGGCATGTAATATTAAAATATATTACTGGACTTGACCAGTCAGAAAATGGTATAATACAGGGACTTGTGAAAATAGAAGAGAGTGATCTCAGATTTACGTCTGCGATATGGAGGCATTGGTACAAACTACTGTATGTAGACCAACATTTTGATAACGGTTAGCATAGTAGTATTCATACTATTACTTGTATGTTATTAACATTTATTTTTTATATGTACCTACTAAGCACCAATTTATGTAACTGCCATAATGCTGAGTCTGAAATAAAGTATTGAATTGAATATATAACATAGACTATGCATGACGTATTTTCCAACCGCAGTCTTCTATCACCTTACCTTCCAACTCTGTCATAACAATAACCTTCATTAATCCTTGCAAAGATTAAATAAAGATACAGACGGAAAACTGTGCCAACCATGGACTTGGGGAAAAGACTGGGAAGTTCATCTCTCATGGTTCACTCCCTGACCGTCTACTACATAATAGACTAGTTTGTCATTCCGACTGCGCATGGGCATGCACATGCACTGAAAATGGCATCGAGAGCAAAACAAAGACATACGGACATTGAGGTTGCCGATACGTGTAGTGCAAAACTTTGATTCTATTCAAAGTTAATAGAAATCCATACCAATTTGGCACAAACATGGATGCACACATGCAATATAATGATATAATGAATATATTTAAGACAAAACTAGCCATAGTTAAGCATTTTGAGCTAAGAAACATACAATTCCACACTAAACAATCAGTCACTTCAAGGCCGATATCCACTTCACCACTATTAATTCTTGTTCTAAATATTAAAATGCCGGATGTGTCAACAGACACTTGTTTCAGATAAATATATATCCAATGTCTGATTAACCATACTCATCTTGTAGCTCTAGATATGTCATTAACCATATGACATGAATAGAAATATGAATCAAATAAGTAAAACTGACTCTGGCTATAGCTCTAACACTAGTCTGAGTGACCAGATTTTTATAGATCTAAATGCCGATGGTATAGGATGTGCTGATTAGATATATAAGATGTGCTGATTAGATTGATGTAAATGCAGTGCTGGATAAAAGATTAACATCTTACTTTATCATACATATATTTTGACACCTACCGTATATATGTCCAAATAGACGCGCACTGCGCGAATGCAGACACATGGATGCACGTTTATTCAAAGTTAAAGAATTTCATGGATTAGTTTTTTCGTGCCTCTGAAATAAAGTGGGATTGTCTTATTTTATGTGCATTCAGTCTGAATATGATCATAAATTTGTGCGCACTTTCAATCTTGAAATGGGGGTGTGCTTTTATTGGGTAGCATGCTTCTATAGGGACATATGAAGTGTTCGGGTGCAAAACCATGTAAACGCCAATCCAAAAATTGATATAAACATTGGAATCAAACCTACAATATTTTTAAATTGTTATATTCCTACTTTTTTGTCCGTTGCACCAAAACCATATGATCATATGAAAAGTGGAATTGGTGACAATTAAAATTATTTTTAGGGAATCTTTTTATATTTAAACTACATTTTTGGATTGGTGTTTACGTACTTTTGCGCCTGAACTCTTCATCTATGGTAGTCAATATTCCGTCATAATAATTATAAATAAGTAAAGTTGTGCTTGTCATGTTACTACCCCTTTAAACAAAGCAATTTGATGTATTAATTCAAAACAAGAGGCGGAAGTACATAATGCGGAATTTATTCAGAGTAGCAATGGGGTTAAGTGATAAGTGGTAGGAATCAATAAGGTTCAAGGTAGTAATCAATGTCATAAGTAATCAGTGATGTCAATGAGTCAATAATCAAGGTAATCAATAAGAAGGTCTCTGGTTGAGTAGTAATGAGTGTAGGTAGAAATGAGTAAGGTCCAAAGGTAAATCAAATGTCAATAAGTGATAAGGTGTTGGGTCAAGTGTTCAGGTGAATAAGTCAAGAAAGAGGAGTAACGTTAATGAGTCAATAATCAAGGTAGGCAATAATGAAGTCTCTAGGTGACCCGGGCCTCAACCAAATAAAGTGGAGAGTGCCCGGGTCGCCACGGTGAAGGAGCGGGCCGGTACGTATCAGTGTATAGCTGAGGATCGCCAGTGTCCGAGGTCCTGGACGTCTTGGATAGGTGCACCGGCAGCCGCGCAGGCCTGAGCAGCCCCTCGACGGAGACTGTGGAGGGTATAAGCCCGGTGGTCAGGGCATCCAATGTGGTGGAGGGCAGTGCGAAGCGCGGTGGTGAGAGTCGAGACGCTGAGGGGAGATCGCTGAGGGGTGAGGACGGCTGGGGAGGAGGGGAGCCCCCGGATGGTGGTGTTTTAGCTGCGCCAGGCTCGCACAGGGCAGCAGGCCGAGGCGGGTATGGCTGGGATCGTGATGGAGAAGGCGTCCGCCCGGGATGCGGAAGTCTTGGTCGACTGGATGTTGATGGTTAGGTGGGTGCCTAGGTCGACGATGTCCCTATGTCGAATAGTGTGGCCTGGGTCGTGAGTACGGCCGGTGACGAGGAGGTTTCCTTGCCTGAGGAGGGAGAAGAAGCCGATGAGTATGGAGGAGGTGAGGACTCGGGCGCGTGGGCCAGCCCCGCGGAAGTAACGGACGACCCCGAGGAGGTGATGGACAGTGAGGGGTGGAGCCTGTCGTGGGCGGTGGGATGAAGTCTGGATGATGCCACGCTTGACGATGGATATGAGATAGCTTCCGAAGCTGTGGGTCTTTCTGTCCTTCAGCCTCACCCAGGTCTTGGCCGCACTGAGGTGGTTCATGATCACCCCGGGTGACCTGAGCGAGGTGGAGAGGTGGGCCAGGTAGGAGGTCAGATCAAGCTGGGTCGGGCGCAGGGGGTCATAGTCGCGGCTACGGGCGTGGGCCAGGTAGGCGCTGACCTGGTGTTGCTTGTTCCGCCATGTTCCGTGGGTGAGGCCGGCGCAGAAGAGGTGGATGACGTCCTGGTTGTCCTGGTGTGTGCCTGGAAGAGAGGGGCAAATTAGTGTCTCTTCCAGGCTAGTCATCATCGGTAACAAGGGAGGAGTCATGGTGAGCCCGTATGCGGGTAAGGCCCATATCGTCGACAAAGCTGTCGGCTCTAAGGCTTGCGGCATGATCGAAGGGCGCCCTGCTGAGAGCGTCCGCAAAGGCTATCTCGGCACCAGGCTTGTGGATGACCTGGATCTCACAGGAGTTGAGGGCGCGAATCGCCAGATCGCCCGTGCGCAGGCACAGAGGGTTGGATCCCTCCCGGCACCAGAGTCGAGAACGATCTGGGAAGCCTGGTTGTCGGTGTTGATCACGACAACATAGTCTTGGGGGTTTGGGGGGCTGAGTGCGTGGAGGGCGACCACCAGGTTTATAGCTTCGAGCTGGGCGATGTTGTGTCCTTCGGCCAGGAACCCGGGCTGGTACTCCTCAGTCATGTAGCCTGCTGGGGAGTGCGCTCCTCCGGCGAGGAGGGAGGAGTCACATTCGATGACCCATTCGTGCTTGGGGGGAGGGCGAAGGAGAACAACGCCATTGGAGGCGTGGGCATACTGCCTGAACCATAGTATGTCCTTGGTCATCTCGACGGTGATGGCATGCTTTCCGGTGTATGGGGCACTCCTGAGAGCTTCGAGGTTCCGGTTCATGAAGCGCCTGGCGGGTCGGACGCATTTTCCGACATGTTGGAGCCTTCCAACGAGGCGCTGGAGGTCCTTCCTGGATGCCTTTGTTGTGGGAACCCAGGCGGCGCACTCGGCGACGACTTCGTCGAGTTTTCCGGGGGGGATCCGGACGATCATGTCGACCGTGTCCACCTCGAATCCGAGCCACTCGATGCACTGGGTGGGCGGGACACACTTGTGTGGGGAAAGTGCCAGGCCCAGGTCAGCGGCAAGGTGGACGGCGTCGAGGTAGGCGAGGGTGGTGTCCTGTTTGGTGGCGGCGGACCCGACAAAGTCGTCCAAGCAACAGAGGACGAAATGGCCCTTCCGGCGGAGGAGGTATGTGACAGCATTGGTGGTGCGGGCACACGCCATGGAGGAGGTGCGGCACCCGAAAGGGGGGGGGCAATGTCGTAGTAGGTGTCTCCGTCGACTGTTATTCCTAGAAGGGGGACAGAGAGGGGGCATGTCCTCAGCTGTCTGTATGCGCGGGCGAGGTCGATCGTCCATATGTAGGCCCCTTGCCCGAGGCGGGTGACCTCGTCGGTGAGGTTGTTGATGTTAGGGAGGGTATAGGTGACGGGCCTCCCTTGGTAGTGCCCTTTGCATATCCCTGTGTTGACGCTGGCGCCCCTTGGGTAGCTGAGGTCGACGATGACCCGGCGCTCGTCGGTGTTCTTTTTTGGCCGCGTCATCATCGGGCTCGTCTGGGCCCAGGGGGTGAAGGGAGGTTGGTGGAATGGTCCGAGCAGTGCACCTTTGGCCGCCTCGTCCTTGACATATCTGCGGATCCATCGTAGGTGGTCAGGGTCCTCGCGGTGGTTGGCGGTCAACGGGACGGGAGGCGTGTCGACGGTGTAATCGACTGGCCACCCAAACTCGAGGAAGTCGAGTAGCTCGGCATCATGGTATCCGGTGAGAAGGGCTCTCCAGCGGTCAATGTTGAGATCGGAGGGCACCGGTATGCATGCTGCTACGTGGTTAGGGAGGGCAGTCGCCCAAACTTGGTCGAATATATGTCTGTAGATTTCATGCCCCCAAGCCGTGGGGACGGTGGTGTGCCGTATCTTGTGTAGGGTAGGCTTGTAGGAGAGGGGGGTCTGGAGGGGGGGTTGGAGGGGGGGAGGGGGCATCGACTTGATCGCTGGTTATGTCGTCGATGTCTTCACTGGCGTGTGCCCGATCGTTATAGGTGAGGAGGGCGTCGGGTGCCGCGGCCGGGTCGAGTTCATTGTCGGATGGCGGGGCTATGCGTGCTCTGGCGGCGGTGGGTTGGACGCATACTATGGTGGCGTCAGCCGGCTCGTATCGTACGACAACATCTGTGGTGATGGAGGTGTGTGGGCATTGTCGGGTGTTCGTCCGTGTGCGTGATAGGACACGGGTGGTGGTGGCGGTGGGGATATGTGTGGGGGGGTCGGTGAGAAGGCGTTGGGGTTGGGGGGCGGGGGAGGTCAGTGGAGGGCGTAGAGGTGAAGGGTGGGGGGTGGGGGGGTTTGTGGGGACGTTGGCGGGGGTCGGGGTCAGGGGTGTGTGTGCTGGCCGGAAGGAGGCAGAGATCGATTTCCGGTTCCGGGTGGGGGCTTCCGGCGTCTGTGTTCCGGGCGGCATATGTCTGAGGACGGTTTATGGCTGCGGTGTCGGGTAGGCGGGCGGTGTGGTGGCCCAGGGTCATGCAGGGTGCCGCGGCGGTGTCCGGTAGGCGAGCACCGTAATGGCCATTAGCGGTGTCGTTAGTGGCAGCATCAGGGTCGGGGGTGGAGGCTGATGGGTCGGAGGCGGCAACATCTGGGGGAGGAGGGTGGTGGTCTGCGCCCGGCGTGAGGCGACGGTTAGGGGTGTCCAGTGACGCATGTTTTGAGCTGCTCCAGCTTGTTTTGGCGGGAATGTCAGCGTCGGTCTGGGCCGTTCTGGCCGTTACGCCACGTGGTGCGGTTTTGGCAGGAGCGGGGTCGGTGGGCGCGTCAGTGTGTGTGGGTTCGGTCTCAGTGCCGTATATTTATGGGTTTGGGTCCCAGGGCGGGAGTGCCGGGACGAACCTGCGTGTGGAGGAGACGAGGCGCAGCACGGGTGGGATCGGCTCTGGCGTATCACGTGCATCATCTGAGGTGGCATTTTCTCCGGACTCGCCAGGGCCGCTATCTAAAAATCCGCTCTGGCTGATTCTTCTGTTCGAGTGCCGCGGCCTTGCGCTCAGTCTGTCGCTTTTTGTTGTTACACTCCTGCTCTCTGTGTGGGTTCGATTTTTTATATTTGTTAGCGCACCAGGCGCACAGATGTGCGCGGCGGTCGCTCCCGGTGCCGTGCGATGCAGTGTGGCCACAGTCCGTGCCCCAGTTCCATTTGTGGCATGGGCGCCCGTCCGTTTCAGTGTTAAACTCTGGGCGTCTGTAAGGTGTATTGTTCGTGGCTGTTGTCTGTTCGTCAGTGCGTGAATGGTGGGGTCTGGTCGTGTGGTCGGCCTTAGCGGCTCGCCTCTCCTCCTCCTTCCGTATGCCTGCAAGGCAGGCTGCGCGCTGCAGATCTTTTATGGCCTGTTCGTCACGCCAGGCCGTCCTCTATCATGGAGAAAACCTTCTCCGACCATGCGAGGCATGTCTCCCACTTCCACTCTGCAGCCATGTCAAAGATCTCGTCCTGGTGGCTGAGGATGGGTTTTATCCATGATTGGGGCATTTGGGGGTCTTTGCGCATGCGTGACAGGGCCGCCAGGTACTCGTGCCACGTGCTCTCCCCCGGGCCCACCTTACCCTTGTGCTCATCCCTAATAACGTATGTGTGGGGGAGGAGTTGGGTCCTACCTCTTTTGCCGTGCCATCCGTCTGGGTTGGTTCCGATGATGGCGTCGATCACATCCCTTTGCTGGCTGTCGTCTTCGCTCGAGGATGTGGCGGTGGCGCGCCGTGTGTGGCGCGACCTCCTGTGTCTTGGCCGCTCTTGTGATTCTGCCGCTCCTGTGTCTTGGCCGCTCTTGTGAGCATATTTAGCTGTTTCGAGATCCTTGTGGGTGCGGTGGCTGCATGGCGTGGGTCTCGGCGATCTGGGGAATCTCGGTGAGCGTGCGTGGGAGGACGTAGCACGTGGTGTTGTTGGAGATTGGTCAGGGTCTGGGGTGCCGCATTTCCTGCGTTTCGGGACGGGCCTGTCATCCGACGAGTTGCTCTGCGATCGCTTGTCTGTTCTGCGCGTCTCCAGTGCCTTTATCCTATCTGACATCGTTTTGGCCATGTCGGCCTGCTGACGTATTGAGTCGGTCACAGACTGTCTGAGCATATTTAGCTGCTCGGCCGCAGACATGTCGTCGTCGGTCGTTTCGTCCGTGGTTTTCGGTTTGACCACCACGAAGCATGGTCTGCCCCGATAGCGTGGTGTGCGTGTGGCGTCGTCAGAAACGGCGGCGACCGGGGTGGCTGCTGTTCGTCGGGTCGTCTTGCGTGGCGGCATGGTGGCGGTTGTCCGGTGTTCGTTTGTGGTGTTGGTGATCAGCCGGGAGGCGAGTTGAAGTTAGGTGTTGGTGGTCAGGCGTGTGGTGGAGAAGTGGCAGAGTGAGAGGAGAGCGGAAGGAAGCAGGGGGGGGCAGGGGACCAGCGGCGGCACCAGCGGTGGGTGCCGGTGCCGCCACCTGGAGGGGAGTGAGGGGATGAAGAGGAGGGAAGGGCGGTGTTGGCGCCGCCTGGAGGGAAGGGGAGGGGAGAGGGAGGGGGCGAGTACGGGAAGGAGGGGACAGGGAGAAGTGGGGAGGGGCGCGAAGGAAGGAAGGGGGGGGGGGGTTCCGCCTCAGTTTCGAATTACCCATATTGCCGTAGCAATATGAACAATGCCACAATCCATTAGATAAAACGGGGGCTTTATTTTAATTAGGAAAGACAATCAACGAAGCGTAAATGTCATTGTAAATGTAATGAGCCATTCCACCTAGCAATATCCGCAATGTAATTAGTTATAATGATTTCATTAGACAAAACTATTAATTTCAAGGAATAATCATCAATGAAACTCGACAGACGCAATGCTCATACAGTAAAATAATATTTCATATTCTCAAGAGCTGAACAGGAAAATGTGTGCATACTTGCAGAGGATATATATAGGTGGTGTTCTCTGCGGTGGAGTGGTTAGAGTGTCTGACTTTTTTCTAGGTCGGTCTCCTAATCTGAAGGTCAGTGGTTCGATTCCCCATGCCCCCCCTACCTCTGGCAATTTGGATTTCCACCACTGTGTATAACTTACAGCGACATCAAAGGCCAGTTGCTCTCTCATACCATGTCTATGTGGTGTTGGAGGTTAAAAATCCCTTGGGTCGGTAAAAGTGTAGACTTAGGCTTTCTATCGACAAACTGTCTAATGGTGAAAACAAGTCTATTCAGACTTATGCATGATAGGCAGTATAAATCTTCAAGAAAAAAAAATATATATATGCTGTTATGTGGACAATTATTAGAAAATACTCTTCAAATCTTCAGAACCGGAAGATCCCTTGAGACTTTTTCTAAATGAGGGAATATTCAGTGAGATGGAATGAGTTGCATTTAACTACGCTGTTCATTCTAGGATTGTTTGTTTGTTGGGACTTTTATGTCATGGCAGCATCTGAGGTCACATCAGGACGGGTACTGACTTGTGACAGTGCGCACTCATGGCGACTTTATAGTGCTGCCCCACTGGGAAACCAGGCCGCCAGCACCATGACCCAATATCCTACTCAGTCACATTATCCTGACACTGAGCCAACCAGTCGTTGACCTATCCTAATAATGCCAACCGCCAGGCTAGGAAGTGACAAGTATCAATTTTTAAGTCGTCGGTTTGACTCGACCAGGCTTCGAACCCATGAACTCATGGGTTTGGATGTCCCGATCTTCCTGGTTTTATAATGAGTCACACTCATCTCACAGGTGAAATTCCATACAAACAGGTGTGGAGAGATTGATTGTATCAGGGACATAAATAGTATAATAGCCTGATAGTCTAATAGACGAATAGACGAATAGACGAATAGTCGAATAGTTATTTGATAGTTAAGACAGTCCAAAATGCATAGAGTGTTAACATCAAGTAAGATATTAATACAAACAAGGAGGCGTATTCTTCAGTGTTATGTGTGGTCTACTCTAATGTATGTGGCTGAGACATGGACAAACCCTAAGAAAATGTACAAACATTTAGCAGCATTTCAGATGTGGACTTATCGAAGGATGATGAAAATATCATGGACAAAGAAGATCACCAACAAAGAAGTTCTCAGAAAAATTAAAAATAAGAAAAGCTTATTTGCCACTATACAGACAAAGAAACTTATTAATTTTGGCCACATCATTCGTCAGAGTTCAATATACCGTACATTGTTGGAAGGGAAGGTGAATGGCAGCAGAGGGAGAGGGAGACCAAGAACATCATGGTTTACAAATATTTCACAGTGGACAGGCTTGAATTATTCACAATCTATCAGAACAGCACACCATCCGGACAAGTGGAGAACCATTGCATCCAACCCTCGACTAGAGGACGGAACTATTGATTGATTGAAGACAGTCCCCACGACCATCTCACGCTTCCTCCCCCCTTCCCCTCTTCCTCTCCAGTCTTCATTCTCCTCTTCCTCTATTCTCCTCTTCCTCTCCATCCGCACTCTTCCCTCTTGCCTCCCGATCTCCCATCTCTTTCTCCCTTTCCCATTCCCCATCACTGTTCTCCTCTTCCCCTCCATCTTCACTATCCCTCCTCTCCCTTCTCCATTTCTTCCCCCGTCCTCATCTATTCCCTCCTCTCTTCCCTCTCCTTCTCTCCTCTCCACTTTCCCTCCCTTGCCCCTTTCCTATTCCTTTCCCTCTTTCCTCTACCACTCTCCCTTCTTTCCCCCCTCTCTAACATTGATATCCGTTCTCATCTACGCTCTCCTCCCCATTCTTCCTCTCCTCTTTTCCCTCCTTCTTTCCAGTCTCCTTCTCCATCCCCCAATTTCCCCACATTTTGTCCTCCCATTTGCTCTCTCCTTTCCCCCTAATCCCCCCCCTACCCTCTTCCTTCTCCCTCTCCCCTCTCCTTCCCATTCCGCCTCCACCCTCCACCCTCCACCCTCCACCCTCCTCTCTGCAGCCTCCACACTCTACCTACGCCTCTCACTATCCACCGCTGCCCCCCCACCGCTGCCCCCCCCCCACCCCATCCCTTCCCATCCATCCTCACCCTCCACCCTCCACCCTCCACCCTCCACCCTCCACCCTCCACCCACCACCCACCACCCTCCACCCTCCACCACCACCCTCAACCTCCACCCTCCACCCTCCACCCCCACCCTCCACCCTCCACCCCCACCCTCCCCCTACCCTCTTCCTTCTCCCTCTCCCCTCTCCTTCCCATTCCGCCTCCACCCTCCACCCTCCACCCTCCACCTCCTCTCTGCAGCCTCCACACTCTACCTACGCCTCTCACTATCCACCGCTGCCCCCCCACCGCTGCCCCCCCCCACCCCATCCCTTCCCATCCATCCATCACCCTCCACCCTCCACCCTCCACCCTCCACCCTCCACCCTCCACCCACCACCCACCACCCTCCACCCTCCACCACCACCCTCAACCCTCCACCCTCCACCCTCCACCCCCACCCTCCACCCTCCACCCTCCACCCACCACCCTCCACCCTCCACCATCCACCCTCCTCTCTGCAGCCTCCACACTCTACCTACGCCTCTCACTCTCCACCGCTGCCCCCCACCCCCCACCGCTGCCCCCACCACCCCATCCCTTCCCATCCATGCCTCCGCTTTTCCACGCTACTACTCTGGGTGCCCGGTTGAAATAGTTCGCCGCTAGATGGAGCCTCTCCAGCTTCAAGCCCAGTAAGTAGACCCATGTGAGTACTAAGTGAGGACTGTATGCGGGCGACTGGAGAAGGGTCCACAGCGATGAAAGGAGCAAAAACGGCTGACCACTGGGTCATATCGAGCATACCCTTGCAGTATGAGTTTCCCATTCAGTAAGTAGTGATATTGTGTGATTTAAACAGAAATCAATATAGATCAATTTCAAATATACTTCAAACAATTTAATCTGTGCAAAAGATACATAAATATGTGATAATGTCTGAACAATAAACTAGTCAAATAATATTTGACTACACTGCTAGTTCTGTTGAGGTCTAGCCTGGTCCCCTGGCATTCATTTGCTCAGGCAGAGGCACAGGAGTTTTCATCTATTATCACTAAGTTTCCAACCTGGTCCCCTAGCCTTTGTACCGGAAACAAGTTTAAACGGGCTCAAACGAGTTCAATCGTGGCTGGTTGGGTCGCACCGTGGCTGGTTGGGTCGCTCCGTAAAGCGCTGAATATGCTAATGGGAGACTGAGATACTCGTGAGGAGGTAACGATTTACGGCTCCCGTAAACACAGAGGCTGCTGGGAATTATCAGATTATAACCCGGTGTTGCAGTTTCTGCAGTACACCAGTTTGCGAGGGACATATACATGCAAATGCATTGTCAATGGGTGTGAGGAAATCTTCATACAGAAAAAGTCAAATATTTCTCAAATTACACCACCTAGAAACAAACCGCTTGGCACACATACAGAAAACATATTCAGCAAACAGATTATATTAAATTTATAAGGTTAGGATTCTTGATTTCTATTAATTTTGAATAAAACTAATGTTTTTCACTGCGCATACTGTCAAACTTGATGCGCGGCAAGGAAGGACGAGAAGGCGGGAGTGGAAAAAGAGGGCAGTTTATTCAGTAAATGCCCGAGGGTTTCATGAACATACAATGAGGTGGTATAATAGATCAGTGAGGAGCAATATAGGTAGTAAACATAATGTATAATGCATGCTCATGATGAGAGCGTAAATGTCAGTGTCATAATAAGAGAGTCAAGGTAATGTCAGTAGTTGGGAGGTGGGCCCAAGGAGCCCTCAACCAAGATGGAGGAGAGGGCTCGAGGGGCCGCCGAGGGGGCGAGGCGGGGCACGTAGGCGTGGACCGCCTCAGAGGTCTAGGTTCCTTGGGCCATGATGTCGGAGATGTCGACTCCGGCGGCATGGCAGGCCTGGGCGGCGCCCCGGCGGAGGCTGTGGAGGGTGAAGGCCTCGGCCCCCGGGACACCTCGGGCGTGAAGGGCGCCTCGCATGAGGGCGGTGAGTGTGCGAGGGTCGAGGGGGCGACCCGAGGGCATGATGAAGGCAGGGGCGTCGGGAGGCGCGGGGCTCTGCCGTCCGCCGCGTTCCAGGCGGCGAGGGGGCAGAGGCCCGGCCTCGGGCAAGCAGGGACGAAGAGGGCGACGGCGCCCGAGGGCCCGGATATGGTCTTTGAAGTCCTGACCGTGACCCGGAGGCCGCCGGGGGCGGGGGCGATGTCGCCGCGGGTGATGGTGTGGGGCCCCCCCCAGCCCTCGGGACTCGGCGACAGCAGGTTGGATTGCCGGAGCATGCCGAAGTACCCGAGGAGGAGGGCGGCGCGGGGGGCGAGCGAGGCCGGTCCCGCGAGGGCGAGGTGAGAGATGACGAGGGTGAGCAGAGGGGGCGTCAGAGGGGGCGCCTGGCGAGGAGCGTGGGTGGAGACGCGCTCGCCGCCTCGGGCGACGTCCTTCGCGAGGGCAGAGTCGAAGGTGGCGACAGGGCCTCCGGCCGCCCCGGTCCATGTGCGGGCCCCGGAGAGGGCGTTCTTGACGGAGGCCGGGGCGAGGCCGCGGGCGTAGAGGAAGGCAGTGTAGGCGGCGATCTGGAAGTCGGTGGGGGCGAGCCCTCGGGCCACACAGTAGGCGACGTAGTCACGGGCCTGGCGTCGGCGGTTCCTCCATGTCGAGGGGGCCAGAGACGCGAGGCGCAGGCGGGCGACATCCTCCACCTCGGCCGAGGGAAAACCTGAATCAGAGGCCGGGGTTAAAGGGGAAGGCGTCATGTGATGGGAATACAGTGCGGAGCCCGAGGCGAACGACGCCCGCGCGGGCCACCTCGGCCCAGGGCCCGTCGAGGTGGGCGCGGCTGAGGGCGTCGGCGAGAACGAGCTCGGCCCCGGGCTTGTGGAGGATGGTAAGGGTGAAGCATCGGGTCGCCGCGAGGAGCCAGAGCTCCCGGGCGCAGGTCCCGAGGGTAGCGTCACGGGCGAGGCCCGAGGTGAGTGAGGCGGCGGAGGCCATGTTATCCGTGTTAATGACGAGAGTGGCCCCCGCCACGTCCTCAGGGATGAGGGCGCGCAGTGCAACGACGAGGTTGACGGCCTCCAACTCGTGAATGTCGGGGAACCGCGCCCGGAAGTCGAGGGTGTACCCTCGGGGGTAGCAGTGGGTGGCGGAGTAGGCGCCCCCGCCCGTGAGGCAGGAGTCGTACTCGATGACGTGGACGCGCCCTGCCGGGGCGCGGAGGAGGTGGAGGCCATTGGAGGCCCGGCCGTAGAGGGCGAACCATCTCAGGTCCCGGAGGGCGTCGTCGTCGAGGGTGAGTGAGGCGCAGCCGAAGCAGCGGCGGAGGGCCCCGAGGAGGCGACTCATGAACCTCCGGGCGGGAAGCACACAGCTGCCCACATGGTTCAAGCGCCCGAGGAGGCTCTGGAGCTCGCGTCGGGTTATGGCAGGGGAAGTGAGGCGGGCCTCGCATGAGGCGACGAGGTCGTCGACTTTGTCGGGGGCGATGCGCACCGTCATCGCGTCACTGTCGAGGGCGAAGCCCAGCCAGGTGAGGCGGACAGCGGGGGGGTGGCATTTCCCGGGGGCCAAGTCGAGCCCGAGGGCGGCGGCGAGGGCGAGGAAGGCGTCGAAGCCCTGGCAGGCCCGGAGGTAGGAGGCCTCGCACCCGACAAAGTCGTCGACGTAGACCAGTGTGTGGAAGCCGTCGCGTCTCATGATCCAGGCGACGGCCGCCGTCACACGAACACAGGCGGCGCCAGAGGAGCGGCAACCAAAGGGGAGGGTGAGGTCAATGTATACCCTCTGGTTGAGGGTGATGCCGTATAGGGGGCAGGCGAGGGGGTCGGCGCGGAGCTGCCGGTAGGCCCGGGAGATGTCGGCGGACCAGAGGTAGGCGCCGGAGCCCTCGCCTGTCAGGCGGCGCCCGAGGTCGGCGACGGAGGGAAGGGTGTAGGAGTGGGGTTTCCCGAGGTATTCCCAGCGAGGGATGCCGGCGTTGACGCTGGCGCCGGGGGGAAAGGAGAGGTCGACGATGACCCGCCTCTTGCCCGGGTCGGATTTGGGGCGAGTCATCATGGGGGAGACCTGGGTCCAGGGGGTGAAGGGGGGGATGGTGAAGGGGCCCGCGAGGGCGCCGAGGGCGAGCTCGGTGTTTATAAAGGCCTCTATGTGGGGGATGTGGTCAGGGGCCTCGCGGTGGTTGGTGAAGGTTGGGCGGGGGGGGGAAGAGGCGGAGAAGTTGGCGAGGAAACCGAACTCGAGGAGGTCGAGGAGGGCGGGGTCGGGGTAGTCGCGGAGGCGGTCACGCCAGGCGCAGATGTGGAGGCCAGAGGGGAGGGGAATGCGGGCGGCCAAAAAATTAGGGAGGCCCGCTTCCCTGAGTGCGGTGTATGCGCGGATGAATGTGGGGTAGCGGGTCCAGGCCTCCTTAGAGGCGTGGGGCCAGATGGCGAGGAGGCTGGGGCGGTATTGGTGGGGGGAGGGGCCGCATGAGGGGGCGGCGGGGAGGGTGTCTTGTATGTGTGGTTGTACCACGTCAGAGATGTGCTCGCTGAGGTCGTGGTGGGGGGGGGGGGGGGGGGGGAGGGGGGAGGAGGAGCGGTAGGGGAGGTCGAGGGGGGCGGCGAAGGAGGTGGGGGAGAGGGGGGGGTGTGGGGGGGTCGGGGTGAGGGGGGAGGTCGGGGAGGAAGGTGAGGTAGGCTGTGTCGGCGGGGGAGGGTGTGGGGGGGGCGGGAGGGGGGGGAGGATTGGGGAGGGACCATGGCGGGTGGAGGCCGGTTAGTCGGCATGGGTGTGGGAGAGGGGGAGGCGGCGGGGCCTGTGGTGAGGGAGGGGCGGGGGGCGGCCGGGTGGTCGGCGGAGATGAGAGAGGGTTGGCGGTTTGGTGCGGGGTGGCCGAGTGAGGGCGGGTCTGTTGGGCCACGGCGGGGGGCGGCCGGGGGGGGGGCTTTGAAGCCTGGTGTGGTGTGAGCAGCTGGGTGCTCTGCGGTCAGGGCGCGGGTAGGCCGTGCAGGCGGCCGGGTGTGGGGAGGCGAGATGTGAGAGGGAGCGGTTGGGCGCCCTGCGGTGAGGGTGCGGGCGGGCCGGGAGGGCGGTGAGATGTGAGGCGGTGAGTTCTGGAGCGGTGAGATGTGAGGGTGGTCGGTTGTGGGTGCGTGTGGGTCGGCGTGGGGGGGTGGGTGGGGCCGGCTGGGTCCCTCCGAGCCGGGCTGGAGGGGACGGCGGACTAAAAATCCGCCGCGGGGGCAGGGCCCCCCCGGTCCCGGGTCCTTTTGCTATTGCAGACGGCCTCAGAGTGCATCGTAAGGAATTTCCTTACGTTGGCGCAATATGCCCATGTGTGTCGATACTTTGACGCCCCCTCCCCGTGGGTCTCGCCGGCGCCTGCCCGGTCGCAGGAGGCGGGGTCACGGTTCCAGGAGGGGCAGGGGGCGCCGTGAGATTCCCGGAGGTAGGGGATCCTGGTGTCGGTGGGGGGGCGGGGGGGGAGGAGGTCGGGGGGGGGCGGGGCGGGGGGGGGGTCGGTGTGGGTGCGGGCGGGGATGGATAGGGCGGCTGTGGGCGTGGTGAGGGCCTCCATCCGGAGCATGTTGATGGCGGCGGGGTCGTGCCAGCCGTGAGGGAGCCTACCGTCCGCGATCCAAGTGAATACCATCTCGGAATAGCGGCGGACGGTAGCCCAGGGGTGGACGAGATTGTCCCGATGTATGGTGAGGGCGTGGTGGCTGAGTCCGGGAAGGGAGTGGGCGGGGAAGGCGGGGTGAGCCTCAAGCATGCGGAGGGCGAGGGTATACTCGTCCTTGGTGGCCTCCCCTCGCTTCACCGCCTTCCTCTCCGCCCCCCGCTCAATGAGGTCACAGGGAAATATATAATGGGGCGAGATACCTTTACGTCGACCGGCGTTGTGAGTGTCGGCCGAGTCGAGTATCTCGCGCACGGCGTCTGCAGCGGAGGTGGCCGAGTGGGCGTGGGCGTCGTGGTAGTGGAGTGGAGGTGGCGCGTCCGAGGGCTGAGAGGCGGATGCCCCTCCCCTGGTGAAGCGGAGGTAATCCGGGTGGATGGCCCCCGGGGCCGCCGGCAGGGGCGGCGGAGGCGGGTGGGCCCCCCCCACGGTATGGCGGGCCGCGCGGGGAGGGTCGATGTGCTGGGGCGGCGCCGGCGGGGGCGCGGCGGCCGCGGCGGGGGCGTGGTGGGGCGCGGCTCCGCGCTGATCCCGGGCATCGATAATGTCGAGCCTCGCGGTCATGCGCTCCATGGCCGCGACCGTGTCGAGCAATGTGGCCTGCATGGTGCGCCCCCATTCCGAGGGGGGGTCGCCGGGGGCGGTCCGCGGGAGAGGGGCGGCCTGAGGCGGTGATGAAGGGGCGGATGAGTGAGTCGACTCGGTCGATCCTGCCTCTGAGATGCGCTGGGCCTCCCGGCAGGCGGCGCGCCTCCCCCGGCCTCGTCCGTTAGGCATGGTGCGGTGCGTGGAGAGTGAAGAGGCCAAAGAAAAAAGGGTGAGGAGTGGAGAGTGTGGAGGCAGGAGGGCGAGTGGCAGGAGGAGAGAGGTGGAGGCGGTTATAAGGGAAGTAGAGGGGGGGGGGTTATGTAAGGTGGGAGCTGGAGGACAGAGGAGAAGGAGAGAGGGGGGGGGGGTCCTCCCTCGCCTCGCATCAACCGCAATGCGAGCATTACGACCAAGGCATTGTCAATGGTCGTGAGCAATCTTCATACAGAAAATACAGTAAAAGTGAAATATCTCTAAAACCACACTACCTAGAAACAAGTCGCTTGGTACACATATAGAAAATATCTTTACCAAAATGATTATATTAAATTTATAAGGTTAGTGACGATGCTGTTCGATTCTGACGCATGCGCAGAAGCAATGTGTCTCTCGCAAACTGGCGTACCGTAGAAGCTGCAACACAGGGCTTGGCAACTGCAGATAGGAGGCGCCACTGTCGGTTTCATTGTTGGGTCAGATTTTACCCCTAGGACACGATGGTGCATATGGGACGCCATATGTAAAATGATACCAAAGTAGAATAAATTACATTAGGCCTACCTACTCACTTTTCCATACGCACACACAAAATGTCAGTTTCCAGCTAAAATACAAAATCATCCATTTGACTGTGAGTAATGAATATGCTCACTGAATCTCGGCGGGAGATCAGGAGTTCGGTTCCCGGTCGAGTCAAATCAATGACTTATCAAATTGATACTTGCCCCTTCCTAGCCAGGTGCTCAGCATTATTAGGATAGGGAAAGGACTGGTTGGCTCAGTGTAAGGATAATGTGACTGAGTGCGATATCAGGTCATGGTGCTGGCAGCCTGGTCTCCCAGTGGGGCAGCACCATAAAGGCACCATGAGTGTTCACTGTCACAAGTTGGTACCCATCCTGATATGACCTTAGATGTTGCCAGGACGTAAAACTCTAACAACGAACCACACAAATGTCAGTTTCCAGATAAAATAAAAAATCATCCATATGACTGTGAGTCATGAAGATGCTAAGTATATCTCAGCAGGCGGCGGGTGGCGTAAATCGATTATCTTACTGAGATATCGCGCAGTCCCATATTACTTTATTAGCCCGGGTCCCGGATTACGCCAATCATTCTTAGGTCAGTGAATCTGAGCCTTTTCATTGGAAAATTAATACAGGAGCCCCATCCTGATAAGACCTTATATGTTGTCAGGACGTAAAACTCCAACAACCAACCAATATGGGGGCATTGAAACTTGGCAAATGCCTTCCCATGGTTGCCAGCAATAGCAGTGACGTCACAATACAGGAGGTGACGTCACTCCCCTGTACATACAACATTTAAGGTCCTATCAGGACAGGTACCGACTTGTGACAGTGTGCACTCAAGGCGACTTTATAGTGCTGCCCCACTGGGAAATCAGACTGCCAGCAAAATAATATGATCCCCTAAAGCGAATGCGAATGCGAATGCGGCAAAAAATCTAAAAGCATGTAAATGAATGGTGGTGCTTCCATCTGTCCGAATGCGAATACGAATGCGAATGCGAATGCGAATGCGAATGCGAATGCGGCAAATGGATCGACCCATGGACCGATCAGTGCGAATGCGAATGCGAATGTGAATGCGAATGCGAATGCGAATGCGAAAACCTTAAGATTTATACTTAAGGATAGGGCTGGGAGTGGCACCAACACAAACCTTTGGCATGTAAATTGTAAGCTGGAGCTGTGACCCGGTGCGCTCGGTCCCAGCTTCATGTCAGTCATGAGGGACCAGTGGAACTTGGGAAACCCATACCGAGCGGTGTTCGGTCTCATCAGTGTTTTGATGGGCAACCACCTGAGAGTATGCAGCTCTAGAGACATGGCCGGATTAACCTAGTAGCAAAAGTAACATATGCTACGGGACACTGCATTTTCAAGGGCACCCACGCTAGTAAGCTGTCAATTGATACCTTCGCGTAAGCAATGCTATTGCTGAAATGTCAGACATATTTGTGGTAATATCTGACTGTACAGCAAACAAAACGAATTAATTACTTCACTATGTAAAGGCCCTGTCAGACCTTGCCGGACTGGGGAACCGGACGAGAACCGGACACTGTCCGGTACTGTACGGTGATGGCTGGTACATGTCCGGTACCCATCCGGCGATGTCCGGTGGTGTCCGGCGGTGTCCGGTACAAGTTTTGAACATGCACAAAACTTCTACCGGACACAGCCGGACGGACGTGTCCGGTTGATGTCTGGTTTGTCCGGTACATGTCCGGTACCCTTCCGTGCATGTCCGGTACCCATCCGTTGGTGTCCGGTACCCATCCGTTTGTAAAAATATACGGATTTTCGGTTCAGAATTATATATTGGCAGAGAACATTATTATTTTGAATAAATTTAAGGACTTTGCAACACTTCTGTCAATGATATATTATTATATAATGTCGACGCCGACATCCAATGCTCGACGCCGACAACTTTATCAGATGTCGGCATCGCAATTCTTAAAGTGTAGTGCATTTCTTTGTTTTATATTAAATTATCCTAGAAACGAATAAGGTTGTTGTATTTTCTTTACCTTTACATTCAGGATAAATTTAAGAACTTTCCAACACCTCTGTTAATGCTAAAAACTATAATTATGCCATTCGACGCCGACATCCAATGCTGTCCGTTACGTGTCCGGTTGATGGTCGGTCCGTCCGGTTCTCGTCCAGTACTCGTCCGGTACTCGTCCGGTACATGTATGGTACTTGACAGCAGTTGACCCAATTACTCTCCATTTTGGTACATTTCGATACTTTTTGTCACCGGAGAGCACCGGACTAGACAATTCTTTGTCCGGCAGTCTCCGGTACTCAGTCCGGTACGGTGTGACCGCCGCATAAGTAAACAATTTTTAATATTAATGTGTGTTTTCTTTAATTTAGCGCCCATTTATAACATATTCTACAGAACTAGCTTAATCCGTCCTTTGGCTGGAAACATTCTGATAAGGGTTTATGCTATAGCCCACCAAATTAGTAGTGGATATGTACATCATCGAATGATCTACAAGTACCTTCAACAGGAGTGCCTTCTTCTATTCCTGGCCACTAAAGCTAAGATTCCATACACGCGGTATACGGCATGCAGCATGCGAATGCGAATGTGGTATGCGGCATAGCTACCCATGCCTACCCCCAATACCCGATGTCAACTTTTTGTGCTGGGGTGTCGTTAAATTAACAAAAACAAAAAAAAAGACACCCATGCCAGTTTTGGGTTTTTTTGCTCCAAATTTCTGTGGTTTTCTATGGCAAACGCAGCCGTATTCGCATTCGCATTCGCACCGATCGGTCGATGGGTTGATCGATTTGCCGCATTCGCATTCGCATTCATGTTCGTATTCGCATTTGGACACATGGAAGCACCACTATTCATTTACATGCTTTTCGATTTTTTGCCGCATTCGCATTCGCATTCGCATTCGCATTCGCATTCGCATACCGCGTACCGCATACCGCGTACCGCATACCGCATACCGCATACCGCATACCGCATACCACGTATATGGAATCTTAGCTATAGGGGATCATATTATTTTGTTTATAAGGGGCAGGGGGAAGACAACCATTAATGATTACATTGTTCCTGCAATTTCTAATGTTAGCAGAACAGTATTATGTTTGTGGAATAATGTATAGAAATTGTGAATTTTAAAAAATGTCCCCAAAAAATGTCTAGAAGCATCTTCTCTATGATACGACGAAGTCCATGAAGTTAAAGGGCTGTTGCTAGGATACTGATTCTGTGAAGTTATGCATCACAGTAATCTCAACACTACATAAAGAAATAAGAACCCCAACGTGACACAATGTTGCTTTTAAATTTGTACTTACTCAGTTACTACGAATTTCATCAGCTATATAAGCATGCATCGGGATCGTTTGCTTTGTTGGGGTTTTACATCCTAGCAACATCCAAGGCTATATCAGGATGGGCACCGACTTGTGCCAGTGCCCACTCATAACCCACTGGGAGACCAGGCTGTTGACACCATGACCCGATTTCTCGATCAGTCACACACATTAACCAGGACACTGAGTTAACCAGTCCTTGTCCTATCCTAGTAATGCCGAGCGCCAGGCTAGATAGCGACAAGTATCACTTTTGTAAGTGATTTGTTCGACTCGGCTGGGATTATAACTCCTGACCTCCCGCATGGGAAGCCTGGCGTTCTTACCAATTCGGTCACCGCGTCTGGTCCAGTGTATCAGGATGTCTACTTTACCTGCTCCTTTAGCCAGGTGCCCATCCATCACCCAAGGCTTGGTCGTAATGCTTGCATTGCGTTTGATTCGCGGGGAAGGAGGAGTACCCCCCCCCCCCTACCTTCCTCCCGCGACAGTTGGCCGTTACATCACGCTCCCCCCCGGGTCCCGCCCTTATAATCCTGGCCCGGAGCTGCCTCCAGCCACTCCGCCTCCAGCTCTCCTCCCGTCACGCTCTCCTGCCATTCCTTTTCCACCCACTCACCCACCCGTACTTAATTTTCTCTCTCTTCTTAAGGTGGAGGGCTCTTCGGGGCTCCCTCTCCCCGCCCCCCCCCCCCCCAGGACTCTCGCCATGTGCGCTAACTGTCATTTGATATTTCCTCATTTGCATTGTCTTAATTACTGTACTTTATTCATTGATTGTTTATCCTGTATTATCCTCTATGTTCATCGCACTCCTGAATAAAGTGCTCTTTTTCCACCCCTGCCTCCTTTTCCTCCTTCGTCGCGTATCAGTACTGCTTAATGTTGGTGATCAGCGGTGAGCAGGTGTTTCTAATATGATATAAGCTGTCGCTGAAACTCTCACCGGGAAAGTTAAGATCTGGTCACGTGATTTTATCATTTATTCCTTACATGAATTATCTATGTATCTTAAAGTTGCAGAGTCCGATGGTTTTGAGTTTCTGTCATTTTCTGAGATAAATATATTAAGTTGATCGATATAGTCTACCGTACTCTAGGTTGAAGTAACTTTTATTTCAAATGGCTAAATTTTGAGATATTTGAAGTGCAACTATGCAAAATCAATTTTGGCAAGCACACCACAATTCTAACCGTAGGCTTCTGCAGTAATATGTTCTTTTAAATAGCCTCAGTAGTCCCTCCTATATTGTGACAAATGTTTACTAACTGCACCAGTTGGCTTAGAAAAAAATGTATGTTTTCATCGGACTGTGCAGCTTTAATGAAAGCTCCCTTGTTAAATGGGCTATTTGAGTTCAAACATATATGACAGGATTGATTTGCCCATGGCCGTTAAGGCCCTGTCACATTACGGCGTATGGCGGGAGCGTATTGAAAACCTACGTAGGTCCTGCGCGTGCCGGCCTATGATGACATTTGGTGACCTTTCTGATGGTTTTGAGCGTATGTGGAACCTACGAGGAGCGTACGAGGAGCGTATGAGGAGCGTATGGGAGCGTATGGGAGCGTATGGGAGCGTGCTGTGACATTTTTTGACAGTATGGGCCATACGCCCTCATAGGTCGGGTTTTTTTGAGCATGCACAAACAAATTTGGACGGACGGATTTATGAAAGCGTATGGCGGCGTATGCCTCATACGCTTCACATACGCCGGCATCTGGCGGCATCTGGCGGCGTATGAGTAGCGTATGAGTAGCGTATGCATAGCGTATGAGTAGCGTATACGGCGTATGCCGACGTATATGACGTAACGCGCTTACGCCACCATACGCTCCCGCAAAAAAACCTAATGTGACAGCCCCTTTAGTCTCTGAGAATAACGTGGCTATTATTAATATTAGTATTAGTTATGTAAGTTCATACAGGGGAGGGTGGTCCTATATAGGGCATAAGGAATTCTCAAAAAACCTTCAAATGTACTTTAAGCGATAGTAAGGTTTGGTTACTTTCCAAGTCTGTAATATGCCTTTCCCACCTGGCGTCACAGAATGAGCTATTTCGGGCTTAAACAGAGTAAGTAGGTATTGATCCACCCAGGAGCATTAGCCGACGTATGGTATAGCTATTTTGAGCAGTTCTAGTTGCAATACAACGGATCTTCCTTGAATATGAATATTCAGTTAAAGCTGCATGGTCCGATAAAAGCATCAAATTTGTCAAAAGCAAAACAACTATCATTATCACGAGTCGATGCTGGTTAGTGAGGATTCGAGGAACTAACCTCTCCATTGGTAATATTAACATTCGCTTATTAAAATATAACCATGCTAAGGTAACCATGCCAAGAATAACCAGATAACACACCACACAGCTACATACAAGCCTATGATATGTAAATAGGAGGAGGCTAGTCTAGTAATAAGAGTAGAACAAAATAAAATACAAATATGCCAAGAAAATTTAAAAAAACTAACATAGGCTACTAACCATACCAACCAATTATCTATCTGCTACTGAAATGCAGGCAATCAAATAACTTATCAGCAGCTACTGTGTGGTAAGATAACACCAACACTACAACTGGCCAGCATTGAAAACAAGCCTGGGTACCCGGGCTTATATGCTATGGACAGTATAAATACAGCCTCAATAGAAAAATAATAATGTAAATCAATTATTGGGGGGGGGGGGGCTGGGGGGGGGGGGGGGGGGGGACACTGATATTGACATAGATGTAGGGACACTCTATTAATTAAAGATCTGGTCATCTGACTTTAACATGTGATAATTACATGAATATTCACCAAAATGTTCATATTATGGCGTTAATGTGAAACCAGGGCCCTCCTTGTATGCAACATCAGATCTGGGTCATCAAGTCGATGTGTTGGGAGTGAGGGGGGATTAATTTAGTTGGTTGTTTAAGTTTTACGTCTTGGCGACATCTAAGGTCATATCAGGACACGGGGGTATTAGGGATCCCATTACATTGCTTTGCCGTCCTGATATGACCTTAGATGTTGCCAGAACGTGAAGCTCCAACAACCAACCAATCATTGTTTTGCCTGGGGGCCTCAAGTATTCATAAGACAGCCCTGATGTTATCACCATGGATACTGGAATGTCTCACGGGATCTCGAACACTCGGTGGCCTCTTAAAGTTGCATAGTGCGATAGTTTTTAGTTTCTTTCATTCTCTGAGATAGATACATTAGGGTGATCGCTATAATATATGTTACACTAGATAGACTACATCACGGTTCCAGCAGCGCGGTGCATTGTGGGATGCATTAGAGCAAAACAGAGCCGTGAGAAGCACATCGCACATGCTAATACATTGGGTGCAGCTATGAAATGTGGTAGTTTCAGCTCATTTCAGCTTTTGTTTGAAACATAGAATACCAACTAAAAAAATATATATAATAAATTAAGATATTAATCTTTTATCCAGCATTGCATTTACATCAATATAATCAGCACATCTTATGCCATGTGCATTTAAATTTAGACAAATCTAGGCACTCAGACTAGTGTTAGAGCCATAGCCAGAGTCAGTTTTATTTATTTTATTCATGTTTTTATTTATATTCTATGGTTAATGACATATGTAGAAATAGAAAATGAGTAGAGTTAATCAGATATTGGTTATATATTTCTTTGAAACAAGTTTTTGTTGACACATTTGACATTTTAATATTTAGAACAAGAATTACTTCTGGCTAATCAATGGTGATGTAACCATCAGCCTGTAAAGTGACTGAAATTGTATGTTTCTTAGCTCAAAATGCTTAATTATGGAGAGTTGTATTTTAAACATATTCATTATATTATTATATTGCATCCTTCCATCCATGTTTGTGCCAAATTGTTATGTATTTCTATTTATTTTGAATAAAATGCCAGTTTTGCCCTACGCATGTCGGCAAACTCAATGGCTGTACGCCTTTGCTTTGCTCCCGGCGCCGTGTTCAGCGCATGTGCAGTCGGAACCGTGATGTAGTCTATTGAAATAACTTTTTTTAATAGCTAACTTTTGAGATATTTGAAGTGCAAGCATGCAAAATTAATTTTGGCAAGCACGCCAAAACTCTGACACCATAGGCTTCTGCAGTAACAGGTTCTATTTAAATTCCCTCATTATTCCCTTCTTGTAATAAACGCACCAGTATCTAATTCAGATATGTAGAATCAAATCTAGGTAATTGGTTTTGTTTTGATAATTTGATGTTTTCATTGGACTGTGCAGCTTTAAGCTTTAAGCCGTTCTATATATAACCCATATAGCACACAGATCATTCTATATGAGGGCACATTATGCCCTGAATATATCAAGATCTGAGCTTCATTGATTGTTTGTTTGTTTTGTTTGTTGTTGTTTTACGTCCTAGCAACATCTAAGGTCATATCAGGACGGGTACCGACTTGTGACAGTGCGCACTCATGGCGACTTAATAGTGCTGTCCCACTGGGAAACCAGGCCGCCGCACCATGACCTGGTATCCCACTCAGTCACATTATCCTGACACTGAGCACACCAGTCCTTGCCCTATCCTAATAATGCCGAGCGCCTGGCTAGGAAGCGACAAGTATCAATTTTAAAGTCATTGGTTTGACTCGACCGGGACTCGAACCCACGACCCCACGATCTACCAGCACGGGAGACGGACGCTCTAACTCATTCGGCCATCCCGGCTTCATTGATGTCTTGTTTTCTTTAGGGATGGCATATGGGTATTATCTCTGCAATGTATAGGCAAGGTGGTAGGCATAGGGTAGGTAGAGAACAGAGAAAAAGGAAAATTGTATGCGTTACATTACAATCTGCACCATGGACAGATGACCTAGAAACTGGGTGAGTGAGTTAGTGGGTGAATGGGTGGCTGAGTGGGTGAGTGAGTGGGTGAGTGGGTGAGTGAGTGGGTGAGTGGGTGGGTGAGTGGATGAGTAGGTGAGTGGGTGAGTGGGTGATTGATTGAGTGGGTGAGTGGTGAGTGGGTGGGTGAGTGGGTGAGTGGGTGAGTGCGTGAGTGGGTGAGTGGGTGAGTGAGTGGGTGAGTGGGTGGGTGAGTGGGTGAGTGGGTGGGTAAGTGGGTGGGTGAGTGAGTGGGTCAGTGGGTCAGTGGGTCAGTGGGTGCGTGGGTCAGTGGGTGAGGGAGTGAGTGGGTGAGGGAGTGAGTGAGTGAATACGTGAATGAATGAGTTAGTGAGTGAGTGGGTGAGTGCATGAGTGAACGAGTGAGTTAGTGGCTGGGTTAATATGTCAGTGAGTGAGTGGGTGAAAATGTCAGTAAATGAGTGATTGGTGTGTGAATAGTATGAGAGTGGGTGGGTATATGTAGATGTGGGTATGACTATTGAGTGAGTGTGCGAGTGGATAGATGGGTGAATTGGTGGAAGAGTCAGTATGTTAGCGGCAGGTGAGTGAGTCTGTGAGTGAGTAAATGAATGAGGGAGTAGGTGAGTGTATGAGTGGGAGGTCAAATAGGTCAGTAAGTGAATGAATGAGTGAGTGGGTGGGTGAATTGGTAGGTGAGTAGGTGAGTGGGTGGGTGGGTGAGTCAGTGAGTCAGTGAGTCAATGAGTGAATCAGTGAGCCCGTGAGTGAGTCAGTATGAAGGTGAGAGTGAGTCAGAGAGTGAGTCAGTGAGTCAGTGAGTCAGTCAGTGAATCAGTGCATCAGTGAGTGAGTCAGTCAGTGAATCAGTCAGTCAGTCAGTCTGTGAGTCGGTGAATCAGTGAGTCAGTCAGTGAATCAGTGAATCAGTCATTCAGTGAGTCAGTGAATCAGTGTGTCAGTCATTCAGTGAGTCAGTGAGTCAGTGAATCAGTGTGTGAGTCAGTCAGTCAGTGACTCGGCAACAATGGCCATGCACACGACGACGAACAACTTAAAAAAAGTATGTTGATGCTTCGATGGATATAACTGAAGCATGGCATGTCCCATTTTTTTCTCTTCTTTTGTTGGTAAATATTTGTATTCATCTGAATACATGCGCAGCACAACCCATTCTGAACATAAAAAGAAAGTGGGGGAGCAGCCTATGCTGTATAGAGTACATAGGTAGGCATAGGTACTCAACATAGTGCAAGGTATATGCATCAAGATAGAGTGCGCAGTAATGTACACTAGTGGGTAAATCATATGCTGTGTTTGTATATCAGTTAGATTTGGTTTTAGTAATGGTTAGTCTTTTAATAGTGCCATGTTGTGCATGTATAGTGGTTTATATTGCGTGCATTGCTGGTTGAAGATGTAGTTATTCAGTGGTGGTAGTGGGTCTTGAATATTATTATGTCATTGAGTTATAATAGTTGTTTGTCAAGATGTGGATTAATTTACAGAGTTCCCATTAAATGATTAATTGAGGTTTTACTTCCTAGAGTCACATAAGGTTAGATCATGACGGGCACCGACTTGTGGACCCTGATGGTCCATTCATAGTGTTGCACCACTTGGATACCATGCAACTAGCATTTTGACCAAATATCCTGTTCTGTTATTTTATCGTGACACTTCCATATTCCAGTTATGACGGCCACCAGGCAAGGTGATAACAAGTAGCAATTGTCTGAGTCTGTAATTTCACTATCTGGGTGAACCAATGAGAATGAGTCTGTAATTTCACCATGGCATCAAACCAATGAGTGTGAGTCTGTAATTTGACTATACTGGCAAATCAATGAGGGTAAGTCTGTAATGTCATCATAGTATTGAACCAATGAGAATGAGTCTGTATCAAACCAATGAGTGTTGGTCTGTGATTACACTACACCGGCAAGCCAATGAGGGTGAGTCTGTAATTCTACTATGCCCTCAGGAACCAATGAGTGTGAGTCTGTAAGTTCACTATGCTATCGAAGCAATGAGTGTTAGTCTGTAACTTTGCCATCAGAACAATGAGTGTGAGTCTGTAATTTCACTGTGCCGGTGATCTAATGAATTTCAGTCTGTAATTTCACTATGCTGTCAAACCAATGAGTGTGAGTCTGTAATTTCACTATGCTGTCAAATCAATGAGGGTAAGTCTGTAATGTCATCTATTCTGTCAACCAATGAGATGTAGTCTGTCCATCAAACCAATGAGTGTGGTCTGTAATTTACACTACACCGCAAGCAATGAGGGTGAGTCTGTAATTTCTAGCCATCAGGAGCCAATGAGTGTGAGTCTGTAAGTTCACTATGCTATCAAAGCAATGAGTGTTAGTCTGTAACTTTGCCATCAGAACAATGAGTGTGAGTCTGTAATTTCACTGTGCCGGTGATCTAATGAATTTCAGTCTGTAATTTCACTATGCTGTCAAACCAATGAGTGTGAGTCTGTAATTTCACTATGCTGTCAAACCAATGAGTGTGAGTCTATAATTTCACTATGCTGTCAAACCAATGAGTGTAGCTTTACCATCCAAGCAATGAGTGTGAGTCTGTAATTTTACCATCAAAGCAATGAGTGTGAGTCTGTAATTTTACCATCAAAGCAATGAGTGTGAGTCTGTAATTTTACCATCAAAGCAATGAGCGTGAGTCTGTAATTTTACCATCAAAGCAATGAGTGTGAGTCTGTAATTTTACCATCAAAGCAATGAGTGTGAGTCTGTAATTTACCATCAAAGCAATGAGTGTGAGTCTGTAATTTTACCATCAAAGCAATGAGTGTGAGTCTGTAATTTTACCATGAAAGCAATGAGTGTGAGTCTGTAATTTTACCATCAAAGCAATGAGTGTGAGTTTGTAATTTTACCATCAGAGCAATGAGTGTGAGTCTGTAAGTTTACCATCAAAGCAATGAGTGTGAGTCTGTAATGTTACCATCAAAGCAATGAGTGTGAGTCTGTAATTTTACCATCAGAGCAATGAGTGTGAGTTTGTAATTTTACCATCAGAGCAATGAGTGTGAGTCTGTAAGTTTACCATCAAAGCAATGAGTGTGAATCTGTAATGTTACCATCAAAGCAATGAGTGTGAGTTTGTAATTTTACCATCAGAGCAATGAGTGTGAGTTTGTAATTTTACCATCAGAGCAATGAGTGTGAGTCTGTAAGTTTACCATCAAAGCAATGAGTGTGAGTCTGTAATGTTACCATCAAAGCAATGAGGGTGAGTCTGTAATTGTACCACCAAAGTAATGAGCGTGAGTCTGTAATTTTACCATCAAAGCAATGAATGTAAGTCTGTAATTTTACCATCAAAGCAATGAGCGTGAGTCTGTAATTTTACCATCAAAGCAATGAGTGTGAGTCTGTAATTTCCCAATACTCTCAAACCAATGGTTGAGTCTGTAATATCACTATACCATCAAACCAATGAGTGTAAGTCTGTACTTTTACCATCAAACCAATGAGCGTGAGTCTGTAATTCCAATATGTCAATAACCTGCTGTGCTGGGAAACCAGTAGCCAGGAGCTAGGAGCTTTACCGACTGTGCCAACCCGGCCGGTGTCTTGTAGATGGAGCTGTTCTTTGGCCACTGCTGGCCTGCCCTTTTTGCGTGTCCCCCTAGTGGTCGTGACCAATGAGAGGGGCGTGTGACTGGTCAGGGGATCGATAAGGGACCCGGGGATCAAAGGTCAATGGGCTCTGAGGATATCTGTTTTTATGCATACCCACCACTCTCTGAAGAGATTGTGGATGGTAGAGGCGGGAGTGGAGGCCCTAGGGTATTATTACCAGGGCGGAATGGGGATTTTCACTCGGCAGGGGGGAATGCGGAGGGAGAGGGGAGGGGGTAAGTGGGAGGGTGGTAAGGGGGCGGGGGAGGGAGGGGGGAGGGGGATGTGGAAGGGGGAGTGGAAGGAGGAAGCGAGGGGGAGGGGGAGGGAGGGGGAGGGAGGGGGAGGGAGGGGGATGTGGAAGGGGGAGTGGAGGGAGGAACTGAGGAGGAGGGGGAGGGAGGGGAGGGAGGGGGAGGGGTAAGTGGGAGTGGAGGGAGGAAGCGAGGGGGGAGGGGGAGGGAGAGGGAGGAGGAGGAAGGGGAGTGTGGAGGGGGGCAGGTGTAACGCACAAAACCACACGAAGAGTACATTCTTTGATGACAATTCACTTTGACAGATGCAGCTCTGGTTCGTTTTCTTCTTCGTTTTTTTTTAGGAAATCTATTATCTTGTTGATTCATTCTGTCTAATTTGCATTGGAACCAACATTACAGGGATTGCTTGGGCTGATTTGGTGTCAGCGGAAATGATTAGAAGAATGGTTGAAAAGAGACGCTGAAACTAACAAGACACAGATCCACTTCCGGTTCCGAAACCAAACCGGATGGCCAAATGAGTTGAGCGTTGGTCTCCCGTTTTGGTACAGGTTCGAACACTGGTCAAGTCAAATGAATGACTTAAACATTGATACTTATTGCTTCCTAGACAGGCGCTCAGCATAGGGCAAGGACTGGTTGGCTAAGTATCAGGATAACGTGACTGGGTGGGATATCAGGTCATGGTGCTAGTGGCCTGGTCTCACAGTGAGGCAGCACTATAAAGTTGCAATGAGTGCGCACTGTCACAACCAGGTACCCGTCCTGATATGACCTTACATGTTGCCAGGACATAAAACAACCAACCAACTAATCCAGTTCCGATTCTTTTTCCTAATACCAGCCTTAGGAGCTGCAGGGGCTAATTTGAGAACATTTTTGGTGGGGCCTCCAGGTCCACAGCCGAGGTCTGTTTTAGCGAAATGATTTACAAGACTAGAGTAAATCATACTAGCATGGGGAGCGAGAGCCCCCTTCGGTCCAGTGCCGGATTGGGAACAATTGGTCCAATTGCCTTAAAGCCGCCACTGTATGGGTGTACAAAGGTTACCACAAGGGTAACATTACGTCTTATTACACATACAAACTCTGCCATTCTTTAGATAACGATGGGAAATGTCAACTACGATCAACATGGCTGCTAAGAATTAGGCTGAGGGTTCGGGGAATTCAGATGCATTCCAGACGCTGTGCAGTTTTTGTTGTTTTTTTTTTCAGATGCATGCATTAATGGCTACGTCAGGTTGATCCATTTAGACCAGATCTGATTGGATGAGTCAGTCATGTGTCATGTAGACGTTGTAAGTACTAATTCACTAATGTGGACACAGCAGTTCCATACAGTGGTTTTAATTTTTTGTTCTGCGGTGGTTACATGTCATGTATCGGTGGTATTTGAGTCTGTATCTGGGTGCTAGTCCTTGTGGTTGTTGGACCGGATTCGAGCCCTTAACCCTTCCCCTTCCTCTTCATCTTGCAGTGTGGGTGGGTGGGTGAAGTTAGGGTTGGAGTTGTCCGGTCGGCGCCTGGAGGAGTTGTGCGGCCGTGGAGGCGGGTAGGGTTTGAACTGGTCATGTGTTGTTTTTGGTGGGAGGAGGTCGCATCCTCCTCCTGTTGCTGGGTGGGGGGGGCTCCACCATTTGATGCCAGGTGGCGGCAGCAATGCCGGGCGTGTGGGTGTTCTTTTTTCCCCTGGAGGAGTTGGAGTCGGGTCTTTGTCGTGCTGGTCCTCTCCCCGCCCCTCGAATTAGCCATGTTACGTTAACATGCATAATTATTCAAATAAACGTAGTGACTATTGTCACGGTACCCTGTCCCCAGCGCGAGATTCTATTAGCACAGTACCATGACGACAGTAGATTATTCTACAATCACGGTTCCGCTTAGGGGAGGGTTAGAGTTAGGGTTAGGGTTAGATATTTTGGGTAGGCATTGACTGTAGACTACGGATCTAAAAGAATCGCACCATGATGCTAGACTGCCGATCTATATCAAGAGTACCATGAAACTAGACTGCCACATTGTAGTCGCCATGGTAGCATAACAATATAGAGACATCCTATCAGAGTGACTATTGTCACAGTACCATGACATCAATGGTACTGTGATGCTAGACTGCCACACTGCTGTCAAGGTACCATGATTTTAGAATATCCTTCTGTCACCACGGTACCATAACAACAGAGGCGTCCTATCAGTATCAGAGTGACTATTGTCATGGTACTGTGACATCAATGGTACTGTGATGCTAGACTGCCACACTGCTGTCAAGGTACCATGATTTTAGAATATCCTTCTGTCGCCACGGTACCGTGCCAACAGAGGAGTCCTGAAATGAAATAGGGTAATGTAATATGATCTCTGTGAATTTAAGCATTACTTCCAGGCAGATGGAATGTGATCCCTTTATTTCAGTCTCAGCTACACATAGAACAATGCGTGTACATCTCTTTGTTCAAGGTTGTGATCATTGGCAGAGTGGCTTACACAAATGTGAAGTTATGCAAGGACATGAAATATGAGGAACTAATCAAAGAAATGCAAGCATTGTACATGTCAACATTAACATGGGTGATTCTTGGTGAATCAAGGAGTCTGTCTCTATGCCTACCACTAGATAAAAGATTCACCCAGTACTCGCAGTACACGGGTGAAGATCAGCCTTATATAAAAACAGTCGAAAAATCGGGCTAATGAAATGAGTCTTTATGAGAGTCTAATTTCACAATCTAAGAAGCAACATTTATTCTTTGTATATGTCTTCATATTTCCCCACTACCTTTGAGTTGAAAAATATAATAAAACATCTGGTTTAATAAGATTGCGTTCTATGGCCGCCATCTTGTTTTATTGCATTCTCTCCCATTTCACCAACTCTGTGCCGATATAAGTAACCATTTGACACTGGAGCCAGGCATTGTACTTCCTGTTCCATACTAAAGCTATTTTCGCCCCTGTTTACAGTACGTTGTCGTTCACCCGTGTACTGCGAGTACTGGGTGAATCCTTTATCTAGCCTACCACATGTTCACTACAAGTTACAACATACTGCTGACCCCACCTAGCGCTATTCAAACACATTTATGCCAACAACCGGTTTGAACCCAGACCTGCGACTACTGCTGCCACCTGGCATTAAAGCTGCATAGTCCGATGAGATATCAAATTTTCAAAACCAAACCAATTATCTAGATTTGATTTTACAAACTAACTTAGATACTGATGCACTTATTAAGCATTTGTTTCTGCGTAGAAGGCAATACTGAGTCAATTTAACACAATTTGTTACTGCAGAAGTCTATGGTGTCAGAGTTTTTGCAAGCTTGCCAAAACTAATTTTCCATGTTTGCACAAAAAATATCTCCAAAGTTTACCATTTAAAATAAAACTAACTTTGAACTAATGTAAAGTAGATACTAGTGATCGATCTGATATATTTATCTCAGAAAAAATACAGAAATTCAAAACCATCGGACTATGAAACTTTAATCTCGTCCTCCAGGAGATGACGTCACAGGCGCCTCCCAGGTCCAATGGTCAGTTGCTGCTTGGACACAAACCCACATGATCAGGCCGATTGCCAGATTGTCCCACCACCCACACCTCAACTATGGAAAAGACACACCAATTAGTCGGGTTGTGCACACGAGTATGTCAAGCGAACATTCATCCTTCCATTCTCCATCAACTTGTCTCCATGAATAATATTTAGAGCCCCTTGTCTCGTCGTGAATTACACAATGTGTAAACATGACAACATAACATGAATGAATTATTAATAGTGGCAGTTGTTGCTAATTGTAGTTACAACAAAATCGTATTGATTGCGTGCTTAGGATGAGGGCAATTAAAGTTGCATAGTCGATGGTTTTGAGTTTCTGTCACTTTTCTGAGATAAATACGGGACATAACGGGACGAGCATAACGGGACGGGATGGGTTGTGACGGGTCACGTCGGGCAGTCAGTTTTAGCATGTGAATCGTATACGGGAGGTTTGTACCAGGCTTTAGTTGGAATTCAGCTACATGTTTTGATTTTTAAATGTGATGCTTGCAATGGATTGTGGAGCTTTAACCAACATACATTATGCCACACCCCCACCCCACCCCAACCCCAACCCCCACCACTCTTCCTAGCACCTCACGTGCAGAAGGTCGAGAGTTCAGTTCTCGGTCGAGTCAAACCAATGACATCAAATTTATACTTGTCGCTTCCTAGCCTGGCGCTTGGCATTAATAGGATAGGGCAAGGACTGGTTAGCTCAGTGTCAGGATAATGTGAGTGAGGGGGATATCAGGACATGGTGCAGGTGGCCTGATTTCCCAGTGGGGCAGTACTATAAAGTCGCCATGAGTATGCACTGTCATAAGTCGGTACGCTTCCTGATATAACCTTAAATGTTGTCAGGACGTAAAACTCCAACAACCAGCCAGCCTCCTAACACGCAGTCTTGTCAGATAAACCCCCTGGCAGCTCTTTCACAAACTACACGCCTATTGAAGTGAATGTCACTTGTTGAGAAAAGTTGTTTTGAGAACACTAGGCACCACCATGACACATGTTCAGTTTACCATCTTATGATGACATGTGGCGGCAGAAATAGCAAGTCCTGACAGTAGATTTGTGTAGGCGCAGTTTTCATTTCCAAGAAATAATTATAACTCAGCTTCAGGCTAATAATATAGATATATAATTATATATATATATATATATATATATATATATATATATATATATATGCATGTTGGCAACCTCTTTGTTCGACATCAGTGTAAAGGGTAAGCTTACAAAGATGAGAATATTTACAAAGATGAGAATATTTACAAAGATGAGAATATTTACAAAGATGAGAATATTTACAATGATGAGAATATTTACAAAGATGAGAATATTTACAAAGATGAGAATATTTACAAAGATGAGAATATTTACAAAGATGAGAATATTTACAAAGATGAGAATATTTACAAAGATGAGAATATTTACAAAGATGAGAATATTTACACAAAGATGAGAATATTTACAAAGATGAGAATATTTCTCCGATGTAGACATTTTTGTTGTTGTACCTTCTTTTTTTTCTGAATGATTCTTTCCTCAGTTCTAATGAACTGGTTTTGCAGCTGATAGAAAAAGTGTAAATATATTTCCTTAGAATGTTGTATTGCATACATGCGTAACATAAGAGCCCTACACTGTCTATAACTTTAAGAGTAATTTCTTATTGCTATTTACCTAATTCATGACAACTAAGTAAGACCGGAAGTTGATTATAGCCGGCTATGATATGAGCAGTTGTCATTAGAAGTAATATGATGATGGCATTTATACTGGGTCCTGGATGAATGATTCACCCCTACCATGAGTACGGGTGAATGACAACCATGTCTAAGTCCGAGCAAAAACTGCTTTGATATAAACAAGATATGGAGCTCCTGGTTCCAGTGTCCAGTGCTTATCTATGCTGGGATAGAGCTAATGAAATGGGAGAGAATGCAAACAGAATCAACATGGTAACCACTGAATGATCTTCGCTCCAAAAGTAACGGGCTATTGTAGATAAGTGTTTGAACAATATATTTGGCATATATTATTATATTGCAAATTGTTGTGGATATTTACACAGATTGATTGATTGATTGGTGGTTGCTTTATGCCGTGTCGGCAGCATAGGCCATATTCACGGCGAGAAATGTTTGTTTTTTGTTCAAACCATCGCTTTTACATGTAAAAGCAGACAATCATATTTACACAGAAAAACAGCCTTGCAACACTTTTCCTATAGGGTCTCCAGCAACCCTGTCACCGAGACAGTGATGTGGCGGGAGTAACTATGTGTCCTGATGATATTGCAACTGATTGGGATATCGGGTAAAGCTAAGATTTCATATATGCTGTATGCGACATGTGAATGCGAATGCAAATGTGAATGTGACAAAATATAGGAAAGCATGTAAATGAACGGTGGTGCTTCCATATGTCCGAATGAAAATACAAACGTGAATGTGAATGCGAATGCGGCAAGTGGATCACTATGAGGACCGATCGGTGTGAATGCGAATGTGAATGCTGCTGCATTTGCTATAGGAAACAACAGGAATGTTGACTTTCCATCACAAATTTATAGAAAAAAGCTAAGATTCCATATACGTGGTATGCGGCATGCAAATGCAAATGCGAATGTGAATGCAAATGCGAATGCGGATGCATACACAGCATGCGGCATGATATACCCATGCGATCTTCAGACTTTCTTGCTCTAAATTTGTGAAGGGAAGTCAAATTTACTGGTTTCCTATGGCAAATGGAGCAGCATTCACGTTCCCATTAGCACCGATCGGTCCATGGGTAGATCCACTTGCTGCATTCGTATTCGCATTTGCATTTGCATTTGCATTTGCATTCACATGCACATTCACATTCGCAACCGGAGATATGGAAGCACCACTGTGCATTTACATGCGTTTCCATTTTTTGTCGCATTTGTATACCACATATATGGAATCTTAGCTTTATGGTGTCAGTGGCATGGTATCTTAGTGTGGCAGCACTATGCAGTCACCATGAGGAGGTAGTATCACAAGTCGATGCTGGTTAGTGAGGATTCGAGGAACTAACCACGCCATTGGTAATAACATTGGCTTATTAAAATATGTATCATTTCTTGGGGCGGTGACACCAATATTGACATAGATGTAGGTAGCAACAATCTATGAATTAAAGATCTGATTATCAGATTTTGGAATGTCATTAGTACATGAATATTTGACATATCTTAAACTTGCATAGTCTGATGATTTTGAGTTTCTGTCAGGTTTTTTCAAATATATATATTACGTTGATGGTTATAATCTATCTTACTTTAGGTTTGAAACAACTTTTATTTTAAATGACTAAATTTGGAGATATTTGAAGTTGAAACATGGAAAATTAATTTGGGCAATCTTGCCAAAACTCTGACACCATAGGCTATATATTCTATTAAATTGACTCAGCATTTCCTTCTATGTGGCAACAAATGCTTAATAAGTGCTTCAGTATATAAGAAAACCATGTCACTGTGGCAGCATTAAGGGCGGTTGATGTATGGAACTCCCAACATCTCCCGACCAGCCACTGCCGGGACAAATAGTTTTGCGCCTGTCTTGACATGTTCTTGCCGGTGTGAAACCTCTATTTGCTCCCCGAGAGAGTGCCGCTGGTAACTTGCAAAAGCCAGCAGCACTTCAACACTTTTGCAGGCAACTTTCATGAAATGTGAGATGGCTAGAGCAATTGCCAGCCTGAAAGATGGCAAAGCACCTGGGGGTGATGGAATTCCTGCTGAAGTATGGAAGCACGGCGGAGACAATCTGTTCAACAGACTGCACCAACTAATCACCAATGCCTGGGAGGAGGGTTCTGTACCCCAAGCATGGAAGGATGCCAGCATTGTAACCATCTACAAGCAAGGTGATCGAACAGACTGTGGGAACTATAGAGGAATCTTTCTTCTTTCCATAGCAGGCAAGATTTTCGCTAGGATCCTCCTCAACAAACTATCTATTCAAATAACACCTGATGTAGTTCCGGAGTCACATTGTGGCTTCAGACGTAACCGGAGCACCGTGGATATGATATTTTGTCTCCGACAGCTACAAGAAAAGTGCACTGAGCAGGACCGACCACTCTACATGGTATTTGTCAATGTCACTAAGGCGTTTGATACAGTCGGGAGGACCGGGCTATGGCAGCTACTGAGGAAGTATGGATGACCAGAGAAGTTCACAACTATGATCGAGGCTCTACATACAGGAATGGTGGCGAACGTTAGTGTTGGAGAGGAAGTCTCGGAATCGTTTGGGGTTACCAATGGGGTCAAGCAAGGTTGTGTACTGGCCCCCATGCTCTTCTCCATCTTCCTATCAGCAATGCTCGATGAAGCTTTCCGAGACATGGGGGATGGCATCTATATACAGTCCAGACAGCGCGCTGACCTATTCAATGTCACACACTTCAGAGCGAAGACCAAGACTACTCGGATACTGGTGAGAGAGCTGCTATTCGCAGATGACAGTGCACTGGTTGCCCACTCTGCTGAAGAGATCCAGAAAATAGTGGACGCTTTCTCCGATGCATCAAAGAAGTTTGGCCTGAAGATTAACATCAAGAAGACGGAGGTGCTGTACCAACCCAACTCTACAAGAACCCGAGAGGAGGAGATCATGGTTGATGGAAACAAGCTGAACTCTGTTCCGGAATTCACCTACCTCGGAAGCACTATATCAAGTGATGGACACATTGATGCTGAAATACAGAGGAGGATGACCAAGACTAGCGCATCTTTCGGCCAACTAAGCCAGAGACTCTGGAACAACCACCATGGCTCCATTCGAGTCAAAGGCTAGATCTACTGTGCAATCGTGCTATCCACCCTACTATACGGAGCCGAGGCCTGGACAGTGTACAGACGACAGGTGAAAAAGCTGCATGCCTTCATGATGCGACATCTGCGTTCAATCATGAGGCTAACCTGGAAGGACAAAGTGACAAATAAGGAAATACTCGAATGGATGGGTCTACCCTCTATTGAAGATCTTCTGATCAAAAGGAATCTCCGGTGGACTGGACACCTCATGAGGATGTCATCAGACAGGCTACCAAAGCAGATCCTCTATTCTCAACTGTCTTCTGGTTACAGAAAGAGAGGGCGCCCTCGTCTCCGGTTCAAGGATACCATCAAGAGAAACCTGAAGCTGAGAGACATTAAGACCGACTCATGGATGCAACTCTCACAGCAGAGAGCTAAATGGAGAACAGCAGTCAAGTAATGAAAGCAGCCTTTGTCGCATCGTGACCGACAGCATGATGATGATGATGATGATGATGATGATGTCTGTGGGAAAGTCCATATCAAAGACCCCTTGCCACTTATCGGAAAGATACCACCAATATGGCAGCAGCGGGTCTCCTCCAAAGAAATGTGTCAGAATAATCATATTTTTTACGTCCAATAGCCGGTGATACGAAAATCAATGTGCTCTAGAGGCTTCGTTAAATAAAACAAGAAAACAAAAATACATGTATTATTTGCTTAGTAGTTTGGTTTGCGTGTGGGATCGGTGAGTGAGAGCATTTTGGCGGTCTTGTAAATGAAGTGGAAACTGCGAGGGGGCAGCTGGGAGCAATTAGATGGTTCACATAAGTTCTCATTTGTGCAGACAGGTAGGGCTAGAAGGAAATGGGGTACAGAGGGAGAGAGAGAGCAAGGTGTGCTTCATTGTGAGTAATATTTGCTGGTTAGCCTTTATTTAAACAACAGGTGACTTGGCTTACACAATAATTTCCGATTGTAGACTTATGCCTAGTACACACCTACCGTTTGTGCGCACCCACCTACCGTATACGATCTAAAACTGCCCGTTTCGCGCACAAAAATCGCTAGGTGTGCGCTCCCCACGCACACCTAGCGATTGCGATTCGCGACTAAAAACTCAGTTTTAGGGCTAAAACGGGCCGATTACGATTGCGATTCGCGATTCGAAAAATGAATCAGCCCGTTTTCAGTTTTAAGCGGGTCAGGCCGAGTCGCGAGTTTTAGTGCGCGAATCGTATACGGTAGGTGTGTACCAGGCATTAAAAGATCTGGTTACGTGATTTTACCATGTTTTCCTTACATGACTATGCGATGTATCTTAATGAAGGATAACACATAGAATGATTTGTTTGTTGTTGTTTTACGTCCTAGCAACATCTAAGGTCATATCAGGATGGGTACTGAGTTGTGACAGTGCGCACTCATGGTGACTTTCTAGTGCTGCCCCACTGGGAGACCAGGATGCCAGCACCATGATGTGATATCCCACTCAGTCACATTATCCTGACATTGAGCCAACCAGTCCTTGACCTATCCTAATAATGCCGAGCGCCTGGCTAGGAAGTGACAAAGTATCAATTTTTAAGTCATTGGTTTGACTCGACCACGGTTCGATAAACGAAACCATGGGTTCGGATCCCCCCGATCTCCCAAAACAGGAGAGTGACGCTCTACTCATTCAGCCAGCCCGTCTGGTTACATAGAATGAGCTCAACCCAGTAGGTCAGGATTGGTCTGGTCTAGCCAGCACGCTTAGATACACAGGCAATGAATGCCCTTACAAGTTACATATATGCATGTACACAGGATAGGTTCAACAACCATACAGTATGTAGCTTGTACAGGATCCTGGTCATGGCACCAATGCTGTTGAGGTGATGGAAATGGGAAATATGGTGCTTGGAGCAGGATTCGAACCCATGCCTCTTGCATTCCGGGATAGTGTGAGAACTAGGTGATGTCATCATCCGATTCATCGATGTGCCTCCTTGCCTGAGAGGTCAGTGCAGACTATTACACTCATGCCCCCTGGAATTCTAAATCCTTTAAATGGTTTATGTCCATAAGTCGTTTAATGTTTAAAATTAGATACATACATGCATTGCGCTTGCATATACGTACACAGAATAGCTTCGAAAACCATACAGTAAATAGCTTTACAGAATCCTGGTCATGGCACCAGTGTCATGATGGTGATGAAAATGGGAAATATTCCGCCTTAAAGCCCCAGTCACACCTACCTGGACGAGCCCCTGATTTTTAGCCGGACCACCCCCGGACCAGTCGCCCGGACTGTCCCAGACAGCCCCGGATAAAATCGCTATTTTGGTCGTTTTTGGCCTCGCAGTCACACCTACATGGTCTAGCCCCTGGTCTAGCCCCTGGTCTAGCCCCCGGTCTAGTCCCCAGTCTAGCTCCCCGGTTTAACCGGACCACCCCCGGACTAACCATGTGTACCCACGGAGTAGTCACGGATCAGTCCCGGACTGGAAGTGGACTATATACAAAAACGGGGCTCATCCCGGACTGATCCGTGGTAAAGCAGGCTATCTGTGGCGATCTGTGGCTAATCCATGCTCATCCAGCGTGTCCGGGTCTTATCCAGGCAGTCCGGGAGTGGTCCGTGGCTATGTCGGGACTAGTCCGGGAAAGTCTGGGGGTGGTCCGGTTTAAACCGTGGCTGAACCATGGCTCATCCGGGGCGAAACAGCCTCGGACTGGGCCGGACGCGGCACGGACTACTCCAGGTCCGCCCACGGACTACCCGGATGACCCTCGGACCACCCCCGGATTGCGCTGGACCATGCCGGATCGAGCCAGGATCACAAAATGCTCCAGACCGCCCCGGATGTTTTAAACATTTTAAAACAGCCCCGGATCATGCCGGATCATGCCAGATCACCAAGGACCAGCCACGGATGAGCCACGGATCACCCCGGATCACCACAGACCACGCCGGATGACGGTCCGGGGCTCGTCCGGCTCCTGATCCGGGTAGGTGTGACTGGGGCTAAAGCAAGATTCGAACACACATCACTTGCTTTCCGGGGATAGTGGGCTAACTACTACACCACTTAGGCTCCCTGATGTTGTCACCCTGTGCATGTGTGGTTGTCTATGCGGATCTTTGCCTGAGAGGTCAGTGTAGATTACTGCACTCGGGTTATTCTGTAAAATAGTATTGCAACAAGTTTGAACGCACAGATTATAAATTATATTGTAGAGCTTTGAACGAGCAATCTACTTGCAATGGAAATGTATCGTGAAGTCCCCACCGAAAGTATCACAAGCCAGATATGAAGAATAATGAATAGAAACTAATTAACTTGTCTCTTGACTTGTTGAAGGCGATGAACATAAATTGTGAATTTAATTAACTGAAGTATGTAATATCTTTCCCTACCGAACATGGTGGCCGAAACGGTAGAGCGTGGACTTCCCGTGTGGATGCTCAGGAGTTCGAATCCCAGTCGAGTCAAACCCATGACTTACAAAATTGATACTTTTCGCTTTCTAGTCTGGCGCTTGGCATTAACAGGATAGGGCAATGACTGGCTAACTCAGTGTCAGGATAATGTTACTGAGGGGGATATCGGGTCATGGTGCTGGCAACCTGATTTCCCAGTAGGGTTGCACTAGAAAGTCACCATGAGTGTGCGCTGTCAGAAGTCGGTACCCGTCCTGATATGACCTTAGATGTTGCTAGGACATAAAACCCCAACAAACAACAATATACATCTCTCCCACGTCCACCCCCATCTCCACCGCCGACCCTACCCCCTCTAGAACTTCAACTAATAAACTACTAGATTAAATGTCTTGTATAATATGCATGTCATATGAGGCTATTTCCAATTTTGTTTACGCTGTCGCCTTGGAAAATGGTAATAGTAACCAGACCCAATGGCGGAGGCAGAATGCAAGAACCAGATTAGCTGTTAATCGTTAAGAAGCCCAGTCCGACTGGCTCAGCACCTGATGCAAATTAAGCACCAGGGCCCATGTTCATGTAGTGGTGCCAGGCATAGCCGGTGCTACATGCTAGCTCTGGGGTAGCTATCCGCGGCTAGCGGCGGGTTGGAGAAATAGGTCAAGTCATATTCACCAATGTCCAAGCCGCCGCGGATAGCTAACCATGAGTTTATTTATAGATTTGGGAATTCCCTCCATTCGACGATATGAATAACGCTGCCAATACGGCGGCGCCGTTAATATCAGTTCGAATTTAGGGTTAATTTGATTAAATTTCACTTATGGCATATGTAATTCTGTTAAATATGACAGCATTTAATAGATTTGGGCGTAATATATTGCCGCCGATACGGTGGCGATGGCGGCGGCCATGTTTAGTTGACATTCGACAGTATGGATATCGACGTCGACGCGGCGGTGGCGATTTGCTTACTTTACATTCGTCGATTCGAAAATATTAATATCGCCGCTGATGCGGCGGCAGCGTTAATATCGCATCGAATTTAGGGTTAATTTGATGAAATTTCACTTATTGCGTATTTAATTCTGTCAAATATGATCGCATTGAATAGATTGAGACCCACACATGCTCACTAACCTCTCGGGCTACTCCCTTACCCGTGATTTGAAAGTGGGGTAGCTTAGCCTAGGCTACGGTCGGTGGTTAGCGCTGGCACCGGCACATGAATAAGAATTTTCCACCGTTAGCCGGGTGGAGCTACCCTAGCCGCGGTTAAGGCCCTGGCACCAGCACATGAATACAGGCCCTGGACTTGCACTAATGCAAAAATTACTTAGCTCCACTAATCCATAGCTCAAGTAGCTCTGCTTATACATACATGATGCTTACGGAATTTACTGCCAAACAGCGCTTGCTAATGATAATGGGTTTCTCCCAAAATAGATTTACGTTGGATAGTTGGATGGTTTTGAGATTTTGTAATTTTCCGAGATAAATATATATAGGTTGATCGTTAAAATCTACCTTACTTTTAGTATGAAGTAACTTCGCTTTAAAATGACTAACTTCGAAGATATTTGAAGAGAAAACATGCCAAATTGCCAATCTCTGAAATCCCCCCCTGGCAAAAAGAGTAAAAGAAATAACAACTACCAAAGTATACCCACCAGCCTATAACACCTGACTAAACCAATAAAACATATACTACTGACAAAGCTATAGTTGACCCAAGACAATTTTAATGAGTCGTGCAACCATTGTTTGCATAATCCAAAATCCATGACTACCTGTATCAGCATGTCATGCCCATTATATTAATATCTCCTCACAGGTATGATCATCAAATCACTGATATAGTCTAAAGGTAAATGGCTATTCTCCAGTCTACATGTGCAAAATAAGATCCCCACTTTATTTGTAATGCCTCATTTTAACCTACTACTGTCTATATTGTTCATACCATCCATAAATAGTTCATATGCACTATAATTGTTAAGGCCGGAAGACCAGAGCCTCGGTGCAGAAAAAAAGATGTTATTCAACTGGAATTTTTTTTAAATGGAAAAAAAAAAATATATTAATGTTGGCATGTTTGCCAAAACTCTGACGGCATAGGTTTCAGCAGTAACGGGTTCTATTAAATTGTCTTAGTGTTTGTTCCCTTTCTATGTGGTAATAAATGCTTAATACTCAATAGGTGCACCCGTATCGAAGTTAGATATGTAGAACCAAATCAAGCATTTGGTACAATGGGCTTTATTTTATCGGTTATGTCATTGGTACAGGTATGAGTTGTTGGAACCGGAACTGCCGTCATTCTGCTTCTTCCGGTCCACTGCTGATGAATGGATCAGGCAGGACTCGAACCCTCAACCCTATAGAGTCAAGCTTTATCTAGTGGTGTGGGTGGGTGGGCGAAGAAAGCTGGATGGTGCAAAGATAGCGGCGGCTGCGACGGTTGTGCGTGGAGTTCAAACCGGCATAGGGTCACGTGACCGAAATGGCGGGAAAATTTGATAATGTTTCACCACCTATCGAGCTTATCGGTAACGACCCAGGTTCCTCAAGGTGGCGCCACCGTAGCTTTGGTGGCCGCTGGGTGGTTAGTTCGGGCAGGATCCACAAGGTGGCCGCACAGTATCATATCGTTAACAGTGTTGGCTGTCCAGTTTCTGTGTGTGAATTACCCATGTTAAAAAATAACATGCACAATTGTTTTGGTTTTGAAAAATGTGATTTTTCATAGGACTGTGCAAATTTAAGAATGCTAACCAAAGCAGTGAACTGGAGACCCTAACCCTCTGCCCCCTCCCACCTCCCCGCCCCCAACATTAATGAATTGTATGGCCCAGTTCCGACATTCCTTTTGCATACAAGGAAGCTCCGATTTCACATTAGCAACACGGCTATTTAATATTATGAACCTTAATTTTTAGTTATCAAATTTAATGTTGGGGCTCCTAAAAATTACATGGCCCCCTAGCCTAACAACTGCCTAGTGTGCCCACGTGATAAGACAGCACTGGGTGCAATTGATTCTGTGAAATTAAGCTCCCCCCCCCCCTCTCCACACCGCTTTTTCATTAATGTTGCTTTAAGCAAACTTCCCTCATGAATAATTCATTAACTGGTTTAGTTAATTGGTTTAGTTAATTGAGGTTCTGCATGCTGACATCATCAGTACGAGTGCTGACTTGCCACAGTGTATGCTCATGGTGCCTCTATAGTGCTGCCACACTGGAATACCACGTACCAGCATCATGCTGTTGTTTTATTTGATATTGTTATTGTTCATTCAAAATGGCTCTTGCTGGCAAAGGGCTGTTACGTGTATATTATAATGGCAGTACACATTTATTGGAGAATCGGCATGGATGAAAAACAATACCCATTTCCCTTTTGTTTGTATCTTGCAACCTGTCAAACTTATACATTTTCACCATAGCAACTTCCACGTATTGACCTGATCTGACCTTAGATGTTACTAGGGCGTAAACCTCCAATGACCAACCAACCAATCCGCGCATTGAATTCCGGCTACTTTCCATACCAACCAATTATCTATCTGGTACTGAAATGCAGGCAATCAAATAACTTATCAACAGCTAATGTGTGGTAAGATAACACCAACACTACAACTGGCCAGCATTGAAAACAAGCCTGGGTACCCGGGCTTATATCCTATGGACAGTATAAATACAGCCTCAAAAAACAAAAAACAAATTCTACAACCGGAAGTCACTTTGTGGATATAATGTCTGAATCCGATGGGTTCGAGTATTGTCTTGTTTTTTTGTAGAGAAATATATTTGGTTGATGGATATAAACTATTTCACATTACTTTGAAGTAACCTTTATTTTAATTGATTAGTTTTGAAGATATTTGAAGAAAAAACATGTGGAATTAATTTGGGTGTGCACACTAAACTGCTAGTCATTATAGGTTTCAGCAATGAGAGGTACTATTAATTTGACTTAATATTCCTTATTCCTTTTATGTATAGTATAACTAGTTATGCACATATTATTTAGGCTGCAGGGCCTCGATTATAGTCCACGGGCGGTGGGTGGGCGCTGTGCCACCTCTACTCCCCCGGCTGCTGCTCCGGTGAGCCGCAGGCTATCCTCCAATCAGGAGGAAGCTAATTTGATTTACTATTCCTTATTCCTTTTATACAACAATTACTGTTTACTAATTGCGCCAGTCTCTAAGATGGTAGGTCGTGTGTTTCGAATCCCCGGGTTCGAAACCTGGCCGAGTCATACTAATGACCTAAGAAGTGTTACATGTCACTATCTAGCCTGGTGCGCGACATTACTAGGATAGGGCATGAAGCAGTAGAAGGAGGAAGAGCAATTGTCTGCGATTGAAATTTCGCTATCTTAATCAACTAATGTACCCCACAAAAGAAAATCTAGGTAAGTGCTTTGCTTTCTCAGATATTATACTTTCATCGGATTATGTAGCTCTAATGTGGTTTACATGTCCACCTAAGTGTCTGTAGCATCTTGCTGTGCCCTCCATTGATTGCCCTTTAGGGTCTGCATGTGTAATGTCTGTTTGTCTAGTAGCGCTGCCACTTTGCAGGAAGGTACATCCGGTCTGCATGCCACACCCAATCTATGGGACTTCCTTTACATAAGCATGGGCTTTGCAGTGTTTGTTTTCCTTACAGAAACCACCGGACACGGTCCCAGCCGAGTCAAACCCAATGACTTACCAAATTTATACTTGTCGCTACCTAGCCTGGCCCTTGGCATTAATAGGATAGAATGAGGACTGGTTAGCACAGTATCAGGATAATGTGACTGTGTGGGATATCAGATCATGGTGCTGGTGGTATGGTATCCCAGTGGGGCAGCAGTATAAGTCGGTACACATCCTGATATGACCTCAGATGTTGCTAGGACGTAAAATAGCAACAAACATCAACACAAAATCTGACTTAAACCTGCTTAACCATGGGTTGTGCAGGGTTTCCTTACTTAAATCTAATCAATGTCAGGGTCATCTTTACATAAACATGGGCTTTTCAGGGTTATCCTTACTTAAACATGGATTTGCAAGGTTTTCTTTTCATAAACATGGGCTTTGCATGGTTTCCTTACTTAAACATGGGATTTGCAGGGTTTCCTTACTTAAACATGGGCTTTTCAAGGTTTCCTTATGTAAACATGGGCTTTGCATGGTTTCCTTACTTAAACATGGCCTTTGCAGGGTTTCCTTACTTAAACATGGGCTTTGTAGGGTTTCCTTAGTTAAACATGGACCTTGCAGGGTTTCGTTACTTAAACATGGGCTTTGCAGGGTTTCCTTACTTAAACATGGGCTTTGTAGGGTTTCCTTAGTTAAACATGGACTTTGCAGGGTTTCGTTATTTAAACATGGGCTTTGCAGGGTTTCCTTACTTAAACATGGGCTTTGTAGGGTTTCCTTCCTTAAACATGGGCTTGGCAGGGTTTCCTTAGTTAAACATGGGCTTTGCAGGGTTTCTTTACTTAAAATGGGCTTTTCAGGGTTTCGTTACTTAAAAAGGGGCTTTGCAGGGTTTCCTTACATAAACATGGGCTTTGTAAGGTGTAAAATCCTGTATCAGTTCTTATGAAAGGTAAAGCCAGCGTAGTGTGTCACTTCTCCACACTGACAGTCAAGTCCTTCTTTGGAGCCTCTGCTTGGTGACTCACTCTATTTTGAGTGTCATCTACTGTGTCTGACGGATGTGCCTAAATGCCATCTCATGCATTATGGCCTTTTCCAAGGCGGTCGTCATATGACCTTAGATATTGCTAGGATACAAAAATATAATGCAAAAGTATACCCATCCTAATATGACCTTAGATGTTGCTAGGACATGAAGCCGCCAACAAACAACAAACACTCCCCCAGGTGAAATGCCTGTAGGTGTGGGTAGGTGGATTGCATCAGGGACCCGAGATAGATAGCCTAATGGTTAGGGTGCTCGCCCTTGAATGGCAGAGATGTGTGTTCGAGGCCCACTCTAGGGATGATGTCTGTATCTGCTCACAACACCTCCGATGGGGTTCGAACTCCGGTCGAGTCAAACCAATGACTTAAAAATTGATACTTGTTGTTTCCTAGCCTGGCGCTCGGCATTATTAGGATAGGGCAAGGACTGGTTGGCTCACTGGCAGGATAATGTGACTGAGTGGGATATCAGGTCATGGTGCTGGCGGCCTGGTCTCTCAGTGGGGCAGCACTATAAAGTCGCCATGAGTGCGCACTGTCACAAGTCAGTACCCGTCCTGATATGACCTTAGATGTTGCTAGGATGTAAAACAACAACAAACAAACACCTCCGATGACATTGCGCTTGTGAACAGTGTGTACATACATACATGATGATTGCTGCACGGTGTTTACCCTGATGGGTATAATGGAGGATACCTGTTGCGATACCTGGATATGTGTCTTCATTAGTATGGGAAGATGGACGTAACTCAGGCAGTAGAGTGTACTCTGGGAAGGTGCGGATCATCCGATCCATCCTGCACAGTGTGCTTGTTTTTGCCGCTGTGCAGTAGTGATCACAATCCATATGCAGGGACGTAGCTAGGCGTACGCACACATGCTAAAACGTCCACATCGTTTTGTCAACAACAACAAAATTAAAAAATAATAAAGAGAGAGAGAGAGAGAGGAGGCATGTAGTAGTCCGGAGTGTCGAAAACTCAAGTCTAAAATGTGTCAAATCCACCAGCTTAAGCTTAAGCTTAAGCGGCCCCCTAAACCCCCTGCCGAAATTAGGAGTACACATCGTTAAAGGTCTAGCTACGCCCCTGATATGGATCTATTTCCTTTATCAATAATTTCTGTAAACCTGTCTGTGGTGTCAAATTCGGGGAGTTTCCAATTTTATTTGGCTTTTCATTTATATTTCTGTACATAGTCAACATTTGTAATATCTTTCAACCATGTAAATAGTGTTTTATTCTATATATACTATACTAGGTGGGTTTTTTTTGCACTTTTGAATGTTAGGTTTATGTATAATTTGCACAGCTTTTAGGTACTCCATATTCTCTTTCTTTTTTTTGGTTCTTTTCAGCTCATTCCGCTTTAGAGACATGGTTAGGGTGCTCGGCCTCGGAATGGCAGAAATGTTGGTTTGAGTCCCACTCTAGGAACAATGTTCTCATTTGCTTGCAGACCTCCTATAACATGCATATATGGCATCCGGGCGTTGGAGTTGGTTGGTTGTTGGAGTTTTACGTCCTGACAACATCTAAGGTCTTATCAGGACTGGTACCGATTTGTGACACTATGCACTCATGGCGACTTATTAGTGCTGCCCCACTGAGAGACCAGGCCACCAGCACCATGACCTGATATCCCACTCAGTCTCATTACCCTGAAGCTGAGCCAACCAGTCCTTGCCCTATCCTAGTAATGCCGAGTGCCTGACTAGGAAGACTAGGAAGCGACAAGTATAAATTGGTACATCATTGGCAGGTTGGGGAAACACCTGAAATGAGAGTCTGTTGGTACAATCGGTTCCGTTGATGTAATCCAGTATGGGATAAATCCAAGCATCAGTTCCGTTGGTGTAATATAGTATGGCATAACTCCAAGCATATATTCAGTTTGTATGCTGTGGTGGTGCTGTGAGAGTGTAAATGCCGAGTGGATGGTGTAATACCCTCCCCCCCTATCTCCCCCTCACCCACTCACACACTACTGGTGGTATGGGTGTGTGAGGGGGGTGCCCGGGCGTGAGAGTGTGAGTGTGTGTGAGTGTGGGCACGGGGCAGCCGGTAGCGCAGCATGTCTTGCAGCCCGTGGTTCCTATCCCATTCCCCAACAAATATCGGCAGTTGTGAAAAAAAATAGCAGGGTTCCCTTTTCTGCCCACCAGCCAGTTCAGGCAGTGGAGCAGAATAGCAATGGCGGTGTTAATCCCAACCCCGTGACCGATGCCGGGGGTGAGCCCTGGCTCAGTTTTAATAGTAGCGGGAAGGTGGGTGCCCTGTACCACGTGGTGGCGACCGATGGCCAGATCGTCGAATTCACAGTCTATGACACCTGTGCTAGGGGTATTTGCAGTTGCACCCATCATATTAACAATACAGTCGCCCAGCTCCTCCCTTGCTGTTTCTTTGTGGAAGCCTTCCTGAGAGACGACAATGACCCCGATTGGGATTACGTCATGAGAGAGGTGATATTTGGTTTGCACGTAATTAACAAAGGCTGCGAATCCACCTATAGTGGGCGCAACTATGGGTCAAGCACAGGCGAGCTCACCCATGCCACGATGTCAGCCAAACTCCAGTGTGAAATTGATGCTGGCAATATTGACTATCAGGGATAACCCAGTGATATGTACGCACCCTATAGGCACGGTACCTAAGCCAGATTCAATAGGCTTCAGGACAATAATCGATTGTAGCACCCCCAGTTAGAGTTGTGTCAATTTATTTACAGACCAATGTGCCACAAGATTCGCCTACAAATGGATCGATGACGTAACGGACAAAATGCTCCAGGGGGACTTTATGTCAGTGGTGATGCCTACAGAGCAGTCAACATTCACCCTTCCACTCCCTGCCACCAGGGACTCTCATGGCAATTTAGTAAGGGTGTAATTACTTTCTTAAGGGACAACAGGCTGTGTATGGCGCTTAGCTCCAGCCCCTTTTTTTTCAAAACTTTCAGATTTTATTGTACATTGTATGGTTCACAGGGTCCACGACAGAGTCACAAATTATTTGGACGATTTTTGTATCCCTACTGATTCATTTGATAATGGCACCATGGCCCAGGCAAACCTCATAGAGGTCTTTTGGCTGCTGGGTTTCTTTGACAGCTTTAAAAAGCTCACTTCCCCCAATAATGTGTGCAGGTTTTTAGGTATTTTGATTGACTCAAACAAAATGAACCTGAGCCGTAATGGTAACCGATAATACCACAGTGATGCGTGCACTTAACTCTGGTAAATCATAGAATGTGCAAATAATTAAATGGTTATATGAGATGCTTTGGTTAGCGTCAGGTTCAATTTTGACATCTCGTCAGTTTACATTAAAAGTAAAGATAACACCATATGCCTCTCATGGCTGAATGAACACAACGCGAAAGCATGCCTGGGAGAGGCGATAGGCCCAGGCTACATCTGCTGCAGCCATATCTTTCATTAATACTCTTGACTACAGACACCTGGGCTCTCGAGAAGGACTGTGACAAACTGATGGGCCAGCATCTAGCCCCTTCAACCAGGCTTTGCGCTAACTCTAGGATAAGAAAATACCGGACATTTTGTGAATCGTACAACCGCCAGCCAGCCCCATGTGACTCTTGGCAGATCTTTCTATATATAACCTGGGTAGCCAAGTCTATGTCCTAAGTCTCTATTAGGTCGTACCCAAGCTCACTCAATCTCCACCTCAAATCAACCGGCGGTGGACTATGATGACTTTAATGTCCGCCGTTGTCTGGCAGGTGCATGCCTCTCCCTGGGCGACACCCTGCACCAGGCGGTGCCTCTGCTCCCTGCACAGCGATCGGCCATGTTGGCCTTGCTGTCGGATGCACCTGGACACACCTCCTTCCAGGCGGCCATCTTGACATCATTCTGGGGCCTACTAATGAAAGCCCACATTACCCAGTCTGACGCATCCCTTCTGCAGGAGGATTTCACTTTCCACCCCTGGGGCATGTCCCTCAGGATCAGGAAGTCGAAGAGAATCCAGTTTGCTGAAAAGACACTAGACATCCCGATCTCCAGGGTCTCTCACCCCCGGCTATGTGCAGTCCGGGCGGTGGAGCTCCACTTTATTTCTTCTTTCCCCCCTCACGAACCGCTTATTTATTGTTACACTGTCACTTCAAATTTGACGTTAGGTGATGCACAGCACTTGTCTGCATGATTGAACTTAAACATGACAGTGCACACACACTCCTGTGTTGTTGCCCACATATGGTATTTATGTGGGAAACAACACAGGAGTTGGGGTCTCTTTATATCTCCAACTCATATCGCACTACTTCTTCATATGTCTTTGCATCTTGTTATATATTATCTTCTATGTTATATATATTTACTTACCTCCACTAACGGAAGAATTATTGCATATATTAATTTTGGTATGTTTAAGTTTTCATGTTCTATATATATATGCATTAGTATGATTGATATGCATAAATAAGTGTGTTTATTTGTATATAAAGTAGGGCTATGTAGAAAAGGGAAGGACAAGACAAGTGTTGGGCCGGACACTTTATTGAGCGTCTTGGCAAGCACAATAACAGGCAGGTTCCAAAGTTTGAAATCCAATAGAGAAGTGACTGACCAGCCGAGGGCTGTGAGGAAACGGCCACTGGCGGGGCTAGAGGAGGCAACCCGTGTCAAATTCGGGCAGGTCAGCGATTGGAGAATATTTGAGAATAACGTATTGGCAAATAATAATAATAAAGGAATACTCCGCCTATTTATATCTGCATAATTAATTATACATCCCATATACATGCATACAAATGCATACACATTGTGTGTGTATGTACGTGGGACTGAAGTGGTGGTCTTCACAGGTGTTCTCTGTCCACAAAGTCAAGTCAAGTCTCAGCGTGAGCTAGATTGCTAGGCAGGGGCTGAGGGGTGGGGCTAGGTGGAGTGAGTAAGCATGGGTCTGTGTGATGATTTATTTTGATTTTGAGTAACAGACTGTATTTACCAAATATGTGCCATTTACAGTGAATTTATAAATTGATTCTGTAACTCGGTACAAGTGAATGTGCCGCTAGTTCGACACATCTAGTTTGTCTCATCTAAGTCGGCCTAATGTTGTATGTGTGTCCCCAGTAATCATAATAACTCCACTGCCAACCAGAGCCCCCAACCCCCAACCCCCAACCTCTTTGGCTTGTCTTCCTGCTGTATATGTGTGGGGGTGGCGATAGAGTAGGAGCATAGAACAAACACACACACAAAAGCAAACATTGATACCGCTGTGTATAACTTACAGCGTCATCAAAGGCCAGTTGCTCTCATACCATGTCTATGTGGTGTGGCAGGTTAAAAATCCCTTGGGTCAGTAAAAAGTGTAGGCTCAGGCTTTCTATCGACAAACTGTCTAATGGTGAAAACAAGTCTATTCAGACTTATCCATGATAGGCAGTATAAATCTTCAAGAAAAAAAAACCAAAAACTCCAAAGCTGTTGGCAAGGGTAGAAACAACACTGAATCGGATGCCAAGGCATCTGATTACATTACCCACCACCCTACACACACACATTGATCCTGACACAAGCTTCTAGCCTCCTGACCATACAGCCCACCCACCCCACCCACTCACACCGTGCCCACTCACAGTCGCTGGGTGTGGGTGTGGGGGGTTGGGGGAAGATGACTCTTACCAGCTAGATGGACCTGATTACATCTGACCGGAATCGAAATATGTTAATGTTGCAGCAATTAAATGACAATCAGCCACATTTTGGTGTTTCATTTAAGAGTAATTAAGGATTGCATTTACATTAAAACAGAATGATTTTCATGTATTGCAGCTCATATCATGGGGGTATTGTTAAACTGGCAAATATTATTAATATTATTAAAGAAAAGATTTGCAGATTTTATATTTATGTGATCAGGGAGATGATCTGGCGTTTGTGTTCTAGCAAAATCACCCCCCCCTCCCACACACACACACGGGGGACAGTGTGAGGTGCCCTGCTGACCAACAGATCCCTGCTGCTTGCAAACAGGGGTGGGTGGGGTTACCATGGTTACTAATTAGGACAGGGTGTCGCTGACCAAAGGTGTGTCGGGGTAGATGGGAGGAGGTAGAGGAGGGAGGGGGGGGTATTTTTTCCAAAGCTTGCAAAACTGTACGATTTGTGAGGGGGGCATAATGGGTGAGGCATGGGTGTGAGGAGGAGTAAGTGTGTAGGGGGGAGGGCGAGATGTTGGTGTCAGTGTCAGTGTGCGGGGATTGAGAAGCAGGGGGTATGGGGGGGGGGGGGGGGGGGAGCAGGAGACCACTGAAGGAAGTAGCAAGGTCCCCTTCAGGCTGCTTTTGATAACACTCCCCCCCCCCCACACACACACCGGTCCTACTGATTGTGTGTCAGGGGATGTCCATCACACATGTTCCCGGTGCTTTGACCCTCCACACACACTCGTACCAGGGTGGGTGTGGGGTAGCTGCACGCTTGCCGGCTAAGATGTAAACATAAGCTCTGCGTGAAAATACATAAATACACATATATACACATCAAAATATATGTTTGTATGTATGAATGTATATATGTATGTATTTATGCATGCAAATGCATGCTAGTGTATGCCTGAATGTGCACCCTGCCTCCATCATTCACTAGCAAATTGTCCTAACAAATATTGTAATTAAATAAGATATCACTTCCTACATGTGTGTTCTTCAACCCCCTCATCTGTGCTAACTTCAGTCACCCACACCCTCAATCACGGTAGCCCCCTCCCACCCTTGTTTGTAAGCAGAGGAGGGGGGGCGGGCTCTGTTGCTCACCCGCATACTGTGTATGTGTTTGTGTGTTGCATAGGGGAGAGGCCGTGGTGTGGGTGGGGATGGGGGGGGGGGAGGAGGATGCACTCAGGTCCAGTCGGTCTGAGAGGGCTGACCAAGTGGTTCAGTGACAGACACACAGCACACATTGCACACACCCTCATTCTCGGCATTCCCCTGAGGCAGCAGTTGCCCACATATAAGGGGTATCTTGCTTTTACACAATCACCAGATCATCTAGCTGATCACATAAATATAAAACCAGCAGATGCTTTCTTTAATGATGTAAATATTATTTGCCAGTTGAACAAAACTACCATGATATGAGATGTAATACATAAAAGTCCTTCTGTTTTAATGTAAATTCAATTCTTAATTACTCTTAAATTAAAAACAAAATGTGGCTGATAGTCACTTAATTGGTGAAGCAGGTTTGTCTCTTTCTACATATATAAATATTTAATGCCAGTTGAAACAGGTTCACTGGATATAGGCGCTAACACATTTTCCTATAGTCATCATCATCATGCTATCGGTCGCGATGCGACAAAAACTGCTTTCATTACTTGACTGGTGCTCTCCATTTAGCTCTCTGCTGTGAGAGTGATGTCCATGAGTCGGTCTTAATGTCTCTCAGCTTCAGCTTTCTCTTTCCTATAGTAAAGCCTACAAATTAACATACTGAAATACATCAACGGTACTAATTGTACCAACACACTCTTATTTCAGGTGTTTCCCCAACCTGATTGGTTTGACTCGATTAGGTTTCAAACCCGTGGGTTTGAATCCTACGATCTACCAAGACGGGAGACTGACGCTCAACTCATTCGGCAATCCCATCCTGCCTGTGCATATATATGGCGTCCAGGCTTTGGGGTGACGCGTCCGGGCTTTGGGGTGACGCCACATGCGGCACTTTGGTGGGAGAGGTCCGAGTATTGCTTGGGCCCGCTGCACTAGCTAGCAGTTGGATCGGAGCTGTCTGTCCTGGCATATTGTGCAAACACTGCAAAGTAGATCCTCCATGCAAGCCGGGGTGACATAATGCTCAGCTCTAACCGGTCAGAAAGCCTCCCAGGGCGGTCAGCAGACAACCGCTTAGCACTCAAGTCTGGAGACTCCCAGGTGAGGATACAACTGATTTGTCCCATGCAATAGATCTTTTCCGCAAAGGTTAGCAGTCAAGTCTGGGGTTGGTTGGTTGTTGGGGTTTAATGTCCTGGCAACATGTACGGTCATATCATGACAGGTACTGACTTGCGTGATAGTGTTCATTCATGAGCATGTTGCACAGTGAGCTGCAACTTACATTAGTTTTGGCTACTGCCACCAGAGAGCAGGTTAGTTCGGATTAAATTTGTTATTTGCTATAAAATACTTGTGACAATGTTCACGACGGCTTTATAGTGGTGTTCCATTCAGGTGCCGTGCTTCCAGGTTCCTACGCAGGCACATTATTTGTTGACACAAGGTCAACAAATTCTGACTCTCGTCCTAGTAATGCGGAGTACACGGCAAAGTAGTAACAAGTTTAAATTTGGTCGAGCTTTGATTTGACTCTGCATAGGACTCACCCCACCACATTCCACGTGGGACATGGTAGATAAAAGATTCACCCGGTACTTGTAGTACACGGGTGAAGGACAACGTAGTGTAAATATGGGCGAAAATAGGTTTAGTATGGAACATGAACTAGAAACTGTGGCTCCAGTATCAAATGTCTACCCATATAGGCACAGAGTTGGTGAAATGGGGGAGAATGCAAAAAGACAAGATGGCGGCGCTAGAACGTCGTCGATTTCACTTTTAAATCTTATTAAACTATATATTTTATTATATTTTTCAACTCAAAGGTAGCGGCTAAATATGAAGACACCTACAAAGAATAAATGTTGCTTCTTAGATTGTGAAATTAGGCTCTCATTTCATTAACCCACTTTTCGACCGTTTTTATATAGGGCTGGTATTCACCCGTGTACTGCGAGTACCGGGTGAATCCTTTATCTAGGGACATGGGTGCTCTATCTAATAGTCCATTCTCTCCAATGTGATTGTATATATATATATATATATGTAGTAGTCTGCACTGACCTCTCAAGTAACAACATAGACAGGTAGGCGTGGGTAGTATGGTGATATCAGGGAGCCTAGGTGGTGTAATGGTTAGCACATTGGCCCAGAATGCAAAGAGATGTGGGTTCGAGTCCCACTTTAGGTGAAATATTTCCCATTTTCATCACCCCCCACGACACTGGTTGCCATGACTATGATCCTATACACGCTATGTGTTGTATGGTTGTTGAACCTGCCCTGTGTATGCATTGCCTGTATTTATGTAATTATAAACATTAAAAGACTTACAATTCCAGAGGGACGAGTGTAGTAGTCTGCACTGACCTCTCAGGCAATTAACAACATAGACAGGTAGGCATGGGTAGTACGGTGATATCAGGGAGCCTAGGAGGTGTAATGGTTAGCACACTGGCCTGGAATGCAAAGAGAAGAGATGTGGGTTCGAGTCCCACTCTAGGCGCAATATTTCCCATTTTCATCACCCCCTACAACATATATACAAGGGTTTGTGGTCTCTTTGTGATGTGAGAAGTTTTTATTATTACACTTTGTCTTTTTGTTACGATGCACGAAATAATTAATTCAATACATTTGATTTCTAGAATCAACATTAATGGCAATCAAATATGTCACTTCAAATTTAAAGTTAGCTGATCCATAGCACTCATCGGCATGATTGAACTTAAACATGGCAGTAATGAGGTTGAATGAGCGTGGGGCACTCATTAATAGTCATTGCTGGGGTTACAAAGAGCGGGAAAGCCTACACACCTCCCCCCCAATGGCCAGCCAATCACACCTCGGTTGCACCCATTCGTTCAACATCCCATCCAACCACCAGTCAGCCAATCTAATCACGCCTCATGCCTGAGCCGCCCCCCCCCCCCTTTCCCGGCCTTTTCACGCCTCTCATTCCCGCCAGTCTTCACTGGACCAGTTTCCTCACTGCTACCTTCATCTCACATTCTCTGTGCCACACCACCAATGACCGACTCACCTAGCGCAGATTGGATTGTCGGCTGCGACAAAATCGGTGCCAGTCGGGTGTAGTCGGCCCCGATGAAGCAGAGCATCCTCACTTCCTGCTAGATTCCCATTCCACACACGTCAGTCGCACAGATATATCTCAGTGGGGTATTCATGAGTGTGCCTGGGAACACCCTCCTCCTACCCCCACTTCACCACCATAACCACCATGACCAGAATCTTGACTATGTTCTTCTACAACATTTCTTTTTGGGAATTTATTTGTTTTCTCAGGAGTGGTTTGTGACAGCTTTTACGCTCCCCCCTCCCCCTCCCCCTCCCCCTCCCCCCCCCCCCACACACACCTTACTTTCTCTTCTTCCATCGGACCAGACGGGATGGCCGAATGAGTTGAGCGTCCGTCTCCTGTCTTGGTAGATCGTGGGATTTAAACCCACGGGATCGAACCCTGGTCAAGTCAAACCAATGACTTAACAATTTATACTTCCTAACCAGGCGCTTGTCATTATTATTATTATTATAGGGCAAGGACTGGTTGGCTCAGTGTCAGGGTAATGTCATTGAATCGGATATCAGGTCAGGGTGCTGGGGGCCTGGTTTCCCAATGGGGAAGCACGCTAAAGTCACAATGAGTGCGCACTGTCACAAGTCGGTACCCGTCCTGATATGACATTAGATGTTGCCAGGACATAAAACCCCAACAACCAACCATCCTCTTCTTCCACCAGCTATGATTGCCTAAAATATACAGATTGAATTGATGCGCTCCAAATTCTTAAACTTTGCAAGCACATAACATTTACTGTTTCCATTCCACAACAATGGAGAGCAAGGACAGTGAGATGTGACATTTGGGGTTACATTTGTTTGAATAAGCAGAGCACATTTCAATTGGAGATAATTGGTGTTGATAATTACACTGATCCTGTTCGCTACCTTAGTGATGCTAAGTGCAAGGCAACGTAGCATGAAGCATACATTTGGTAAGCCAGTGGTTTTAATAGTAATCATGACGGTGGTGGTGGTGATGGTGATGATGGTGGTGATGATGATGATGATGATGATGATGATGATGGTGATGGTGGTGGTGGTGGTGATGATAGTGGTAGTGGTGGTGGTGGTGATGGTGGTGATGGTGGTGAGTGTGGGGGTGATTGTGATGGTGATGACGGTGATGGTAGTAATGGTGATGGTGGTGATTGTGGTGGTGGTGATGGTGGTGATGGTGGTGATGGTGGTGATGGTGGTGATGGCGGTGATTGGGGTGGTCATGATGGTGGTGATTGCGATGGTGTTGGTGGTGGTGATTGTGGTGGTGATTGTGGTGGTGGTGGTGTTAGTGATTGTGGTGGTGATGGTGGTGGTGATGGTGGTGATGGTGGTAATGGTGATGATTGTGTTGTTTATGGGTGACGGTGATGAATGTGGTGGTGATGGTGGTGGGGATGGTGGTGGTGATGGTGACAGTGGTAATATATGGTGGTCATGATGGGGATGGTAGTGATGGTGGTAATTGTGGTGGTGATGGTGATGGTGGTGGTGATAATGGTGACTGTGAAGGTGACAGTGATGAGTGTGGTGGTGATGGTTATGGTAATGATGGTGGTACTCATGGTGGCAGTGATGGTGGTAGTGATGGGAATGATGGTTGTGGTGGTGGTGGTGATGGTGATAGTGGCAGTGGTGGTGGCAGTGGCGGTGGTAGTGGTGATGACGAATGAATCTGTTAGCATCCACTCATGTCATGTGATGCGATAATGATCAGTAAATAACATGAAGCTATGGACTAAGTACATAATAACCCTAATTGGCTATCAAAGTGACTTATTCCGATTACTAATGACATGATTCTTCTTTCACACCGAATCTCCCTCTTTCTCTTGTTCTCTCTCATTGTGTCACTCCAATTACCAAATAGGATCGACTTAAGGCTTAGTGATTATTTCATACTTTGATAATACTTGACCTTCATAGAGGTAACACGATATCACCATTTTATGGTGCTGTCACATCACGACACACATCGCGCAAACGTACATCGACGTATGTGATTTTTTGTTGCCACTACGTCGGGATATGTTGTTATGCGTTACACATGCGTTAGACGTACATTAGTCAAACGTTGTTCACTACGTTGACCTACTTTACAGGCAGTGGAAACATACACTCCGTGTACTGACAAGGTATGGATAACGTACGCCTAATGTATGTCTAACGTACGTTTAGCATTTCTCCAGCATGTCTTGACGTATGTAACATATGACGCGTAGTTCTGGTGATCGAATAATGTATATAACATTCACTGGCGTTCTGTGAACGTACCATGAGTGTAATTCGAGCATATTTTGCTGGGAGGTACGTTAGCCATACGTTGGTCATACATTGGCTATACACTGTGTATACGGTATGTATACTTCCAACTTTGCCCCCTCCATGCCGAAAAATGTTACGCTTCTCGACGTAAAAAAGTGATTTATGCGTTGGTGGTGCGCTGGCGAGATGTGTCGTAATGTGACAGGGCCATTAGTGTTTTTACCACAGGCTTATTTAAAACAAGCTCCACTGCTACGAACCTAACCCCAGCCATTTGGGAATCACCAAAGGGGTAGTTCCGTACTGTAACCACACATACGCTTAATCCAAAGACTGAACCACCATTTTCCCTTGGGAGGTGGAAGGGGGGCGGGGCGGATGTAAAGTCTTACTAGACATCTAGCCGATCTCTAGCACCTATTGCCCGGACGTAGGGGTTGTATCAGTAAAGCTCAGGCTTCCCGTTCCAAACGTCGGGATCTCAGCCGAGTCAAGCAAATGACTTAAAATCAAATTGATACTTGGCACTACCAAAGACCCTATAATAATAAGACGGCTCACTCAGCCTGTACTGAGTAATTAAAATGATCAAACCCACCACTTGCTGTGCTGTCTGTTCTCTTGGTTAAACAGGTGCTATATTATATGTATAAATGTAAATATGAATGTGAAAGATGTGTGATGATGGCAATGCTGATGATGATGCTGATGATGATGTGTATTTGTTCATAGCAATTTCATATTGATGTGTATTCATACTTATGTATCTCATGTATAATATAATTGTATGTGTTTACATGTTGTAACATAGCAGTGAATATATGGAGACTGCTTCCTAACAGGTAGTTTGCACATGTTTGGACCGTCCTACTTGTCCCATCTCTTCGTTAGGACTGGCTTACCCAGCAACTATATAAGGAGCGTAGTCACACACTCTCAGCACTCTACTCCAAGACATCGAGGCGTCAACATCTCCAAGTCAGTTAGGCCTGAAACCTGATCTGGCTAGTTACAGCTTATGGGATGGATTCAACTTGCTGAGCTTCTACAATATGGATCAATGGACATGAGGAGGATTGGTGACTGTACTGTGGTGTCTGCCTTTTCCCACATCACTGCTGCTTAGCCTGACATGCACATCCATCATCAACTGAGACTCTATACCTGTATGGTTGGCGATGGCTCACAGACAATGGATCATCTATATCTATCAACTCCTCAACGCAACTGAGACATAGAAGAAGCACCAAGAGGACTGAGTATATTTATCATCCATATGGACTACACAGACAGTTGTGAGTGTAATATCATACCATTGAGAATTTATATGTAACTGTACACTTTGCAATTGAGAATATATGTTATAAGTACATATATGTGTATCGTTATTTGTCTTCTTTACTAAGAATAGAAGATATTCCAAATTCTCTTTTCTCCTCACTATATTAGCTAGTCCATAAGCTTAGGCATTAGTTATTATACGTGACAGAGAAATTGGGGGCTTGTCCGGGAATTACTGTCAAACTTGTTCTCTTGGTATTTGCAAAGAATCTTAACAAAATGTCTCAGTATAAAGCCTTTCTAGAGTCACCCTCTCTACAAAAACTAGAAAAGTTCAGAAGGGATGATTTGTTAGAAATTGCTCGGGAGTTAGACTTAGATGTGAGAAGGTCTAGCAGAAAAGCTGAACTAAAGAGGGCTATTGTTGAAATATTGGTTGATGATGAGTTATTGCCAGAGGATGTGTTGGATGAATTGGGTCCTCTTGGTCCTTCAGGAGGGGGCTGTAAAGAAATTTCCGAAAGGGAGATCACACTCAAACAAATGGAAATTCAGGCTCAAAAAGAACATGATCAGGCTCAAAAAGAAAATGAACTGGCTAGAATCCAGGCTGAAAGAGAACTAGCCCTAATTCAGGCTCAAAAAGAAAATGAACAGGCTAGAATTCAGGCTCAAAAAGAACTCAAGCTCAAAGAAATGGAGCTCCAACTTGCTTCTGAGAGGACCATACAGCAAAATATGTGTAATGTTAGTAGAGATGTCCGATTAGTTCCACCATTCAATGAAAAGGAGGTTGATAATTATTTTCAACATTTTGAGAAGGTGGCACTAAATATGAAATGGCCAAAGGATAAGTGGGCACTGATCTTACAAAGTGTTCTGAGAGATAAGGCTCAGGAAGCTTATTCAGCACTACCCTTGCAAGACAGATTAGATTATGAAAAGGTCAAAGCTGTTATTCTCAAAGCTTATGAACTGGTTCCAGAGGCATATCGTCAGAAGTTTAGGAGTTACCGTAAGCAAGAGAACCAAACCTATGTAGAGTTTGCTCATGAAAAGGAAATGTATTTTGATAGGTGGTGTAAGTCTATGGAAGTTACAGATAGTTTTGCTAATCTCAGACACCTGTGTCTTGTTGAAGAATTCAAGCATTGCACATACAGTGATCTAAAAACTGATCTTGATGAAAAGAAAGTCACGTTATTGTATGAAAATAGCCACTCTTGCTGATGATTATGCCATAACCCATAAGACTAGTTTTCAACAAAAGAAGAGTGCACCCCAAAAACAAGTTAGTGAGGTTAGTCAGGGAGAAAAAGGTGGTTTTAGCAAAGATTGGAAATCTAGTGCAAAGCTATCAGGTGACCAAGACAGAAAGTCAGGAAGGATTTCAGGTCCCACATGTCATTATTGTCATAAACCGGGTCATGTTATGTCTGACTGTTGGATACTAAAAAAAAGAAAAGCATATGAGCCCAAACCCAATGCATGTGTTTCATCCAAAAGGTCAGAGCGTATCAGTGCACCATCTGTTTCTGATAAAGTGGTTGATGTCAGAGAGGAATACAAACCATTTATACTTGAGGGTCATGTGTCTCTAGGTAATGACACTGCAGATTCTGTACCCATTTCTATTTTGAGAGATACTGGGGCAGCTCAATCCATGATTCTAGAAAGTGCTCTACCCTTTGGTTCAGGGTCAGCCACAAGTGAATATGTTATTATTTGTGGTGTTGAGTGTGGTTTCATGAGTGTCCTTCTTCACAGAATTAGACTAAAGTCTGATTTAATATCAGGGTTTGTTGAAGTTGCAGTTAAATCTGATCTCCCAGTTGAAGGTGTATCAATGTTGCTAGGAAATGACCTAGCAGGGGGAGAGGTCTTTGTCAAACCAAAAATGGTTTTTGAGCCAGTCATTTCATCATCTAAAGATGATGTTATTGATGAGGAGATAGGCGAAGTTTATCCCTCTTGTGCTGTGACTAGGGCTCTGGCTAAAAAATTAAGTCAAAAACATTCTGTTAGTGTTGAGACCGAGAATGATATTATTGATTTGCCTCAGACATTTATCAACACAAAAGATGAACCAATTAAGGATCATCCTATTATTAATTCTCAAACAGGGTCAAGTCAAAGTAATGATGACACTAACCTTAAAAATAAAGTCCCTCTTGCCAGGAGTAAGCTGATTACTGAACAAGGAACCGATCCTGAGATAGTGTCACTTACCCAGCATGCACTTCCTGTAGAAGAGCTTGAAAAGGTTTCCATAGGGTACTTCTTCAAAAGTGGTGTTCTCATGAGAAAATGGAGACCACCAGATATCCCAGCATCAGAGGATTGGTCTATTGTTCACCAAATTGTGATGCCCAAGACCTATCGCTCTGAGGTTCTTGAGGTAGCCCATGAGCTACCTATGGGTGGTCATTTGGGTATTAATAAGACCTCTGAAAAGATCATGAGACATTTCTTTTGGCCTAAGTTAAGGCAAGATGTTGCAAAGTTTTGTCGAACTTGTCATACATGTCAAATGGTTGGGAACCTAATCAAAAGATCCCTGTTGCGCCATTACGACCCATTCCTGCAGTCAAAGAAGCATTTAGCCGTGTAATTATTGACTGTGTTGGTCCTTTGCCAAAAACCAGAGCGGGTAATCAGTACTTTCTCACAATAATGTGTGCTTCTACAAGGTTTCCTGAGGCTATACCACTCAGGAATATCTCTGCTCAAAAGGTCGTCAAAGCTTTGATTCAATTTTTCTCATTTGTTGGTCTCCCACAAGAGATTCAGTCTAATCAAGGCTCAAACTTCATGTCGGGCTTATTCCAACAAGTAGTTCATGAACTAGGTATAAAGCAGGTGAAATCCAGTGCTTACCACCCAGAGTCTCAAGGTGCATTGGAAAGATTCCATTGCACTCTCAAAAACATGATGCAAACCTATATCTTTGAAAATGAGAAAGATTGGGATGAAGGTATTGGCCTGTTGTTGTTTGCTGCATGAGAATCCTTTCAAGAATCCTTGGGATTTAGTCCCTTTGAGTTGGTTTTTGGTCACACTGTGCAGGGTCCATTGAAGGTATTGAAGGAACATTGGTTAGGAGATAATCCTGAAGACAACAACGTCTTGGATTATGTTTCCAAAGTTAGAACCAGGCTAGTTCGTGTTTGTGAGTTAGCGCATGAAAATCTGAAAAGAGGAACTGAGTGAAGTGCTCCTGGAGTATAGGGTTGTCTTTCCCGATGTTCCTAGTCAAACTGATATTGCCATCCATGATGTAAATGTTGGAGATACTTTCCCTATTAAACAACATCCTTACAGAGTTAATCCACAGAAAGCTAAACAAATGAATGAAGAGGTATCTTATATGTTAGAGAATAACATCATCGAACCAAGTAACAGTGACTGGTCATCACCGTGTATACTTGTGCCCAAGCCAGATGACTCTGTCAGATTTTGCACAGATTTTCGCAAAGTTAACGATTTAAGTAAGACAGACTCATATCCTATACCCAGAATAGATGACTGCATTGACAAAATTGGCAAAGCCAAGTGTATCACTAAGTGTGACTTACTCAAAGGTTACTGGGCTGTTCCTTTGAGTGACAGAGCAAAAAGAATATCCGCTTTTGTTACTCCTGATGGTTTGTTTCAATACAAAGTAATGTCATTTGGTATGAGAAATGCTCCAGCAACCTTTCAAAGAATGATCAATCAGTGTTTGAGGGATCTGCCAGGTGTGGAAGTGTATGTTGATGATATTGTGATTTATAGTGACACCTGGGAAGAAAATTTGTGTAGGTTGCAAGCTGTGTTAGATAGACTTAAAGAAGCAAACCTAACTGTAAACCTAACAAAAAGTGAGTTTGGACAGGCAAAAGTGATTTATCTTGGGTATGTTGTTGGTTGAGGTCAAGTTGCTCCAGTTGAAGCCAAAATCAAGGGTATTGTCGAATATCCAGTTCCATCAAACAAGAAAAGTTTGATGAGGTTTCTTGGTATGGCTGGATACTATAGGAAGTTCTGTAAGAACTTTTCTGACGTAACTGCTCCATTGACAAACCTACTGAAAAAAAATGAAAAATTCATTTGGTCTAAAGACTGTGATGATGCTTTTGATCAAGTGAAGTCTATATTGTGTTCTGAACCTGTTTTGATGGCTCCAGATTTTGGCAAGCAGTTTGTCTTGATGGTTGACGCAAGTGACATTGGGGTAGGTGCAGTGTTATTGCAAAATGATGATAATGGTGTTCAGCATCCTGTATGTTACTTTTCCAAGAAGTTCAATTGTCACCAAAAGAACTATTCAACTGTAGAAAAGGAAACTTTGGCTTTAGTGTTAGCCGTACAGCATTTCAGTGTCTATGTATCTTCCCCTGTGCCACCTGTACTTGTGTATACAGATCACAACCCCTTGACATTCTTGCAGAAGATGAAAAACAAAAACAGACGATTGTTAAACTGGAGTTTGTTGTTGCGAGAATTTAATCTGGAGATTGTTCATGTGCGAGGTGTAGATAATGTCTGCGCTGATGCATTGTCACAGGCTTTATAGATGTTTCCTTAAATTGAGCATTTACTGTGATGTTATGCATGTCTATAAAAGATGTTGGAACTTAGTAATTGTAATTATGAGAAATTGTAAAACTATATTGTAATACACCATGTAATTTATTGCATAATATGTTCTATAATGTACTAAGTGAACAAGAAATAGAAAAAGAAAAGAATTTTCTTTTTCTCTTGTAAGGATAGAGGTGTAACATAGCAGTGAATATAAGGAGACTGCTTCCTAACAGGTAATTTGCCTTTTATAGTGGTTACAGCACATGTTTGGACCGTCCTACTTGTCCCATCTCTTCATTAGGACTGGCTTACCCAGCAACTATATAAGGAGCGTAGTCACACACTCTCGGCACTCTACTCCCAGACATCGAGGCGTCAACATCTCCAAGTCAGTTAGGCCTGAAACCTGATCTGGCTAGTTACAGCTTATGGGATGGATTCAACTTGCTGAGCTTCTACAATATGGATCAATGGACATGAGGAGGATTGGTGACTGTACTGTGGTGTCTGCCTTTTCCCACATCACTGCTGCTTAGCCTGACATGCACATCCATCATCAACTGAGACCCGATACCTGTATGGTTGGCAACGGCTCACAGACAATGGATCATCTATATCTATCAACTGCTCAACGCAACTGAGACATAGTAGAAGCACCAAGAGGACTGAGTGTATCTATCATCCATATGGACTACACAGACAGTTGTGAGTGTAATATCATACCATTGAGAATTTATATGTAACTGTACACTTTGTAATTGAGAATATATGTTATAAGTACATATATGTGTATCATTATTTGTCTTCTTTACTAAGAATAGAAGATATTCCAAATTCTCTTTTCTCCTCACTATTCCATAGTGATTAGGCATTAGTTATTATACGTGACAATGTGAAACACCAACCAGCAGCTGGGCTGATCAAACACACCACAGGGCGGCACTGCGAAATTTATATTACCATGGGAGAGATAGGGAGTGAGCCGTCTTAGTATTATAGGATCTTTGTCACTACCTAAGCTGGCGCTCGGCATTAATAGGGTAGGATAAGAACTGGTTAGCACAGTATCAGGATAATATGACTGTGTGAGATATCGGGTCATGTGCCACTGGCCTGGTTTCCCAGTGGGGCAGCACTGTACAGTTGCCAACAAACAACAACTAGCACATATTTTGGGTGAAATAATGAAACAGGTAAACTCAAAGCCCACAAATCAAATATAAAATAATTCTTTTAGTTTGGTTTTTGGACAATGATTTAAAAGAGAATGAAAACTCCAAAGTTAGCCATTTAAAATAAAAGTTACATGAAAACTAAAGTAAAGCACATTGTACGGATCAATCTGGTATACATTATCAAAAAGAAACAACAAAAATATAAATTGCCATCGGACTATGCGAATTAAAATACAAGTGCACTTAGTAACTATGTTTTCATTTGTATATTTCTGTTAATCACTTCCCATTAAAGTTGATAATCCATTGCGGTGGAATTGTGGCCTTATTCTTAGAATAATATATTAGGCTGACTCTTATAAAGGACAGTGAAACCCCATGAAAACGCCATCATTGAAGTCCATAAAAAGTTGTTGCGAAAAGGTGGGTTCGCATTAAATTGGGGTTCAGTTTAATGAATTACATTTGAATTAAAGAATTCTAGGTCCAATGAATCATTGCATTATATCTGAATTCGCATTAAATCGGGGCGTGCTATAACGGGGTTTCTCTGTACATCACTGAGGTTTTGAATAACTTTTTTGTTCATGAATGCCTAAATTGATAATTATTTTATAGGTGCATAGTCCGATGAAGCGTGAAATTTTCAAAACAAAATCACTTGCCTAGATTTGATTGTACATATCTAACTTAGATACTGATGCACTTTTTAAATAGTTATTGCCGCATAGAAGGGTACACTGAGTCAATTTAACAGAACCTGTTACTGCATAAGCCTATGGTGTCCGAGTTTTGGCATGCTTGCCAAAATTAATTTAGGATGTTTGCATATTCAAATATCTCAAAAGTTAGCCATTTAAAATCAAAGTTACTTCAAACAAAAAAAGTTAGGTAAACTAAAACACTTAAATTAATATCTTTATCTCAGAGAAATGGCAGAAACTCAAAACCATCAGACTATGCAACTCTAAATGAAAACATGCTAAACGAATACCTGTCTTGCCATTGAGCAGCATAGAACAGGAGCACTAGCATTAGCTACACTGGCACTCATAAGATGCTGAACACCATCAGCTTTGCTGTCGACTTTAGATGTTGAAGCAGCGTAGTACAGGAGCACCGCACACGTAGCCATGAGGCTTTCCACACCAATTTATAATGCGGTTCCATTCTATTGAATTGATGCAATGTTCCTTCTATGCAGCCCCGAATCATTAACTACATTTGGTTTCAATGTTAGAATTGTGTTTGATTCAGTGGAAATAACATGCCACCTCCCTTTCCGCCAACTGCACATGCCTGCATGGATGGATGAGTCCACCATCCATCTACCTGATTAGCCTGTTTGGCTTTCATACCGGTCCTCCTGCTGTCATCGACTCACCATGCTCTACTGATTGGCAAACCAGCAACACATGCACACATTTACAACCGTTAATAATATGTCTTCTTTTTACACCCACCCGCCCTACTACATACGACTGTTGTTTAGGGTGGGACTAATTGATAGATCCTATTTAGGTTATGTTGCCATTGGTTACGATGTATAAAACAGTCATTGATGGATCATATGTAGGTCACGTTGCCATTGGTTATGATGATGAATAAAACCGTCGTTGATAGATGTTATGTTGTCGTTGGTAACGATGGATGAATATTTACTTTGTCAGACCTGCCACATGATACTGGTTCCCCGTATCCGATACAGATTTTGGTGTTATTTTTAGTGATATCTGCCATATTCCATTTTGATATGGATTTTCAGCTAAATTTATGGAAATAAAAATGTGTAACCACATTATTCCCTATTACGCATTCCACAACTGTACAGTATATTGGAACAATTGTTTATTGTTATTGCCTAACTAAATCGATTATAAAAGAACAAGAAATACAATTATGTAATTGTATTCACATGCTTTTTGGGGGATTCAGGACATATGTTAGGTGAAAAGTACAAATTGCCATCCAAAAATATGGCAGGTCTGCTTAGTCATATCTGTAGATCGGCATCGGGCACCAGATTGTGCAGCATGTACTGTCTGTCCCTCACTGTCGCCGCATGAGGAGGGTATTCCCCGGGAGATATAATACCTGGGCCGCATTCAGGGTCCATCTCCGAGACCTCTCCGTGATGCTTTTTGACTTATTTCTGTTCAGGGTGCATCTCCGAGGCATCTAGCATTAGCTACACTGGCACTCGCAAGATGCTGAACACCATCAGCTTTGCTGTTGACTTTAGATGTTGGAGCAGCGTAGTACAGGAGGACTACACATGTAACCATGAGCCTTTCCACACCAATTTATAATACGGTTATAATGCGGTTATAATGCGGTTCCATTCTATTGAATTGATGCAATGTTCCTTCTACGCAGCACCGAATCATTACTGACTGCATTGACTACATTTGGTTTCAATGTCAGAATTGTGTTTGATTCAGTGGGAACAACATGCCAGCTCCCTTTGAGTCCACTGTGCCTGCCTGCGTGGATGGATGAGTCCACCATCCATCTACCTGATTAGCCTGTTTGGCTTTCACACCTGTCCTCCTGCTGTCATCGACTCACCGCGCTCTACTGATTGGCAAGCCGGCAACACATGCACACATTTACAACCATTAATACTATGTCTTCTTTTTACACCCACCCACCCTACTACATGCGATTGTTCTTTAGGGTGGGACTAATTGATAGATCCTATTTAGGTTATGTTGCCATTGGTTACGATGTATAAAACAGTCATTGATGGATCATATGTAGGTCACATTGCCATTGGTTATGATGATGAATAAAACCGTCATTGATAGATGTTATGTTGCCATTGGTCATGATGGATGAATATTTACTTTGTCAGACCTGCCACATGATATTGGTTCCCCGTATCCAATACAGATTTTGGTGTTATTTTTAGTGATATCTGCCATATTCCATTTTGATACGGATTTTCAGCTAAATTTATGGAAATATAAATGTGTAACCACATTATTCCGTTTTACGCATTCCACAACAGTACAGTATATTGGAACAATTGTTTATTTTTATTGCTTAACTAAATCGATTATAAAAGAACGAGTAATACAATTTTGTGAGTGTATTCAAATGCGTTTTGGGGGATGCGGGACATATGCGGGACGTTATTGCCTAACTAAATCGATTATAAAAGAACAAGAAATATAATTATGTAATTGTATTCACATGCTTTTTGGGGGATTCAGGACATATGTTAGGTGAAAAATACAAATTGCCATCCAAAACTGTGGCAGGTCTGCTTAGTTATATCTGTAGATCAGCATCGGGCGCCAGATTGTGCAGCCTGTAGTGTCTGTCCCTCACTGTCGCCGCATGAGGAGCGTATTCCCTGCGAGATATAATACCTGGGCTGCATTCACGGTCCGTCTCCGAGATGTCTCTGTGATGCTTTTTGGCTTATTTCTGTTCAGGGTGGGTCTCCCTTTTCAGATAGGAGACAAAAAGCGCCTCAAAGCTGGCTGCCGTATTCAGTGGTTTCAGCCAATCAGAGCGCTTCTTTTTCATTGCAGGCCATTTTTGAGGCGACCAACTGCTAGCGTGACGTCAGGGATTTCCCCGGGACGTCTCGGAGGCGTACCCTGAATGCGGGCCTGGTAGTATCAAGTAGTATCTGTGCCCCAGCGGCTTGCTAGAAAGTCCATCCAGTTACTTATACAGTGCAGATTATCTGCTCATGTAGAGTCACACATTTAAAAGTTCAGGTAATGTTGGAGACATTTATTTGGCGGTGGTACCATGGTTTGACAAAGAATTTCTCACTATCTGAGGGGTGATGAAAGAAAAAGTAGACACTTTGTTTTGTTTTTGTCTTGATACATTCGCTGAGTCAGCAGGGGGAATTGCAATCACGGACAAATGGTCTTCCTCATTGCAGAGCCCCCGGGGCTAGGCACTGAAAATAATAAGAGATTGGTTTCACTCGCCCGAGGACAGAAACGATGGGTTGATGCATGGGAATTGGGAGTTCAGTTCATTCAGTCAGAGACAGGGGCTTCTTACATGGACCTGGTTTACCATGAACCAGCGTGGTGTGGTGTGGGTGAGGCTAGTTGGTTGTTGGAGTTTTACATCCTGGAAACATCGAAGGTTAGATCAGGATGGGTACCGACTTGTGACAGTGCGCACTCATGGCGACTTTATAGTGCTGTCCAGCTACGAGACCCGGCCACCAGCACTATGACCTGATATCCCAGTCAGTCACGTTATCCTGTCATTGAGCCAATCAGTCCTTGCCTTATCCTAATAATGCAAAGTGCCTATCTAGGAAGCGACAAGTATCAATTTTTAAGTTATCAGTTTGACTTGACCATGGGTTCGATGGGTTCGAATCCCGGTGATGACAAGGTGTTGAGTGTGGTGTGCTGTAGTGGGCTGTGGGATGGTGTGGGTGTAGCATAGTGTTGAGTGTTAGGGTGGCTTAGTGTGGTGCGATATGGGGCTGTCGTGGTATGATCTGGCTTGGTATGGTGTGGGGGTGTGGGATGTTGGACGTGTTGGGTGCTGTGGGTGTAGGTGTGGGTGTGGATGTGGGTGTGGGGTGTGGGATGGTCGAGGTGTTGAGTGCTGTGGGAGTATGTGTGGGTGTGGTGTATTGTAGTGCTGGGGCGGGTGGTGTGGGTGTGGGTGTGGGTGTGGGTGTGGGTGTGGGTGTGGGTGTGGGTGTGGGTGTGGGTGTGGGTGTGAGTGTGAGTATGGGTGTGGTGTATTGTAGTGAGGGCTGGGGTGCTGTGGGTGTAGCAGAGAGTTGGGTGGAGTAGGTTGGTATGCACTTCGGTGGTATGGTGTAGTGTGGGTGTTTTGGGTGGGTGGGGGTTGGGGTGGGGGTGTGCCGACGCTACAAACTAGCACTGAGTAGCAGGGACAAATTCATTTTAAGTCCTGCATGACAATTTTAGAGTGGCGTTAACAACTCAACGAAAGGCTGACGCCGACATAAAATGGCCACCGGAAACCACATACCCGAGACGCCACTGCCATGATAGCTGATGGCGGCGGAGCAACGCAATAGGCGGAGGCTGTGGGGAGAGGGGGGGGAAGGGTAGGGGTGGCTTAGAGAGAATGTTGTGGGTGGCTGATGGTGGACAAGTAAGGAAGGGAGGTTATGATGGCTTTGGAGAGAATGTTGTGGGTGGCTTATGGTGGAGAAGTAAGGAAGGGAGGGGAGAATGGTAGGGGGTGGCTTGGATAGAATGTTGTGGGTGGCTTATGGTGGAGAAGTAAGGAGGGGAGGGGAGAATGGTAGGGGGTGGCTTGGAGAGAATGCTGTGGGTGGCTGATGGTGGAGAAGTAAGGAGGGGAGAATGGTAGGGGGTGGCTTGGAGAGAATGTTGTGGGTGGCTGATGGTGGAGAAGTAAGGAAGGGAGGGGAGAATGGTAGGGGGTGGCTTGGATAGAATGGTGTGGGTGGCTTATGGTGGAGAAGTAAGGAGGGAGGGGAGAATGGTACGGGGTGGCTTGGAGAGAATGTTGTGGGTGGCTTATGGTGGAATGTAAGGATGTGAAGGGAGAATGGTAGGGGGTGGCTTGGAGAGAATGCTGTGGGTGGCTTATGGTGGAGAAGTAAGGAGGGGAGGGGAGAATGGTAGCGGGTGGCTTGGAGAGAATGTTGTGGGTGGCTTATGGTGGAGAAGTAAGGAGGGGAGGGGAGACTGGTAGGGGGTGGCTCAGAGAGAATGTTGTGGGTGGCTTATGGTGGAGAAGTAAGGAGGGTAGAATGGTAGGGGGTGGCTCAGAGAGAATGTTGTGGGTGGCTGATGGTGGAGAAGTAAGGAAGGGAGAGGAGACTGGTAGGGGGTGGCTTGGAGAGAATGCTGTGGGTGGCTGATGGTAGAGAAGTAAGGAAAGGAGGGGAGAATGGTAGGGGGTGGCTTGGAGAGAATGTTGTGGGTGGCTTATGGTGGAGAAGTAAGGAGGAGAGGGGAGAATGGTAGGGGGTGGCTTGGATAGAATGTTGTGAGTGGCTGATGGTGGAGAAGTAAGGAGGGGAGAATGGTAGGGGGTGGCTTGGATAGAATGTTGTGGGTGGCTTACTACTGAAGTAATAAACAGGTTAGCAGAAGCCACTAAGCTTTCTCAATTCGTGAATACTTTTCTAATCTACTTACCGTGGTCTGTCATATTATTAGTTAAAGGTGAATAGTCGAATGTTTTTGAGTTTGTGCCAATAATTTAGAGCGTAATCCTTATAATCTGCTTTGAAGTAACTTTTATTATGACTTGCTAACTTTGAAGTTATTTGGAGTGAAAACATGTTCACATAATTTTGGTATGCACATCATCATAAACTTTGGCTGTTTTTGTATATTTTAATTACGAATCCATGCAATATTTCAAAACAGGATGTCAACAGTTGCCCGCTAGCTTTGTATGAGTTTTCTTGTTTCATTCATTGTACCCTAGCAACCTCGAACGTCATATCGGAAGGGCACTGACTCGTGACATTGTGCGCTCGTGGTAACCTTATAGTGCTGTTCGACTGGGACGCCAGGCTGTCAGCACTATGACATGATATCCCACTCAGTCACAAAACCTGAGCCTACACGTCTACCGACTCAAAGGATGTTTAACCTCCCACACCACATAGACATGGTATGAGAGCAACTGGCCTTCGGTGATACTGTAAGTCATACCAAAGACCCTATAATAATAAGATGGCTCACTCAGCCTGTACTGTGTAATCAAAATGATCAAACCCACCATTTGGTGCACTGGCTGTTCTCGTGGTTAAACAGATGCTATATTATATGTATAAATGTATATATGAATGTGAAAGATGTGTGATGATGGCGATGCTGATGATGATGCTGATGATGATGTGTATTTGTTCATAGAAATTGATGTGTAATCATACTTATCTATCTCATGTATAATATAATTGTATGTGTTTATATGTGAAACACCAACCAGCAGCTGGGCTGATCAACCTCACCACAAGGTGGCACTGCGAAATTTAGATTACCATGGGAGAGATAGGGAGTGAGCCGTCTTAGCCGACAGAAAAAAATTCGGGAAACTGGGTCATGGACATCCGGCGTCCTAATGTGGCAGACGATCATTGGTGCAGAATAAGCGGATTCAGAGAATCCATTTATATAATTGATTGTGTCAGTGTCTTATTATTGGCGCCAGACACACAATAATTACGATATCTCTCTCTAGTCCGATTGTCAATGAAATAATATATATATATTAACGGAAAACAATATTCATCGAAGAATAATTTCGTAATTAAAGTTGCATATAGAACCATGTTTTCTTGAGTTGCTGTCATGCTTCTTTTTTTTTTATAGATAAATATATTAGGTTGATCATTGTAATCTATGTTACTTCAGGTTGAAGTAATTTTGAATTTAAAGTATTAAGCTAGGGTATATTTGAAGAGAGAAACATGCCAAATTATTATTTGGCGGGCACATCGAAATTTCGGACCTTGTAGGCTTCAACAGTGACAGCTTCTATCAAATTTGCATAGCCCGGTTGCTTTGAGCTTCTCTAAAAAAATTGAGATAAATATATCAAATTGATTGTTATAATCAACCATACTTTAGTTTGAAGTAACTTTGATTTTAAATGCCTAACTTTTGAGATATTTGGAGTGCAAACATGTCAATTTAGTCTTGGCAAGCACGCTTAAAGATCTGACAATATAGGCTTATACAGTAACAGATTCTATTAAATTGACTCAGCGTGCCCTTCTATGTGACAACAAATGGTTAATAATCGTATCAGTATCTAACTCTTTTCTGGTTACAGAAAGAGAGGGCGCCCTCGTCTCCGGTTCAAGGATACCATCAAGAGAAACCTGAAGCTGAGAGACATTAAGACCGACTCATGGACATCACTCTCACAGCAGAGAGCTAAATGGCAGTCAAGTAATGCGGCAGTCAAGGAATGAAAGCAGTCTTTGTCGCATCGCGACCGACAGCATGATGATGATGATGATGATGATCTAAGTTAAATATGTCGAATCAAATCTAGGTGAGTGTTTTGGTTTTTAAAATGTTATGCTTAATCAGACCAATCAGCTTTAAATTGACTGAGCATTCCTTTTCTGGAGAAATAAGTAACTGCTTAGTGAGTGCACCTGCATCCAAGCTGGATGTGGAGGTATTAGGGCCTACATCTAGGTTAAGTGTCTTAGATTGGAAAATGTCATTGGACTATGCGGCTTTAATGCAGAGGGGCGTGTTTGTGGCTCACTAATGCTTAGGTCACATATAATGCTGCCGCCATACGGTTCTGCGGTCTACGGCATATGGATGGGCTGTTTACCTGTTTACTAACCGTACGGTGTTGCAGTCTGCTGTAGAAATGTTCACAAATCGTACAATGTCCGTATGGCAATCGGCGCCTGTACGGTCATTTCGGCCGCCGCAACCAGGTTTCTTGTGGCCGTCGCATGATTAAAGTGACCATACGGTCACCTTGCGGCGGGGTTGCGGCCTACGGCCTTGCGATTTCTTTAAAAAGTTTAATGTCAAGTGAAACAACTCGCAACACCTTGCGGTGAGCAAAAAAACGTACGGTCGCCGTACGGCCACCGTATCCAACAGCCCTAGTAATGTCTTTAGTTTTAATTCAATTTATGATAATATGTGCACAGAATCCATACCGTATATGTTCAAATGTATAAACTCTATAGAGACGCCCTGAAGACTATGGTCAGAGAGCGTGTATATAAACAGATGAGAGGGACAACTCCCATACTAGAGCGTGTAACATCTGCCGACTGTGGCGCTCCAAGTGGTGGTTGTTGAACAGCTTAAGCATATGGGCAAACCTCAAGGCATTTTCAATGGCAGTGAGCAATCTTCATCCAGAAAAAGTGAAATATCTCTAAAACTACACCACCTAGAAACAAACTGATTGGAATACACATAGAAAACATGTTTATCAACAAGATTATATTAAATTGATATGGTTAGGGTTCTGGATTTCTATTAATTTGGAATAAAACTGACGTTTTTCACTACGCGTATGGCAAACTCAAGGCATTGTCAATGGTCGTGTGCAATCTTCCTACAGAAAAAGTGAAATATCTCTAAAACTACACCACCTAGAAACAAACTGATTGGAATACACATAGAAAACATGTTTACCAACAAGATTATATTAAATTGATATGGTTAGGGTTCTGGATTTCTATTAATTTGGAATAAAACTGACGTTTTTCACTACGCGTACGGCAAACTCAAGGCATTGTCAATGGTCGTGTGCAATCTTCCTCCAGAAAAAGTGAAATATCTCTAAAACTACACCAAATAGAAACAAGCCGCTTAGTACACATATAGAAAACATGTTTACCAAAAGGATTATATTAAATCGATAAGGTTAGGCTTCTGCATTTCTATTAATTTTGAATAAAAACAAATGTTTTGCACTACACGTATGGCAAACTCAAAGCTTGTTCAACACTAACCGCCAGGAACGCCACTGTAGCCTGTGTTACCGATTTTCGCGGGAGTTGTCTCTCTCATCTGTTTATATACACGCTCTCTGCTATGGTGTTCTTCGTTCTTTGTGGAGGGGGCTCAATACGGCGACCATGCGCGACAGACATAAGAGGAACCTGCAAAGTTGACCCAGGACGCGGCCATGAAGATAGAGGGTCAAACTTTACAATACGGTCGCCATACGGCTTTGCCAATTTGGCGACTTACGTGTCGCTGCAAATACGCAAATACAGGCGATTTGTAACTTAGGTATAACCGGGATTTGTGTTCTGGCGGTTGTTATTGGCATGTGGGGGAAGATGCGCTATTATGGGATGTCTTTAGGAAGAGTGGCTGGTAATTACTTACTTACTTACTTACTTAATTAGTGGCATATCAACCACAAAGGGTTCTGGCGTTATATTGTTATGGACAGGCAGTAGGGCTTCCTGTTAGGACCGGAAACGATTGGCCAAATCGGTAAAGGCTCTGTCACACTTTACCGGATTGAGGATTGAAAGGGAACAATGTCTGTTGATATCTGGCAAAGTCCGGTTTGTGTCCGTTGCATATCCGTTGATATCCGTTGATATCAGTTGATATCTGTTGTAACGGATTGCACTGAACTGAAGTATGCGGTTATTATCCATTACCGTCCATATCCAGTCCGTTCCCAGTCCGTTCCTCGACCGTTCCCGTCCGTTACCTATCCGTTCCCATTCGTTACCCTCTGTTACCGTCCGTTCCCGTCCGTTACATATCCATTACACGTCCGTTGCCGTTCTTTATAGTTCTTTTTGTATACTGAATTGTCCATTGATTGTTAGATATGTTATCAACCGTTACCGTCCTTTACCATCTGTTTACCCGTCCACTACCATCTGTTACATAAGTGATACATTTCAAGTCCGAATCACACTGGATTAGAATATTTGTTTTCGTTTCAATCCGTTTCCTCAATCCGGTAAAGTGTGACAGGGCCTTTAGACTAACGGCTACATTCCTTACAAGTTACATGCGGCATGCGGCATGCGGCATGTGAATGCGAATGCGGCAAAAAATCGGAAAGCATCTAAGTCAATGGGGGGGGTGATTCCTTATGTCTGAATGCGAATGCGAATGCGAATGTGAATGTGAATGCAAATGCGGCAACCGAATCGGTCCATGTAGACATCGGTGCGGCATGCGAATGCGAATGCTACTGCGTTTGCCATAGAAGACAGTGTTAGAGAAACCTGACACTATGTGTGGGTGTGGGTGTGGGTGTGGGTGAAAGGACCCAACCCGTACGCATGCTGCATGCCGCATTCGCATTCGCATGCTGCATACCATGTGTAAGGAATCCTAGCTTTAGACCGCTCGCTGCCCGTGCAGACAGGTCAGGAGTTTGAAACCCTGCCATGTTAAACCAATGATTTACAAAATGTCGGTCCTAACAACCCATCTCGTTTATTACTATTAGAGATGGTTTTATATTAGGCAGACAAGAAAGGGAAGGGCTGAAATTTCTTTTTATGAGTGTCAAGTGAAAATGGGGGCAGATTTCTGCCATTTTTCAATGTCCGAAACTTCTACTTTCCCATGCTCGGTTTCTGTCCAACTTTTAATATGTTGTTCATTATGCCTGAAAGTACAAGAAGTTATCATAAAATGCATTTTTGGCAATTTTTATAGGGTACGGGGTATTTTGGCGCTATATTGACACTGCTATTACTTTGTATTAGTAGTCCCTAGGTCAAAGCCACGGTTGATATTAAATTTTCTAGAATTTCAATACATTGCTAATGTCGTGGGGCTGATGAAAATGGGAAATATTGCGCCTAGAGCGGGAATCGAACCCACATCTCTTGTATTCCAAGGCAGTGTGCTGACCATTACACCACCTAGGCTCCCTGATGTCACCATCCTACCCACACCTACCTGTCTATGCGGCTGCTTGCCTGAGAGGTCAGTCCAGACTACTACACTCATCCCCCTGGAATTGTAAATCTTTTAAATGGTCATTTAATGCTTACAATTACATACATACAGACAATGCACTTACATATACATACACAGGGTAGGTTCAACAACCATACACTGCATTGCTTGCTAATGTCGCCGGGGTGATGAAAATGGGAAGTATTGTACCGAGAACTGGAATCGAACCCACATCTCTTTCATTCCGGACCAGTGTGCTGACCATTACACCACCTAGGCTTCCATATGTCACCATCCAACCTGTATATATGGCTCCTTGCCTGAGAGGTCAGTGCACACATATTTATAGCGAATGTTCATGTAAACAAAAATAGTGGCTAAAATCAGGTCATCAAATAACAGGAAGGCTATTCGCAATGTCCTAAGGGTTCAGGATACGAGGAAGCCAGAGTAGGAGAACAAGATGTTATTCAATCTCAACAGGAAGCTCAGCTTGCAGGCCAGTCTGATTTTAGTGCTGGTACCGGGCGCAGAGGTCAAACAGGTAGAGCGCAGGCCTCACATGCATGGGATCGGTGGTTCAAATCCCAGTCGAGTCAAGCCAATGATTTATCAAATTGATACTTGTCGCTTCCTAGCTTGGCGCTCAGCATTAATAGGAAAGGGCAAGGACTGGTTAGCTCAGTGTCAGGATAATGTGACTGAGTGAGATATTGAGTCATGGTGCTGGCGGCCTAATTTCACAGTGGGGTTGCACTATAAAGTCACCATGAGTGTCACAAGTTGGTGCCTGTCCTGATATGACCTTACATGTTGCCAGGATGTAGAACTCCAACAACCAATGTGTTGTCAATGAACACATGAAGAGCTCTTTTCCAAAACGCGATGAGCGCGAATCAAAAAAATGAGCTTGAAACGCCAATGCCAAGCTCGTGCTTTGGAAAAGAGATCTTCATATATATATATAAAGAGCTCTTCATATATATAAATATATGAAGAGCATTTACATAACATAAGGAGGAGAAATAAAACACTCACAGAAATTTCTCAAACAGACCAAATTTAAATGCATTAATTTAGCGTAAATGATCAACATAAGATGAATGGAAAAGATAATTTAGAATGATGCATAAAATGTAGCAATGCTATGTCAAATGGTTATTAAATTTAATTATGCAGGAGAGTCTTACCATTGACGGATGACAACGTCGGCAGATGACAACGAAAGGGATGGAAAAGAAGGCGGGGCCACACAATCCATGCGATGATGCGTATTCAAGGACCTAGCCAGCTAGATGGGTTCTGTTAGGTTGCGAGAGGAGTGTGGGGCAGCCACAGCTTTGAGAGATTTTAAGGCTTTTAAGGCGGAAGGCGGTCTACGCTTTGATTGCTCGCCAGGTGACAAGCCAAATAGTTCAGTCAAGGTGGCAAAGGTATGAGGCGGGGAGGTCTGATTGGCCAGCCTTAGCAATCCTGTGATGCTTTGAGAAACTAGGACTGCAATGCAACAGATGGTATGATACATACTTCATCTATTAACACCACAATCAAAGTTCTATAGTAGTTATTCTGTCGAAAATTATGGAACAGACTAGCTGAGGCACCAATCTTCACAGGGAGTAAAAGGTGGAATGAGCTACTGCTACCCGAAATCAGAACCCACCACTCTACCCAGAATGCAATTCACTGATCAGAACCCATCTCGCTGGCTAGGTCCTTGAATAAGCATCATAGCATGGATCGTGTGGTCCCCTGCCTTCGCTTCCATCCCCTCTTTGTCATCCGCCAACCCTCAATGGTAAACCGCTCCTATGTAATCAACTGTGAACATCAACCATCCTGCCATGCCTAGATCAAACAGATACCAGACTAGACTACATTGAGAATGGCAACTCATAAAGGGATAGCTACCCAGCTACACACAACTCACCCATGGTATTACTGTAGTTTACTCAGCAACCCACTGCTTAGCGCAAAATTGCTAAGCCCCTGTCACACGATGCCGTATTGCGTCAGTGTATGGCGACGTATGTGATTTTGCGCCAACACATTGGTGTATGCTGGTGTATGCTGGTGTATGCTGGTGTACGTTGGTACATGCTGGTGTATGCTGGTGTGTGCTGGTGTACGCTGGTGTACGCTGAGACAAGTTATTGGTACGTTTGGCATAAGTAATATTCGTTAACAGACCACTGGTGTATGCTCAGATAAGTTATGGGTAAGTTTGGCATAAGTAGTATTTTTGAGCATGTTCAAAATTCCGCCATAGGACAGCATGTCATATACATCGGCATATGCTGACGCAATACGGCATAGTGTGACAGGGCCTTAACCTACTAACCCAGTAACCCACTAATTCAATAGCCCAATAACCTATCTTTTTACTTCATGCTTCGAGTATCCAAGGGAATGAACAAGCTTATCGTGTAACCACGTCAAAATTACAGATGGTTGTTGCGATCATTGGACATCGATCTAATCATTTCAGAATTTCGTGTAAATTTCAATGAAGGCATGAATATGATTGACAATAGCGGCAGAATAGATATCATTAGTTTGTTCGGCTTGAATATGGGGTTTGTTGCCCACATGGCATTAACAGATTAAACCGTCAGCAATCAATGAAACCACTGGATGATTGAAGTTACATAGTCCGATTGCTTTGAGTTCCTGCCGTTTTTTTTAAAGATAAATACATGTTGATTGCTATCATCTACTTTACTTAAATACTCTTTATTATAAACGGCTACCTTTACAGATAACCAGACGGGATGGCCGAATCAGTTAGAACGCCCGTTTCCCTTGCTGGTAGATCGTGGGGTCGTGGGTTCGAACCCTGGTCGAGTCAAACCAATGACTTAAAAATGTATACTTGTTGCATCCTAGCCTGGCGCTCGCCATTATTAGAACAAGGCAAGGACTGGTGTGCTCAGTGTCAGGATAATGTGACTGAGTGGGATACAAGGACATGGTCCCGGCGGCCTGGTTTCCCAGTGGGAGAGCACCATAAAGTCGCCATGAGTGCATGCGCACTGTCACAAGTCGGTACCCGTCCTGATATGATGTTGCTAGGACAGAAAACAACAACAAACAAACAAACCTTTACATATATTTAAAATGAAAACATGCCACATTAATTTATCATGGACAACATAGGCTTCACCAGAAACAGGTTACATTACATTTCAGCAACACATGCTTAATAAGTGTTTCAGTATCTAAGTTGGATAAGTAGTATTGATTTGAATCTAAATAGGTGTTTTGGTTTCGGAACTTTGATGTTTTTCATCAGATCATACATCTTGAATAAGTACACCAGTATCTAATTTGGATATATAGGATCAAATATAAGTAAGTGGTTTGGGCTTTTTTTGCTTCTATTGGATTATTTCGCTTTAATTAAAGTTGCATGGTCCTATCATTTTGAATTTCTGTATTTTTTCTGAGATAAATATGTTAGATCGATCACTAGTATCTACTTTACATTAGTTCAAAGTTACTTTTATTTTAAATGGTAAACTTATGAGATATTTTGAGTGCAAACATGGAAAATTAGTTTTGGCAAGCATACCAAAACTCTGACACCATAGACTTCTGCAGTCACAGGTCCTGTTAAATTGACTCAGTATTGCCTTCTATGCAGAAAGAAATGCTTAATAAGTGCATCAGTATCTAATTTAGATATGTCAAATCAAATCTAGATAATTGGTTTGGTTTTGAAAATTTGATATTTCATCGGACTATGCAGCTTTAAACAAATTTCTTTACACACCACACTTCTTCACTTTAGTTGGGTGTACTATGCTTGAACACAACCCATCAATTGAACATAACCCATCAATTGAACCCAACCCATCAATTGAACACAACCCACTGCTTGACAGTCGGGTAAGTGTAGGGTTGGGTGGGCTGCCAAGAAAAGCCATTAAGTGTAGATGGTTGGGCATCAGGAAGTGAAGTGGTGGAGGCAGGGGTAGGCATACCGGAAGTGACATCAAGAGTTCAAAGGGTTCACACCAGGGCGGTCTGGTGAGGAGGTGGCGCCGCCTAGTGTCATCATCATCATCATGCTGTCGGTTGCGATGCGACAAAGACTGCTTTCATTACTTGACTGCCGCTCTCCATTTAGCTCTCTGCTGTGAGAGTTGCGTCCATGAGTCGGTCTTAATGTCTCTAGGCTTCAGGTTTCTCTTGATGGTATCCTTGAACCAGAGACAAGGGCGCCCTCTCTTTCTGTAACCAGAAGACAGTTGAGAATAGAGGATCTGCTTTGGTAGCCTGTCTGATGACATCCTCATGAGGTGTCCAGTCCACCGGAGATTCTTTTTGATCAAAAGATCTTCCATAGAGGGCAGCCCCGTTCGTTCGAGTATTTCCTTATTTGTCACTTTGTCCTTCCAGGTTAGCCTCATGATTGAACGCGGACTCCGCACAGTTTTGCGGTGTCACACGGCGCTAACCGGCATAAAGTTGACGGCGTCACATGCTGTCAAAAGTATAAATGGGCCTTTACTCTTCTCATCTTCTCGAGAACTCCGTGAGTCAGACTAGCCAGCAGTGTAATTGAGAGAGGAGAACTCCGTGAGTCAGACTAGCCAGCAGTGTAATTGAGAGAGGAGAACTCCGTGAGTCAGACGAGCCAGCAGTGTAATTGAGAGAGGAGAACTCCATGAGTCAGACGAGCCAGCAGTGTAATTGAGAGAGGATATTAACATTTTTATTCAGGCATTTTTAACAGCATAACATTATGAAATTTGTTCAATTTTCTTAACCACGTGTTTTGTAGTTCTCGATATGAGAAAACTCACTGCGTTATTTCCGGTGCAAAGGCCAGGGGACCAGACTAACTTGTTGGTTTATCTCATTGTGCTTATTTATGTTTCACTTGGAACTTGTGCATCTCAACGCATGCTCGTGGCTTTTTAGCATTTCTCACGTTTTTTTGCATGCCGATAATTATGTTTGATGTATGTTGAAAATGTACTATCCCCTCTACCAATGTTTAAATCATACCATAACAGTTGCGTAAAGAATGCGAAAGTTACCATGCAACTCTATGCTCAATGAAGCACCGCGCAGACCTGTGTCTGCTCCTTCCTTTGCTGCTGATCGTTCTCGCCATGTGACATCCGGTGCTTTCAACCGGAAGTGTCCTCTCTGTGCAATTTCATTTCGCAGCAATGCTGGCGCATCGATGTGGACAAAATGTATCAGGCTCAGTTAGGAGGGGGGGGGGGGGGGGGGGGGGGAAGAATCAAAGCATGGCTGAGATATTAACTATCTGTTATGGGGCAGCAGGAGACAAATGAGGAGAGACAGGCGTCTTAAAGTAAGCATTCTTCTTTCTTTCTTTTTTTCTTGAAGATGTATACTGCCTATCATGGATAAGTCTGAATAGACTTGTTTCCACCATTAGACAGTTTGTCGATAGAAAGCCCGAGCCTACACTTTTATCGACCCAAGGGATTTTTAACCTCCCACACCACATAGACATGGTATGAGAGCAACCAGCCTTTGATGACACTGTAAGTTATACACAGCGGTGGAAATCCAAATTGGCAGACGTGGGGGGGAGGCATGGGGAATCGAACCACCAACCTTCAGATTAGGAGTCCGACCTAGAAAAAAGTCAGACACTCTAACCACTCTGCCCACTCTGCCACAGAGAACACCACATATGATGCCTCTCCTTTTTATTTCTACATTGATTGATTTTATACAAACATTTTTATAGGTTTGATTACATTTGTTGATTAAGCAAGGAAAATGTCAATCGCAGACAATTAGTCTTCGTCATTCCACTGCTCCCTGCTCTAGGTAGTGACAAGTATTGGTTATTAAGTTATGGTTTGACTCAGTCAGGGTTTGAACCTCACAGGTTCGAATCCCATGACCTGACACATTGCGGAAAGCGGACATTTCGGCACGTTGTCTGGTGAAGCAAGGGAAATTTCAATCGTGGAGACTTGGGTCTTCCTCATTTTATGGCTCCTTAAGTGTTTGGTTTCATTTGGATAATGTTAGGAACCCAGAATTCTAAACCCACGACCTGCCAGTCGGGAAGCGGGCGCTCTATATGCTAAGGGAAATATGCTCATCAGGAAATTTCATATGTGTACAGCCGATGTGAAGGTAAATTTATTTAGAACTTTCTGTACTCCCTTGTATAATGCCCAGATTTGGTGGAACTATAGAATGTATAGCATTAGAAAACTGAATGTAGCATATAATGACATTATGAGGTTATTACTCCGGCTACCTAGGTATCACAGTGCTAGTCAGCTGTTTGCCAATATTGATGTGCCAGCCTTCCAGGCTGTTATCAGGAATCTAATATTCAAATGTATTACTAGACTTGACAAGTCAGAAAATGCTATAATAAAGAGACTTGTGAAAATAGAAGAGAGTGATCACAAATTTAAGTCTGCCATATGGAGGCCTTGGTACAAACTACTGTATGTAGACCACATTTTGACATTGGTTAGTATGGTAGTATTCCTACTATTACTTCTATGTTATTCACATTTATTTTTATATCTACCTACTCTGTACCAAATTATGTAACTACCATAATCCTGAGTCTGAAATAAAGAATTGAATTGAATACTCATTTGGCCTAAGTCATTTTTGCTGCGATTGACACAGAGGAGGAATATCATAGTGCGATTGGATCCCGTGTGGGGGCGCCACCGTAGGAGTCATGAATAATACAGATTATACATGTATGTTTCGGAATATTTATCTGGATGCAGAGTTGTCTGTTGAAGACAGGTACTACCTTACGTCTGACTACACTCAGAAATGCACATTAATTGAAAACTGGACGGGGATGGCTGATGGGCATAGCGACCATTTTGCGTTTGGAACGTCGTGGGTTCGATCCCAAACCGAGTCAAACCAATGACTTCTAAAATGTGCACCTGTCGCCACTTTCTCTGGAGCTCGGTAGTATTATGATAAGACAAAAACTGCTTGCCTCCCTGCCAGTATAACTTGACTGAGTGGGATATTGCACAATGCTGCATGTGGCACTGTATCGGAATGGGGGGTGGGGGGGAATCTGATAATGTTGCTATCAGTGCACACTGGTACATATCAGTACCCATCCTAAAATCACCTTAAAAGTTGCTAGGATGTAAATCCCCGATAAATGTTGAGAACCCATCATTAATAAAGCTACCTGGTTAGATAAATAACAGTTGAGAACAGAAATAAAAGCCTAGTCGCAACCCATTCCCCATCCTTTTTCTTCTCCCTGGTTCCCCTTTCAACTGTTAAACCAGCCCCCCCCCCCCCCTTCCCCCATTGTCTCCAGCAAGCCACTGGCTTCTCATTTCTCAGCGAGCCCGCACTGCGCCCACTTTTTCCGGCCACCCAACATTATTTTAGGGGGTTTTCAGGACTGAGCCCAGGGCGCCACGGTTTGTTGTCAATAAAGATTCTTTTTTACCTGCACTGTTTCACTGTATGGCCACAGAGCAAAATAATCCAAGTCCACCCTTGATTGGTTGTTGGAGTTTTACATCCTGGCAACATCTAAGGTCAAATCAGGACGGGTACCAACTTGTGACAGTACGCACTCATGGCGACTTTGTAGTGCTGCCCTACTGGGAAATCAGGTCATCGGCACCATGACCCGATATCCCACTCAGGTACATTATCCTGACACTGAGTTCACCAATCCTTGCCCTATCCTAATAAGGCTGAGTGCCAGGCTAGGAAGTGACAAGTATCATTTTGATATAAGTCATTGGTTGGACTCGACTACGACCCGAATCTCCCGCACGCGAGGTCGGCGCTCTGCCAATTCGGCCACCGCGCCCGGTCATTCACATTGAGTTCAAGACTTCACTAACAACCTAATAAAGTCCCAGACTCATCATCATCATCATCATGCTGTCGGTCGCGATGCGACAAAGACTGCTTTCATTACTTGACTGCCGCTCTCCATTTTTCATGAAAGCTGCCTGCAAGAAGTGTTGAAGTGCTGCTGGCTTTTGCAAGTTACCAGCGGCACTCTCTTGGGGAGCAAATAGAAGTTTCACACCGGCAAGAACATGTCAAGACAGGCACAAAACTATTTGTCCCTGCAGTGGCTGGTCGGGAGATGTTAGGAGTTCCATACATCAACCGCCCTTAATGCTGCCACAGTGGCATGGTTTTGTGTTTAGGGTTTGCTCCCTTAGCCTTCGGTTCTGTCAAGAACCTGTACGAGAAGGCAGTGGACCAGACTATCTGCACCATATCCTGCATGTGAAACAGTCATAGCAGGCTCTCAGTCCGTCCTACCAGATATGAATACATCTCCGTGTCTGCCAATTCAAGTCACGTGACGACGTTGCGCCTCCTGTGGGGCGGGCTGCAGTTTATGGAATAGGTTGCCAGCTCGCAGGTAAGAAATGTGTCGTCTCTTGACAAAAAAAAATAAAAAAAGTCTCCATCCGTCCTTAAAACTCACGCCTTTCAGATTGTGTGTTTGTCCGAGAATTGAAAATCAGGCATTCATCAACACTTTTAACCAGGCTATAAATATGTCCTGCTTTGCCTTTCTTTTAATTGTTTTTTTGTATTAATACAATCCCTCAAAATGTCCCATGCTAGTAAATGCACTCTATTAAATCCACATTAGGTGTTCCTTCAAAATTATCAAAAAATGTTCAATACCCCTTCCAACCTTCCCCAAAATGTGTACTAAAGAAATGTTGGTATTGTAGTAGTAGTAGTAGTAGTAGTAGTAGTAGTAGTAGTAGTAGTAGTAGTAGTAGTAGTAGTAGTAGTAGTAGTAGTAGTAGTAGTAGTAGTAGTAGTGTAATTGTTAGCGTGCTAGCCCCAGAGTGACAAGAAGCGTGGCTTTTAGTTCTGCTTAATTTGACCAACATTATTATAAGTTTTAAAAAGTATACAGTGGGTCTAATCCCCATTCATACAAATATACAATTTGTGGAAATTCTGATAATTGTGAAGGATGCCTTATTTATATGTGATATACAAATACATTATATAAATATTATTTAGTGAAGGGCATATATATATAACTTTCGACTAGAAAATGTTCGATCGCCCCGCCCGCTGCAATGGAAGCGGCCTGAGCGACTTGGGTTTGCACTCAGGTACGCAAACCCGCTGCGAGCCGCCATCGAGCTGGCCCGAACAGTACCATCACACCCAGCACCAATATTTAAAGATGAATCTGGGGTGAATCTCCATAATGGAATGGAGTATTCGCCAGACTATGGACACTTCAAATCATCGGGAGTCAAACATTTAGTGAGACAGGCCCTAATGGTGCTGTCACATTATGACGTTTCTCACCAACACGAGTCAATGCAGCAATGAAAATCACTTTTTGGCGAAATGTCGGGAGACGTAAGGAAGTGTTACGTGTGCGTTAAGCGCGCGTTGGTATTCGTTGATGCACGGCGACGGTCGGCCATGGTCGGCGCCGTGCGTCAGTGGATCGGCGAAGTTTTGTGCTTGCACAAAACTTTCGACGCGCGACAACGCGTGACAATGCGCGGGTGGCGACATTAGGGGTCGTCGAGATACGTTAGAAGCGCATTGGAGGTACGTATACTTTTTTTCCACTGACGCCGTGCACGCATGAGGGTCGGTCCCACACGTTGCGCCAAACTGTTGCTTTTTTTGTCTGTTGTTGTTTTACGTCCTAGCAACATCTGAGGTCATATCAAGATGTTGCGCCAAACTTTTTTGTATTTTTTCTCACAACGTTGGCCGCACGCTACCAATACGTTGCGCTCACGCTGAAAAGCTTGACTTTCTCGGCGATTAAAAGTGATTTTGCGCGTTGGTGGCACGCCAGCGAGATACGTCGTAGTGTGACAGGGCTATTAGTAGTGGAACTTAAGAGGAGAAAGCCCTTTGGGGTAAAATACTGAGTATCTACTGATTACCCACGCTCTGGCAATACCATTCCCATCTATAGTAAATTATTCCACAGAAGCTTAGCTGTCGCCCTCTGCTGTCGGGATAAGGAAGCTCAGGACTTCCCAGATATCCTACTATTACAACCCGGATATACCTATGATAAAAATTGCTTAGTGCGATGGTTTTGAATTTGTACCATATTTGAAAGGAAAGTATTAGGTGGATCATTATAAACTACTGTATTAGACCGTAGTGAGCCCCACTGCCACCATGGTCGCAGCGATTATGGTGACCCCTGTTTGCCAAGAAGTAGCAACAGGTGGCAGCATGCTAGAACTAGTAGAAGGAACAGTCCCTAGGGAGGACTGTTCCAGCTACTGATAGTGGACATCCCATGAGAGAATTGGAGAGAAGGAAGATAGGAGAAAGCAAGAGGAGGAGTAGGAGGAGGAAGAGGATATGGAAGAGCCAGAAAGAGAGAAGTGGCAGAAAGAAGGTGCTCAGAGGAGAGGAGGGCAAAGAATATAGAAGGAAGGGGAGGAAAGGAAGAAGGTTGAAGTTGGTCATCATCAACACCATCATCAACAATGACTTAAGCGTGAGGGTCATTTGGGAACAACAGATGACTTTGTAACCAGTCCAGTTTTCCCCAGTTGTCCTTGTTCTCTACTGCCTGCCCTCTGGGACTTGCCGAACACCAGGCCTGTCCATTCCCTGATGTTCTCTTCCCACCTCTTCCTTATCCGTCTTGTCTTCTTCCCCCTTTCACTTAGCCTTGCAAGTTGGCCTTGCCGAGACTTAATGAATGGAGTTCGCATCTCTTTGCGAGACAAGACGCATGGAAGAATGAGAAGAAAAAAACATGCAATGGCCTCCGGGCATTGCCGGCAATGTCCGCCGGGCATTACCGGCAATGTCCGCCGGGCATTACCATCAATGTCCGCCGGGAATTACCGGTAAGGTCCGCCGGGAAGTACTATCAATGTCCGGGGGGCATTAAAAGCAAATTCCGCCAGGCATTGTTCATGTTGGTTAACCAACATGGGTAATTTGTGCGTGAACAAGGAGTCTCCCCGGTGGCGCCACCTGGGTTCGATCCCTTACCCACCACACCCCTACCAGGTTTCACCTGAACCCAGTCTCTCATGAGACCTCTGACGTCACGGCCGCCCATCATCGGCCCACGAGACCCAATAAACTTCACTACGGTCCCAGCAGCCGGACCAGCAACACACCACCCCAACTCAGCCACCCACCCATCCCTTCAAATGGACGAACAAACTAAGACGTCGGGGTTAAGGGCCTGAGTCGATGAACAATTAACGGACAAACTTCCAACTTGTAAATTTATTGTTTAATGATTATTACAACAATATATGTTATTGAATAAAATCCATTTCAATGAGCTGCTTGTTTGCGTCGTCAATTACCATCGATGTCTGCCAGGCATTATCATCAATGTCTGCCAGGAATTACCATCAATGTCCGCTGGGCATTACCAGTAAGGTCCGCCGGGCATTACCATCAATGTCCGCCGGGAATTACCGGTAAGGTCCGCCGGGCATTACCATCAATGTCCGCCGGGGATTACCAGTAAAGTCCACCAGGCATTACCAGCAATGTCCGCCGGGAATTACCAGCAATGTCCGCCAGGAATTACTGGTAAGGTCCACTGGGCATTACCATCAATGTCCGCCGGGGATTACCAGTAACGTCTGCCAGGCATTACCAGCAATGTCCGCCGGGAATTACCAGCAATGTCCGCCGGGAATTACCGGCAATGTCCGCTGGGCATTACCAGAAATGTCCGCTGGGCATTACCAGAAATGTCCGCCGGGCATTATCCATATACGAACAGGACTGACGGTCGGAGCACAACATACAGAGTCACTAACCCAGGCGCTGTGATCACAACTTGTTGGTGGCTTCCCTGAGGCGTTGTAGGCTGTGTTCTTGCCTTTTTCCTTCCAGTCTTCTAGGCTGCTGCTATGTTCTGACTTTGTTCCTCCAGTCTTGTGATAAGGGCCTTAGGGATCGGGGATATCCTTTAAAGGTCGGGATGATGGAGGAGGGGGGGGGGGGGAGGATGCCGGGTGGCAGAGCTGGCCTGGCGGGGGATGGAGGAAGAATGGGGTGGATAGTCGGTGTTTGTGTGGGGGTTTTGGGTGGGGGTGGGGGAGGGTTGGTCTATTCGGATGTCGGACAGAGCGGGTTTGGGAGGGGGGGGGAAGGCTTACTAGTAGTGATTCTTTGCTGTTTGACCAGACGGGATGGCCAAATGAGTTGAGCGTCCGTCTCCTGTTTTGGTAGATCGTGGGATTCGAACCACGGGTTCGAACCCTCGTCGAGTCAAACTAATGAATTTTAAAATTGACTTGTCGCTTTTCCTAGCTTGGTGCTCGGAATTAATAGGATAGGGCAATGACTGGCTAGCTCAGTGTCAGGATAATGTGACTGAGTGGGATATCAGGTCATGGTGCTTGCGGTTTGATTTCCCAGTGGAGCAGCACTCTGTGTGGGTGTCACGTGGTGTTGTCCACACCTATATCCAATATACGATTTCCGCGGCGCATGCGCAGAGCATAATCTAGACTGGACTTGTGGGTCATAGAGTCTGTAGAGAGGCAATTGATAGAGGCTTCATATTGAGTAACTGACAGTCTTTTCGGCACAAATGTGGATGTATAGGGAAAACATACTTACCATTTTAAATCATTTTTGTATCATTATAGCTGTATCCTATTGATTGGGTTGATTGATTGATTGATTGATTGATTGAAAAGCTTGATCGTCAGTGTAAAACAACACAGTGACACACTGTCGACCCACAACACGAGTGTTGTTGCCTATCGCCAGGTGTCGTACTAGTCGCGGAAATTGTGTATTCCCACCACCACCACCCCCAACACACACAGAGAAAAGGACAGAACAGCTGGTAAATCATTTTTTTTGTTAATTACTCCAGCACTCACTCACAACGTGTCACCGCACACAGGCCATCTTACCTGATCTAATTCACCTCCTGATGCGAACAC